>OX940975.1:52067794-52760293 GCA_954871275.1 Leptopterna dolabrata
GAGGTTTGGCTATTGTAAATAATGAACCAATATAACTCCACATCCGCGTCTCGATTAGCTCATACCTACTTGGGTATAGTCCTTCCTGCGCGTCTCCTTTATACACCAAATCTCAAGTTATTTACTTCTGTTATCCTGACGTGTGTTCCCTTTGATCTTATTATTAATTTTATTTTTCTTTGTTGAAGGGGGGGGGGGGGGGGGATTGTGACCTTAATGTTTGGAAAATAGGACACACTGAATACAATTCCCTCGTTTTCACTTGCGATAGAGCTCTATTACCACTATTGAATTATAGCGTTTTTCAACGGTCATAGGTGTATCGCAAGCCCCGTTGCATCAATAAATGCGGTTAACCCCCCCCCCCCCCCCACTGCCACAAGGTCCACCTTCAAATAACCCGCAGTTATCTGCGGAAAAAAAGTTCCATTCCGCAGAGGTGTGAAATGTCTCATACGTTCCCGATTCCTTTTTTTGTCCTTTTTTTCAGCGGATTGTTCGCTTCTGTTTTCCGCGTGTCACCTCCTCGCGGTTTCCCTCTTGTTGCGCTTCCACTCCCAGGCCGCTGACCCGTAAACTTATTTTCTTCCTGCCGTTTCTCCCGGTTGACAAAACTCGGGCTTACTCTCAAGCTTGGCATTCCCGTGTTGTCACGAGTTCTGACTCATGCCAGAGATGCCGACTTTCCGAAGTTCGAAACCAGGACTCTGGTATAATAGTACCTACTCGTACTGTTTTTACAAACAAAATACTGAATGAGATTTTCTACTCCAAAAGATTTATCATTCCGAAATTGACTCGCACATTCGAAGTGTTGAGATCGGTATTTCCAAACGTTTAGTTGAGACCAAAAAAATCGGATCATCCAAACTATAACGTCTATCGAAAGCCGAAAGAGCCCAATTTACACATCTTAATTTATGGGTTAAAAGTTAGAGATTGAAATGTCTTAAACACCAATTTTTAATCAGTTTTCTTTGCTGGGAGGAAACTGTATATTTCGATCTTAATGAATTCAAAAATGACGAATTTAGAAAAAATCGTAACTGTTACAAAGCGACGATGGACACAACGAAACAACACGTTTCACGAATTCATCAATGTGTGAATAGAGCCGATTCCAATCCTCTGAAGATTGCAATTAGAGGTAGGCTCTTGCATCTTGCCAAGAAAAATGAATAAAACTGAATTTTCAGGGTCTTGACTGCCATTTGGTACTTCTCCCGAAATCAGAGCTGTCCTATGGTCAGACCAGGACAGTTGACAACCCTGGTTCCTTCGTTACATCTCACCCTCCAAGTCTATCTGCATTGAATCAGCAGTAAATTACACGCCCGCTCTCCCTCCGCTCTTTCAGAAACATCTTGCAAAATAGCTCGTCTCGGGAGAGCCATTGGAGAAGATGATGAGGCAGCCTGCGGAATCTGGGGACGATGCCTTGGAGGAGAAATGAAGAATCGCTGGCTACGCAACAAGTGGATTTAAAAAAAAACGAAAAGGGGGCGTGGTGCCTGTCTCATTATGAATATAATTAAAGACCAGAGCGCTTAGTTGGAGATTAATGCTAAACGCGAAATACGCAGTGTGGATCCTCATCTCAAATTATGCCGTCTCAGTCAGTTTAAACCAACAGAGAATCATCAACAATATGGAAAATAATCACCCGGGTGAGAAACCTGCTAATAATGATCGGTTATACAACAGCTGGGTCAGTAGGATAACACAAGGGAACTTGTGCTTGTGGGTTAATTACCACTTCTTATAAAAGCAATGATTTATTAGCTGCGCTAAACGATATTGTTTAAGGGATAGAAAATAATACACTCGTATTGAAAGATCCACAAACAAATATTTATTAGTAATCATTTGCTTACAACCTAAAAGAGGTATAGTTGGTTGATTGATTTATTATTAAATAGACTTGTACCACCATAGGTATACAAACTGTCTAAAGAAAGGTATACAATCGTGAATTAAACCTTCCTATGTGGAGAAAAATATTCTCATAGCCAATCAACCTGTTGTCATGAAATAGGTAACAACCCGTAGCATGTACCTACCTCACCTGAATAAATTACATTCCGCTGACGGGGAAGAAAATACCTCTTATTATTGAGAAATAATAGGTATAAGCTACCCGTTTACTGAATCATTTCACAGAGTGAACACAACTGTAACTAAGAAACGCTGCACGTTTTACTGCGGTTTATCATTTTCCACTATAGATACCCATATAGACAGAAATTATTGGTTCATTAGGTATTTCCAATAAAGAACCTTTGAAATAGAGTAGTAGAAAAAAAAGTTATCCCCCCCCCCCTTGATTTTTGATGGTTCCGGAAATGAATCCGAAAATGAATTTACAGAAATATTCTGTTCGTCCCATTTCGGAACTAGTTGGTCCGCGAAGCTCGGCGTTACTTCAGTCGTCTCTAAGGTGTGAATTTTCGGAACGCCGTAGCTCGGAAACTTTCAATAGATTGTATTTTCGTTCTTGCATTGATTCTGACCTTGAGGATTTTGGGGACCTCCCGGTTCATTGTACCGTTCATTCACAGTAAGGCCCTGAAATATGGCTTTGTCAACATGAGTGTGAATGAAAATAATGGTAATACGGTATGCATCCAGCCAAGATGTCGTTGCTACGGAACATCTGATTATCATCAAGCATGGCTGTATGAGAGTTTGTGGCCGACGCCTGTAAGGGCGAATACCCTGTAAGCCGTAGGCCAGAACCTTTGTTTGTGAAAACAATCGGGCGAACACTCCCGAAAGGGCAACAACTGACCGACCTGGGCTTCTTGAACGTTTTCCCATCATCTAGAGTGACCTGCGCTGTCGTTCCCACTTTGGGCAGGCACTACAATGGGAAATTCAAAAAATTGGGCTCATGCCTCCTTATACTCCGAATGGTCTGTTTAACAACACAACTCAACACTTATCAACCAAATAATGAGGCGTTCATGTCAGAATGTATGGGCAGGAAAAGAGATGTGACATTTTAATTCCTGGGTTCCCACTAGAAATGATTTTATCAGGTAAATCGCCGAGTAGTTCAACTCAGATCACGCTTAGAGCGCTAGTGGATCACTTTAAACGCTGTAAAGAACCGCAATGGATTGACGGCTGGAACTGTAGATAAATAAATTCAAAAAACACATCTTCAAAATCAAACTGAGGGTAGGTTCACGAAACGTGACAGCAAGTTTCTTGAAGGTTACCAGGAACCTCCGAGGCCTCGCTCTGCCTGCTTGGGCCATCAGCCAATCAGATTTCAATGGTCCTGATACGTCATTTTCGCCGCATTTTTATTTTTAATCAGCCCAATTTAAAAACTACTGCTTTTTTGAAAACGGTCTTCAAACTACCATTTTTCCAAGATTTTACAATATTTTTTTCCAACAAAAAACTTACGAAACTTCCCCATTCACCTGCTGTTCATTTGTTGAAGATGATTTTTGGACTGCCCTAATTGCCAGCACAGGAAATGGAAGATGCATTTTTGGACATAATTCAAACCATGCCCCCTGAACCTATGATCGGTGAATTTTTTTTAATGTCAGAAACTTAATACGTTGCTGTTTTCCATCCACCAATTTTTCTTAAAGTTCCTACCACTATCACTACCACTTATTCCTACCATTATCACAGGTGAATTAGCTCTTTTGGTTATATTACTCGCTCTCTCAGTACCATATTGCTCAGAAGATTAAACTGTAACCGCTCGCTCTTTTGGGAGTCTTTTAGTCGTTCTTTTTGTACCACCTGTCGCTCTTCTGTACACTGACATCTGGCTCTTTCGATCTATTTGATTGCACACTCGATCTTTCGGACAACGCGAGAGTTTGTTGGCGTTTAGGCACGGCCCCTAGGATGCGGCACCAGCCTGTCGATTTGCTACTTTTTATACGAACTTCAAAATACTGATTAATGAAACCCGTTTTCCTCCACACCAGTCCCTGACCATCCCAGATACGACTGTGACAAAAAATCCGCAATTCGGCGATGAGGAAAAAAACCACGTTTCTAATCCGATTGAAGCAATTTGACGATGACTGGCACTATTATCTTACCACTTTATCTTTGTCTGTTTGGTTTGGATGGTTGTTAGCACGTCACAGCTTCACAGTTTATCCGAATAGGATGAAACTTGGGGGAGACCAATCGAACGTGAAATCTGCTACCACCGGAATTTCAATAATCGGACCGTGGTGAGGGTGGTCGTGGTGGGAGGGGGGGGGGGATAAATATATATGTGACTTTAGTTGTAAGGGTAGATGATCCTATTCGAATTGAATTTTATGAATGTTTCTGAGGCAGTTAGGGTTTGAATCTTTAATCAACAAAACATTGGTTTATTATTTTCAATAATGAACCTTTGGAATCGAGCCGTACGCCTTACTCTGAACTTTTCTCAGTTACGATGAACCGGAATGAATGAAATTTGGTTTGTAGGTCCCGTTTGGGGTCTAGTTGATCCGTGAAGCTCGGCGCTACTGTCCGCTCTAAGGAGTGAAAAATAGGGGGTTGAAATTTCGAGAACGCCGGTCGTAGCTCGAAAACTTTTAGTAGAAGGGTATGGTTTTTTTTAACGTTTTTAAATTGATTTTGAAGCAAAGTTATTCCCGCCAAACTACTCGGATTTCGGAGCTGGAAATTGGGATTCTGATTTTGAGGTCAAATGCAGCAAATTCTGGTTAACGTCTGTTCCTCATTGGAGGAGGGGGAGGGGGCACATAATAGGTAGATAATCAGATTTGAATTTAACTTGGTGATTATGTGAAAAGTTGGGCTTGAAATTTGTAGGTCGTCAGAATATTGGATCGAGAATTTATAGGTTGGTGGTGGTGGGAGGAGGAGGGGTCATTGAGATAACCGACAGCTATTCTTTTAGTATAGTAGTTAGTATAGTACTACCTCCATCGGCGAGAGAAGAGAAATCTTAGGTAGGTACGTATAAAGTACCCTGTTGGCGTTGATTGAGATATGACACTTACCAAGTCCAACTATTCGTATCACGTTTGGAATTGCAACGAGAATCTCTGGATGATTTATGCTCTAAGAGTCTTCATTAATTTGTCTGAAGTTTCGTCGAAAATACAGAAAAGTAAGTCGTTCGAAAACGACACCACCAGAAAACAGTGGGAGCCATAACTCACAAGTTGGAAATCAAAATGATTTGTCGCTCCGCACCCTTCCGAAGAGTTATTCAAACCCCCTCCCCATTATTCCCCCTCCACCAATTCTCCATTCTCACCGCTCGCTCCCCCAGACAAAAATTCTTTGCACAGGTCGTAGGGGGGGGGGGGGGGGGGTGCAAAACCGAATAGCAATGTTGTCAGTCTCACCCTTTTCGGTCCTTCCCTACGAAACCCCCAACAGTTAGCTCCCTGTGAGTTACGCCCAGAATGGAATTCTTCTCCCGAAACTGAGCCCGACACCCTCTCCGATGTGCCACTCTACTAGGGGCCATTCAAAAAGCAGGGGGGCCTCTCCCTCAGATATTCGCATATATCATCCCTTGGAATTCTAAGCAGCCTCCGCGCCGCATTCCGCGGCCGGTTGAAGGGATTGCAGCCTGCCCGCATTGGGCTAATTGCAGCGTCCCGCTCGCGAACGCAAAGCAAACATAACAAATTGCCGCGGCACATTGGCAGTGAGGGGCGTAATACCTTTATACGCGGCGTTTCCCCGTTGTGGGTAAAACGCCCAACCCGCTCATGTGGGTGCCTAATCATTGTCGATTGTCGATGTTGTTCCTATATTTCAGAGAAAAATCATTCCGGAATTGACGATAGTTCGATTATTCGACTTCCAATTACATATGATCTTGTTTAGCATCGGAAATCGCCTGGTTCGAGAATGAATATTGACCGAACCCCCTCTATGCAGTGCACTTCAAATCACCATCAATTTCTCCATCAACCAAGCATAATAATTATTCTTGCAATTATTCATTGATAAACACCATACTAATTAATGATTCTGACGTTCTCCATAGTTATTTACCTTATACTGTGCTAATAAATGGGTTGCTATCAAAGAACTCCCTAAATTTCTCTTTGTAAAACTTCACTTCAAAGATAAACATGCTGTATATCAGTAGCGTATTCAGAGTACACCCCGCCGTATTTAAAGCAGGTTCTTTCCTCTTTGCAGTTTCTTTCTAAAAACATTGAATCATTTTAAAAAGAACCCCACATACATTACCCTTGTACATAGATCTTCTTCGGGCAAGTGTCATAAAGTTCCATTCATACTGCACGACCTTACGAGCAAATTCGATTGAGCCCTCTTTTTTTTGTAAAAAATATTTTTGATGATTGAAATTTTCTTTTTCATTCTCCAATTACCATTCCTATGAATACTTATTACCATTTATATGAATACTTATTTGGTGATTTAAAAATTTTTTAAACTCATTTTAGACCAACGACAACTCAAATTTAACCCACTGGTTATTTTATATAATCGATCGTCTTCGAACTCATCCTTCGTTTGTCGTTACGAACATCTTGGCAAAGTTTGGAATTTTTTATCTCGCAGATATTTTGTCGTGTTGTAAAACAAAAATTACTAATATATACACATATAAAAACATGTTGAAATCAAAAATGAATTCAGAATGCTCTGAATTTTTTTCTGTCAAAATCCACTTTTTTTCAAAAATCCTACGTTACTGAAGATGTCTGGACCTTTTCCAATACCGTATTTTCACTGAAAATTCGCTAAAACTGATAAAGGCCAATCTCACTCGACGTTCAGAGCACACTGTTGTTCACCGATGCCTGATCCACATGGATCGGCAAGCTTGGCAAGATTTAGGCATTTTTGTTCGAATCAACCATCCATGATCTATAATGTGATCTATAATAACCCCCCAGTTTCTTACAGATTTCCAGGAAAGATTGATGGGGGCTTTTTCATTGGAGATGCCAGCAACAAGCACACAATTCACGACACTAATTTTCCACATGATAGATTTAAATACCTCCACAAATCTTCCTATCTATAGAAATATTTAGGATATAGAATTTTCTTGGTTTATTCAGCAATGAGCCTTTGGAATCGAGCATGAAACCACAATTTCAACCGTCCTCAAAATTTTATGGTTTGCGATTCAGGGTATCTACTTAGAATCCGAAAATGGAGTGGAAAAAAATTTTCCGTCCGCCGTACGCGGCACTTATGAACCAGAATTAACGAAATTTGGTTTATAGGTCCAATTTGGGGTCTTGTTGGTCCGTGAAGAGCGTTACTGTTAGTCATCTCTAGTGAGTGAAAAATAGGGGTTGACATTGTCATAACGCCTTAGAACTTTCAATAGAAGGATATGGTTTTTATGACGTTGTTTAATTAATTCCGATCTTAAGGAATTGTTGTAGACCAACCGGTACATTTTACGTCCAGCCGTTCGTTTACAGTTAGGCCCTGAAGTTCGAACCGAAAACTTTCGTCATCATAAATGAAGGGGCCCTCACACTGGCAAAAAATGTTGCTCAATATGTTGTGCAAAAATATTGAGCTGGTTTGTGTACAATATTATTGAACGATGGCGGAACCCTCGCACTACACAGAAATATTACAATATTCTATCAGTCCCCTCTCACTGCGCTCTCATGCTACAAAATATTTATGGGTTCATAAAAATTGTCTAAGCTTTCAGAAAACTTATGAGCGCCCCGCAAAATGTTGGAGACCCCTTTTTTGCGTAATATTTATCCACCCACTAAATATTTCTGCACTAAAACATCATCTTTATTTATTTATTTATTTATTTATTTATTTATTTACGGGCAAGCCCAATTACACTCATACAAACAAAAAAATCAATGGACATTCACAGGAAGAACAAAGAGAAAAAAATAAAAAATAAAAGTTGAAAACTCTGACGACTAAGGCACAAAAATGAAGAAAATATGAAGAAGACAAAATAATAACAAGTGGAAGTGGAGTACCAATTACAAATACTTAATTATGCAGAGCACTGGCTATGGTTGGTAAACTTAGGTAAAGTAGAACGGTGAGGAAGCCAATAACTTTTTGAAAGAAACAAGGGAGTGATGAAAAAAGTCAAATTCAGGGTTTAAATTAATCAGCAAATTAGCGGAGCGAGGCAATCGCTGCAACAGGCTATTCTTCACATAATTTGTTGTTGAAAACGGGATGTAGAAAAGGAGAGAAGAGCGTGCTGACAGACGAGGAACTTGGAGGCTGATCATCGAGAGCAAGGCCGGGGAGTCAAGGCGGTTATTTAACAGCTTATGCAGGGGGGAGAGGTCAGCAATTGTACGACGCCTCTCCAGTGGCAACATGCCACAAGTATCGAGGAGAGTGCTGTAGCACACTTCGTCGGAAGGAATGCCCAACTTGAAAGCAATATAGCGAAGAGACTTATGTTGCACTCTTTCTAGGGTATACTGATGAACGGCGTAACTGGGTGACCAAACAGGAGTGGCGTATTCCAAGATTGGAAGCACCAGGGCCTTGTAAAGCAGTACTATGGCACTAACACTTGTGAACTCTCTGGTGTTACGTTTCACAAAGCCCAGGACCCGCATTGCCCTGCTCGCCAGGTCCTCAATGTGTTTCGAAAAAGTTAATCGCTCGTCGCAAAGCACTCCCAAATCAATCATCTCCGTGAGTCTCCGAAGCCGGCCACCCTCGAGGACATAGTTGAACTCAATGGGCTGCGTCGAACGATGGAAAGTAATCACATGGCATTTGGATGGGTTTAGAAATAAGTTATTATCAGAGCACCAGCTCTCAAGACGTACGATTGCCGACTGCAAGGCAGCACAGTCCAACGGAGAAACCACACGAGAAAACAACTTGAGATCGTCCGCGAACAACAAGCAGTGGATGTCCGGTGTGAAGCAGTTGACCACACTGTTGATCATGAGCAGGAAGCACAGGGGGCCAATATGACTCCCTTGAGGGATACCAGAAGAAGCGGTGAAGGGAGACGATAGAACGCCCTTAACTCGGACCATAAGCTGGCGCCCAACAAGGTAAGTGGACATCCAGTCCAAAAATGGCCCGAAGACTCCCAACGATTCCAGCAACGAAAGAAGATGGCGCTGGGAGATTTTGTCGAAGGCCTTGGCATAGTCAGTTGAGACTACGTCAGTCTGGTAGCCCCGCAGAAACCCATCCACAACGAACTTCTGAAACTCCAACAGATTTGTGACAGTAGAACGCCGTCTTAAGAATCCGTGCTGCTCGACCGCAAAATAAGACGAAAACTCAGCAGATAGGTGCATCACAACAAGCTTCTCAAGGATCTTCGGCGTAGCAGACAAGGAGCAAACAGGGCGATAATTGGACACAGAGCTTTTATCTCCACCCTTGTGAATTGGTGTCACAAAAGAGCATTTCCATTTAGAAGGGAATTGCCCAGAAGCAAGCGATTTGTTGAACATACGCGTTAAAGGGTAAGCCAGGCTAGAGAAACATTCTTTGAGGAGCACTGACGGGACACCATCCGGGCCCACACCCTTCCGAGTGTCCAGACCCTTAAGCACCCGAAGGACGTCTCCCTCCGAAACCTGCAGGGATCCTATGGACACCACATCCAGAACTGGATATTCAGGACCTCGTAAAACCGGTGGCTCAAACACCGAAGCAAAGTGCTGGCGGAAAAGGTCTGAGACTTCCTGAGTCCCCGAACCATGAGTGCTGCCGAGGAACATATCACTGGGTAAACCGTTATTGCCATCATTATAATTCACATAATTCCAGAAACTTTTTATATTGCTGGTGATGGTATCCTGAACATCACTGATGTAGATTTTATAAAGCTCTCTGGATCTTTCCTTGCACCGACTTCGGAGTGATGAAAGTAATAGGTAATATCCTTCCGAGCCAGTCTCTCTCCAGCGTGAGTGAGCAGTCCTCTTCTGCAGGGTGAGAGTGACCAAGGCACGATCGAACCATTTTGGGAAGGATGCGGAAAATTCGACAATTTTCGGAACATAGAGCTCAATTGCTTGATTAACCAACTCATAAAAAGCATCCACCACCCGATCAACTGAGCCACCCATAATGCCATCCCATTCACACGACGACAGGTAAAAGTCCATAGCCTTGTAGTCTCCCTTCTTGAAATTATAGATGAATTTGGTATTTGGGAAGAATGATTGTACGGACGAAGAGAATGATGGCACGGCGAAATCGAACGGAGGATGAGCGACATCCTCAGGAAAAATAGCATCGGCAGGTTGAGGGTTAATGTCATCAACATCCGATAGGAGCAGATCGAGAACATTGCCCGATGAATTCCGGAAGGTGTTAAATTGACGAAGATCGTGGAGCATCATGGACTCAAAAACCAATTTACCCTTTGGACTAAGACCGTCTCCAAAACCAGCCCGAGAGACATCCTCCCACACGATACCCGGTATATTGTAGTCTCCTACTATAACGATCTTAAAGTCCGGATGGGCTGCTGAAATTGAGTCCAGCTCACAAAAATGTGTGTCCAGCATGCTCGAAGATTGATAATCAGGTAGATATATGACACCTATGATCAACCTATGGTCCGGGAGGACAATAAAGATATGCTCCACAACATCCGCCGAACTCCACTTGAAAGAACGATGCTTGCTCAAGATCGCCACCATGACTCCTCCCCCCGCAGATTTATGTTGGTTATTCGAAGAAGAACGGTCTGTACGAAATATATTATACTGTGGTAAACGGAGCTCTTGGTTTGTTACATTAGGTGAGAGCCAGGTTTCTGTGAAACAAATAATATCATAATCCAAAAGAGGCGCCTAGTGATGAAGAGTAAAAAATTTGGTGTTAATACCTCTAATATTCTGATAATAGTGAGTGTAATGGGCTTGCTTATCAGTTTTTTGTCTGCCTATTGATGGCGGTTGAATCATTTAATTTTATTATCCGTGGAACACCGTTGACGTATTTTATAGTCAAGTTTGCCTCCCCTTTTGCCGTTCGCGAGTTCAACTCAGTTCTAAGTGCTATAAGGTGTTTTCGCTGCATAGGCGTTTTATCTGAAGATACCGATAGAATTCGAGGATGAACAGAACGACTAGCAACGAGTAACTTGGTGACAGAAGAGGGGCTATCGAGTACAGCCTTCAAAGGGCGGATGCTATCCTGACGGCGCGCGCCTAAGCGCGATAAACGCTGAATTAGACCATCGAAGCCCGGTGATAGTTCGTTCAGTGAGGTCTTCAAATTTTGAAGATCTTCCTCGATCGCCAGTTGTGAAGTATTGGAAACCGGTCTTCAAAACTTCGTGCAAAATTTTTGCCAGTGTGAGGACCCCTAAACAGAAATTCAGCCCTGATATCATTGCTAGGGAACAGCTGATTATAATCACGCATGGCTTTGAATTTCAGAATGCGCATCAAAAATCCCAGTTTCATAAATGACTGCGTGGGGAGTCGGACCGTTGGATAAATCAATATATAGTTTTATTTATTTAATTGGAATTGCTTATATTCCGAATCTGGTGGGATTGCTGTCGTGGCCGTGGTTTGTGTGTTTGTGTGTATGTGTGTGTGTGTTGTGCGTGCGCGTGTGCATGTGTGTGTGAGGGTAGGTAGGTGTCCATCGCAAAAAACGTCCCTACTAATCCGAGTCTTACACTAGTGGGAATTAACGCGGGAAGGGGAATGTGTATACAGGAAAATAATAAACCCTTGAGTGATAATTTGCAGCGTTCGCGGATGTCGGACAATAGTATGCACAGGTAACGGTGCCCCGTACTCTAGCAGTACTTCTGGGAACACGTAACCAATGCCTTTGTCGAATGAGTTACCGGGAATAGGTCGATAGCTGCCACGATGTCGGGTGCCTCTCGTTCAAGGGAAAACCTGGTTGATTAGAGGGGTCGAGGAATCGATCGATCCTTCCCAATACTGTTTAAGGGTTTGTTGCGCGGGGTGTAGTGTAGTGGGGGGGGGGGGGGGAGCGATAAGGGGGTGACTGCTGGAGATTTCCACTTTTACAAAGCAAAACAACAAACACTTCTTGGGATTGTTAATAGTGTTCCTGCCTTTATAATCGAAATTGGTTATCGTTTGATTGGAGGGGAGGGGGGGGGGTTCCCCCATGGCTCTAACCCATTCCGCCAGTAGGTCGTATCAAAAAGCATTCAAGGTGCCTAATGATAGGTTTACTTATTTATAATGTTCGTTATTTTCGACTAATTGTTGTTGACAAAATACTATCAGTACGTACCACTGACGGATAAATCCAACATCAGGCGTTCCAACTATTTCGTTCGATATGCTTCTTCTTATAAATGAAGGGTTGTAAGTCACGGCCAAACGGCTGATCAGTTAACACACATGCACACTTAATTTCTGTCAGTTATGACATAATTTTCATTGACATAACTGGCACATTTGACATTGTGAAAATTGAACTTTCTGCAAAGGAGGTTATATACAGCTTCAACTCCGCAGGGTTTGTCGGAAATGTAATCGGTGTCGCCTTCAACAGGCGCTTATACGCTTAGGATTTTGAAGAAGTTCTTAGATGGCGGAATGATGCAATTGGATGTTCCACAAGGGGTATACTTAGCCTTTGCTTTACGCCGTTCATGTGTTTGATAAGAGAAAAGTACTTCTGCGACACACGAAGGTACCGTTTCATGATTTATACGGGGGTTGGGTACCTACCGCAACAATAACCAAAAAAGTATTTTGTTTAAATATTAAACGGCTGGTTTTGGAACATTTTGACCGCTCCCATGTCCGTACGACTTATTATTTCAGTCGGTATGCATTTTTGAACTTGTCACTATAGTATCCGCCAGGATCGTAACATACCTACATCCTCGCGGACCCATTTCTGACATTCATTTCGAATAGGGACAGCTTTCCGACCAGCACTGATCCGTTTACTGTTTCTGCAATCAGCCTGATGATCACAACTGTCACAAGATAGAGGTATAATTTATTAGGTTCATACGTTCTACACGTTTCGATACTGCCATTTCATTCGAGAAAAACAAACGTTGCACACTGCCGTATATCTCTACAGTAGTAGTCTCGCTACTTGCCTACCTTTTAGGAATCTTGTACTTATGCGTTTTGAAAATACTCCTGGGAACATCATTGAAACAATGTAAAAAAAAAAACATATTTAAAAAAAGAGAAATATTTGATGACTACATCCTACTATCACAAGCAATGAAACAATCACAATCAGAAAAGGTTTGTTGTTATTGTTCTTTCCGATAACCTTCCTTTATTCTTCTACTTCGAATCCTATAGAACCTCAAATTATTACGAAGGACGAAACAATATCAACCTCATAGACCAAGGAAGCTGCAGGAATAAGGACCAGAGCGGGCGTAATTTTGTTCACGTCGGTCTCACGACTGAACTTCAAACGCTTCTCCTGAACTTTTATCTCTCAACTAAGTTCTTCCCGTTTTCTCAGTTTCTGTTCGACGGAATCAACTTTTGGTTGTTTTGTTTTGTTGGTGATATGTTGTTCATTCGATTCATCACATGGTTTTGGTCGATTATTTTTAGTATCCATGTAGTGCGTCCACAAAGTCTATTTTTCAAGGATGGTTTCGGGACATCATACTTACCGAATATCAATCAGACATTAAGGTAGATTGAATCCATCCGATCCACTTGTTCTAAATCTAGTTGTGAATCGTTAGAAAAAACGTGAAAGTCGCCAAATAGTATAATAAGGAAAAAGGCTGCAAAGTCCTTGTCACATGGGTTTATTATTCTATTGGAGAACCTACAGAATTGTTGGCAGTTCATTTATTGTTTCTTTCATGTGGAATAATTGAAATAGCTATTTATGATGTTTTCCACCAATTTTGGCCCCCAAAACACGAATTAGGTACGCTCCTTTTTTTTTTTTTCAAATTATCTATGATCATTGGTAGTGCCATTTAATCGTCTTGATCCACGTGTTGAAACTTTTTCTAGTGTTATTATACAAATTGATGGTGATTTCAGACAATCTCCCAGGTTTTTGACTCATAAAAATTCAATTTTGTGAGCTGAACCTTAGGTAAAACCTCAATTTCCGCCTCTTTGGTCGTATTCGGTCTTCTCGTCCCAAAAACCATGGAAAACGATACCTCAAAAGCTCATGTTACTAACATGCTACTAAACCACAAAAAGTAGGTACCTATTTTTATGCACATTTTCACTCATAACACCCCTGGGTATATTCCGATCGGGCTGAAAAGTTTCGGGACACAACTAGGGCCCAAATGGAGCATGTGTGCAAAAGAACGAATTTTTTAGACCGGAAATGAAGCCGGTACACGTGATACGGCGTACGGCGGACGGCGTACGGCGGACGGCGGACGGACATTGCATTTTTGGTTTATTATTCTCTGAATAATACACCTATGTAATCGCTCAGCAAAAAATTTGTATAACCCCCCCTCAAACTTTTGGTTTATTATTCTGTGAATAATACACCTATGTATTCGCTCAGCAAAAAATTTTTATAACACCCCCTCAAACTTTTTTCTTTTCCGTTTCAAGGTGCGTAGATTCAAAAAATGCAATGTCCGTCCGCCGTACGCCGTCCGCCGTACGCCGTCCGCCGTCCGCCGTCCGCCGTCCGCCGTCCGCCGTACGCCGTCCGCCGTATCACGTGTACAGGCTTCATTTTCGGTCTAAAAAAGTCGTTCTTTCGCACACATGCTCCATTTGGGCCCTATTTGTGTCCCGAAACTTTTCAGCCCGATCGGAATATACCCAGGGGTGTTATGAGTGAAAATGTGTGTAAAAATAGGTACTTATTGCGTTTTAGCAACATGTTAGTAAAATGAGCTTTTGAGGTATCGTTTTTCATGTCTTTGGGGACGAGAAGACCGAATATGAAGTCGATTTTGACCAAAGAGTGGAAAATTGAGGTTGTACCAGATGTTCAGCTCCCAAAATTGATTTTTTATAAGTCAAAAACCTGGAAAATCGTCTGAAATCACCATCAATTTGTAGAATAACACTAGAAAAAGTATCAAGAGGTGGATCAAGACGATTAAATGGTACTATCAATGATTTTATAAGTCAAAAACCTGGGAAACCGTCTGAAATCACCATCAATTTGTAGAATAACACTAGAAAAAGTATCAACAAGTAAAGGAGCGTACCTAATTTGTGTTTTGGGGGCCAAAATTGGTGGAAACCACCAGAAATAGCTATTTCAATTATTTTATATGAATGAAACAATAAATAAACAGCCAGCGTTTCTGTAGGTATGTCCAATAGAATAATAAACCCATGTGACAAGGATTTTGCAGCGTTTTTTCTTTTCCGTTTCAAGGTGCGTAGATTCAAAAAATGCTATGTCCGTCCGCCGTCCGCCGTACGCCGTCCGCCGTATCACGTGTACAGGCTTCATTTTCGGTCTAAAAAAGTCGTTCTTTCGCACACATGCTCCATTTGGGCCCTAGTTGTGTCCCGAAACTTTTCAGCCCGATCGGAATATACCCAGGGGTGTTGTGAGTGAAAATGTGTGTAAAAATAGGTACTTTTTGCGTTTTAGCAACATGTTGGTAACATGAGCTTTTGAGGTATCGTTTTCCATGTTTTTGGGGACGAGAAGATCGAATATGAGGTCGATTTTGGCCAAGGAGTGGAAAATTGAGGTTGTACCAGATGTTCAGCTCCCAAAATTGATTTTTTATGAGGCAAAAACCTGCGAAATCGTCTGAAATCACCATCAATTTGTAGAATAGCACTAGGAAAAGTTTCAACACGTAGATCAAGACGATTAAGTGGCACTACCAATGATCATGGATAATTTGAAAAAAAAAAAAGATCGTACCTAACTAATTTGTGTTTTGGGGGCCAAAATTGGTGGAAACCATCAGAAATAGCTATTTCAATTATTTCACATGAAACAAACAATAAATGTAGGTACAGCCAACATTTCTGTAGAATAATAAACCCCATGTGACAAGGGCTTTGCAGCGTTTTTGGAATCTACGCACCTTGAAACGGAAAAGAAAAAATTTTGAGGGGGTGTTATAAAAATTTTTTGCTGAGCGAATACATAGGTACCTAGGTGTATTATTCACAGAATAATAAACCAAATCGCTGCAAAGTCCTTGTCACATGGGTTTCTTATTCTATTGGACATACCTATACAGAAATGTTGGCTCTTCATTGATTGAATTCCATTCATTTATTGTTGTTTGGCAATTCATTTATTGTTTCCATTAATTTTAGCCCCTAAAACACAAATTAGGTACTTTTTTTGTTTTCTTCTTTTTTTTTGTTAAACTATCTTTGATTATTGGTAGTGTCATTTAATCGTCTTGAGCCACGTGTTGAAATTTTTTCTAATGTTATTATACACACTGATGGTGATTTCAGACAATTTCCCAGGTTTTTCACCAATAAAAAACGCTGCAAAGTCCTTGTCACATGGATTTATTATTCTATTGGAGTTCTAGAGATTTTTGTTTTGTTGTGGAATGATTGAAATAGCTATTTCTGATGATTTCCACCAATTTTGGCCCCCAAAACATGAAATAGGTACGCTTTTTTTTTAAGATCATCTATGATCATTGGTGGTGCCATTTAATGGTCTTGATTCACCTGTTTACCCTTTTTCCAATGTTATTGTACACATTGATGGTACTTTTTTTGTTTTCTTCTTTTTTTTTGTTAAACTATCTTTGATTATTGGTAGTGTCATTTAATCGTCTTGAGCCACGTGTTGAAATTTTTTCTAATGTTATTATACACACTGATGGTGATTTCAGACAATTTCCCAGGTTTTTCACCAATAAAAAACGCTGCAAAGTCCTTGTCACATGGATTTATTATTCTATTGGAGTTCTAGAGATTTTTGTTTTGTTGTGGAATGATTGAAATAGCTATTTCTGATGATTTCCACCAATTTTGGCCCCCAAAACATGAAATAGGTACGCTTTTTTTTTTAAGATCATCTATGATCATTGGTGGTGCCATTTAATGGTCTTGATTCACCTGTTTACCCTTTTTCCAATGTTATTGTACACATTGATGGTGATTTCAGACAGTTTTCCAGGTTTTTGACTCATAAAAAACCAATTTTGGGAGCTGAACCTTTGGTAAATCCTCAATTTCCGCGTCTTTGGTCAAAATCGACTTCATATTCGGTCTTCTCGTCCTCAAAAACATGGAAAAAGATACCTCAAAAGCTCATGTTACTAACATGTTGTTAAAACGCAAAAAGTACCTATTTTTATACACATTTTCACTCATAACACCCCTGGGTATATTCCGATCGGGCTGAAAAGTTTCGGGACACAACTTGGGCCCAAATGGAGCATGTGTAAGAAAGAACAACTTTTTTAGACCGAAAATGAAGCCTGTACACGTGATACGGCGTACGGCGGACGGCGTACGGCGGACGGCGGACGGACATTGCATTTTTGGAATCTACGCACCTTGAAACGGAAAAGAAAAAATTTTGAGGGGTGTTATAAAAATTTTTTGCTGAGCGAATACATAGGTGTATTATTCACAGAATAATGAACCAAAATGAATTTTGGGAGCTGAAAATTTGGTAGAACTCTATTTTCCACTCTTTGGTCGAAATCTACCTACTTCATATTCGGTCTTCCCGTCCCCAAAAACATGGAAAAAGATATCTCAGAAGCTCATGTTACCAACATGTTGCTAAAACGCAAAAAGTACCTATTTTTACACACATTTTCACTCATAACACCCCTGGGTATATTCCGATCGGGCTGAAAAGTTTCGGGACACAACTTGGGCCCAAATGGAGCATGTGTAAGAAAGAACAACTTTTTTAGACCGAAAATGAAGCCTGTACACGTGATACGGCGTACGGCGGACGGCGTACGGCGGACGGCGGACGGACATTGCATTTTTGGAATCTACGCACCTTGAAACGGAAAAGAAAAAATTTTGAGGGGTGTTATAAAAATTTTTTGCTGAGCGAATACATAGGTGTATTATTCACAGAATAATGAACCAAAATGAATTTTGGGAGCTGAAAATTTGGTAGAACTCTATTTTCCACTCTTTGGTCGAAATCTACCTACTTCATATTCGGTCTTCCCGTCCCCAAAAACATGGAAAAAGATATCTCAGAAGCTCATGTTACCAACATGTTGCTAAAACGCAAAAAGTACCTATTTTTACACACATTTTCACTCATAACACCCCTGGGTATATTCCAATCGGACTGAAAAGTTTCGGGACACAACTAGGGCCCAAAAGGAGCATGTGTGCGAAAGAACGAATTTTTTAGACCGAAAATGAAGGCGGAACACGTGATACGGCGTACGGCGGACGGCGGACGAACATTGCATTTTTGGATTCTACGCACCGTGAAACGGAAAAGAAAAAAGTTTGAGGGGGTGATATACAACTTTTTTGCTGAGTGAATACATTATCCACAGACTAATAAACCAAAAGTTTGAGGGGGTGTTATAAAAATTTTTAGCTGAGCGAATTCATTTTATTATTCACAGAATAATAATCCAAAACCAGTCATGAAGCGTGAATATTAGAGCGAATTTTCGAAGAAATATTCGTGCTGTGGTTTGAAAGATGAACCATAGCGATAAACTATATATACATGAATATATTATAGCTTTCGTAAAATTATATGATTTTTCGTGATTTTAGCCATTTTTACCGATTTTTGCAGTCGAATTTGAGCCACTGTTTTTTGATACTCATATTTTTAGTATCCCATTCCGTCTTGATTCGCCATCTACACAACTTCAGGTGAATTAATAGTGATTTTACCCTTCCAATTTTTTACATCCAAAAATCCAAATTTGACACCTATTCTGAACAAAAAACGCTGCAAGTCCCTGTACAACGGTTTATCATTTTGTACATATCACAGCTCTCCGTATAGATAACCCTTTATATTATATTATATGTACCATTCTATACATATTATGTGGATCGCAGAACCTCCGTAGGTTAGTACCTAACCCTGTACTCGTTGCTAGGTGCCTACCTAAATCACGAGTTAAATGTTGCTACTAAAATAATTCTGTCGATGACAAACAGTACCTAAAATAGCAAAAAGAAACGCAAATAATGAAGTTCTGAAGTGAAATTGTTGATGTGGAGTGAAAACGCTGCAAATCCCTGCATAACGGTTTATTATTTTGTACAGAACACCCTTCTGTTACAGATCACAGCTCTCTGTAGGGATAACCTGTCTATATAATATAATATTATTATGTACTATTCTATACATATTATGTAGATCGCAGACCCTCTGTAGGTTAGTACCTGACCCCGCATCGTTACCAGGTACCTACCTAAATCATGAGTTAACTGTTGCTAAAATAATTCTGTCGATGACAAACAGTAACTAAAACGGCAAAAAGAAACGCTAATAATTAAGTTCTGAAGGAAAATTGTTGATGTAATAATTTACCGTTATGTAACAATTTACCGTTGTGTAATAATTTGCCGTTGTGTAATAATTTGCCGTTGTGTAATAATTTACCACTGTGTAATAAATAATTGTCCATCAATAATACTTCAACGTTTGTTCAAGTTTAACAAGTACCTGTACCTACCATCAAAATCCAATAGTCCATCACTTATGAAATGATATAATATCGCAGAACAACAACTCGACATCATACAGCCATCCTTGATTATAATCAGTTGCTGCTTAGTGATGATATCCGGGCCGGATTTATACCGTTTGATTCACGATCGTGTTGATGAAGCTTTTTGGTGCACACGAACGGCTGGACGTACAATGATCCGGGTGGTCTCAAAAAATTGTTTAGCTCAAGAAAAATTCAATAACGTAAAAAAACCATACCCTTGTATCGGAAGTTTTCGAGCTACGGCGTTCTGAAAATTTCAACCCCCATTTTGAACCCCTTAGAGATGACTGACAGTAACGCCGAGCTTCGAGGACCAACTAGACCCCGAACGGAACCTATAACCCGAATTTTATCAATTTTGTTTCGTGGTAACTAAGGAAAGTGGCCCGTACGGCGGACAGACAGAAATATTTTTATTGCAGTTTCGGATTCTACATACCTTGAAAGGTAAACCATCAAATTTTGAGGGGGATTAGAATTTTTTTTTTTTCATGCTCGATTCCAATGGTTCATTAGGTATTGTAAATAATAAACCAAAACAACTGAAATGGTATTTTTCTGTCTGTATTCACCATTTCGTACCACTTCCAGACATTTTATCTCAATTGTTCGCGATTTTAGCCGTTTTTCCGATTTTTGAACCCTAAAAACTCAAATTTGACCACATTAGAATTTTTGAAAATTGCTCATCTTCGAACTCATTTTTTGTTTGGCAATACGATAGTTTTGAATTTTTTCCCAGTTTTTTCTCAAGCGCTGCAGAAAAGCTCCGCGGAAGTTACAGCGCTCCAAATAAAAGAACATGAAAAAATAGGTTTTTTTACCATCATTTGCTGCATTTTTAAAAGAGTTGTAAGTGGCTTCTACTGAACCGATCGGGTTCAGATTTGGCTACTCCTTCAAGGAGCCCCAGTGAATAAGTATGCAAATTTCTGTTGAAACACCCTGCTACTTGTTCTATTGTGCAAATAATGTTCTTGTTCGCTTCGAGTTTTTATATTTTATTTTCAATAATGGACCTTTGGAATCGAGCATGAAAAAAAAAAATCTAACCCCCTCAAAATTTGATGGTTTACGTTTCAAGGTATTTAGAATCCGAAAATGCAATTAAAATATTTCTGTCTGTCCGCCGTACGCCGTACTGGCCGCTTTTCTTAGTTACCATGAAACAAAATTGATGAAATTCGGGTTATAGATTCCGTTCGGGGTCTAGTTGGTCCCCGAAGCTCGGCGTTGCTGTCGGTCATCTCTAAGGGGTTCAAAATAGGGGTTGAAATTTTCAGAACGCCGTAGCTCGAAATCTTTCCATGGATGGGTATGGTTTTTTTTTACGTTATTAAATTTGTCTTGAGCTAACCAATTTTTTGAGACCACCCGGAGCATTGTACGTCCAGCCGTTCGTGTGCAACAAAAAGGTTCATCAACACGATCGAGACTCAAACGGTATACATACGGCCCGGATATCATCACTAGGGAGCACCTGTTTATAATCAAGGATGGCTGTAGGAAGTCGAGTTGGTTGTTCTGCGATATTAGTTCATTTGATAAGTGATGGACTATTGGATTTTGTTGGTAGGTAGGTACTTCTGAAACTCGAACAAACTACGTACAACAAACTAAGTACCTATTTTTGATGGGTAAATTATTACACAGTGGTAAATTATTACACAACGGTTCATCTACCAAGAAGGGGCTGGATTTTGTTGATAAGTTTTTTTCAACTTGATCAACTGTTGAAGTGTTATTGATGAGCAAGTTATTACACAACGGTCCATTATACTTGACCACGAGGGTAGGTACACAGAAAACAGTGATCTACGCAGAAGGGGCATCTATTTCACTCCACATCAACAATTTTCCTTCAGAACTTCATTATCTGCGTTTCTTTTTGCCATTTTAGTTACTCTTTGTCATTGACAAAATTATTTTAGCTACATTTAACTCGTGATTTAGTTAGGTACCTAGTAACGAGTACGGGGTTAGGTACTAACCTACGAAGGGTCTGCGATCTACATAATATGTATACAATAGTACATATTATATTATATAGACGGGTTATCTATACAGAGAGCTGTGAACTGTAACAGAAGGGTATTCTTACAAAATAATAAACCGTCGTGCAGGGATTTGCAGCGTTTTTTTGTGCCTTCGCGGGCCGAACACCGGCCCCTGCGTCCCTAGATTGTATTCGCTGAGTTATGATATTACATTAAATTATTGTGGATTATTCCACGTATAGTATAAAGAATATCATATCATCACTGATGGATATAATAATCATGTCAAGCACCCGTCCAATTATTAGAGGAATGAGTTATTGAATCTCGGATGCGTGTAAACCTGGCGTTCAGCTTATAATAGGGCAAGGGGGGATAATATGCAAGGGAAATATGGTGTTTCAGAGGTCATTTATCACAGGCGCTCCGGGTGATCCAAATTTTCCGACTAACTAAGAGAAATGAAGCATTTGCCTTCATTTGTAGTTGAAAGTGCAAGGAGCAGGCGAACCCCGTGGGGTCTGCCGGCGACGCCGACTGGGGAGGTTCAGTCAAACAGACGGCAGGAGCGTTGTGCTCGGCACATTATGAAAGCGCTAATTGGAGCTTGTATAAAGGAGCCCTTGGAGTCTAACGTCGAGACGCATTAAAACAAAGTAATAGTGCAATTAATTATCACATATAAGGTGGAAAACAGGTGGTGGGGGTTATGGGTGTAGGAAAGAGAACCTACTGATGGCTTGGGTCTCGGTGCTTCGTTGGTGGGGGGGGGGGGGGTCTTAATCACCTTGGGTTGACTAATGGGCTACTGGAGGAGTTCACGCCTGGCACCCATTGTACCGCTGCTTCAAGGTGTTATACAAAAGCTCGGTTCGGTACCTTTCCTCGATAAACACCCCTCTCTATCTATTTAAAGGCGTAAGGTAACCTCCCTGATCGAATTCGTGGCTATGAGAAATAGCTGAGGCAACAACGAGCCGCATCGCCACTTTTGAGGGAGTTTAACGGTTCCTAAAGCGCGGTTTCAAGCTGCTAATCGTGGGATAAAGAATAAAAACGCTGCAAAGTCCTTTTCACATGGGTTTATTATTCTAACGGGTGTACCTACAGAAATATTGGCTGTTCATTTATTGTTTCATTAATGTGCAATAATTGAAATACCTATTTTTGATGGTTTCCACCAATTTTGGCCCCCAAAAATTCGAATTAGGCTCCTGTTTTTGTCAAATTATCTTTTATGATTGATAGTGTCATTTAATTGGCTTGATTCCCCTGTTAATACTAGTTCTAGTGTTATTATGCAAAGTCTGGTAATTTCAGACAATTTCCAGGTTTTTGACTCATAAAAAATGGATTGAGAGCTGAAACTTCGTTAAAACCTCAATTTTCCACTCGTCGATCAAAATCGGACTTCATATTCGGTCACCTCACCCTACACATCGTGGATAACGATACCTCACAAGCTCAGTTTACTAAAACACCAAAAACCTCTATTTTTACACCCATTTATATTCCGTTCGGGCTGTAAAGTTTCGGGACGCAACGGGCTCAAATGGCGCCTTTGTGCGACAGAACGACTTTTTTGGACCAAAATAAAGTTAGAAATGGATGGTACGGCGTATAACGGACGGACTTTACAGTTTTGGAATCTGCGCACCTTGAAACGTCGAAGAAAAAATTTTGAGGGGGGTTCCAAAAAAGTTTTGCTGACCGAATACAAAGATGTATTATTATTATTATTATTATTATTATTATTATTATTTGGTGGTCATCACCCGTGGGGGGTAAAAAGTGCCACGGGGTGACGCGAGTGGGGGGCCCAAGAGCCTATTCCCACCCGCAAGTGCATGTGGAGGGCTCAGTGGTCGGGCATAATAGCCTCCCCCAAAAACTCCCTCACCAGGCTACACGAAGCAATCAGCACGGCCTTCTGCATGTCCTCGTAAAGTCCACCGGGTAACCCAAGAATCCTCAAACTTTCATGGAGTTTCTTGGGTATCACCCCGGTGGCAGACAAGACCACGGGAACGATCCGTACCACCTCCTGCTCCCACATCGTCCTTATCTCGTTAGCAAGGGATAAATACTTATTTACCTTCTCCCTGTGCTTGGCTTCGAGGTTTGATGTGAGAGGTACAGAGATGTCAATTAGGTAGGTCGTTCCCTCCGCCTTGTTCACAAGGACAATATCAGGCCGGCGCGCGGTGATTGGCAGATCGGTCGGTAGCTCCTTGTCCCAATACATCTTGTAATTTTCATTCTCCAAGTACCTGACTGGCTCATACTGGAAGTAGCGCGTCCTGTCCTGAACGAGAGCGTGCTTTAAGGCCAGCTCTTGATGGACTATACGCGCCACCATGTTGTGCCTATACAGGTACTTGGTTGGAGCAAGGGCCGGGCAACCCGCCAGGACGTGATCTATTGTCTCACCAGTGGCTCGACAAATGCGACACACGTCCTGTACTCCAGCTTGCCGGATGATATACTTTCGGTAGTTACGGGTCGCCACGACCTGGTCCTGTATGGCGATCATGAACCCTTCGGTTTCGACATACAGGGAACCAGTCACCAACCATCTGCCATCTATTATCCATTATTATTATCTATTATTATTATTATTATTATTATTATTATTATTTGGTGGTCTTCACCCGTGGGGGGTAAAAAGTGCCACGGGGTGACGCGAGTGGGGGGCCCAAGAGCCTATTCCCACCCGCAAGTGCATGTGGAGGGCTCAGTGGCCGGGCATAATAGCCTCCCCCAAAAACTCCCTCACCAGGCTACACGAGGCAATCAGCACGGCCTTCTGCATGTCCTCGTAAAGTCCACCGGGCAACCCAAGAATCCTCAAACTTTCATGGAGTTTCTTGGGTATCACCCCGGTGGCAGACAAGACCACGGGAACGATCCGTACCACCTCCTGCTCCCACATCGTCCTTATCTCGTTAGCAAGGGATAAATACTTATTTACCTTCTCCCTGTGCTTGGCTTCGAGGTTTGATGTGAGAGGTACAGAGATGTCAATTAGGTAGGTCGTTCCCTCTGCCTTGTTCACAAGGACAATATCAGGCCGGCGCGCGGTGATTGGCAGATCGGTCGGTAGCTCCTTGTCCCAATACATCTTGTAATTTTCATTCTCCAAGTACCTGACTGGCTCATACTGGAAGTAGCGCGTCCTGTCCTGAACGAGAGCGTGCTTTAAGGCCAGCTCTTGATGGACTATACGCGCCACCATGTTGTGCCTATACAGGTACTTGGTGGGAGCAAGGGCCGGGCAACCCGCCAGGACGTGATCTATTGTCTCACCAGTGGCTCGACAAATGCGACACACGTCCTGTACTCCAGCTTGCCGGATGATATACTTTCGGTAGTTGCGGGTCGCCACGACCTGGTCCTGTATGGCGATCATGAACCCTTCGGTTTCGACATACAGGGAACCAGTCACCAACCATCTGCAAGAGGCAGAGCTGTCGACAGTGGGGGACAGGAGCTGTGAGCGGAATCGCCCATGCAGCTCCTTCGCTCCCCAGGCCTCACCTTTGGCCACATCCTCAACCACTTTCCCAAGAGGGTCAGCGTTGGGCACGCACAGACCGAGGGGGGTAATGCCCTCGTCCACCTGACAAACTGCGTTCGCAATGGGGCTGACGGTAACGCGACCAAGAAAGTACTCCCGAAGCCCGCCCGCCTGCCGATAGCAGAGGTTGGAGATGTCAGGGAATCCCCGACCCCCAACACCGCGTGGAAGCGTGACTCTCTCAACTGCCGACTTGGGGTGATGAGCCCGGAAGGCAGTCGATTGAGGCCTGACTAGGCGGTCCAGGGAAGCAAGCTCCGAGTCGCGCCACCTCACAACCCCAAACGAGTATGTCAGCAGGGAGGCTGCATAGATGTGAATGGCCCTGACCATGTTGCGGGAGTTGAGACCTGACTTGAGAAGTGCCCGAAGTCTCGAGCGAAACCTCTCAGTCAGAGTCCGCTTGATGGAACCATGGTCAAGGCCGGCAGCCTCTGCGTACCCTAAGTACTTGTAACACTGACCCTCCTCCAGGGAATCGATTGAGGAGGCGGATGATCGAAGCAAAAATGGCTCAACCTCCGCAAACTGGCCATGCTTGAGGGTGCTCAGCCTGCATTTATCGACTCCAAACCTCATATGGATGTCTGTACTAAACTCCTCAGTCAGACGCAGAAGGTAATCCAACTGACGCCTGGTAGAGGCAAACAGCTTCAGATCATCCATATAGAGCAAGTGGCTAACTATTGTGAGACGGTCTCGTCCACCTTGGAAGTACTTCAGCTTCCAGCCCACTTGACTCCTCTGGAGGCTACGGGAAAGGGGGTTCAGCGCAACACAGAACAGCAGGGCGCTCAAAGAGTCCCCCTGAAATATGCCACGCATCACCCTTATCTCCCCCGCATCCATTAACCCAGAAGAAGTACGAAGCTGGAGCCGAGTACGCCACTCGCTCATGAGGCAACGGAGCAGGCTGACAAGATGCTTGTCAACCTTGTACATTTCCAGCACCCTCAAGATCCATGAGTGAGGCACACTGTCGAACGCCTTGGCATAGTCGATGTAGGACGTGTAGAGGTCCAAGTGCCTTCGCCTCGCCAGACCCATAACCACCCCGTCAATGGTAAGCTGCTCCTTACAGCCCATAGAGCCCCGAACACATCCTTTCTGCTCATCGGCCAGGATGCCGTGGAGCTCAAGGTGGTCGCTGAGCTTTCTGCAAAGTACAGCTGTAAGGAGCTTGTATTCCACCGACAGACAGGTGATCGGCCGAAAACAGGCCGGGTCTGTGGTAGGGCCCCCCTTCGAGATAAGCTGTGTCAGGCCCATACAGAACTCCTCAGGGAACTCAGATGGTCGCCTTATGGCCTCCAAGAAAGCCCCCGCAAGAGCAGCATGGGCAGACTTGAACTTTTTGAGCCAGAAGTTTTGCAGCTTACTCGGTCCGGGTGCCCTCCAGCTGGCAAGATCGGCAATGGCCTGCGACACGTCCTCAGCAGTGATTTCGATGGGGACCATGGATGGGCAGTTCCTCATAGAATCACTCTCCGCACGAATCCAGGCTGCCTGCTCGTTATAGGACACTGGGGCGGACCAGATTCCAGCCCAGTAGTCCCTCAGCCCTCCAGGGCTGGGCGGATTGGTGACGACCGTATCCTCCTGATGAAGGGAACGGTAGAAACCCTTTTCGCTACGAGCAAACAGCCGGTTGTCGCGGGAGCGCCGATAGTTCTTACGGTAGCGCTGAGCACGCTTCCGCACGGCGGCTAATGTGATCTTCAAGTGATCTATGAGCTCCGCAGGCGTGGTTGTACCCACCCCAGCATATCGACGGGTGACTGCCAAGATCCTTCGGTCTAGCCTCCGACCTCGGCAACCCGCAACATGCTGGCTAAGCCGCGCAATATTAGCTCGCAGGTCCTTAATTTTTGCATCTAACCTGCGAAGCCATGGCGGCTCTGTGGAACCACGCCCTCCCTGACAGGGCAGCCTGCCAACAGGCGGAACCTGCTCTCCGTGGAGACGGGCCACAGTGACCGCCCCACAGAACAGGAGATCAGAGATTACCCGCAGGCCCACACCATCACACAGCTGCTCCCCAATCAGGGCATCCACACAGCCAAGGATCCGGGTTGTCTCGCCACTAGTCCTCCAACGAGGAAGGACTGGGCGAAACTCAAGAGCCATCCCCCGGAACTCAGCAAGAGCCTGACCAAAAGCAAGCTCCCATTCCGGGTGGTAGGCCTCATCCACTCCCACCCCCTCAACAGGAGTGAGGTCGGCTGGTGGTTCTGCCGACGGACCCTCAGGCTGTTCGCCCCCATCACTGCCCTCATCACCGCCCTCTGCCACAGTGGCCTGCTGTATTATTATTATTATTATTATTATTATTATTATTATTATTATTATTATTATTATTATTAGTCACGGAATAATGAACCAAAGTGGAGTTATTGAAAGTTATTAACACCAAATTTGAGAGAAATCGGACCATTTGTTAGTGAGAAGTTGTGTAGGTACCTATGTACCTACCTTGCTAGGCTCAGCGGGACACATTATTATTGATAATTTGGTATACTGCATATTAATATATTTTATAAAAGTAGCGACAGATAAAGCACAGTCGCTTTACTTCCACTCAGTAATATTGAAATACTTACGAACAATGTCAACCATAATATGTTTTGCACTGGCTTCAAACTTCGGTCCGCGTTTTCGGTTTTGCGACGCTTGCTCCATGCTGGTTTCCGCGATTTCTACAGTCAACAAACTTTCTTTCAACAATAAACCTAATACTTCAATCAACAATATAAACAACAAACCATACGTCGGAAAAACAAAGGAGCACAAGCAGACACTTAAACTCACAATGCATTTCAACAGCTACGTTTCAGTCGTAATCATGCCCAGTGCCTCCATTATGACGGCCCAGTGCCTCCGTGATACCGTTAAATCGACGTTTAAAAATTAAATCGAAGTTTTATGAAAGCATTTTAATCTTTGATTTCACTGTGAAACTGACTTGCCCTTCACCAACGCTTCAAACCTCCGATTCGATAAAACAATGATCTGTTTCAACCGGGGTTAGGATGTACCGGTGAAACCGGCCCTTGAGTGTCACGTCAAGGGTTGTTCGTATGAAGGACAGGTAACTCTGGTCCAGTTCTCCCACTAGACGCTCAAGAGAGGACCTCGTTAAATTATCGAGATGCTCACTTGATCTGCGAAATATCTGTAGTGAGCGGCGTCTCATTCCCCGTCTCATCTTACTCCCATAATCAGTCAGCTCCGGCTCCGAACCCAGTGTCGAAGTCGTTAAAGGCAGGATACAGCGGTTAATGACTCACCCCCACTGGTTTTCAGGGAGGCCCGGCCCGGACCCCCGTGTAATATTCAGGAGAGTTTCGGAATTAGCCATAGCAAGACCTCCGCCCGACTAAACTCAGTCTGAATATTTGACAGGGTTTGGAGTCCGAAGGGCCTCTAATCAACTCCTACCTTTGCCGTCCTCCTCCCGCCCTAATCCTTCAGAACTCTCCTCCGCCCGATGATTCCGACTGACCTCCGGCGCCTGGGAGATGACCCGCTCTATAGACTGAACTGGAAACGAGTTTAACTCCCAGGAGATTACAGTATACAACATTCGGCTTTTAAATTGAACCTTTTCTAGCTCAATTTATACCGTTCGAGTCTACTGAGCCTGAGCCGGTCGTATTCCCATGAAACAAACAACACTGAAAGCAAACACTGAATAATTGATCATGATATTAATTATATCAGTAGACAGTTGAAAAGTTATTCGAAATCCAGAAGATAAAATACAAACTCGTGTGATTCTTCCTACCGCAAGAAGTGCGTCGAGCGCTGTCAGCTGTATTCTTGAGGTAAATCATTCTGAGGACCCAATGTTATTCTCTCAAAGTTGATTCATAGCAGTGATTATTCGCAACTGCATGCGCTGACGAAAGTTAGTTTATGATTTTGATAGTGTCTTTTTTTGTTTTGTTAGTACGATGAAATTCGTATGTGGCCATCTGGAACCCAACTCGCGCCCACCGTCCAAATTCAGCTCACTACGACGATTGTTTCGCGTAGCAAGGACTTGCGATCACTCACGGTCGGAAGGGTGTACAAAAATTACAAAAAAAAAGTCTGTAACGCGAGAGGAAATACTGATTTCGGAGCACACAGTTTTGCTTTGGTAGCCTTGAAAGCAAATTCTGTTTTCTAGCCCTCGATGGAACTACAGTTGACAGAAATTGTATTACCTAGTGTCTATTTCCCCACTGAACTATGGACGTACCTATTTAGTTTAGACTTGTCGGTAAATTGTATTTTCGGGTTTCAGCCAAGGGGAACATTTTCATAGACTTAAGAATTTAGATCTGAATATATTTTTTTAATAGTATTTTTTTTTCTTAAGATATGGAAGTTGGTGTAAGCCTTGACTGGAACCCGACAATACAGTTACTGAAAAGTCAAAATATGTATTTTAATTCAACCTCTTCTATTTACTTTAGTAGGAAAATTGTCAAAACGTTCACTCAAAAATGTTTTTGTTTGTCTGATGTAGTTGAATTGAGTTTGTTGAATATGAGCTTACAGTATGAGGGATTACAAGTACCTGGGGTGGTACATGAACGAGTACTGGGAGTGGACCCAGGAAGTCCGCTGGCGCATTGGGTTCTTTCATAAAAATGAGAAAACTATTGACGTGTCGCTCTCTTAATCTCCCAATCCGAATAAGAATGTTACGTTGTTACGTGCCCAGCATTCTGTATTATGGGATGATGCCTGGACGCTTAATGAAGTGCAGTGTAAGAAGGTTGAAGCGTTCGACGTTGTATCATCGGATACTTATGATACCCAGGACCACAAAAAAACGAACCTCTCAGTGCTTCCCCAACTAAATAAAGAAAGAGAAGTTATTATCACCGTGAAGCGCAGGAACTTAGAGTATTTTGGTCTCGTGATGCGTAACGATAAGTACAAGCTTTTTCAACTAATTATGCAGGAGGTGATAGTTGGGAAGCGAGGACCTGGGAGGCGTAGAACATCCTGGTTGTGCAATCTTCGACAGCGACAGCGGTTTGGTATGAGTTTTCTGAATCCAGCCCTGGATTAATATATATATTATACTACCTATATTATGTAGATAGGTATAATTCAAATACGAAAACGAGAAAAATACTCGGGATGGTATATGTATACTAAACGATAGGGGGGATACAAGTGTGTAGAAAAAAATGCAAATTTGATTTTTTTTTTCGGTTGAGTTTTGAGGGTCTAAAATCGCTTAACATAACAAATTTAATTGTATATAATTACTAAAAAATTGACTCGAGACAGAAAGTTAATATTTCAGTATATATGTATATTTAATAAAGTTTTTACCTTTAGTTCCTACCTACCTATCATTTCGTCAACAAATAATTTATCGAAAGTAAAGCACGAATACAAAAAGTTGTGTTTCAAAAATGGCTCAAAACCACTTAGGTTGTACAGTTGCTATCAAGTCATCACAAATGTTTGAGGGTGGTACTTGGAAAATTCACTTCCATGTTCATGCTGCTCGACTAGAACTTCTTGGCTTCCTCACTACCGGTGAGGTGGTTGAGTGAAAAAAATGTGTGTCCTCCAAAATGGAAATTTCCAATAACACTTCCCGTTTCAGACATCAAGGAACATTTTTGGTTCCGTGTCTGTCTGTCTGTCCGTATGTGTATATATATGTCTGTGGTCAGTTTCTTGTAACGCCCATAACTACCCGACATACCTAATGGTTGAAAATTGGCTGAAATTCGGAGGGTAGGTGGGGTTTGGTCGCAGATGGTCCCATACCAAAATCATTGAAAAAGTAGTGTAACTTTCGACTGCGCTTGCTCAAACGTGAAATACTTGAAACGTCCATAACTACCTTAAATATCGTTGAAATGAGTTCGAACTTGGAGGATCCATCAAGAATAATATTTTGATAGTTATCATGAATTTCATTGAAACTGTACTGTAACTTTTGTATGCGCATGCGCGAACATTAAATGTTGACAATTTTTAACACAGAATGTGTTTTAGCCATGGACTAACTATCCAAAAAAGGTAGGTAACGAAATTTCGTAACGAAATTTCGTAACGAAATCTGGGACGCTGTTATGAAAAATTTCTAATGATTTTCACGTACAACCGATTCGTTGCTACGGAACTTTAACTTCGCCAGTTATCATCGTACAAAAATCGTTCACCACTCGTTGGATAGCTCTCGATTTACCTAACCATATTACGTTAACCAATACGGAGTGCGTGGCCGACAAGCTGCGGTATGAGCGTGATTGTTTAAATAATAATTGTTTACACACAGGTGATCATTCTCAATAATTTATATTGTGAACACGATTGCAAGCTTTATATAAGTACCGATGATACGGAACTAAGGGTCGTGTAACCTGGTGTAACCTATGAGCAGTCAATATATCAGTCGAAAAAGGTTTATGTGAAACGCGTGTGCTAAAACACATTCTGTGTTTCTATAATTTCGTCCGAAGTATGTAAATAGAGGTAACCGGGGGTCCAGGGGGCTTGCCCCCTGGCGAGGCGCGGAGCGCCGAGTTTTGTAACGCTTGTAACTACGCGAAAAATAGTCGTAGAAGGCTGAAATTTTGAGAATACACGTGGGTTTAATTGAGGATGGTCCCTTATCAAAATCATCGAAATCGTACCGTAACTTTCGTCTGCGCATGCGCAGACGTGAAATACTTCGAACGCCCATAACTACCTTAAATATCGTTGAAATGAGTTCAAACTTGGAGGGTCGATCAGGAATAATACTTTGAGAGGACCCATGCATGGATACTCCACCTGTCCACTGAATGAACCTACCCAACTATTGTATAAGTTCATGTGATTGGAGTGAGGAAGCTATACTGCCTACTCGAATGGGGTTTTCTTCTTTGAATGGTTTTTCTATTGTGAAGACTTGATATCATCCAATAATTCATTGTTCACTCGTTCTTCCTCGCTCATTCCGAGTCTCTGTTTTCATCCATCTCGTGGAAGTTTAAAATGAATGAGAAAGAAAGGAAGGAGAAAAGAATTCCTCGTTGGAGTTATTGTTGGAAGACATGATAGCGAGTGTGTTGTTTTTCTCTCTCTCTCTCTCTCTCTCTCGCTCTCGCTCTCTCGCTTTCTCTCTCTCTCTCTCTCTCTCTCTCTCTCTCTCTCTCTCTCTCTCTCTCTCTCTCTCTCTCTCTCTCTCTCTCTCTCTCTCTCTCTCTCTCGCTCTCTCTCTCTCACTCTCTCTCTCTCTCGCTCTCTCGCTCTCTCTCTCTCTTTCTCTCACTCCACATTTCCCACTTTCCTTTTACCTTATAAAGGAGGGAGAGGTTGTTGGAGATGTAATAGGGTGGAGGGGGGGAGGGTTGCGTGTTCCTTTATTTGATTAGCTCCCACTCCCTAGCGCGGGTGCCCGGGACTTCATCGATTTGTATCAATTAGGACCGGTCATCATTTCCACCGATAGAGCCCGTGAGGGCCGCCGCAGCGCGGAGGATGGTTTTGTAGTAATGCGCGCGATTTCTACTCCCCGGCCGGAAATGGGGTTACGATGCTCTGCCGATGGCCCGCGGGGAGAGAGCGAGGGCCGTCCCGCAGTTTTCCACACGTTTTGCCTTCGTTTTTTGAACAACCTGCGAGCGCATGTTGTGTGTTCCAAGGTAACTAAGATCCAGGGATGGTACCTCCCCTTATAACTGCTCCAAACCCCGGGGAAGGCTATATTTCACGTGTATAACCCCAGCTCTCAACGGTCATGACGGCTAATTTCACAAGGCCTAAGGGGAATCCTCTGTGATAGTACCTAACAAAGATGCAGTGCCCGGATGGCTAAACCCCCTCATCGTCACAACGAGAGTCTTGAGAGAATTCTTCATTTGTTCAGTGCTCCTTTGCATTTTGCTAGTGGCGGATGTTGGATTTTTGGTGTTATTGCGAGGGGGGGGGGGGAGGCTAAAATGTTTGAAAACGTCTACCAAGTTGAGTGGGCAGTATAAGCCTTGTGCGCAGGACTTGGTCAGAGCGCTCTGTCAGTGGCCCGCGGCGACGCCCAGTGGTCTGAAATGGCGAAAAAGTGGCAAAAATGTTGAGAGCCCTGTGTACAACATTACGGATTGGGCCAAATGATTGTGTGATGATCCAGCGGGAGCTAAAAGTAGAAATAAATACACGAGACTACTTGAGTCGGTTTGTGTGGTCAAATGACAATTTATTGGCAGTTCACAGCTTCTTTTATTCCCCTTGATACATCCCCAGAGAGGGGTAGGGGAACCCCGCTCTGGGAAGCCGTTAGACGCGGCTTATAATGCAAGCGACGCTATTTACATAGTGTTAGGGAGCAGCCGATCACCACACTGCTCCCCCCAGAATTGAAGTTAAATACTGCAATTATGTAAATGACGATGAATCTTGTTGATGAGGCGTCGGTGTTGGTGAAAGAGGCTGCGTGTGAGCTGTGTAGTTGCCGTGTAGGTGGGTGGCTTGAGGAGTTCGTGGTGTCTCGCCGTCGTGTGTTGCGGTGTGGGATGCGTGAACGTGCTCGGATGCGGTCCAGCTGGAAGCGTCGAGGGCGATGTCTCGGAGAGCGCTGGAACGGGCGGCTGGAAGAGGTGATCTTCCGACGCGGCTTGAATGGCGAGGCAGGAGGTGCCGGAGCAGGTGACGTTGGCCGCGCCTGGAGTAACGGGTCCCAGTGAAGACGGTGTCGGGAGAGGCCTGTGTCCCAGGGTGTGATAGGCCGTGTTTGTGACGGAAGACCGGGCGCTGTAGAGCTGTAGGTAAGTACGGCCGGGGCGCTGAGTCGGTGCCAGTGTTACAGCTCTCTCGAGGACATGTTTCGTTGCTTCGAAGGCGGCTTCGGAGTCGTGAGAGCAGTGGAGTAGGCGTTTATGTCGCTTAAGGGCGGGGAAACTTGGCGATGAGGGCCATTCGTTCGGGTAGAGGTGTAAGGCCGCTGGGTGATACGATGTGGCCGAGGCATTCGACAGAGGTGCGGGCTAGTTGACACTTCGACTTGTTGACTTGGAAGCCGTATTTTGTTAGAGTATCGAGTAGTAATTTTACGTGTGTAAAATGTTCCTCGATATCTCTCGAAGCTACTGGAAGGTCTTTGTAGACGGTGGTCCTATTGAGAGGATGCCTTGAAGGCCGCGGTTGTCGGTGGTGCTGGATCACCTGCAACTCTTCGTTGACGGTAGCCACACGAGGAGGATGGAGAAGGGTATGAGGCGGTTCCGGTGTCTTCGTAGCTCTGGTCTCCATTTTCTTCTTTGATGTTCCTGAAGGTGTTAATCCGAGGAATGAATGCTCCGTTGATGGTCGCTCTCGTTAAGTAGGCAGCGGAAACGGCGAGATGTTCTCTGGTTGGTTCGCTGGAGAGACGATAGCTGGTTGGTCGTGGATCAGACGAGTGGTGGGCGTAGGCGGTTCGCTGTCGATCGCAGGAGGCGAGAAGCCGGGGCGAGAGGTGTATTAACTTCGCCGGTGTTGCGTTCGCAGAAGGCCGGGGCGAAGGTACGTGTTGAGCCGTCGCAGGAGGCGAGAAGGCGGGACGCTGATCGCAGAAGGCGGGAAGCCGGCGAAGGTGCGTGTTGAGCCGTCGCTGGAAGCGAGAAGGCGGGACGCTGTTCGCAGAAGGCGGGAAGCCGGCGAAGGTGCGTGTTGAGCCGTCGCTGGAAGCAAGAAGGCGGGACGCTGTTCGCAGAAGGCCGGAAGCCGGTGAAGGTTGTGTGTTCGACGTCGGGCGCCGCCGCCTCGCCGGCGATCGTAGTAGGCGAGAAGCCGATGCGAAGGTGAAGGTGCGTGTTCTACGTCGGGGTGACCAGTGTGAAGGCGGGGTCACCAGTGTGATGATCCAGCGGGAGCTAAAAGTAGAAATAAATACACGAGACTACTTTTTTTTTTTTTTTTTTTTTTTTAATTAAATGCATTTATTCAGAAAATCAAATAAAAAGGTACAAAATAATGAATACAATGCTACTCCCCTCTTTAAGTATAACTTGTGCTGAGGGGAGGAGTTGTTGACCAGGGCAAAACAAGTCCCTTACGAAAATAGTGATACCTTTAATGGAATCTACAGTGGAAGCCTAATATTACACTAACACTATAACACTCATACAATTATTTGATAAAATCACAATGAACGAGAATAGTAAAAGAAAAGAAAAACACATTTCAAATAAATTTCTGGTAGGAACCTGTAGGAACCATCCTAGGTGCGAACCGAAAATAGTTTCTTGAGGTGGTTTTTGAATAAAGACAGCCCTACCGTTTCCCTAAGCTCTTTTGGGAGGCCGTTAAACAGTAGTGCACCCCTATAGTCATAACATTTCTGCCCCAGTGAAGTGAGCCGAAAGGGGGGCTTCACAAAACCTTGCGCGCTACTTCTTGTTGCAGAACTGCTGAACAAGTCTATTTTCCCTAATTGCTTGTCTCTAAAAACTTTTACGATTGTGGCCCGTTCAATGAGCGCTAGCACTGTCGGTACCAAGAGCTCCTGGAAAATTAAAGCTGTGGGGTGCCTTATATTTCTTTTTAATAGAACCTTGATCACCCGCTTTTGAATCGAAAATAGTGATTCAATGAGCTCCTTGCTACAACCACCCCATCCCGTGACCCCGTACATCAGAACAGATTGAACCATAGCAAAATAAAACATTCGTTTGGATTCCAACGGTAGAAAGTTTCTAATCTCCCTGCAAATATACAGCAACCGTCTTAATCTTGCAACGACATTACTAATATGGGAGTCCCACCTTAAACGTTGGTCGATTTCTACCCCTAAGTACCTTATGCTAGCGACTTGTGAAATACTCGGGCATCCGCAAGACTCAGCCGCTGAGCAGCTGACCGTATGGCCTCTTATTGCGCCCAAGACAGGAATACGGTTATTAGGAAGGGCGAATGCGATGAAATGCGTTTTGTCGAAGTTCAGTTTCATTCCCATCTGTGCGAGGCAGTCCAAGACACCAGACAGGCCTCTCTCCGCTTTTTCCTTGGCTACCTCCCAGTTCTCTCCAGCCACTATCAATGAAGTGTCATCGGCAAAGGATATGCTCACACCCCCTAAGTCTCTCTCTAATAGCCGGTTAATAAATAGTATGAAGTACACCGGCCCCAAACAAGTTCCCTGAGGAATCCCAAAAGAACAGTCTTGCCCATCGCTAATAGTTGCACCTATCTTTACAAACTGCTTCCTGTTTTCAAGGTAGCTGACCGACCACTTGACGAACCCTTTATTTATGCCAGTATCACTGATGGCCTGAACCAGCTTCACGTGCGAGACAGTATCAAATGCCTTAACCAGGTCCATATAAACACCAACCACTTTTTGTCCCGAGTCCAGTGATTTGATAATCTCTTGAGTTTGTAGGCCAATCGCATCGTCCGTACTACACCCCTTCCTAAAACCAAATTGCCTAGAGCTAAGCAGTCCCTTTTCTTCGAGGTAATCGACCAGAAACGACTTTGCAATTTTTTCTATTACCTTGCCAATCACGGAGAGTAAAGAAATCGGACGATAGTTATTTGGGTCGCAAGGATCTCCTTTTTTAAAGAGAGGGATCAAAAGCGCTTGCTTATAAGCTTCAGGGAAACAATTTTCTTTGAACGAAGAGTTCACTATAAACGTTAAAGGCTCAAGAATGTATTCTCTACACGATTTCAAGAGATGGGTACTAAATCCATCCATACCTGGGGACGAACTTCCCCTAAAACCATCCAAAGTTTTACCAACAGTCTCTTTAGATATATTGAGAAACTCAATGGTATCCCACTGTGTAGATGGTTTCCTTGGCTCGTCAATGCTACCCGTGGATTGAGCAATCTGCCGACCCACTGTTGTAAAATGGTCATTTAGGGCATTGGCTACTCCTTTGGGATTTTCACTTGTAATCAGCATTTTATCGCCGTGTACCATGATACCGTGGATATCCTCTTTCACTTTCAGTTTCCCTACTGAATGATTTATTAATTCCCATTTCTTTCTCATACCTGTTGCCCTCTCAAATTTAGACTTGTAGTATTCGTTTTTGGTAGTCAGTATCAGCCGGGAGAGAGTGCCTTTATATTTCTCAAAATAATGCATAAGACTCGTATTAAATGGTTCTTTGCGAAGCTTTGCACTGATTTTATCCTTTACTCTAATGGATGAAAGGATACCGTCAGTCATCCACGGTTTTAGTTTTATCTTTTTGTGTGGGATTTTTACAAGTTTCCGTGCTTTATGTATATGTACGTTAAGTATGTTTCCAAAATGAAAAGCGGCCTCATTTACATTTTTTGCTTGAAACACCCTGTTCCAAAGCTCTGCTTGAAGGGATTGTTTTAGTTGGGAGTAATCTAACCTTTCAACCATATTTTTAGATTCCGTTGGCTTACGATTTTCGTCAAATTGCAACTTCAATATAGGGCTGTAATGATCGGTCACGTTAGTTTTCCATACGATTGGTAAAGGCTTCAGCCTAATATGGCTACGAAGGAAGATGTGATCAATTGCGGATTGTGATCCACCAGTGTCACGAGTGACACCATTTATGCAAGATACTAGCCCCCGTTCAGCCATGGTATCCAAATAATACTGCTTAATATTGTCCCTACAGTCCCTGTGAATATTGATGTTCATATCCCCCATGACTATGCAAATCCTATCCGAAGCTATTTCGTCTAGTGTAGATGCTAAGTTGTCTATAAAATTGTATGTCTGAAGAGTCGAGACATCCTGACAACGATATATTGAAGCCACTGCCATCTTTATCCCCTCCCATTCAAATTCAACAAGAACTTGAGTCGGTTTGTGTGGTCAAATGACAATTTATTGGCAGTTCACAGCTTCTTTTATACCCCTTGATACATCCCCAGAGAGGGGTAGGGGAACCCCGCTCTGGGAAGCCGTTAGACGCGGCTTATAATGCAAGCGACGCTATTTACATAGTGTTACGGAGCAGCCGATCACCACAGATTGATTATTGCAGAAGAATCTATTATTTAAAGAGCAGCAATTTAGGTGCTCAAAAAGCGTGGAAATTGGTTTTTTATACACTAAAAATGGCGAAAAACCGCTAAAAATTGCAAAGAAAAGGTACCTTTATACTTGGAGTGACTTTTTTCTTCTCAGAATATTCGCTCATTAGAGATAATACTGCATGCCTGGAAATTTGATTTTTCCCACAGTTTTTTTCCAAATCCTTGTCACTTTCCAGTACCTACTGTTTACACTGGCTCGCGGTTAGAACAATCTAAAATGCACTCCGTATCTCCTTTGTGAACGAGCAGCGATAAGCTAACGGGGAATAGAAAAAAGCTATCCAGATTCATCGCAATAAACTCACCTTTGTCCATTAACATGTTTGAACAGATTGCAAATAATGTGGCACTGCTAATGTGTCACTATTTTCGAGATGTAAACATAAGCGGCAAGTGGCGGCAGCTAAATCTTGTTGCATTCGTTTGAATAGAGTCTAAACGATAGTTTTATGCCCGCCACAACTTGACTTTGGAGCAAGCTAGTTGAAATACCTTTACGAACTTGAAAAAAAATACCATTAATTACAATATAAGTGAATAAGTATTTCTCTTTATTTATAAGTATTTTTCTAAAACGCCTTGGGAAAATAGAAAAAGGTTGTTTTGACACAACTTCTGAGGTCATTGTACTTGAATTAAATCGGGAAAAATTGTGATCCTCTCCATTTGAATAATAATAGTGACCGACATTACAGGCGTTTGGTTTTAAGCTGTATAACGGGTAATATCGCATGCTCGACTTTACAAGCATATTGTAGACGGTGAATTTTTTTTTTTTTTTAATGCGGAAACTGTCGGAATGTGTTAAAATATAGATTCGAAAAATAGAATCAGTTTGATTTTTTTCTGGCACTTGGAGATTCGGGGTTTTTGCCGCTCTCAGACCACTGTGCGACGCTTGCTCCTCCGAAGGCGTTCATAAGAGCCAGCAGGTTGAAAGAAAGACTTTTTAGGGGTAATAAAAGCGCCAGTCAGGGTGTATTGAAATAGCCACTAAGGGCGTAGGAAAAGAGCCACATAAAGCCAGGTGAACGCCACCGTGTATGTGACGTAGGAAGCAAACAAAAGCTCAAAGAAAAAACGCTGCAAATCCCTGCACAACGGTTTATTATTTTGTATAGAATACCCTTCTGTTACAGATCACAGCTCTATGTATAGATAACCCGTCTATATAATATGATATGTACTATTATATACATATTATGTAGATCGCAGACCCTCCGTAGGTTAGTACCTAACCCCGTACTCGTTACTAGGTACCTACCTAAATCACGAGTTAAATGTTGCTAAAATAATTCTGCCGATGACAAACAGTACCTAACAAAAAGAAACACACATAATGAAGTTCTGAAAAGAAATTGTTGATTAGGAGTGAAAAAAGTTGCAAAAGTACCTACCAACAAACTCCAGCCCCTTCTACGTAGATGGTATAATGAACCGTTGTGTAATAATTTACCGTTGAGTAATGATTTACCATTGTGTAATAATAATTTACCCGTCAATAATACTTCAACGTTTGTTCAAGCTTCACTACCTACCAACGAACTCCAAAAGAGCCATCATTTTTCAAATGAAATAATATCACAGAACAACCAACTCGACTTCATACTCCGCCAATATAATCAGGTGATCCCTACCAATGATTGGCCGTATTCACAAATTCCTATTGTGGGCGCGTCTCTGGTTACGAGAATTGGTTTGATTTGTATACAATTTCATTCACACTGGAGTCGAAAATGCCTGTCGGTGCAAACTTCGGGGCCTTACTGTGAACGAACGGCTGGACGTACGATGCTCCGGATGGTCTTAAAAAACTCGCAAGTTCAAGAACTATTTAAAACCGTAAAAATATTTACGTAAAAAAATGGTATAGGCGTTTTGAAAATTTCAACCCCTATTTTGAACCCCTTAGAGATGACTCACAGTAACGTCGAGCTTCGAGGACCAACTAGACGCCGAACGGAACCTATAACCCGAATTTCATCAATTTTTTTTCATGGCAACTAAGAAAAGTGGCCCGTACGGCGTACGGCGTACGGCGGACAGACAGAAATATTTTTATTGCAGTTTTGGATTCTACATACCTTGAAACGTAAACCATCAAATTTTGAGGGGGGGTAAGAATTTTTTTTTTCATGCTCGATTCCAATGGTTCATTATTGAAAATAATAAACCAACAAGCGCTCGCATATAGAGAAAAAAGATACCAATGTAAGCGTCAGACCGAAGATGAATGATTATCTTGTTGAGTTGGAACGGCATTTCAGTAGGCTCCGATATCAGTCAGTTCTATTGAAGCTTTCGTACACTGTTTGTTTCGTTCAGCGTCGATTGTGTGACAGTAGTGCAGCGAGAAGTTATTGTGTGTAGCACAAACAACCTCAACACTTCCTCCAGCAGAAAAAAAATTGTGCTAAAAAAAGAGGAGGAGCAGTACAGGTTGCAGTGCTGGGACGAAAACTGGGGGTGCCCTCAACAGCAGACTAACTTCACCTGATTAGTGTTCGTTATTTTTCTTTTTTTTTCTTTTCAGGCGTTTATTTTTATATAACAACTTACACAAATTTAGTTTTACAAGTAACTATCTAGTTATTTACTTCAACTATCTTTACGCATTGTTTTTATGGTGAGTGTTCACTAGCAGGCACCACATAGTTTTTTACATTACAACGTCAGCTTCCAAGATCTAGTGGTTTGGTTCTTTTCAGACGCCGAACTTGTTGCGAATTGTCCAGTAGCTGAAGAGCTTCTATATTTGAGTGCACGTGAAGTCGGTTCTCGTAACGTCGTGCTGTTTTTTTTAACGACATCTATGACGCTCTCCACGCGTAAGTCTCTGTGGAGGTCGTCGTTTCTAATGTACCAGGGAGTATTTACTATGCTTCTGAGCTCTTTATTCTGAAAGGTTTGAAATATTTTCACATTTGTTTTGGCTGTACAGCCCCATAGCTGAATTCCATAGGACCAAATCGGCATCAATACTGTCTTAAAAATTATATAACATTACTTTATTATGGGTGCTGAGTTGAGAGTATCGGCCTATCAGCCAATATCACTTTCTGTATTTAATTGAGAGCTCTTTCTGACATACTTCTTGACATACACTTTCCACTTTAGCTTCGCATCTAGAGTCATCCCTAGATATTTTGCTGAGTTAGCATACGGAATGGTGTTGTGATTGATCTCCAATGGAATATTTATTGTTGTTTTGTACGTGAAGTTGACATGTGTTGATTTTGTTTCATTCAGTTTTAGTCTCCATTTCTTCGTCCATTTATCAACTGCAATTGTAGCTTCCTGAAGATTTTTGTCGACTCTTCTACCGTATCAGTGTTCGTTATTGACGATGCATTTTTTAATAATGCAACACATTATTGTCTGACCTTGCCTTCAATAAAATTGTGAACACATGCATGAATATTGGTCGAATCTTCTTTACAATTCCCTCTTGCTTCTTCCTGGATCTTCTGATACTCCGACAGTGGCTCTTTTGAAAAGAAAGAAGTGGCGCTTTTAATACGCATTCCTGATTAAGTGGCTCTTATGAATACTACCCTGCTCCGTAGATCCAGTAGGGTTACAGTAGATTAGTGTATACGACCTCTTCGTTCCTCCATTCACCAACCGTACAGGCCTTTTACGCGGATTCTGTCAAAAGTATCCATCTGTTTCACTCACCGAACATATCATTTGAACTTCATCAGATAATAAGATCTGTAGTAAGGAAGGGAGAATAAAAAGAAGTTGATTGTGTTACCCTGTTGACAAGTTCCTTGGTTGAGTCTTGTTTGAATGTGACGTCAAACATCAGTATTAAAAACGCTTTATGTCGATCAATTTGCCCGTTTTGGCTAGTGCACAGGCCAAGGTAAATGGACGAAGATTACTTGAAGTTTGTCACATTTTCTCCTGCGAAGAACGAGGATTGACCGACGGCAGAGAAAGGACTCAATGCACTGGTAGGTACCCCTGTTTCCTTGAAGATTGCTGTGAGTAATGTAATATTATTACTACCTACTTACTTCAGTTTGTTTAACAATTCGAATTTATTGTACATATTCCATTCTTAGATTTCGTTGATTTTATAGAGGCTGACGTAGGTGCGCCGTAAAATTATCGAAGACTTCATCCGTTCTAATAAAATTTAACTACGAATATCCACAAAATTTGTTGTTCGCTATCTGATTTATCATAAAACCGTACTATTGTTCATCACTTTAAGTTTCCCAAAACACAGGTACCAGCCAGTGAACTGATGCTATAATTTTCTTTCCAATCACAGGACAGATTGATTGCTAGTGGCCGTTATTAAATTTTCAGCAAGTACATGAATAAATCGTGCGATGACGTAATGTACTTTAGGTAAGTAGATATTTTGAGCAAGACCATTTCAATTCACGTCAAAAAAACTAACGGAAATTATGGACCGTGTTTCATTGATTTATATTTTACTGTGAGTGTGGGCTTACTTTTTTCTATTAATTGCAATTATCCGTTTTTCCCTTCACTCCTTCCCAAAGGGTTCGTTTGGTATTTTATGGAAGGATAGATAAGGTTTTTCCTCTGATCTGTTACTGCAACCAACGATGCAACAGTTCACCACTTCTCACGCGAGGTACATACTTGCCTAAGAATTAGGTATTGTAGGTACAGATTTACCAATCAAGAAAGTAAATTTCATTACAGAGTATGGAATTTTTTACAAGAAAACGGTAGAATGCAATCGTAACCGGAGTGGAAAAAAAAAATCGAAAGAACTGGAAGACAAGGAATTAAAACGTAAATAAACTTGTTATTTATTCCTTCTATATTTATTTATTGATGCCCATGCTCTGCCATGTCAGATATGGTCTTGTAGGTTGGAGGATGTTTTACCTCCATGGTAGAAGAGTATGACCTTGAAAGGTTGATTGAGAACAGAAAAGTGGATTGTTCACTGGAAGCGGGGGAGCCGCCAGGGGCCCGATGGAGCAGGAGATGCCACGCGGAGCGCAGCGACGTTTTGTTCGAGGCCTTGTTATTACACGGACGTACAGAATCAGTTTGTAAAAAAATTATGGACGGAGGCATGCGCACGCGCTACCATTGCCCCCGATGCAATTCATTGGGGAAAACCCCCAAGGAGGAGTAAACCCGGACGGGCAATCCCTGAAAATTTCACTAAAGTTGGTCTTGTAGTTCTGGAGTTTTGACTGTGACAACAAATTTCAGGATTGCGCATGCTCAATGGCTATTACTAATCCCATCACAGCGAAATGTATATATAGGCAATCGTCTTGAAGCCACCCCCAACTGCCCTCCGTATTTGAGCGAAATCGGTCCATTAGGAACTGAGAAATCGTTGTTTCATGATACTCACGTTTGCGCATGCGTAATGGCTGTTATAGGTGGGAAGTCGTCGTCACAACATAATAGTGTTCTTGGCTGCTTGGCCGTGGGTAACTTCCTAAATCCTTTTACAGTCGTACGAGCTCGCCTGAAGCATTGTCAAATCAGTGAAAAATTAACTTCAATTGGCTGGCGGTGTATGTTATGCGCAAAGCGAGAATGCCAAGGGAGTGAACGCGGAGCATCAATAATTCATTGTGCAGAGCCAGCCTTCTTGACCAAGAACACTGTATTTCACGCGGGTTAGAATATTTCAGGAGATACGGTTTTTATACGATTGACCTCTGTATTGTGTTGCCTACGGCTGGAATGCGAAAAATAAAAGCAGGAAAACCTAAACAAATCGTTCATCAAGTTCCCATCTTCCCATTTGTATATACCTCACTTTAATTCAGAGTGTTTTCAGTTGTATTCGTAGGTTGCAATATCCGTATAGTGTTGAATATAAGAGACCACCCGCAATCTTCCTCTATTCTTAATAATTACGAATGTAATTATGAAACATAATCCATCGAATGCTGGGGTTTTCCTCAATGTATATATTGTTGCATATGTTTGTTGTATATGTTTAATTTATATTTTTCCTGTTGGTGTATATTATTTTTGACGCCATTGCTTGACACTATTGTTGGTACACTTGTATTCAAACTGTATGTGTGATACAGCAAATAAAGGAATTATTATTATTATTATTTATTTTATGTCTCAGAACTTTCATGACTGTAGGACAGGTACGGGCCAACCAAGCACACTCCCCATAAATAGATTAACAGAGATAATCTAAAAGACAGTTACCCCTTCAAAAACTTTCCGACGATCCTTGTGGTGTTCAAAATTACGGCTTTCTGTATTAAGACACAGGTCCTTCGTGACTCCAAGGGATTGTTGACGAGAGCTTTCGGCACTATTCCTGTAGAAGAAATGACGATTGCCAGGATATCAATGCGTTCTAGTCCCCACACTCTTTCCATCTCCACCTTCAGTCGGCCATACTTGTTTATTTTCTCATCGATCGTAGGCCTCAGGCCATTATTATTAGGAACTGCATTGCCAACAACGACCGCCCCCTTTTGTGCCTTAAGATGCAGAACCAAGTCTGGCCCACTGTGTTCAACTACCCGGTCCGACTTGTATTGTTGTAGGGCACCCTATCCTGTAACAAGCCGTGCTTAAGAACAAATTCCCGGTACGATATTCCCGCAATCTGGTTGTCTGTCAAGGTAGCCTGTACCAGCAAGTGACTTACAGCGACTATTATGCTGAATGGCTTAGAGTGGCATCTGCGGCAGCTATCAACTACGGAATTATTTTCCATTATGTGCACTTCTCATAATTCTGGGTGCGGATGACCTGTTCCTGGATCGCAACCATGAATCCGTCAGTTTCTGAGTACAACTCCCCTCGAGTGAGCCACGCGTTTGACATCTCCTTGTCAGCAAATGGTTGCGATAACTCTTGGAGATGCTTACCATGCGAGGGCTTGCTTTTCCAGTCACTGATCCGGGTTGCTACGGTCAGAAACTGACCATGGCCAGCTTGCACTGGCTGACACAAGTTGTGTCATCATTACTATAATCCTTTTTTCCTCAGCGAACAAAGCTGGATTATTGTGGTGGAGGCATGGGCGGACCAAGCACACCCCCAATTTTTATGACAATTGAAAAGATAGAAACAGACAGTTACCTATTTCAAAAACTGCCGCACTTTTCTTTTGTGTTCAATACGTCAGGTAGGACATGTCTTTGGTGATCCCAAGGGTATTATTTAAACTCTGAACCAAGGCTGTGGGAACGATTCTTGTTGCTGAAAGGACGTTCGGCAGAATTTCCACACGTTCCAAATCCCATACCGCTCCATTTCCTCTCGCAGCCAGCCATACTTGTTCAGCTTTTCGTTGACAGTATTCATCAACCCATTGCTAGTCGGAACTGCTATGTCAACTATGTAAACTCGACTTTGCTGCTTCACGTGTAGAACAAGGTCCGGCCGGTTATGCTCTATAGTCCTATCAGTTGGTACCGTCCTATCAAACATGCAACAAGTACACACTGCCATTCTCCGGCACAGCGTCTGGCCGATAGTTGTAGTAAAGCACCTTTTCTTGTGTCAGTCCATGTGCTAGGGCCAATTCTTGATGAAGCATCCCTGCTACCTGTTTGTGCGTTCAAGGTAACGAGTGCCCACAAGAACCTGACAACCGCTTGTAATATGTTGTACATACAGTCTCGGGTTATTATTATTACTATTTGGGTGGTAATCACCCGTGGGGGGTAAAAAGTACCACGGGGTGACGCGAGTGGGGTGCCCAAGCGCCTATTCCCAACCGCAGGTGCATGAGGAGGGCTCAGTGGTCGGGCATAATGGCCTCCTCCAAGAATTCCCTCACCAGGCTACACAACTGATCAGAAACCTTCCCCAATGCCAACCCTAACTGCCTTTAACCCCCCCCCCCCCCCCGTATCCTATGAACCCTCCCTACCTGGTTAGAAACATTCCTCAATGTTCACACAACAAATTCCCAAAGTTGCACTCCAATTGGTCAAGTAGTTTTGAAATTTCTGTAGACCCCCCCCCCCTCTCATAACCTGTACCCCCCTCCCACTAACATCCTGATTGAAGTACCACTTGAATGTACTCGTCGAGCTGAATCCAGAATCTAATTACAATCGGATTTACGTCTAACCGTTCAAAGTTATTATAAGCATAAACGTCCTCATAGAAGTGATTATCACACGTTTTTTAGTAGTATTTCATTCATAGCGTTTCAACGGATGGACAGATTCAAATGCGGATTTTTCATAAACCTTCCCAGATAAATTCTGCGTCAAATGGTACCAGCCGCAACTTTCTACGTTCAGCCGTTCTCAATTGATGCCGAGACAAACAAACAAACAGACAAACAAACAAACAGACACTGTTTTATTATATGTATATATTATTATCATCATCATCATCATCATCATTATACTCGAGCGATTTTATGTGACATCATCTGTCAACCCCTACCTACCATTTTTGTATGTATTTTTAAAAGTTGGGAAAATTTCCTTAAAAATGTCTACGGTTTTCCGAATTTTTTATGGTTTCCCAACGATAAAACGCAGTAGTTCTTCCAACAAATGAAAACAGTAGAACCCAGACCTACGGCGTTAATTCATTGGAATAGTGAATTTAAATGGTCATCAGGACAGTACTGTTTTTCTTTGTTGTATCCCTCTCATAGTTGTCTGCCTAGCACATGTGAGTGAGTGGCATGGAACTGAATGAGGCAAATCCCTATGCCAATCCGATAATATATTTTTTGAAACCGTACGTTCCGCCAAATGTGTCGTGCAGTTTCAACGAATTGGTTTTTTACCAATTGTTTACGTCGTACCTGGTTTTTAACAGTTACGACAGCAAATACATACAGCAAATAAAGGAAGTATTATTACACTCGATCGAGTTTATGTGACATCATCTGTGAACCCCTACATACCTCAGCGCGTGTGAGTGAGAGGCACGGATCTCAGTGGGAGGATAATCTCTTTTTCGAAACCGTACGTTACGCCACATTTATCGTGCCGTTTCAAGGTATTGGGTTTTTTTAACCAGTTGTTTACGTCTTAACTGGTTTTTAGCAGTTTTTAACGGTCTCTGGAAGGGGGGGGGGGGGGGGTCACCGTTCGGTTCAGCGTGAAAAATCGCGTAGAAAACGATACCTAACTCTAGCCATGGTCAGGTCAAGTCATAGATACCATAAACTCTCTATTTTCTCTAAAAACACTGTTTTTTTTTTTCTTTTCTTTTTTTTCATTCAAATTTGATTTTACACCCTAATTAGTGCAGTAAAATTAAATATAAACACCGTTGGATAGCTGAGATTCTGTGAAGTTTTTCCCGTCACGTGCACGTTCAAGCACTCATTATTTTTGGGACAGTCATTTGAGAAAATTGTGATTTTTGACGATTTGAGAAAAATCTTCCTTATTCTTCACCCGCTGAATGTACCTCAAAATTTATGTTAGTGCCATATTCTAATAGAAAATTTAACGCTCTTTCCAACGGTACAATCAGTTTTATTTTTGCACTGTAAAATAATGATGATGGTTCTACCACCTCCTGTATCGGATCCCCGGGACTCGCGAATCACCCGTTCATTAAAATAAGTACTTGTACAGGGTGCAACAGTACTGCCTGCTAAAACTCCAGGGATCGATTCTACAACTAATTTGAATCAAAAAGGTCCCAATGGACATGATGAAACAGATGGCGTTCACGACTCGATAATCTCCTCTGAGAAGGGTAGGTGGCATAGCGATGATGAACCGATGGGAGGCTTCAAGGGAATAGAGTCTATGATCACTGAGATCATATGAAAAATGCACATCATTTTGTTTCCCTACGCTTGCATACGTAAGCATCCCTCCTTGGTGTCAGCAGTAGTGAGCCGATCTATCCTCAGAGTGCTCATGCAATTCTGCAATATATCTTAATTAAAGACACTAGAAACTGCAGCTTACTAGTAAAAGTACGACCGGTTTCTAGCGTCTGAATTGTGAATGCCGATTGGAGCCGTCCATAAATTAGGTAAGAAAGATTTGATCCTTTTTGTCACACCTGCACTGCCCTTGTACTGCCTCTCACACCTCATTTCACTCTTGCTACTTATGTAATGTACGGTAGCCCCCACATACCCTGTGAAATGGATGCAAAAAAATTCCGATTCTTGGCATGGTTGACCTTCTTGTTGAATATAATGTATGTTTTTGGCTATTGAAAATCACTGTTCCGGAGGTAAAATACACCCTACGCCAATCGCATACGGCATGTTGTTGTGCCATTGCGGAGAGTTGTTGTTTGGAAGGACGGCAGACAAGCAACGGAATCCATAGCCTGAGCACAGAGCAGAGCCGGGGGTGGATCTGCTCCTCGACATCACCGCCCTACACCTTCAGTCCTTGTGATTTACGCCCGGGACGGGAGAGCTTGGGCCACATACCGGCCTGAGCACTGATTTGATTTGTCGTCTCGCCAGCCATTGGTTTGCGAAGAGGAGAGTCATCTTTACAACCCCCTTCACCGTCTGCTCCCTTTGGTTCGCTCTCCATATTGAAATATATGGGCAAACTACCCTCAGATCCAACCACCGCCGCATAGCTCCCCCTTCACGCCTGTTCCTCTAATGGTTCCAACTCTATTCCGTTTCGGAATACCCTCCTCATTCAAATTGTCAGAACCCGGTTGGAAATCTCCTTCCATCCCTCTTGGAACCGCATCTCCTGGAGGTTCCCTACTCCGGGATAATCCGGACAGTCGGTTATTGGGTCGCTTCCGTGAGCTTAATCCAACGCATCAAAATTACTCAAGTTCCCATTAGGGAAGAAAATGCCATATCCTCCCTTCTCCTATTCTCTAATGGAATACCCCTCACTCAAACTCATTACCACTGAGAGTACTTCATGCATTATGCCCTTTCTGGAAGTACGTGGGCGTAGATACTCTGGGTAATGCCGAGTGAAAATAACGGCATAACTTATAACAAGACCAGACCACTTCTCTCGTAGATTTTCTTACGGCAACGAGGATGCCATTTCTTTCGCTCACCCATCAAGTTTCAAACCATCTGTTCACCCTGTTCATTTCCTACGGCTATCTACTTCCGAATTATGGTCATTGTTGAGAACATTCCGGGGTGTAGACCCCGCCTCGATTTAAATTTTATCATTCGTATTTTAATTGTATTTCTCTACATCTCTCTACAAAAACTACATTTTTAAAGCTTAATTATATGTATCTATCTAACTAATCGTTTTTACGCACACAGAACATTTATTTGGTTTCAGATTATACAAATGTGTATTTTTCCCAAATATGTGTGCTTTTTCTTTGGACTTCAATTATGTCAGAGAATTACTCGTGTTTCTGATTTTCGCAACTCTCATTTTCAAAACCCAGAGGTTGCATATATTACCTAAGAACATCTAAACCGCTTGACCGATTTTATCGAGGGTGGTCTCAACGTGATCAATGAGTTCCTTAGATGGACTAGGTATGGTAAGGGACGATGGGTCAAGTGGCCTCCTGCGAGTGAAAGTTCTCAAAGCGGACTCCAGCTGGCCCCAGTAAACAACCGGCCCCGTGGCCAACTCGCCCCTGCAGAATCTTGCACCGGTTGAAGGCGTACTAGACTCCTGAGTGAGATAAGGGGCTTCGTGTGATCATAATATTTTCGCTAACGGGAGACGGTCAAGTGGCCCCCTCCTATACCAACTGGCCCTCAATTTAATGTGCCCGCGCTAAGAAAATTGCACGAGCCAAGTGCCCCCCCCCCCCCCCCACCCTCCCAATCATCCTTGGAATGGAGGGAAGTCACAAAAATGAACAACTTGACATAAATTGTTCAAACTTCACCTTGGCAAGCCGGCCCCTGAAATCGGCGGATGTTTTACTTTTAAATGCAGCTCGGATTTCACAAGTCTCGACATCCATTCCAGGTTCGTGGTTGTGAGGGGTGAACTCTATCACTTCTTTAACCTGAGTTTTAATAATAATTTTGCACAGGTATTTCTGTCGAGATACGCAGCTCCAACGTTTTACTTCAAAAAGATTTTAATGCAAATGGAATGAATATCCATTAAAACGACATGTTTTGTCCTCTCTAGCTTCTACCCTCATGTCGAAGACGAAAATAACGCTGAACTAATGTTAGCAAAAATGTGATCACACTGAGCCGCTTATCTCTCTCAGGAGCCAAGTGCGCCTTCAACCGATGCATGATTTTGCCGGGACGAGTTGGCTGTCGGGGCCTGGTTGTTTACTGGGGCCACCTGGAGTCCGCTTTGAGAAACTTCTCTCCCAGGCTGCCACTTGACCTTCATCCTCGCTAACATACGCTCAGTATTTTTCGTAGCGAGGGCCGGTTGGTACATCTTGTGCGGGGTCCTCTTTTTAGTGAGGGCCATTTGGTATAGGAGGGAGGCCACTTGACCATCTCCCATGGTATGATCGCCAAAACGTCATCTTTCGACGTGAAAGGAGCTTTCCTTCGCGAACCATTTGTTTGGTTTCTCAGTGAATTTAAATGACCCACTTTCGATGCCAGACGCTTTGACGAATACTATCACCCGGGCAAGCCGGCTATAAATGGTAGTTAATCATAAATTGTATCATTCATAATAGTGACTACCAGCTTCCCAAAAAATAACTACCCTTGGAATAACGTTGAAATCTGTTTCATATATTATGTTGTGGAATAGACCTTGTGGAACAGGAACCATGATTATATAGTTGAGGAATAGAAACCTTGATTTGGCCATTCCCATACTGTAATGTACGAAGAGGCGATGTCTCTTCTCAATAAATTATTATTATTACCCATTACTATTTTTATTTACCTATGTGTTTTTTTCTTTTTTTTTAATATATTTTTTTGATACTAGTACCTATCGACCCAAATCTCCAAAAATAAAAAAGTATATGTGGTGGCTTGAGAATAAGGTAGTGGTGAGGTGAGGTAAGGTGAGTGAGACGAACTAAATCACTCGCGACGAAATCGTGGAAACTAGTAGGTAGTTCGACGAACTACCCACGGGAACTTACGAGTTCCCCGGGTTCCCGTTGGGAGTTCCGTTCGGGAACTTACGAGTTTTTTAGACCACCCGGAGCATTGTACATCCCGCCGTTCCTTCACAGTAAGGCCCCCAAGTTTACAGGAGGCTGGTCAATAGGAGGGTGAATAAATTGCATTCATTCAGCCCAAATATCATCACTAAGGAGCACGTGATTGTAATCACGGATGGCTGTATGAAGTCGAGTTGGAAGTTCCGCGATATTATTCCATTTGAATGGTGAAGGCTGTTTTGGATTTTATTGATAGGTACTTTTGCAACTTGAACAAACGGTGAAGTAGTATTGATGGGTAAATTATTAGACGATGGTAAATTATTGCACAACGGTTCATTATGCCATCTAAGTAGAAGGGGCTGCATTTTGTTGATAGGTACTTTTTCAGCTTAAAAAATCGTTGAAGTATTATTGATGGACAAATTATTACACAACGGTAAACTAATACGCAACGGTAAATTATTACAAAATGGTTCAATATAGTATCTACGTAGAAGGGGCATCTATTCAGGTAAATTATTACACAGCGGTTTATTATTTGCCTTATGCTTCATGAATAACTACAAATAAATAATTATTGAATTATTGAATCCCGCGAATGTGTAGGGAACTTTAATTGCGGGGCCGACTCCAGTACTCGATTTAGGGCTTCCCTGGGGGGAGTTCGAGGGTATTGGCGCAGAAAACAGTGATCTACGCAGAAAGGGCATCTATATAGGTAAATAATAAACCTTTGTGTAATAATTTGCCGCGTTTCTTATTTGTCGACTACACAAAGAGCTTTGACAATTATTGGCAAATGAAATATGTAAATTACTTACTTACTGCCTCGACAAAAGTTTAAAAGAAAAGGCGCGCCAGAAAAAAACAAATTAACGAGAATAAAAACATTATGCGAGCTGGAGTACTTTTATGAAATATTCCTCAGCTGCTACCTACTCATGATGAGAAGGGACATAAATTAAACAAGGATAACATGAAGAGCAAGGGTTACGCATTTTTTTGATGTCTTAAAATAGGTACTCATCAAACATGAATGGAGCCAGCCCGTGAAGAAAAACTGAAATGGTTCGTTTGAAGGTTTTCTTGTTGGGATTATGATCCTTTTCAGGGAGGGCATTGGAGAACTTGATGCCCCACCGATTGGAAACGTTACAAGATGCATTTAGCCTATACTAAAGGGGACTGCACTATTGGCATTTCGGGTAGGATACTAATGAGTAGCGGTTGCAAAAGCCGGTCGATGGTTGTGGAGGAACATTAGGCTTTCAGTAGTACAGATATGTAGCTGGGATTGTTAGGATTTGGGGTCTTATAAAAGCATCTTTGAATTCTGCTCTGTAATCTAGCCACGAAGTGGGCCTGACTGACCGCCTTTGGCTAATAACAAATTAATATAGAAGTGGAGGGAGAATGTCCCCAAGAGAGTATGGCATACGTCGCTTTACTTTGAAAACAGGCATGGAAAGTAGCTAACGCAGCTTTCCCTGATAACTTATCAGCTAGCCTGCGTTATACTATTCAGTGCCTGGGCAAGAGTTTCGCAGTGAGCCTTCCAATTTAACTTAGGATCGATAAGGACGCCTAGGATTTCGATTTGTTGGGGGATTGTACCAACATACGACAAACTTCTTAATCCAAAGACTATTTTTTGTGTCATGGAATCATTATTTGCTAGACTGTTATTGTTGAACCACTTTGCCATATTAGTTCTGCTTCATAACATTATTCAGTAACTCATACATTCCCCTATCAGTTCTCTCAGAGAACTCTCAGTGAAATTCACGAACTTCTGTTTTCGAATATCTAGGGAGTCAGCATTTGAACCTCCGACTGAACTTCGATCGGTTGATGTAGACTTGTGAGATGTAGCTGTTTCTGATTTAGTTGAAATCATCATAGCATTATGCCACTGTATACCTACGATTAATATAATAGTAGGTATTGCAGTATAATGCTGTTGAGTATAATGTCCATTTTCTTTGTTGCAGGTATGAACTGACGCTATCTAAATACCTCCTTCCGCATGGTAAGACAGCTTATACCTTTCTGAAATCTGAAATTCTTAGGATCTTCAAGTCGAAGTATAGTTAGGAACATCTGTGGATTTGTCGCGTGGTGGAGGATTCATATTGGATCTGCATGTGAGAGAAGTCAAAATTAACATCCGGGCTGGTGGCCCATTAAACCTGATGAGGTGTAGTGGTGCAGGAGAATAGGCGGTTATCGTCTCTCTTCCTTAACACGCACTTTCAGTATAAGTTCCTGTTAACATTCATCTACTCACTAACAAACGCTGAAACTATTTATACAACGGTTTATTTTCTTGTATAGAAACCCTTTCTGTTTAGATCTTTGAGTTCCCGTTATTTTAAGACCCTGATTTAGCAGGGTAGCTTTTTTGCGTGGTTACCTACCTACCCTCACACTCACACACACGCCAAAAAATCGAGCCAGAATGAGCAGTATAAGTTCAACTATTAGAATTACATAAATATGCGTTGTTTATGGCCCTTGGTTCTGTAACGCGCCATTAGACCCCACGAACTCCCCACCCGGTCATTTTCGAAATTCTGATGGTCACTGAATCTAAGCAGGACCTTCGACATATTCCCAAATTTTCACCTGATTTGGATGATTCGTTTGACCGTGAACAACTTTACACCTGTCAGAACTACCAAGCAAAAATACAAACGAGCTGAGATTTGGCGGGAATGTGCGTATCGGTCCACAGATTATCCTAAACGACTATTACCAGAATTTCCACCAAAAATGCCCGTCTGCGCTTGCGTAAACAAGCAATTTCTGAAACCCTAGTTACTCTGGTTCTACATGACAGATATGGCTGAAATTGTCAGTGACCATGTGTCAGTCTCCTTCGAATCTCAACACGATCAAAATTATAGTAGTGGCCGAACATACATGCAAACAACGATAACCGTGTAACTGTCGTAACTTCAGTTCTATTTCAGATTCTGTTAAAATTTGGTCCCCTACAAATTTCATCATGACCGGAGTGATATTCGGGCGCTTTTCGCGTGTTCACGAACAACGAAAACCTTATAAATAGAATAGAAGAATACAGGAAAAATGGAATACATATTCTAGATTTCCATCCACAGCAAGTCAGCAGGGTGATAGGTTTCATAAAGAAAAACTATTTTTCTAGAATTATTCAATAGCCGCATCGTTCTATGTATCATCCACATATAACATATTGTACTTTGAAATTGTTTAATAAAAAATTAAAACAATTAACATTCACCTCTTTCATATCTAAAATTCTAATACTATGAATTATCAGTTATTAATTACACAGTGTGATATTTGTTTATTTATATAGATCTATAGATAGATCCGGGTAAATTATCTACTTGTACCAAAATTTGTCAAAATATTTAGTGCATGCAGTGCGCTGACTCCATCTGCCTCGTTGTCGCACTCATTTAGTATATTGTCTCCTCCTCCTTGGTTTTGACACTATGTAAGTAATGAGAAATGGAAGTGCAATTTTTTTAAATTCCTTCAAATTGTAGGTCAATCGGAGAGCTTTCCGAAAGATGCTGTATGTTGGGTCGGAAATGAACGGAAGTGGGAGAAAAGGGAGAAGGAAAAAGCGTGCGACGTCATCCCATTTGTATTGTGACACTGTGACATCATCTGGTATCGCGACGTCATGCGCCGTCTAGCTCCCGCACGTGGGAACCGGGAGATACCAAATGATGGTAAGCAACTTTTTTTTTAGCCCATTCCCGCCAAACTACACGGATTTCTTAGCTGAAAATCGGGATACAGACGTTTTCGAGGGCGCTGAATATTCTGAGGTCACCCACTTCCATTCCTCGTTCTTGTGTTGTAATGAGGCGTTTATTACCTTACCATACAAAACAGTATGCTACTCGCCCGCTACAACTCTGGCTGGTTTGCGAGAATACTAATTGGTTTCATTTGAATTATTCAAGTATTTCGATGACACTTTTCGAATTTCGTTAGTCTATTTATAACTCCTCAGTTCACAACAAACTCGCCCACAACTTTTGCTGAACTGAGAGAACAAACTTCGAAGCTTTCAAATGCGGCAGAGTATTGTTCTTCGGGTCCAGAATCTCAGTTTGGGCGGCTGTAGGAAGAAGAAAAGTCCCTTGGGACGCGAAGGAAGAGCTCGATCCGACGTCCACCCTTAATATTTTTCTCCCTCCACCGGCCCTCGCCAATTTTCTCTTTTAAGAGGACTAACCCGGTGGCGGCACCCCTGAGGATTTAATCCTATTACTGGGCTATTAAATTAGATTAGGGGTCTTCGCGGACTCCGTGGGATGGGTCGAGAGGCGAGTGGGGGGTAACCTAATAAAGGGGTGAGTTACAACCCCTCGGGGCGATGGAGGAGGAGCTGTGTTTACAAACAAGCGACGAAGATAAGAGGTGAGGAAGGAAGAAGGCCGTGGACCGAGGAGGGCGCTTCCCGATCCTGTCCACCGACCTGGTCTTCTCCCAACCCACTTACGTTCGAGCCCAAAGAAAAGTGTGTGATAGTTGCGGAGGAAAAATGCTCTACTTTGTGTATATGAACCCGTTCTGAGGTCACTCCATCGAACTGCCAACAAAAACACTACAAAATCCTTGTCACATGGGTTTATTATTATATTGGAAATACATACAGAAATGTTGGATGTTCATTTATTGGTTTATTATTTTCAATAATGAGCAATTAGAATCGAGGATGAAAAAAAAAAAATTCTAACCCCCCTTCAAAATTTGATGGTTTACGTTTCAAGGTAATAAAAATATTTCTGTCTGTCCGCCGTACGACGTACTGGCCACTTTTCTTAGTTACCATGAGACGAAATTGATGAAATTCGGGTTATAGGTTCCGTTCGGGGTCTAGTTGGTCCTCGAAGCTCGGCGTTACTGTCAGTCATCTCTAAGGGGTTCAAAATAGTGGTTGAAATGTTAAGAACGCCGTAGCTCGAAAACTTTCGATAGAAGCGTATGGTTTTTTTGACGTTATTGAATTTGTCTTGAGCTAAACAATTTTTTGAGACCACCCGGAGCATCGTACGTCCAGCCGTTCGTGTGCACCAAAAAGCTTCGTCAACATGATCTTGAATCAAACGGTATAAATCCGGCCCAGATAATCAGCACTAGGGAGCACCTGATTATAATCAAGCATGGCTGTATGAAGTCGAGTGGGTTGTTCTGCGATATTATTTCATTTGATAAGTGATGGACTATTCGATTTTGTTGGTAGGTACTTCTGAAACTTGAACCAACTTTGAAGTATTATTGATTGGTAAATTATTACACAGTGATAAATTATTACGCACCGGCAAATTATTACACAACGGTAAATTATTACATAACGGTAAATTATTTCACAACGGTAAATTATTACACAACGGTTCATCTACCAAGAAGGGGCTGGATTTTTTTGATCGGTACTTTAGCAACTTGACGAAACGTTGAAGTATTGTTGATGGGTAAATTATTACACAACGATAAATTATTACACAACGGTAAATTATTTCACAACGGTAAATCATTACACAACGGTTCATCTACCAAGAAGGGGCTGGATTTTGTTGATCGGTAATTTTGCAACTTGGACAACCGTTCAATTATTATTGATGGCCAAGTTATTACACAATGGTTAATTATACTTGACCACGAAGGTAGGTATTGATCACAGAAAACAGTGATCTACGCAGAAGGAGCATCTATTGCACTCCACATCAACAATTTTCCTTCAGAACTTCATTATTTGCGTTTCTTTTTGCCGTTTTAGTGACTGTTTGTCATCGACAGAATTATTTTAGCAACATTTAACTCGTGATTTAGGCAGGTACCTAGTAACGAGTCCGGGGTTAGGTACTCACCTACGGAGGGTCTGCGATCTACATAATATTTATAGAATAGTACATATTATATTATATAGACGGGTTATCTATATACAGAGCTGTGATCTGTAACAGAAGGGTATTCTGTACAAAATAATAAACCGTTGTGCAGCGTTTTTGCAGCGTTTTTTTTTCTTTCATATGCAATAAATTGAAATAGCTATTTTTGGTGGTTTCTGCTAATTTTTGGCCCCCAAGAACTCGAATTAAGTTCCTATTTTGGACAAATTATCGTTGATCATTGGTAGTTCCGTTAAATTTCTTAATTCACCTGTTAATACTGCTTATAGTGTCATTATACAAGTTTATTGTGGCTTTAGACAATTTCCCAGGTTTTTGACTCATGAAAAAATGAATGTAGGGAGCTGAAACTTAGTTAGAACTTCAATATTTTCCACTCTTTGGTCAAAATCAACTTCATATTTGGTCTTTCGCCCTAAGAAACATGGAAAAGGGTGCCTCACAAGCCGAATCTTACAAAGACTTTTGCACAAATGATGTTTCGCCCATAACACCCGTGAGTGTATTCCAATCGGGCTGCCGAGCTTCGGAGCACAACTAGGGCCCAAACTGAGAAAGAATAAAAAGTTTTAGTCCTGAATTTAGGGTACCTAAATTTAAGGCTGAAACTTTGTTTGAACCTCAGTTCTTCGCTCGTTGGTCAAAATCAACTTCATATTCGGTCTCATCGCCCTAAAATAGACGGAAACCGATGCCTCACAAGCATATGTAACTAAAACATAAAAACCCTATTTTTAAACCCATTTTTCACCCATAGCACCCTTGGGTATATTCCGATTGGGTTGCAAAGTGTCGGGGCACGATTAGGGCTCAAGTAGAGCCTGCATGCAAAAGAAACAATTGTTTAGACCGAAAATAAAGGTAGATGTGGGTGATACGACGGATGGACATTGCATTTATGGAATCTACGCACCTTGGAACGTAAAATGACGATTGAAACGTAAATCCCCAAACACACGAATTGGGCTCCTATTTTTGACAAATTACCTTTGATAATTGACAGTGCAATTTAATGGTATTGATTCACCTGTTAATACTACTTCTAGTGTTATTATACAAGTTTATGGTGATTTCAGACGATTTTCCAGGTTTTTGACACATAAAAAATGAATTTTGGGAGCTGCTCCTTCTTTACAACGTCAATTCCCAAGTCTTTGGCCAAAATCAACTTCGTGTTCGGTCTTCTCGCCCTAAAAAACATGCAAAACGATACCTCACAAGCTCATGTTCACCAACACCTCAAACATAACCTCGAAAACCCCTATTTTTACACCAGTTTTTCACCCATAACACCCCTGGATGTATTCCGATCCTGCTGCCGAGCTTCGGAGCACATCTAGGACCGACCTGGAACCTGTGTGCGGAAGAACGACGATTCAAGACCGAACTTCAACGTAAATTTAAGGCTGAAACTTTGGTAGAACCTCAATTATTCGCTCATTGTTCAAAATCGACTTCATATTCTGTCTCCTGGCCCTAAAAAACATGGAAATCGATACCTCACAAGCTCATGTTACTAAAACACCAAAAACCCTATTTTTGCACCCATTTTCCACACATAACACCCATGGGTGTATTCCGGTCGGGCTGCAAAGTTTTGTGACACAGCTAGGGCCGAAATTGAGCCTGTGTGAGAAAGAACGAATTTGTTGTGTCTACTCAAGAGCGGATCTTTTGTTGAATCAGTTCCTGGTTTACTGTTTTCAATAATGAACATTTTGAATCGAGCACGAAAAAAACAAAAACAAAACAACACTCCATCCCCCCACCCAAATTATATGGTTTCCGTTTCAAGGTACTTAGAATCCAAAAATAGAATTAAAACATTTCTGTCCGTCCGCCGTACGCTGTACTTCGCACTTTTCTTAGTTACCATGAACCAATATTAATTGAATTTGGTTGGTAGGTGAAATTAATGATCGGAATATTTAATACGCGCATATTTATATTTTGTGAAACCGAATTCGTTTGGTAAAAATCATCTACTGTTCATAGAGCAGTTAAATACAAGGAGAAATAGTAATTTCGAATAATTGTTAGCAGGTAAATTTACATTGATATTGATGATATTTAGTTTTCTGTAACTAGAAATCATAATGCACGAATGGCCTGGAATGTGATAATTCATTTCTTGAACTCACCAGTGAGCCAGTTTCCTAGTGCTGTGTACCTACAGTGGTACAACATCGATACCTAGCTCTATATCTCTATACCTACAATGTGTTTTTGTTCAGGATTAGCGTATGTCTAACTACCATATTATTATAGTTTTATGAGGACATAGGTATATAGTTTAGATTCAAATGTTGGTATATGCAGTTTGATTTTAAGATGCGCAACAAATAGAAGTACTTTCAGTGCTCATGAAGCATGACAGTAAAAGTAAAGGCCATTCGGGCGTAGGGCTTACGTCCGACTGCGCTGCCAGCGTCGCGGACGTGATCACAATATATGTACTCGAATGAGAGGATCAGAATTCGTTCTGATCATTTCGCTCTTGGCTACTCATCGCCTCTTCCCCTTGATTGGTGATCATACTTGGACGTGTCGCGGCGGTCACCCATACCAAAGTACCTACTAACCACGATTGAGGTAGGTATCGGTGATTTCACGGGAACCGGTTTATTCCATCAGTTGAGGCCGTGGTACAGAATGATGATAGTGCAAGCATGTACGTTGTACAGCATACACCCGAATCAGCCATCGTTTCTAATAGCTTACGTCAATGTATCATCTCAAGTCTTGGAACAGAGAGTGGGATTTCATTTATTTTCTTGTTTTCAAGTTTTCATCTTACTCGATGCAACAGAAAATTATGAATTTATTAAATTTTTGTTTAGTTTTTTTTTGTGTATGTTACATCATTTGGGAAGGGAATTCATCTGGCGAAGGGAGCCAAAGCAGACAATATACTAAATTACAGAGTCATCTCGTCGCGCTTTCTCGTTCATGCACTATTCATACTTTTCTAGAAACCCTCTGTTTAATCTATCCAACATTGCACAACGTTTCACTAGGTTATATCAGTATTATTGTTGGGGCTTGGTACTTTGGGTCCAAAATGGGTTATTAAAAAAAAGCATATTTCTTGGGGTTAACAAAAATTGGATCTCTTCGGCAAGAAAATTGTAATATAAAATTGGAGAAGCAAATAGAAATTGGGAGTTTGAAAAAAAAATAAAAATGCGGGTATGACGTAGGGATAATTCATTGTCGCCTTAAGCTTTACAAAAACGCACAGATATCGGCGACAAATTGAAACAAGATCGAGATGGAAATAATATATAGCGGCTTGCGAAGGTATAAGGACACCTCTATATTTTGTATTTTCCTCTAACGTAACTTGACCACTTTTGCACGATAAAGTAGGTAACGTTAGACTGAATTAGTGGAGACCTTGATTGTCGAGATCCCTACGGATATTATAACGCCTTGCCGCCACGCGCACACACACACACACACATTGGGTTAGCTCTTATGAAATAATGATACCGTATGAAAGAAGTAGGTATGTACTTGATGTATATGTACCTAGCTTCCACACTACTAAAGGTTGGTGGGATTATTTTTCGCCAAAAGCAAATGTTCAACACTCATTTTTGGGTACTTGGCATCAAAGAACAACATTTGCTTCCGTGTCGAAATGTCTCAGCGCTAGTACCCAATGGCTTTATATATATACCCCCCCCCCCCCCCACTCCAAATATAGAGTTTGAACGACGTGAACTTGTGAGGAAAACTTTCATATCCATGGATAAAACACTGAGCTCATTTCTAATATCCAGAGCCACCCCCCGCCACCTCGACCGGAGCGACGTCTCAAACTCAAAAGACCACCTGATTTGCTCTGAGAAGTTACCAAAAATGCAAATTACCATAATATAATACGACAGCCCTATGTACTTATTCTAACTATGTAACTACCTATGTAATTTATCCCAACTAACTCGTTTTTCTCTATCGTTATAGCGTTTAAATTATGATTTTTGTACTATTAGTGGGGGCTGTCAATGGACAGTGACCCGCAACATTTTACATGAAGGGATATATCCCTCTTCAATAACCCTCATGCACAACTACAATGTAGATGTATTCCTACAATAAAGTTTACTTGTTAACAAAAAACAACAAAAAATGGATAAAACAGAGAAAATGTAGCATTTTAGCCCTCCAATCCATGCTTGAATCCAACCTAGCGAAGTGTTCGGAGGAATGGACGTCAAGAAAGCTCTGCCTTAGAACGAAACTCCCTCTTACTTACTTATGCCCTTTCACTCCGCAAGGGGTGCATAGGGCTTCATCAACACCCTCTTAGGGTCTCAAAACTCGTTGACCAACGCCCCTAGTTACCTAATCGAACCAGCTTGGTCAACTTGTGGCCCATGTATACCACCAAAATGGTGACAGCTTCTGTCGATTCTCGGGAAACGTTTATTTTGGTTTTATCTACGTTTATGAAGAGATCCTGCTCAGCTCAACAGTACGATATGAGGAAGAACCCTACTTTGCTGCTTAGCTGAGGTTGTTGATAACACGTTGGTTAACCACAATGCCGCTCGATATCTCCCAAATTGTCTCCAAGAATATAGGTATGTAGTATAATTATGGTGTTGGAAAAATGAACCTTTCCGACCTCTATTGGTCTGTCCATTAAATACTTCAGGAAGAGCTACCGATGGTATCCGCTAGATCTGCCACTAGAGCTGAAGACGTTTTTCTTTTGTTTCTAGTATGAACAAAATTTCTTTTGTTCCGAGTTCAGTTCTTCAGTTGATGTTGTATGCCTTCTGCCATTATACGTTAAATCTGAGTTTTGCAGCCAGCCTCTTTGTATAGAGTATTGTCCTAATAGTCCTGAGTGCTTTTTGCTACTACGTTCGACTCAAGTGTTTGGAGACTCCCCAACGTAAGTGATTCAGTAATCAGTTTGGATTAGTATGAGTCAAGCTTTATGATAAAAGGTCTTAATCAAAAACAGTGATCAACCTTCACGGCGCCGTTTTGCAAGGCGATCATTAATTGATTGAGGCGCTATCATGATTACTAACATTGGGTGTTGGTACAACCTTTAGATTGTTTCAGTGGGACTTCAAGGAACGTAAAATAACTATGTACTGGTTGTGAATGCATGATTGAGTGGATGACTTTACCTTCTCTTTGTAGGATTAGAAAATATTAGAGCTCACCTAGGTAGAGTTAGGCTTAGGGTTTGTCGTCATCCAATCGAATATTTCGCAATATGAAAGCGAAGTATTTCGCTTTGGAAAACTCCTGTGTTGTTTTTCAGTGTGGTAGTGGGTACATAGTTATTGGTTTGTGGTTGACTCAACTGGGCTGTGTAGTGGAGCCAAGGCTTCCAATTATACGGCGCGGTTGTGAAAAGACCCTAATTCATTGGTTTGTACGTTTATGGAACGAAAATGTGGTGATAGTACGTACACTGTCGGAATGGACTGGCCCGTTACTGCTTAGCCCCAAACAGTACGCGCCGCAGGAGATGCGACATACTCCAAGAGGGGGTATGCGCCCCCGTCGATCGAAATTTAAAATCTATGTACATAGTTGAAACGATGCATTGAAACCTGGGATGCCCATTGTAGGAGTGCCTTATCTGCAAATATCGTTTCAGTTGGTATACTTAATAATGTTTTCATGTTGTTCGCAAAGTTGAACGCGATCGACACAGAGGGTACTCGTATCAAAATATCAACAATTGATAATTGATCCGAGCCATCTCCATTGAAAAACCGCCGGGGCATGCAGGGTTTTTCGCCACTTTGTGATACCAATGAATATAGTGGGGTCCTACTGAAGCAGATGTCTTTGGGGTACCTCATTGTCACTTGCCTCACTACGGGTGTATGACCTGGTAGATAAACTTGATTGGTGTGGAAGCTGACGCCCGTCCGAGTTCATATACGTTTTACCTCCGGCCTCAATGAGCTGGAGATCGGCGGAGCTCGCTGACAGTCAATAAGCCTAAACACGGCATGTAGTTTATGTGCATAAGATGTGTTCTGGGCTTTGAATGACTTCTTCAGTTCAATATATCGATCCACACAATTGGTTTATTTACATTTCGGCTTATTAATTTCCTAGTCATGGTATTATTTTTACATAACTAACCGATACCGATCGGAATCATATTTCAACCTTTTCTTTTAATTTTTAATAGTTGTGCAAATTTTTTTGTGGAACCAGTAAAAATATTAAACCAAATTAAACGAAAAATAGAGATGCGGGCTTCTCTAGTTTTCAGGTTATTTTTGGTTAACTTTTGTCATGCACCAGCACAAGCTATCGTTGGCAGTGAGGGGGTTGTACAGATTGCCTCAATGCGCATGCCGGATGAGAGGTTTTTAATGCGAACAACGTATTGTTTAATACAATGTTAGATACTCGTTAGTTTCGAGCTTCCTTGAGTCCAAATTCAGGAAATGCAGTACGGTTATCAACTAGGATAGTAAGAAATTCGATGAATTTATGAACAAGGATAGTGGCATGGAAGAATATTTGGGTAGGAGGGAGCGGTCTACTGGCTCTCAGGTCGTTTTCGTCCCTCTGCCAAAATTGGTTGGAACGCCTCCTTTTCCAAAAATGAGGGGAGGACTTAGCTCCTTGTTGGTATATCGAACTGGAGCTAATTGGTTGTTATTTTTGGACCAGATATCCTTCTGAAGGACGTCAAGGTGGAGGGAGTGTTGGAAAAATGAACCTTTCCGACCTCTATTGGTCTGTCCATTAAATACTTCAGGAAGAGCTACCGATGGTATCCGCTAGATCTGCCACTAGAGCTGAAGACGTTTTTCTTTTGTTTCTAGTATGAACAAAATTTCTTTTGTTCCGAGTTCAGTTCTTCAGTTGATGTTGTATGCCTTCTGCCATTATACGTTAAATCTGAGTTTTGCAGCCAGCCTCTTTGTATAGAGTATTGTCCTAATAGTCCTGAGTGCTTTTTGCTACTACGTTCGACTCAAGTGTTTGGAGACTCCCCAACGTAAGTGATTCAGTAATCAGTTTGGATTAGTATGAGTCAAGCTTTATGATAAAAGGTCTTAATCAAAAACAGTGATCAACCTTCATATGGGTATGATTTTAATCAGCAGCGGCGAAAGAGCGCACCCATACTGCACCCCTTTTTTGTTTTGTACTCCATCTGGAGAAACCACCCAACTAATCATGCGAGCTGAAACCAATATAAGCCTGTGATCCGCGTGTATCTTTGGTCCACACTGGCAGACTCCGGTGCTTCAACCGTATTTTCACGCAGTCAAAAGCTGGTTGAACAGTCAACAAAACGTGCATGGACATCACAGTTTAAATCCTTATTAAAGGAGAATAACGCCCCTCGGGTTCAAAACCCTCTGCGAAGGCAAAAATCAACATATAACTCCTCAAGCTATCATCCGTCATCCTGAGGTCATCGCTTCCTTGGAAAATTGACAAACGCAGGCTTCGGCCACATAAACGTAATTTCCTCTCTGAATTATATTTCTAATGCTCCACAACTGGATCGAGAGGTTCTCATCGACTTGTTATGAAAGTGTCATCACATCATCGTGGAAATGAACATAATTGAAGTCTCACTTCCTGAAAAGATAAACTCATCAGGTCGTTGCCCATAAGATATGTTCAGTATCAGTTTACATAGTAAAATGAAAAATCGCAACGAAACAGACTGGGACAGAAAGAAAGAAGGGAGAGAGATGGAAATGAATTAAATGAAGAGCGATGCTATTCCCTAGTCAGCGAAAGAAGGGTGCTCCAATTCAGACCGGAGTTCAAGCCACGCAATGTTTTCTCCAAATTAATGAATTTCCACACCCAAAGGCTCTTTTAGATAACTTGAAGATAATTTTCGCCTGTTAATTATAACAGGTGATGTTGGGGAAGCTGAGAAGAAATATTTTGACTACGCTAGTAGTTCGCTCTTTGCGGAAAGGAAAAATAGTATAAAGAAATTTCTTTTTACGGGACCATTTCATATAATTCCCTTAGATTCGATCAGCGGCATCGACTTTCATGAGATGGTTTTGCACTGTATTCGTGGGTTGCATAGAAAGGGAATACAAGTTGGGTAACGAATGAAAGAGAAGTTGAAAAAAAATTAAATACGTGGGAATGAGCTCTGTAGAGGGAGGAAACAAAATAATGAGAGCTGGACCACTGAAAGTCATTTCACCAGCTCTGGTGTAAAGAGTTGAAATTACATTACATTCTCATCAAGGACGAGTATAATTCTCCATAACAGCTCATGGAAAAGTTGGCCGCCTACTTTTCTCCTTCTTGCAAATGATAATCTTGTGTGTACTGATTGCATTGGTTTCTAGGAAAATAAGTTGATGGAAACGACAAGTTGTACTCATTGGTGATTATAAACAATGGGAATACGTATATTTATGTTATAGGTTAGATGATTCGTTGTCATTGTAGTTAGAAAACTGCAAGTATGCATGCAAGCTGGAGCACCCATTACAGCGTTATGATCTCACATGAAAATTTTTGGTCGGGGTATTCTCCGAACTAATATCGGAATGGGTGCTTAATGCTCCCACCCACTTCCATAAAATATATTATCGCCGATTAGGCAACTTACTTTTAACTGTTGGTTTTGGTTTATTATTCTGTGAATAATACACCTATGTAATCGCTCAGCAAAAAATTGTTACACTCCCTCAAAATTTTTTCTTTTCCGTTTCAAGGTGCGTAGATTCCAAAAATGTAATGTCCGTCCGCCGTATCACGTGTACCGGCTTCATTTTCGGTCTAAAAAATTCGTTCCTTCGCCCACATGCTCCATTTGGGCCCTAGTTGTGTCCCGAAACTTTGCAGCCCGATCGGAATATACCCAGGGGTGTTATGAGTGAAAATGTGTATAAAAATAGGTACTTTTTGTGTTTTAGTAACATGTCAGTAACATGAGCTTTTGAGGTATCGTTTTCCATGTTTTTGGGACGAGAACACCGAATATGAAGTCGATTTTGACCAAAGAGTGGAAAATAGAGGTTCTACCAAATGTTCAGCTCCCAAAATTGATTTTTGTGAGTCAAAAACCTGGGAAATCGTCTGAAATCACCATCAGTTTGTATGATAACACTAGAAAAAGTGTCAACTCGTGGATCAAGACTATTAAATGACACTAACAATGATCAAAGATAATTTGAAAAAAATCGTACCTAATTCGTGTTTTGGGGGCCAAAATTGGTGGAAACCATCAGAAGTAGCTAATTCAATTATTTCACGTGAAAGAAACAAAAATGAACAGCCAACATATCTGTACGTATGTCCAATAGAATAATAAACCCATGTGTCAAGGACATTGCAGCGTGTTTTTTTTTGTTTTTTTTTTAATGTTTCCTGTCGATCCCAGGTTCGAGAAGTGTTCCGTTTATCCATCGTACTATTGGATTATACCCCCACCACATCCTTGGTATTAATACCATCGTCCTCGCACATCAGTTATTATGTTGCACCACCACGATTTACCCATCGCGGTGGCATACTGGATGGGGCCTAAAGTCACCCCTCTTCAGTTTTTCAGTTCCCTGCAAATCAGGTCCCAGAACAAACATTTTTCTACAATAGTTCTATCGATTTGTCTGTCCCACTATTCTATCATTTTACACCGGATTGATTTGTGAATTTTTTTTTAAATTTTTTTTGAATTTTTGAGATGCGAGCATAGCTATTACCGTGAGTGTACTTATTCGGATTTCAGGTGGGAGTAGACGATCATTCTATAAGCTGAGCGTATTGAGGTCAACGTTTACTGATAGGTTATCTCATGTTCGTAAGCAATACAAATATTGTTATGAATTTCTTGGTCTTGCGGTCCCATAATAAAGCCGTCTTGATGGTGATTGCTTCCACTAACGTTACACTACGAATTCGACTTTGTCCTAGTTCTTTGACTCCATGGTGAGTAGCCTCGTTCCAGTGGATTATCCTGGACTAATACGCCGACACAGGTTTTATAAAAATAACTCGTGTTCCTTGGATGCAAAATTTTTTTAAAGTTTTTTTGTTGTTTACAATTGGTAAATAAAAATGCATAAAAAATAAAGATTGGTAGCGCAAATACTGAATAATACATTTCGCAAATACTTGGTGGTAGTAGGAATCATAATAAATTAATATTGGTGTAGTACAAAAATAGCTTGTAAATGGTGGGTTGGAGATTCCTACTTCCGAAACAAATTACCTTCATATCAAAATAATTAACGAGATATTGGTGTAAGACATCGGAAATTCTTCGTATTGGGACTTTTTGGAATTGAATTGAATGTCGTATAAAACTGTGCTGAATTGGTTCATCAAAAACTACTAACCCACTACGTTGTATCTAATGTGGTTAGTTTGAACGAGGCCACCCTCACTCGCTAGAGACGGTGGTGGCACGTATGTGTAGTAGGTAATAGCCACCCAGCTACACTCAAAGGTTTGAATCGGGAAGTCGCTTGGAGGGCACTTCCTGACAGCATTACCCGAGTATTTTCTTGATTTTATTGGTGGTAAATGTTCAGCTGAGGCGGAAAATGAGGGGGGCAAAGTTTGCCGATGGAGCAGTGACCTCCAGCTTGGAAAATCAGGGACATAAACTCATTAGGGACTATTTAATTAAGTGACATGAGAGAACGGTGAGTACAGCGGTGCTCCTTTGAAAAACACACTGACCAAAAGAAGAGCAGCGGCCGGAACTGGAAGAGAGCTGAAAGAGCCTGGAAGCCGCAGAAAAAAAAAAATCCTGGAAAAGTACGGGAAGAGATTAATTTCAAAAGATGGTAAACTCCGTCTACTTCAGACGATAGGAAAAAGCATAAAGCGGAGCGGAAAGGGAGAGGAAGGGCTCGACTATTGAGGTGGAGATATGAAAGGGTCGCCAGCAGTACCCTTCCGCACCACGAAAGAGGATCCTTTCTTGAAACTCTACCGTCAATTCTCTCTTAGTAGAAATTAAAAGCGAAGGAAAATTTCCGAGGAATCAACATAGAGGGAAGCGAGAGAGAGGGTACGGCGTAGGTGGAAAAACCGCGATCTTTTTACCGACAGCCCGCATCCTGGAGGACACGGGTAAGGGTATGGTTTTCTGTGGTCCCTTGTGCCAGGATCCATTAATTGCGGTCCTTTTAAAACTGAGTGTAGACCGCTTCTACCGGGTTTCCGTTTTTGCCGCGGGTTAATTCGAACTGGGTACACCGCTTGAATTAGTGTTAGCTTGAGTTCCGGTTGGTCCGGGATCCTCTTCACACATCAGTCGTCGGTAAGCCTGAAACCAGATGATGATGTCCCCTGGTAACGCAGATCGCCCGTCTGAGGTTTACCTACCCCAAAATTACGGGATTTCAGGTTTGCAGATTATTCACACCTTGTAACTTTACGGACATTTACGTGGGCAATATCCAAACATCCATCCCCAGCGTAAACCTATTCATCGACATCTCAATACAACGAAGCAGCACACTTAATTACCTAGAAGTGTGTTTGAGTACATTAATCAATGAGTAGGTACGTAAACATGTATTATGTGAATACAAAGCATTTCATGAAATTTCGATTGGAGAGCATCGAATTTTAATATCAAATATCTCATCATAATAATATGATTCCGAAAATTGTCGAATTTTCCGCATCCTTCCCAAAATGGTTCGATCGTGCCTTGGTCACTCTCACCCTGCAGAAGAGGACTGCTCACTCACGCTGGAGAGAGACTGGCTCGGAAGGAGATTATCTATTATTTTCATCACTCCGAAGTCGGTGCAAGGAGAGATCCAGAGAGCTTTATAAAATCTACATCAGTGATGTTCAGGATTCCGTCACCAGCAATATAAAAAGTTTCTGGAATTATGTGAATTATAAAGATGGCAGTAACGGTTTACCCAGTGATATGTTCCTCGGCAGCACTCATGGTTCGGGGCCTCAGGAAGTCGCAGACCTTTTCCGCCAGCACTTTGCTTCGGTGTTTGAGCCACCGGTTTTACGAGGTCCTGAATATCCAGTTCTGGATGTGGTGTCCATAGGATCCCTGCAGGTCTCGGAGGGAGACGTCCTTCGGGTGCTTAAGGGTCTGGACACTCGGAAGGGTGTGGGCCCGGATGGTGTCCCGTCAGTGCTCCTCAAAGAATGTTTCTCTAGCCTGGCTTACCCTTTAACGCGTATTTTCAACAAATCGCTTGCTTCTGGACAATTCCCTTCTAAATGGAAATGCTCTTTTGTGACACCAATTCACAAGGGTGGAGATAAAAGCTCTGTGTCCAATCATCGCCCTGTTTGCTCCTTGTCTGCTACGCCGAAGATCCTTGAGAAGCTTGTTGTGATGCACCTATCTGCTGAGTTTTCGTCTTATTTTGCGGTCGAGCAGCACGGATTCTTAAGAGGGCGTTCTACTGTCACAAATCTGTTGGAGTTTCAGAAGTTCGTTGTGGATGGGTTTCAGCGGGGCTACCAGACTGACATAGTCTCAACTGACTATGCCAAGGCCTTCGACAAACTCTCCCAGCGCCATCATCTTCTTTCGTTGCTGGAATCGTTGGGAGTCTTCGGGCCATTTTTGGACTGGATGTCCACTTACCTTGTTGGGCGCCAGCTTATGGTCCGAGTTAAGGGCGTTCTATCGTCTCCCTTCACCGCTTCTTCTGGTATCCCTCAAGGGAGTCATATTGGCCCCCTGTGCTTCCTGCTCATGATTAACAGTGTGGTCAACTGCTACACATCGGACATCCACTGCTTGTTGTTCGCGGACGATCTCAAGTTGTTTTCTCGTGTGGTTTCTCCGTTGGACTGTGCTGCCTTGCAGTTGGCAGTCGTACGTCTTGAGAGTTGGTGCTCTGATAATCACTTATTTCTAAACCCATCCAAATGCCATGTGATTACTTTCCATCGTTCGACGCAGCCCATTGAGTTCAACTATGTCCTCGAGGGTGGCCGGCTTCGGAGACTCACGGAGATGATTGATTTGGGAGTGCTTTGCGACGAGCGATTAACTTTTTCGAAACACATTGAGGACCTGGCGAGCAGGGCAATGCGGGTCCTGGGCTTTGTGAAACGTAACACCAGAGAGTTCACAAGTGTTAGTGCCATAGTACTGCTTTACAAGGCCCTGGTGCTTCCAATCTTGGAATACGCCTCTCCTGTTTGGTCACCCAGTTACGCCGTTCATCAGTCTACCCTAGAAAGAGTGCAACATAAGTTTCTTCGCTATATTGCTTTCAAGTTGGGCATTCCTTCCGACGAAGTGTGCTACAGCACCCTCCTCGATACTTGTGGCATGTTGCCACTGGAGAGGCGTCGTGCAATTGCTGACCTCTCCCTCCTGCATAAGCTGTTAAATAACCGCCTTGACTGCCCGGCCTTGCTCTCGATGATCAGCCTCCAAGTTCCTCGTCTGTCAGCACGCTCTTCTCTCCTTTTCTACATCCCTTTTTCATCAACAAATTATGTGAAGAATAGCCCGTTGCAGCGATTGCCTCGCTCCGCTAATTTGCTGATTAATTTAAACCCTGAATTTGACTTTTTTCATCACTCCCTTGTTTCTCTCAAAAAGTTATTGGCTTCCTCACCGTTCTACTTTACCTAAGTTTACCAACCATTGCCAGTGCTCTGCATAATTAAGTATTTGTAATTGGTACTCCACTTGTTATTATTTTGTCTTCTTCATATTTTCTTCATTTTTGTGCCTTAGTCGTCAGAGTTTTCAACTTTTATTTTTCATTTTTTTATCTTTGTTCTTCCTGTGAATGTCCATTGATTTTTTTGTTTGTATGAGTGTAATCGGGCTTGCCCGTAAATAAATAAATAAATAAATTAGGCATGTCGTGGCACCCCTCAGAATTCTACATCTACCATTTCTATGTAATATGGTAAAGATTTAACTAAATAAAGGAAGAGAACGACGAGCTGAGGGATTCCGCGGGGAAAGTAGGAGAAGGGTCCGCTCCATCAACCGCCATCGCCCCTCAACGGTCATAACGGCGGTTGATGGACCGGGGACGGGGTGAAAGGGGCCTTTATAAGCAGCCCGGCCAGCCTAGTTCTTCATTTGACCAACCGACCCTGGACTTATGACCTCTCTCTCGACCCTCCCTCTCCCGTCCTCTACTTTATACTCCCTGTGGTGTTAACCGTGGGGTGCCTTCCTCTCTTTCATCTACCACCTTCTGTGGTGGTTACCACGGGGTATTTTATACTCGCTGTGGTGGTAACCGAGGGGTGCTACCAAAATATTCCGAAGGAGCACCTAACACTCTGTGATGATAAACCGCAGGGTATTAGTTTCCTTCCTACCTAAACCTACCCTCCATAGGGATCACCACATACCCTAGCCTTCACCACCCTACACAAGACCCTACATAATTTAATGGTTATAAGAAGGTGTCATTATTTCAAGGCCAAGGTAGTCTAATTCATGTTTTTCCCCACACTTTATTCTGCGGAGCTCATAGGTCAAAAAGATGAACTTCGTATTTTCATGGCTTTGCAAGCATGACTTTCGTGAGCGAATTTTCGAAGCATGTTCCTCAACTTGGCCTGGAGGGGTCGAAGACCTGAGGCCCATGGACTAAGAATTTATGAGTCGTCATAACTTGGTTATCGGTGCTGAAATTGTATAAACTTGTAAATGAGTGAATAAATAAAATCTTATAAAAACTTACTGTAGTCATCAAAAATTCTTCTTCTTCTTTCGAATTTCCACTATGTGTATAGAACTAGATTATTAAATTGAATACGCGTTTGCCTTCCGAGTTTGTTGCACAGTTTTTTTTACTGTATAGCATTCCTTTTTTTATTTTACGAATTTGCTTTTTACTGCGTGATAATTTCTTTTTTGTTTGCTAATTTTTCACGGTGTATGCACCAACGGTGTTTGACAAATTTTAATAATTTTTTCAAAATTTGGTTCTTTCATCTTGAGCTTTTTTATGAAGTTTACTAAGTTGAATTGTAAAACAAAGGTTAAGCGCCTTTCTTGGGTCACGTAATGATGTCCCACCAACCACCACCACCACCACCACCAACAACCACCCACCATCCACCACCACCACCACCACCACCATCCACCATCAACCATCTTTTGCCTTATACGTTCTTATTATTCAAAATAATTTTTCTATGTCGTATTCCCACGTTCGCCATCTTTTGTTAATTTTACTAAAATATGGGCTATTCCAACTCTGGGCAATTTTTCTGTCTTCCTGTTGCTCGTCTCCTATAAAATCATTCACTGATTACCTATAAGCTAATACATCTGAACATTAGAGATGACCTATTTGGAAATCTTTTCAATCAGTTATGCTCAATAAATGATTCCTATTGTTAGTTAATCAAACTACGAGCAATATATTAAAAGAGCCTAACGATTAGAGGGTTTCAACGATTTTGCATGAATTGTTTTGTTTTTGTTAGAAATTTCACCAATCACTTCAGGGGTCAATCCACCCCTGAAGTGTATCGCATCTTGTCTGGGGCAATGCGTAAACTGTTCAGTAAGGGAGTATTAGTATCTGGAAGAATCCATGATACTACTGTAATATGTGAGCAAAAATAGGACTTATAAATTGTGATAAATTTTGATTGTATGGCACGTTTGATTTATTCAAGACAGATGTTGTACATCAAATGGAACATATGTTGTCCCTGATCACATCATATTGATATGATATCATTAAACAGTTGAGGACTTGTCAATCATCCTGAGTCTTCGAACCTAATTACAGAGATTACTCTCCCCTCAGAGTCCCATGATGCCGGAAGTTTGTTTTTATTCCGCCAACTCCGAAGTAAACTCTCTTATAACGATTTCTTGCGGAACCCTCAAGATCAATCTCGAACAGTTTCGTCCTAGCTCATCGATCTTAACCAAAAGAAAACTCCTCAGCTCCCGGTCTACCAGCCCCTCTCGTCTGCTGAATTATAAAATCTCCTTCAGCACTTCCATCCATCATCGCTCTCGAAATTATGAACTGGACTTTTCGAACTTGTCACGTCGAAACCAATCCGCCCTTCCCCACCCCGTATCACCCACCACTCACCGTCCCCATCTATTTCCTAGGGAGTTCTCGCCTCTACGACGAAACTCATTAGGAAGCGCCTTCATCTGAAGAATCTCTTCAAGTGAAAACTTTAAAAGGCTTAATTATTGAGACTGAAAACTTTTTAGGTGAAGTCCTACTGTATATAGAAATGTAGGGTTCCTCGTGAAATTTTCCACCAGCGATTGATTTGAGCGAGAAGGGTCGAGTGAATTATCGGATAATCATCAGCGGGATGATCAGGCCATTAGAGCAGAGTTAACCTTGTTCTGAAATTGAAGGGAATTAATAATATCTGAAACAACAATTAATCTCGAGTAAAGTTGAAGAAAATTTGTCGCAGAAAATTAATTATTCAGGTGATAATTAGAATTGTTATTTTCATTGATCGATTGTGTACGACGAAAACAGCCTATTAGTATAGCTCATTAATGTAGTACTCCTCCACAGTGTAAACACCTCGGGGTAGTAAGGCTGAGTTTGCTCGAGGTTCAGAATCACCATCTCAAAAACCAGGCGATTGTTATAAAAATGTTGAAACTACTCAGCCTAGGTAACTTGACATTTTTTGTTATAAAATAATGAATCATTCCACCTCCTTGAAAAAACGACATTCGACCGTCAGTGAAACTGTTAAGAGTACCTACCTATAGTTTTGTCCTAGTTAAACAACGCTTATGGTAATCGGATTCGAGCTTAGTGGGTATGTTCCACCAAATAAATATCCTTCACTGATGCCTCAGAAAACTTACGCTCTAGCTATATCGTAATATTATCATATAAATATTATCATGGTAGGTATAAGCCAGCGGCTTGCTTTGAACCTTCGTAAAAATGTCAGTGAAATTCCGGGCAGTGCTATTTGAGCTAAAATAGATTAATGTTGACCAGATGATGGTGCTGAGTATTCACAGATTTAGTGGGACCTGGGTCAACTCATATACTCCTAATCAACAAAAGTCAATGATTGTTACCAAGCTTTGCGCTCAGATGAGATGTGCTTATCGTCTTTATTTTTGTTTTATATTTTCAATAATGAACAATTGGAAAAAAAACAATTTTAAACCGCCTCAAAATTTGAAGGTTTACGTTTCAAGGTATGTAGATTCTGAAAATGCAATAAAATACCTGTATAGATGCCCCTGCTGAGTAGATCACTGTTTTCTGCGTCGATACCCTCGAGCTCCCCCCAGGAAAGCCCTCCTAAATCGAGTACTGGAGCCGGCCCTGGAATTAAATTTTCCCACAAATTCTCAGGATTCAACAGTTCAATCATTAATTATTTGTAGTTATTCATGAGGCATAAGGAAAATAATAAACCGTCGTGTAATAATTTACCTGCGTAGATGCCCCTTCTACGTAGATACAATAATGAACCGTTGTGTAAAATTTACCGTTGCATAATAATTTACCTTTGTGTAATAATTTTCCCGTCAATAATACTTCAAGGATTATTCAAGTTGCAAAAGTACCTATAAACAAAATCCAAAACAGCCTTCATTTTTCAAATGGAATAATATCGGGGAACCACAAACTCGATTTCACACAGCCATCTGTGATTACAATCAGGTGCTCCCTAGTTATGATATTTGGGCTGAATGTATACAATTTGATTCACCCTCCTGGTGACCAGGCCTGTTGGTGCAAACTTGGAGGCCTTACTATTTATTTATTTATTTATTTATAATAATACGGGAATGCCCAATACAAATGTGCAAAATACAATATAATGATAATTAGAAAAATACAAGTAAAATGTCCGCGTATGACTGTGTATTTACTCGATACTACTAACGTCTGTCATTATTCAATAGAACTAGAACTCTTCTCCTAACAGCCTCAGGAGATTGAAAAAATAAATCTATGTCAGGGGACACGTCCATCACTTGGTTCATCCCACGCGGTAACCTGCACATCGGGCGATAGGCGTGGTTCGTCACTGAAAATGGAACCCAAAAGAGGCTTCCAGAACGTGAACTAGGTAATTCGAGGAACCAGGAAACGCACCATTGATAGCAGTGTGGGTGAGTCCATCTTACCCAGAACCAACTTATGGAAGAAGATGAGTCGGCCAAAATCTACGGTCCACAGGATTGAGGGTGCTGCATCTTTTGTTGAGCTCATCAAAGCTTACGGTCACCAGGTTAATACCAAGCTTGAACCCCACATATCGTAAAAACCTCCGATGGACTCGCTCAATCTGGTCGATATGGCACTTATAATATGGAGTCCAGACCACCGAGGCATACTCCAAAATAGGAAGGACAAGCGCTTTATAGAGAGTAGTAATGGCTGGAACATAATCGAACTCCCGAGTATTGCGTTTGACAAATCCCAGGATACGCATCGCCCGGCTGGAGACGGCAGATTATATGCTCGGAGAAAGAGAGGTGGCAATCCAGGAGCACCCCCAAATCCCGCAACAAACTGACTAGTTTCAGGTCTTCGCCTCTAATAGTATAGTAGGGTGGCGCAAAAAAAAGTTTTTCTTGAAAAGTCGTCCTCCCCAGGGGTTAAATTGTGACATTTACCCCCAAACAGAAGGCCTCAAATTTTCAAGGCTGTAAGTGGTCAGGAAAGTTTGCCAGTAGGGGCTTAAAGTTTCGAGATTTAGAGGAAATAACCCATTTTTTGATTATTTTTCCCAATATTTTTCAAACGAATTGTGTAACTTCCAAAAGGTCATACCTTTAGTAAATACCATTTACAAACGCATAAAAGTGTAGGTTTCCACTTATGTGCATCTTGAGTTTAGAATGAAATTATGGTACTAGATAAGAAAACGAGCCTAAAAGCCAGAATGTCGATAGGTGGTCGAAGGACGAACGTGTTTTGTTTAATCATGTCGGTATGAACAATGAACATTGAACATGTTTCGACAAGATTTTCCCGAAGCACTGAGTTAGAAATATTCAGTCCTTCATTGTCTTTTGGCGAGTGCGTGCATCTCTTTTCATCGTTTCTTTTAATAGTTAACTATGAACTCCAGTTTGAGCGAAAAACCGAAGTTGCGTTCGGATTCAGTGGTTTGGCTCTTGGGAAAGTTAAGTGATCAGTTACCAATTTCACGCATCCCCACCAGGGGCGATGTTTTGAGATATTTTGTTTTTTTAAAGCAAGAGTGTCCGTGGAAAACTGTGAAGCACGCGTATGGATGTGGAAATATTGCTGATGAAGTCGTCAATGAAACTGTTCAGCGGTGGCGAAAAGCTGGCATCCCAACAGCAAGGAACGACAAGATTAAAAGTAAGTTGAATAAGCTTTATGATGAATATAGATCTCTCCAAAAAGGTAAAGGTCAGCCTTTTAATAAGACGAAGGAAGATATTTTCCTCCAGTCATTGAACCATCATTTTCTCATTCACTCTGATAATGCCATGCAACTTATACAGACTGATCAGTTGAGAGATGCTAAGCAGAAAGAAGAAGACATTGAATTCCTGAACGCAATCATAGAGGGAAAAGATGTTAAGATTGCAGCAGAAGATAAAAAGTATACAAAAAAAGTCGTTAAAAAAACCCTACGAACTGAACAGGAATTGAAGAGAATACTGAAATATAAAGAGGAAACCGTATTAAAAAATGTTGACACCAATGTTCAAACTACTTTCAACCCTGAAGATGAGAGAGATTGTGCTGAAACGTGCGCTGATGATCCCGAATTTCATCCAACGCCCTTAACTTCTTCCAGTAAGCCACAATCACTTCCTATATGCCTCCCCAAGAATCCTTTCAAATCTCGCAAAATATCTCAGATATCTGATCGGTTGGGACTTTCACTGAATCAACGAACTGGATTAGTTGCTTCAGTTATTATGGAGGGAGGAGGATGTCTGGAAGATTTCAGTCTCAGTCGGGACACGGTGAGACGTACTTGTGACGCAAAGCGTACTGAAATCGCCAATTCTTCCAAGATGGATTTCATTCCACCTGAGTATTGCGTGTTGCATTGGGATGGCAAGCTAATGAAAATGAACAATGAGAACAACGAAGTTGAAGAAAGACTGGCCATTTTGATATCCGGAATGCCCAATTACAAAGAAGGAAAACTTCTTGGCGTCCCGAGTCTACCGGATTCCACGGGTGAGTCTCAGGCAACTCGCGTAATGCAACTCACTAAAGACTGGGGTGTTGTTGATAATATCGTTGCTCTCTGCTTTGATACTACTGCTTCCAATAGCGGATGGGCCAACGGCGCATGTGTGCGACTTGAAAAGTTAATCGATCGGAAGTTATTTTTCTTGGCATGTAGACACCATATTTTTGAGCTGATTGAGGGCAGTGCGTGGAAATCCATTTTCGGCCAATCAATGAGCCCCGATAATTTGGAGTTTAAGGAATTCCAAGGAAACTGGAAAGCTATTTCCACCAACTTGGAACAGTTCAACATACTCGAAATCAAAGATAGAAGGCTGAAGACTTTGAAAGAAGAAGCTATTTTGTTTTTGAATCATGTTCTTAGCCGAGAACAAGATTTTCTTCTTCGTGGAGATTATCGAGAATGTGCCGAAGTCCTTCTCATAATATTAGGTGAAACTCCGCCAAGAGGGATTCGTTGGCAAAAGCCTGGAGCGTTCCACAAAGCCAGGTGGATGTCAACGATAATATATGCAGCGAAAATGTTCGCTTTCAGTGACAAGATGAACTACGATTCCCAGAAAGTGGAAAATCTGAGACGAGTTTGTTTATTTAACGCTCTGATATTTATCAAGAGCTGGCTGAATGCCCCAAAAGCAGCGGATAGTCCTAAGAACGACCTGGAACTTTGGCACACCTTTAATGAGTATCGCCGAATTGACGAAACTGTTGCTCGAGCAGCCCTTACGACATTCATCCGTCATTTTTGGTACCTGACTGAGGAGGTAGCACCATTTTCCTTGTTTTCGACCCATCTACCAGATCCTGAGAGGAGAAAAATTGCTTCCTGCGTTCGAAAATGCTTATTCTCTCGGCTAAATCTATCGGACAACAATCTACCATCTAGTTGGGCCGAACTCCCGACTTCTTTTCGACATGTTCGAACAAGACCATTCCTGGTTGAAGAACCCACCCTCAGCTTGGGAAGAAGACGAAAACTACAATAAAATGAAGAACTTTGTCACAAATTTGAAAGTTGTGAATGATGTGGCCGAACGTGGGGTAAAGTTGATGCAAGATTTTTCCCAAATTGTCACCACTAAAGAAGACCAACGGCAAAATTTACTCTTGTCTGTAGAAGAAAACAGGAAAAAAATCCCAAATTTCAAGAAACGTACTCTCGAAGATTCATTGTGATCGGTCAGTGAGCAGTGCAATAAATATCACGATACCTATATATTCTCATGTATTTATTTTGTAATATAAATCATTCAAGTTTCAAATAAACGGTTCGTTGTAAAATTGTTGGTTCTTATTGATAACCTAAATTTTCCCTCTCTTGAAGCTATGTTCTGATTTTGATTAATTATTTAATTTGATCATTTCTTAAACTCCTAATCCCTCTAGTGTGGTTTATGAGTATGATACAACGATTCAGAGTTGAAAAAACTAGTTTTAAAATATTGGGGAAAATATTCAAAAAATGGGAAATTTTAAAAACTTTAAGCCCTGACTGGCAAACTTTCCCGACCACCTACACACTTGAAACTTTGAGGTCTTCCATTTGGTGGCAAATGTCACGATATAAGCCCTGGGGAGCACGACTTTTCCAGAGAAAATTTTTTTTGCTCCACCCTATAGTATAGTGATGAAGATATGGATCCTGTGAACCATGAAACGTCATTACCGAGCATTTATACGGATTGAGTGCCAGGCTATTTCGTGGACACCAGAGAAGTAGGCCATCAATGCAATCCTGCAGGATCCCACAATCAATTGGCGTCTCCACAGCACGGTAGATTTTGAGGTCATCCGCGAATAAAAGGAATCGTGCTCCACTGAGAGCGGTGTAGACATCATTGATGACCAGCAGGAACAGCAGAGGCCCCAAATGGGACCCGTGAGGAACCCCCGAGGTGACAGGAAAAGGCCTCGATATTAGATCTCTCAACCGCACCATCATGGTACGATTGGACAGGTAGCTTTCCATCCACTCAAGCAGACTCCCGAAAATTCCAAGCGAGCTCAACACTGACAGGATAGTCTAGTCTGGTGCGAAAGTCGGTCAAAGGCCTTGGAGAAATCGGTAGAGATTAGGTCAACCTGCTGTCCGAACCTGAAAGCCTGGATAGTAAAATCCTGGAATTCCAACACACTACTATGCCGTTACTATGAAGGAACGGCGGGACGTACAGTGCTCTCGGTGGTCTCAAAAACTCGTAAGTTCAAGAACTATTTAAAACCGTAAAAAGATTCACGTAAAAAAAGGTATAGGCGTCCTGAAAATTTCATCCCCTATTTTTCACCCCTTAGAGATGACTGACAGTAACGCCGAGCTTCGAGGACCAACTAGACACCGAACGGGACCTATATACCGAATTTCATCAATTTTGGCTCATGGTAACTAAGAAAAGTGCTAAGTACGGCGGACGGACGGATTTTTTTTATTGCATCTTCGGAATCTACATACCTTGAAACGTAAACCATCAAATATTGAGGGGCGGTTAAAAATTGTTTTTCATGCTCGATTCAAAATAATGAACCAACAATTTCTGTCTGGGTTCTTTTCGGTTATACCCCCCCCCCCCCCCCCCCAGTCAAGAGCCCACCGTTCCTGCTCTACTTGTCTTGTTTTCTGGTATTTTATACCTAACATTACATTCCACTAATCTATTCAGAAGTCCCAAACAACCTGCTCATTCACGGGATTGTTTCTGGGATTGTTTATCTTTTTTGAGATAAACAATCCCAGAAACAATCCCAGATCGCTTGACAATGCGAGCGGCAGCGAGCAATAGGTACTTTTCGGTAGATACTTTTCGGTTAGTGGAATGTAATGTTAGGTATGTAACAAGACTGTTTAATGCCTTCGAAAATACCAGAAAACAAGACAAGTAGAGCAGGAACGGTGGGCTCTTGACTGGCGGGGGGGGGGGGGGGGGGGGGTATAACCGAAAAGTACCTCTGTATGTCCATCGTACGCCGTACGCACTTTTCTTAGTTACCATGAACAAAAATTTACGAAATTTGATTAATAGGTCCCGTTCGGAGTCTAGTTGGTCCTCGAAGCTCGGCGTTACTGTCGTTCATCTCTAAGGGGTTCAAAATAGGGGTTAACATTTGTGGGACGCCTATACCTTTTGCTTACGTGTACCTTTTTACACTTTTAAATAGTTCTTGAACTTCCGAGCTTTTGGGGCAACCCGGAGCATTGTACGTCCAGCCGTTCGTTCACAGTAAGCCCCAGAAGTTTGCACCGACAGGCTAGGTCAACAGGAGGGTGAATCAAACTGTATACATTCAGCCCAAATTTCATCACTGGGGAGCACCTGCTTATAATCACGGATGGCTGTATGAAGTCGAGTTGGTTGTTCCGCGATATTATTCCATTTGAAAAGTGAAGGCTGTTTTGGATTTTGTTGATAGATACTTTTGCAACTTGCAACTGAACAAACGGTGAAGTACTATTGATGGGTAATTATTACAGAACGGTTCATTATACCATCTAAGCAGAAAGGGCTGGATTTTGTTGATAGGTAGTTTTGCAACTTGAACAATCGTTGAAGTATTATTTATTACTGACTAGCTGTGTACTCGCGCTTCGCAACGGTAGAACAGACACCCCCTTTGGGACAGGCCCCACTCATAACAGATACCACCTCAGGATTGACAAGAGTGGTTCTTTGCTACCGTAAGCCACGGTTCAAGGGTGCGCCCCAAGTGAAAATTTTGGTTTGAGTAATTGGTTATTGTTTGATTAGTGGCCGTTCTCATTTATCGATGCCGAGACAAACAAACAGACTGACACTGTTTTATGATATATTATACTATTTGAACCGACGCGTGTTGCTGCGATTTAAATAAATGGAGCCAACGGTCATGTATTTTAATATGCCTGTATCCCCCCCTCCTCAACTGATCAGAAACCTTCCCCAATGCCAACCCTAACTGCCATTAACCCCCCCCCCCCCCCGTATCCTATGAACCCTCCCTACCTGGTTAGAAACATTCCTCAATGTTCACACAACAAATTCCCAAAGTTGCACTCCAATTGGTCAAGTAGTTTTGAAATTTCTGTAGACCCCCCCCCCCTCTCATAACCTGTACCCCCCTCCCACTAACATCCTGATTGAAGTACCACTTGAATGTACTCGTCGAGCTGAATCCAGAATCTAATTACAATCGGATTTACGTCCAACCGTTCAAAGTTATTATAAGCATAAACGTCCTCATAGAAGTGATTATAACACGTTTTTTAGTAGTATTTCATTCATAGCGTTTCAACGGATGGACAGATTCAAATGCAAATTTTTCATAAACCTTCCCAGATAAATTCTGCGTCAAATGGTACCAGCCGCAACTTTCTACGTTCAGCCGTTCTCAATTGATGCCGAGACAAACAAACAGACACTGTTTTATTATATGTATAGATGGGCAAATTATTGTGATAGGCAATGGTAAATTATTACACAACGGTTCATTATAGTATCTACGTAGAAGCGGCATCTGTGCAGGTACATTATTGCACAACGGTTTATTATTTGTCTCATGCTTCATGAATAACTACAAATAATTAGGTCATGATTTTATTATTGAATCCCGCGTATTTGTAGGAAACTTTAATTCCGGGGCCGGCTCCGGTACTCGATTTAGGGCTTTCCTGGGGGAGGCTCGAGGGTATTAACGCAGAAAAAGTGGTCAACGCAGAAAAAGTGGTCAACGCAGAAGGGGCATCTATACAGGTAAATATTAAACCTTTGTGTAATAATTTGCAGCGGTTTTCTTCATTTTTTCAGACATGAGTATCTACGATTTGAGGTGAAACTGTCCAACGAAATGTCTAGAACATCTGCTGTCGTATGACAGTTAAGTCAGAGCACTGAGTCAGGTTTTAGCAAACAAATCTAATGTAAATAATTTGAGTTCATATTGAATTTTTGAAGGGAGGGGTTAATGAGGAATGAATGTTATCCAATAACACCAGCTTGATTTCCCATGGAATATTATTTCACTTCGCGTATACAAATAGATGTGTAAGTTAAAATGTTGCAGAATTCATATTTCGAATGGGATCAGCGGTTCGAATCCAGCAAAAGCTAACGAAGAGGATTTCGGTCAGTTGGTTCATTTTTCGAGAGGACGAACCTGGTGCAGGCGGCATTGCGCTTATGAAATATGCATAGCAGAGATAGTGGAAGGACATTAGCGAACTTCACAAGGGTCCGCTTTCCCCATTAAGTCCGAACCGAATCAAAAGTTTAAGCTCCCTTTGCGTCTGCCACCTCCGCTGTGAGGTTTTAAACAGATTGCAGACTAAACGCAGTTTTCTCCCCAACCCATGAATATCTAATATCAGATCGAAAGTTTTCCAGTTGGTGTAATACTTTATGCCCTCAACCATGTCAGATCAATTCCAGTTAACTCGGGACGAATAATCGAGGATGGCAATACTATTTGAGCACTTCCAGCAGATTTATTGGTTATTAAAGTATGAGTATTCCCTAGTAGGAAGTGAGACAGTGGCGTAGCGGGTCAGCGTTCGGTCACTTGATGCTTGGGGTCGGACCATGCAATTCGATTCCCTGCATCAACGAATTTTAAAATGGCTGTTGGAATAATAGTATAATCCCCAATGTTCGACAGATTTTGATTAAATTATTGGAGGATAAATCAACTAATTAGGAGGGGTTCCCAACTTCCTGGTAGCCATCAGTGCATGGAATGTTGCCTGTGCGCCACGCTCGTTATTTTTGATTTTTTAATTTTAACAATGAACCTTTTGAATCGAGCATCAAACAAAATTTTAATCCCCCCCCCCATACAAAATTTGATGGCTTCCTTTTCAAGGTATGTAGAATCCGAAAATGCAGTAAGATACACTGAAAATTGTTACATTATTCACCTGTATAGATGCCCCTTCAACGTAGATCACTGTTTTCTGTGGTCAGTACCGTCCAGCTCCCGAAAAGAAAGCCCTAAATCGAGTACTAAAGCCGGCTCCGGAATTAAAGTTTCCTACAAATGCGCGGGATTCAATATTTCAGTCATAGTAGTTATTCATGAAGCATATTTAAGGAAGATAATAAACCGTTGTTTAATAATTTACCTGTATTGTTGCCCCTCCCACGTAGATGGTATATTGAACCATTGTGTAATAATTTGCCGTTGTGTAATAATTTACCATTGTGTAATAATTTACCCATCAATAATACTTCAACGTTTGTTCAAGTTTCAAAAGTACCTACCAACAGAATCCAATAGATCCATCATTTTGGTTTATTATTTTCAATAATGAACCATTGGAATCGAGCATGAAAAAAAATGCTTACCCCCCCCCCCCCCCCCCCTGAAAATTTGATGGTTTACGTTTCAAGGTATGTATAATCCAAAACTGCAATAAAAATATTTCTGTCTGTCCGCCGTACGCCGTACGGGCCACTTTTCTTAGTTATGTAATGGAGGAGGGGTTTAACAACGCCGCCCATACAGCGTAGTTTCCCCCTCTCCATCCTCAAGAAAGGTAGGGAGGCAGTGTGACAGCTGCCCCCGGAGACACTGGTTAGATTATAACGCAATGCCTCCAGGAGTTGACGATTCGTTTCCGCGAATCGACCGCCCCTTCAGCCGCGTGTCAAAAAGATCGGGAAGAGCCCGCATCCAAGATGGACGGGATTCCCATATACCGTCACACTCCTCCCCTTAAAAACATACTTCTTTGAAGAAGAAGTATGTGAAGTTAATAGACACGGGACTGAAAGTAGTATGGAGTTCTGATTCAGGAAGGTTCATCTGAAAAACTCCATAGCTGATAGCTTCCATCGTAATGGTACTACTGATAATTGTTACTGGTGGAGAACTTAGCTCCTTATCAATATCACTTGGCCGACTTGGACAAAAAAGAAAAGAAGTCTTTGTCAGAGGTTCTGGTTCAGGAAGATTCATCTGAACAACCTCTGGGTGACTAACCCCCATCATAAGATGGAACAACTGAATATAAATTATACAAATGAAAGTAGTTGTCAGAGGTTCTGGTTCAGGAAGATTCATCTGAACAACCTCTGGGTGACTAACCCCCATCATAAGATGGAACAACTGGGAAAACAAGGGGAAAAAATTGCATTGAACGCCAGGCATTGAGCGCCTTAAGAATAATAATCAAGTTTGATAATAATAATAGTGATAATAATAATGAGTTTGATTTGATGAAAAAAGAAAATCCAATGGCCGAAGTGTATATTGATTAACAAAGGGGTTATTAAAAAGAGAAGATATTAAAAAGAGGATTCCTTCTGGAAAACCTCAGAGCTATTCCTTCTGGAAAAGCTCTCAAAAGGTGGGGGGGGTACCGAGGATAAAATCCAGCACATACCCACCAACCACGCTCTGCTACCATGTAATGGATGAGGGGTTTAACTACGCCGCCCATACAGCGTAGTTTCCCCCTTTCCATCCTCTAGAAAGGTAGGGAGGCAGTGTGACAGCTGCCACCAGAGACAATGGTTTGATTATAACGCAATGCCTCCAGGAGTTGACGATTCGTTTCCGCGAATCGACCGCCCCTTCAGCCGCGTGTCAAAAAGATCGGGAAGAGCCCGCATCCAAGATGGACGGGATTCCCATATACCGTCACAGTTACCATGAAACAAAATTGATGAAATTCGGGTTATAGGTTCCGTTCGGTGTCTAGTTGGTCCTCGAAGCTCGACGTTACAGTCAGTCATCTCTAAGGTGTTAAAAATAGGGGTGCAATTTTCAGAACGCCTTAGCTCGAAAACTTTCAATACAAGGGTATGGTTTTTTACGTTCTGAAATTGATCTTGAACTATAGAATTTTTGAGACCACCCGGAGCACTGTACGACCAGCCGTTCGTTTGCACCGAAATGCTTCGTCAACATGATCGTGAATCAAACGGCATAAATCCGGCCCGGATATAATCGCTAGGGAGCTCCTGATTATAATCATAAATGGCTGTATGAAGTCGAGTTGGTTGTTCTGTGATATTATTTCAATTGGATAATTATGGATCTTTTGGATTTTGTTGATAGATACTTTCGAAACTTGAACAAACGTCGAAGTATTATTGATGGGTAAATTATCACAAAATGGTAAATTCGGTTCAGTGTACTATCTACGTAGAAGGGTAAATTATTTCACTACGGTTTATTATTTGCCTTATGGTTCATGAATAACTACAAATAATATTAATGGTTGAATTAGAATCGCGCGCATTTGTAGGAAACTTTAGTTCAGGAACCGGCTCCAGTACTGGATTTAGGGCTTTCCTGGGGGGAGCTCGTGGGTTTGACCACAGAGAAAAGTGATCTGCACAGAAGGGGCATCTATACAGGTAAATAATAAACCTTTGTGTAATAATTTGCAGCGTTTTAATGTTGAATAGTACACTTTTCCGTTGTTTCACGTTTTCCTTCGACGTACTTATTTTTATTCATCATAGTTATTGTTTTAACCCATATTTTTTCAGTAAGTTTTATTTAAAATGTTATCTGTGTTTTATTCTACTTTGTCTTAACTACCTACGAAGTATTTCTTAGCTAACTTACCTACGTTACACAAGGAGGGTCAAATTGTTTAAACAACGGAACGTTAACAACGGATTAACGTTTCATTAATTTATTGCAAAACTATTTATTTATTCTGACTCGAATAACACTTTTGCTGCATTTCTGTCCCCAAGGAGGTACCATAGTTATAGGTATGTGCTGACGAAACACCTTAGTTTGAAATACACATTGAACACCGAGTAACAGGTCGAACACGGATCGAATGTCGAAATGAAACGTAATCAAAAGCCAAAACCTCAGAGTAGCAGAAATATAACAGAATACCGGGATAGGATATTGTTAACGAAGTACAGAAAAATTACAAATGAAGCCATTGATGCCAAGCCTGAACCACTAAAATGACGGTAGATTGGCTGAGGGGGTGGGGGTGGGGGGAGCGATACTCTGGATTATGTATGAATAACCTGTATTCGTCCATATTTAAAATCCTTAGGTCTACGGAACAAATTGTCGACCCAGCAACCTTGTCAACAGACGGTAGCGTTTTACTTCGAAGTCCGTCACTCACGGACATTACATGGACAGCAGAATTTAAGGACTCAAGACGCCTCATTCGGTCCATGGATATTTTACTGGTAAAATATATCGATGTTCAGTCATTCGTTTTTTTTTAGCTGCTATTTTATGGATTGAGTAAGACGATTTCGTTATTTTCGAGTTCCACGATTGTTCAAGTTACAAAAGTAGGTACCTATCAACAAAATCCAAAAGAGCCATCATTCATCATTCATGAGATAATATCACAGAACAAAACTCGATTTCATACAACCATCCGTGCAAACGAACGGTTGGTCGTACAATGCTTCTGGGGTTCCTAACAGTTTTAGTTGTCGGGGGGGGGGGGGGGGGGGGTTTGCAGGGAATTTCGGGCTGATGTGAATGGTGGGGGGGGGGGCTGAATATCAGGGGGCCTGTTCACTAAGCAAAAAAGTTCTCTTTTTCGTCTAACTATCACTTTTGGCAAAAGAGATTTTTGTATGGTATTCATGACAGGCTTATTCAGTACTTTCTAAAAGACATAGTTGGTGGCTGTCTTGGCATTTTCCGTCTCTTTAAAAGGAAAAACCTGATTAGGTGTCGTTTCTTGAATGAGGTTAGTGATATATAGTGTCTCATCCTTCGTTGGGTACGCTACCACACCGGTCATTTTGATCGTGTATATTTTTCCATCTCATAAAGATAGGTCGATTGTTCGTAAAAGGTAATATATACATAGGAGCCATTCAGTAAAATAGATGAACCCGGGAGACATCTGGAAGAGACTGTCTCCCGGGAGATATTCAAAAGAGATAATCTCTTTTCACCATCTTCTTTAGTGAATGGGCCCCCTGAACTCCCCCCCCCCCCCGGTGGCGTCCCCCCCCCCCCCCACCTCTGAATTTAGCCTCTTAATTAGGTATATTAGCCATGAGCTTTGTTCCAGCGCTGTGAATAGAACATGTCCTAGTTCAGTGCGAGAACTGAAGTAGTGGGGATGAGTTCGTGCATTTTTCGGTTTATGAACTGAACCGCTGGAACGCCTGGACCAGTCTCCTGTTCTGTGGCCTGGACTAGAGGAGAAACCATACTCACCCTTTTTCCATGCCCGAGTGGAAGAAGCAAGATCATCTCATTTTTCCATCAACAGTAATACCAGTTCTTTCCGTTTGACATCTAACTCGACGTTGTAGTTTGCCTTTCATTTGGTATATTATATTTCTCTACAGAAATTGATGATGGTGTAATAGCGACTGAAAGTGACAGACCTAGTCTTGTTGGATCACCTCTTGCCATATAAGAGGTCTCACTTAAATGAATTTCTTGTCAATAAATAACATTCCGTTTTTTATTTGGTGTACTTCACGTCTTTACTTTCTTCCCGCTTGTTACTCTTTGGTACCGATTCAGATTCGTTTGTCGGCTAGCGTTTCGGCTATATCAAGGTAGGTACCTACATCTTAAAATTCAAATTTTCAAATTTATCAATTTTTGTCGCAACATGCGTTTGACTTACAGTGTAGTTGTTATGCCCCCACCTCAATAGCCCTAAATAAATGGTTTAAAAAATTGGTGTAAAGTGAAAGATATAAACTACAATAAAAATCGTGCGGACAAAAGGTGTGGAATAATTAGAAATCAGACAGGTCGCTGCAAGTTCTGTATCTTGGTTCAAGAATTTGTTTTCACATACATCTCAGGCAGTGTTTATTTCCATATTGTAATGTGAAGGTAATACCTACCCATTATTATCAGTAGGATGGAATGGCATCACTAGATGTGACAGAAACGAAAGGACGACCACACAGTGAGACTAAATGGAATTTTATTGTAATACTACATTATGTACACGAAAAATTCAGTTAAACATGTCGAAGCACATAACATCTGTAAGTAATACCATCTGGGGCGTCGGTACCCTCATCTCACTCTTCGTGGAAAAAAAAAACTTCATTTTTAGCCACTTCTCTCTCTTCGAGAAGTAACTCTTCACCATCGGATCTGCTGTGCCTAATTTTAACAAAGGAACTTAGGTTATTTTCGATGTAGAATATCACAGCTGGTCCTCGTACGATATATTTCACAGTGCTTAAAATTCTCCTTCTTATAATTTACAAGAACATGGATATGAGCTATAAATAAATCACTGCAATTAGCGCCTTTGCTTAGAAATAATATTACGAGTAAGTTGGTATATTCAAGGATTGTCAAAAATCGAAATGGAAAGTTTACTCGCTGATATTGAATTATGTCTACATTTAGATATAGTTTTCTCCAATAGAAGAAAACTGGGTCATGCAAAAACTCGCTGCTAGGTGCTAGGTGCTCGAAATGTAACTATAATAACAATTTTAATTCGCGTGAGACCACCACCAGATACATGAATATCCAGGCTCGCTAGAACGCTCCAAGCCTGCTAAGGCCTGCGCAGAGCGATTGCGCCGAATTATTTCATAACTTCAAGCGCTGTGGAACGAAGCTGTGGTAGCGAGATGTGGAAGCTGAAAAATTGTCTGGTGGAATTACTACATATTTTCGTTCCCATTACTCATCACAAATCCTGTAGCAGTCCCAGAGGGATATTGATAAGTAAATTTATAAGCAATGGTATGAATCTATGTGTCGTGAGTCCCTCCCGGGAACACTCCTATCATATTAAGTTCTCACCAATATCCAAACGCCAAACTAAAGCTCCGTGAATAAAGATATGAGTGGGGATAGGCGACAGAACCCAGGGTTACTCAACCTGGGGCCCCACTACCAGCTCCCAGCAAGGAGCTGGAGGGAGAGGCCCCCAAGTACTATATAACCCCGGATCCTGGCGCTCAAGCTTCATTCGACACTTCCTCTAACCAGCTCTCTCTTCTCTCTCTTACCTTACCTCCCAGATGATCGGTTGAATACAGCCGCCTGGGAATTTCACCTCCTCTCTCCTCTCTCCTCCTTCCCCCCTTGTCTAGATGATCGGTTGAATACAGCCGCCTAGACAAGGGACCTCTCCTTTCCTCTCCTTCACCTAGATGAACGGTTGACTACAGCCGCCTAGGTGAAATTCCCTCATCCACCTCTCTCTCCTCCAAAGTCGTAGATGTTCGGTTGATTACAGCCGCCTGCGACTTTTCCTCACCTTCCTTCCACACCACCTCTCTCTCCTCCAAAAGTCGTAGATGTTCGGTTGACTACAGCCGCCTGCGACTTTTCCTCCTTTTCTATCCTTTACCTAAATTCACTCACTCACCTTCCTTCCACGCCACCGTGATGAGAATTTTAAATTCATCACAGTGGTGAACCCGACGTTCACCCAACCTTCTTCCTTCCCACCTTCCCACCCCATGTGTCGCCCCAGTCAAACAGTTCGGTGTCCCGCATTTTAAATCAATTTAAAATTCACAAAGTTCAGTAATTTTTGCAATTTTGGCCCACCCTCAACCGCACGGAGATCAACTCTCAACATTCAACTCCAACGCTCAACTCAACCACCGCTCCCGCCGATATTGCAAATTTCAAAATTCAAAACCACGCCAAATTTTTGAATTTTAATTACAGAAATGGACCCGAACTCCCCGACGCCGCCGCTCCTGCGACCAGCCACACTGCAGCCGCCCGCCGCTGCGACATCCGACGCATCGGCCGACAACCCTTTCTCCACGCTCTCCCCGCCCACCTCTGCGTCACCAGACGCCGCCGCCGCCGCCGCCGCTACAGCCGCAGCCGCCGCCAACGTCATGACGGCGTCCGCTGCGTTCCCTCTGTCGCTGCCCCCCTTCTACACGCACGACCCGGCGCTCTGGTTTTTTCAAGTTGACGCAGCGTTTTCGGCCGCCAACATCCGCAGCCAGAAAACTCGGTATTCCCGAATAATCTCGTTACTGCCCTACGAGATCCTGCTGCAGACCTCTGACATCTCCCCCGACGCCGCCGCTGCGTACGACGACCTCCGCAGCCGCCTCATCGGCACCTACCAGCCGTCGAAGATCGCCCGAGTCACCGCCCTCTCCCAACCTCAACACCTCGGCGACCAGAAGCCCTCCCACCTCTACCGACGGCTGCGACACCAGCTGCAGGGTATTATGACCGCCGACATCGCCCGCACGTTCTGGTTGCGTGCCCTTCCCCACCCCGTCCAGATGGCCCTTGCCAGCCATCTCGACGGACCCGACGAACCCCTCCTACGGCTCGCAGACACTCTACACGACTTGGCCGCTGCGGCCACCGTCGGTGAGGTGCGCACACCGCGCCACCCCCCGCCGTTCCGGGACCGCACACAATCCCGGGACCGCGGCCGCGCACCCTCCCTCAACGAACGTCGAGCCCCGTCGGCGGATCGCCGACGCGACTCGTCCGCCGACCGCCGCGGCCGGCGCTCACCCGAGCGCCGCAACGCATCCCCTCCCCGCCAACGAAGAGGGCCGTCCCCAGCAGCATCCAAACCGGCCCGCCCCACCACAACCAACTACCTCCCTGCGGACCCCCCCCACCGTTGTTTTTATCATGTAAACTTCGGTGGGGAGGCCCGCAAGTGCCAACCCCCCTGCTCCTTCGCCCCTAAGCAGGGAAACGCAGCCGCCCGCCGGTAAATCCGGCGGGCCCCCCTCCTCGCCAACACGGGGGGGACCATGCACATACCCCCCCCGCCCGCATTCACACAACCACCACCACCAAGCCTCGCTACCCCTCCTACGCCGCCGCCACGGCTGCCAACCTTCCGGCCGCGCCTGCAGCGCCGCCGAAAAATCCACCCCACCACAAACGAAACAACCCCTCCACGCCCGCCACCAGGGCAACCAACACTCCGGCCGCCACTCACGCCGCCGCATCCGCTTCCCCACCACGAAACGTCACCTCCCCGCCCGCCAACAGGGCAGACACCCTCCCGGCCGCCACTCACGCCGCCGCACCCGTTCCCCCACCACGGAACGTAACCTCCCCGCCCGCCTCCAGGGCACAACCCCCTCCAGCCACCACCCACCCCGGGAAGAAACCGAAACCTACCCCTCCCAAACCGGCCAAACCTCCCAACAACCCACCCCGCGTCTCTTTTGCGGAGGACTTACCACCACCATCACACATCCCTACCTCCACCATCAAACAGAACGCCCTCCCGACCCACCAGCGACTTTTCCTGCGCTGCGGGAAAACTAATGTCCCTTTCCTGGTGGACACGGGGGCGGCGCTGTCCATCTTCCCTAACAACGTCCTCCGTCGTCAGGCGCGCTGCTACCGGCAGCTTCTCTACGCCGCCAACGGTACCACCATCCCCTCGTACGGGACGTACCGCTCCTCAGTTCACATGAGCGGGCTCGCGTACGAGTGGGAGTTTACCGTGGCGGACGTGGAGAAGGCGATCCTGGGGGCCGATTTTCTAGCCTATTTCGGTCTCCAGGTCGACGTCCGGAACGCGCGCCTGATCGACCCCGCCACCAAAAAACCCATACCCGGCTTCATCCACGCAATCAACCACCCCCCCACACAGTTCGAACGCCTCCTCCTCAACTACCGTCCCCAGCGCCGCCCCTCTGCACACATCTCCACTGTCCAGCACCACATCGAGACCACAGGACCACCCATCACCGCCAAAGCCCGCCGCCTACACCCCCTGCAGTTGTCGAAGACCCGCCAACACTTCGACAAACTCATCGCCGACGGTATCATACGCCCCTCAAAATCCCCTTGGGCTTCTCCACTCCACATCGTACAGAAGCCCAATGGGGATATCCGCCCCTGCGGGGACTACCGTCGGCTCAACTCAAAAACTACACCAGACCTCTATAATGTTCCCCACCTGCGTGACTTTTCGTCACATCTCCATGGCGCCACTATCTTTTCCACCCTTGATATTTCGCGAGCGTTCCACCACATCAACATCCACCCCCCCGACGTCCCGAAAACCGCTATAATTACCCCGTTCGGGTTATTCGAATATGTGAAGATGGGCTTCGGATTACGGAACGCCGCGCAAACTTGGCAGCGCTATATGGATAGTATCTTGCGAGGCCTGCCTTTCGTATTTTGTTTTCTCGACGATATACTGATCGCCTCCAAGACCCCCGAAGAACACCTCAACCACCTACAGCAAGTCCTCAACATCTTCTCCACCGAAGGTCTCCTGGTCAACACAGACAAATGTGTCCTCGGCCAACCCTCCGTCCGCTGCCTCGGCCACCAAGTATCCTCGGACGGCATCACACCCCTCCCCGACAAGGTCCACGCAATTCTTGACTTCCCAGAACCCCGCACGGTCACCGAGCTCCGCCGCTTCCTGGGTATGTTAAATTTTTACCGTAGACACATAAAACACGCCGCCCAACATCAACAGCCACTCATACACGCCATTCCCCAACCCTCCAAGAAAAATGATAACCGCCCCATCACCTGGACCCCCCAACTTTCCGCCGCGTTCAAAATTTGTAAACAGGACCTAGTAGACGCCGCTCTATTGGCCCACCCCGACCCTCACGCTCCCCTCTCCATCACTACCGATGCGTCCGATTGGGCCATCGGGGCAGTGCTCCAACAGCACACCGGCGCCACCCCCCAACCCATTGGCTTCTTTTCCAAAACCTTATCCCCCACCCAGAAAAACTATTCAACTTTCGACAGGGAACTCCTCGCCATCCACGAAGCCATAAAACACTTTCGTGACTTCGTGGAGGGCAGGCAGTTCTCTGTCGTTACAGACCACAAGCCCCTGACCCACGCCCTCCTTCAAAATCGTAAGTCCGCCTCCCCGCGTCGCCTCCGGCAGCTCGAGTTTATCGGGCAATTCACGTCCGATATTCGATATCTGCCGGGGGCCGACAACTGCGTGGCGGACGCACTATCCCGACCCACCCCTACCCCGGCGCCGGTGGCGGAGTTGCTGCCATTCCCCTCTCCTAAATCCATCAAATCCAAACAAAACCCCACCTCCGACCCTGCCCTTTCCAACCTCATTTCCGCATCCAAGTTGGAACAGCTGCCTCCCCTCGACCTCTGGTGTGACGTAACGGCCGACTCACCGCGCCCTTACGTCCCACCGGAGTTGAGGAGGCAGTTGTTCCTCCACTATCATTCCCTCCATCATCCCGGCATTCGGGCGAGCCGGGACCTCATCAAGACGCGGTACTTCTGGCCCCATATGAATACAGATATTCGTAACTGGGTTCTCGGGTGCCAGAAGTGCCAGCGTTTCAAAGTCTCGGCCCACCCGCATGTACCTCCTCAACCAATCCCCGACTCCCTCCCGTGGGAGCATGTACATTTGGACTTAGCGGGCCCCCTTCCCCCATCCGAGGGGAAGAAATACTGCCTCACGATGATCGATCGTGCCACCAACTGGGTGGAGTGCATCCCCCTCTCCTCCATCACCGCGGACACCGTCGCAACGGCTTTCCTCTCTCAATGGGTCAGCCGTTACGGTTGTCCGCGAACAGTCACGGTCGATCAAGGGAGGCAGTTTGAATCGGCCCACTTCTCCGATTTACTACGCTCCCTCGGGATCCAAAAGATCCACACCACCCCGTACCATCCCCAATCCAACGGGAAAATAGAGCGGTGGCACTCGGTCCTGAAACAGGCCATTTCTACTTCAACAAATTCCCCTTCCTGGACTAAATCCCTTCCCTACATATTGCTCAGCCTTCGAACATCCGCCCGTCCTTCAGACCAAACTAGCCCCGCCCAAAACGCCTTCAAAGACCCGCTACGCTTACCGGCCGACATTTTCACCCCAAACCACACCCCGTCAATTAACAGGGAGCCTCTACACTCCACAACACCCACAAACGACACCACATATCCCAAACGTTTTTTCACCACCACACACATGTACCTGAAAGAGCCCGGCATCCATAAAACTTTCCAACCCCTGTATGCCGGGCCCTTTCAGGTCATCCGCACAACACACTCCACCGCTACCCTGTTAATTGACGGGAAGCCCCACACCGTGCCATTGGCACGGTGCAAACCAGCCCCAGTCCTCCCCGACCACTCTCACCACACCAATCCCACACCCAGCCCTACACCACCAACACCGCACATCGCCTCCATTTCACCCGCCGGACCCCAGCGTCGCCGCCTCTCTCCGCGACGCCCCGGGTACCGGCTCCCACCGGCTCTTCCCCTTCACCGCCACCCTGGCAGTGAAGGGACCCCTCTATCAGACTTCACTAACGTGAAGACTGTTAGAGGGGGTCGCCTCCCTCACTCACACAACTCACACACACACACACACACACACAAACACTCGCCACACCACACCCAGGAAACGGCGGACCCTCGCAACCGCCTACCACCATGTACCCAAATGTCTGTACATACTTCTGTATTTTCTGTATATACTACTTCACCTTTTGTACATACTCACCCGCCATCTGTAAATAATCATCTGCCAGCTGTAAATATTCATGCATCCTCTGTACATACTCCATCTCATTGTAAATATTATTCATCCTCCTCATCTCGCCCTTGCCGATCACTTCCCTAAACGCTAAATGTTTAGGGATCCTGACCACCGCACTGTACATACCTCGCCATCTCATCCTACTTATACTACCTTATATTGTCTACTTACTTATATCCATGTTCTACTTACTTATCATCTACCTTATGTTCTGCCTTATGTCCTACCTTATGTTCTACTTCCTTATTATCTATCTTATGCTCTACCTTATGTTACTACTAGTTTTAAGGACCGCCTTCAGCTCAACCTCTGTTTGCATCGGCCCTCAGCCCCTGTCACCTTTTCCTCGCCTTCAGCACCACCATTTGTTTGCCGTAGCCCTCAGCTCCTGTCACCTTGCGCCTTCAGCACCACCTTTGTTTGCCGTAGCCCTCAGCTCCTGTCAACTTGCGCCTTCAGCTCCACAAATATTGGTTCAAACTGGGGGGACCTCTGTCGTGAGTCCCTCCCGGGAACACTCCTATCATATTAAGTTCTCACCAATATCCAAACGCCAAACTAAAGCTCCGTGAATAAAGATATGAGTGGGGATAGGCGACAGAACCCAGGGTTACTCAACCTGGGGCCCCACTACCAGCTCCCAGCAAGGAGCTGGAGGGAGAGGCCCCCAAGTACTATATAACCCCGGATCCTGGCGCTCAAGCTTCATTCGACACTTCCTCTAACCAGCTCTCTCTTCTCTCTCTTACCTTACCTCCCAGATGATCGGTTGAATACAGCCGCCTGGGAATTTCACCTCCTCTCTCCTCTCTCCTCCTTCCCCCCTTGTCTAGATGATCGGTTGAATACAGCCGCCTAGACAAGGGACCTCTCCTTTCCTCTCCTTCACCTAGATGAACGGTTGACTACAGCCGCCTAGGTGAAATTCCCTCATCCACCTCTCTCTCCTCCAAAGTCGTAGATGTTCGGTTGATTACAGCCGCCTGCGACTTTTCCTCACCTTCCTTCCACACCACCTCTCTCTCCTCCAAAAGTCGTAGATGTTCGGTTGACTACAGCCGCCTGCGACTTTTCCTCCTTTTCTATCCTTTACCTAAATTCACTCACTCACCTTCCTTCCACGCCACCGTGATGAGAATTTTAAATTCATCACACTATGTATGTATGGATAATTGCTATGACGAAAATGCTAACCTTGGTTTGCTAAGATACATTGATACTGTGTGGCAACACACATGTGTGATCTTTGTTTACATCTTTGAAAATTGTGTTGTTGAGTTTGGTTGTTGGAATAGAAATTGTTACGAGCTTATTGTTTTCGCATTCTTGTACATTTGGGGGCCCGTCCGGGATCGAAGAGGTGGAAAACTAATTTGGAACGTGTGATGAATTTAAAATTCTCATCACGGTGGCGTGGAAGGTGAGTGAGGGAATTTAGGTAAAGGAGAGAGAAGGAGGAAAAGTCGCAGGCGGCTGTAGTCAACCGAACATCTACGACTTTTGGAGGAGAGAGAGGTGGTGTGGAAGGAAGGTGAGGAAAAGTCGCAGGCGGCTGTAGTCAACCGAACATCTACGACTTTGGAGGAGAGAGAGGTGGATGAGGGAATTTCACCTAGGCGGCTGTAGTCAACCGTTCATCTAGGTGAAGGAGAGGAAAGGAGAGGTCCCTTGTCTAGGCGGCTGTATTCAACCGATCATCTAGACAAGGAGGAGGAGAGAGGAGAGAGGAGGTGAAATTCCCAGGCGGCTGTATTCAACCGATCATCTGGGAGGTAAGGTAAGAGAGAGAAGAGAGAGCTGGTTAGAGGAAGTGTCGAATGAAGCTTGAGCGCCAGGATCCGGGGTTTTATAGTACTTGGGGGCCTCTCCCTCCAGCTCCTTGCTGGGAGCTGGTAGTGGGGCCCCAGGTTGAGTAACCCTGGGTTCTGTCGCCTGTCCCCACTCATATCTTTATTTACGGAGCTTTAGTTTGGCGTTTGGATATTGGTGAGAACTTAATATGATAGGAGTGTTCCCGGGAGGGACTCACGACAGAGGTCCCCCCAGTTTGAACCAATATTGGTGCTGAAGGCGCAAAATGACAGGAGCTGAGGGCTACGGCAAACAAGAGGAGGAGCTGAAGGCGCAAAGAGACAGGGGCTGAGGGCCGATGCAAACAGAGGTTGAGCTGAAGGCGGTCCTTAAAAACTAGTAGTAACATGGCAGATTTAGTATGGTAGATGATAAGTAAGTAACATAGTAGATGATAAGTAGTAACATGGTAGATGATAAGTAAGTAGGTAGAACATAAGGTAGGTAACATAAGGTAGAATATAAGGTAGATGATAAGGTAGGCAATATAAGGTAGCATAAGTAGGATGAGATGGCGGGAGTATGTACAGTGCAGTGGTCAGGATCCCTAAACATGTGGCATTTAGGGAAGTGATCGGCAAGGGCGAGATGAGGCAGATGAACAATATTTACAATGAGATGGAGTATGTACAGAGGATGAATGAGTATTTACAGATGACGGGTGAGTATGTACAAAAGATGAAGTAGTATATACAGAAAATACAGAGGTATGTACAAACATTTGGTCACTTTGTGGGAGGCGGTTGCGAGGATCCGCCGGTTCCTGGGTGTGGTGTGGCGAGTGGTTGTGTGTGTGTGTGTGTGTGAGTATAGTGTGTTGGGGGCAGTCGCCGGCGGCCGACGTGTTGAGGCGGCCACGGAGGGGCCTCGAGTTCCGGTACAGTGCGAGTGGGTTGATGAGACACCAGCACTGTCCCGGAATCTCAAGGCCCCGCCGTGATTGCTCATAGCGGGGCGGGGGACTTGGCCGCCGGGACGAGGGGGGTGTGGGGACGCTCCCTCCGTCCGTTCCGTCGCCCGGGCCGTTTCGTCCCGGCGGGAACTATTGGGGATATCCCCGACGATGGAGGGGAGGGAGGGGGATCGAAGATGGAAAATTGGGGGGGAATTACAACGGGGGGCTCCGAAATCGGCGGTTGGGCGGGGGGTGTTGGGTTTTTGGATGGTATGGGGGGGTTCTGAAGTTGAATGGTCGAAATTTGAACGGGGGGGGCTGAAATTTGGACGGGGGGGGCTGAAATTTGAACGGGAGGCGGGGGAGGCATGAGTTCCGCAAGGCGGAACTCGTGACGGATGGAATCCATCAGGGGGTCGGTTGGGGTGTAGGGGGGGTGTACCCCCGTGGCTTGTGCTACGCGAAATTCGCGTAGAATTCGCCACTGGGGGTACTTCCATCGTCGGGGCCGGGGAGGTAACCCGGAGATCCGTGGCGGAACAGAATAAAGCGGTGTGGTAGGCCCGGGCGAAGGGGGTAGGGGGGAAAGCGGTTCCGGGACAAAAACGTCCCGGAGAATCGCCGCCATTTCCGGATTCGAGTCGAAATCCGGAAACGACGGAGGTGACGGGTGTTGGGGTTAGCACAGGTGCGGGTTTGCACCTGGCTAACGGGACTGTATGTGGTTTGCCGTCAATTAACAGGGTTGCGGTTGTATGTGTTGTGCGAATGACTTGAAAGGGCCCGGCGTAAAGTGGTTGGAAAGTTTTATGGATGCCGGGCTCTTTCAGGTACATGTGTGTTGTGGTGAAAAATCGTTTGGGATAAGTGGTGTCGTTTGTCGGTGTTGTTGAGTGTAGTGGTTCCCTGTTAATTGACGGTGTGTGGTGTGGAGTGAAAATATCGGCCGGTAAACGTAGCGGGTCTTTAAATGCGTTTTGTGCGGGGCTAGTTTGGTCTGAAGGACGGGCGGATGTTCGAAGGCTGAGCAATATGTAGGGGAGAGATTTTGTCCAGGAAGGGGAATTTGTCGATGTAGAAATGGCTTGTTTCAGGACCGAGTGCCACCGCTCTATTTTCCCGTTGGATTGGGGATGGTATGGGGTAGTGTGAATTTTGTGTATGCCGAGGGAACGTAGTAAATCGGAAAAGTGGGCGGACTCGAACTGCCTCCCTTGATCGACCGTGACTGTCCGCGGACAACCGTAACGGCTAACCCATTGAGAAAGGAAAGCCGTTGCGACGGTGTCCGCGGTGATGTTTGAGAGTGGGATGCATTCCACCCAGTTGGTGGCACGGTCGATCATCGTGAGGCAGTATTTTTTCCCCTCGGACGGGGGAAGGGGGCCCACTAAATCCAGATGAACGTGTTCCCACGGCAGGGAGTCGGGAATGGTTTGAGGTGGGACATGGGGGTGGGCCGAGACCTTAAACCGCTGGCACTTCTGGCACCCCAGAACCCAGTTACGAATATCTGTGTTCATGTGGGGCCAGAAGTACCGCGTCTTGATAAGGTCCCGGCTAGCCCGAATGCCAGGATGGTGAAGGGAGTGATAGTGGAGGAACAACTGCCGCCTCAGCTCCGGTGGGACGTAAGGGCGCGGTGTATCGGCCGTCACGTCGCACCAGAGGTCGAGGGGCGGCAGCTGTTCCAATTTGGAGGCGGAAATGAGATTGGAGAGGGCCGGGTCGGAATGTGGAGTTTGCTTTGATTTGATGGATTGAGGGGAAGGGAATGGCAGTAACTCCGCCACCGGCGCCGGGATAGGGGTGGGTCGGGAGAGTGCGTCCGCCACGCAGTTGTCGGCCCCCGGCAGATATCGTATATCGGACGTGAACTGTCCGATAAACTCGAGCTGCCGGAGGCGACGCGGGGAGGCGGACTTGCGATTTTGAAGGAGGGCGTGGGTCAGGGGCTTATGGTCTGTAATGACAGAGAACTGCCTGCCCTCCACGAAGTCACGAAAGTGTTTTATGGCTTCGTGGATGGCGAGGAGTTCCCTGTCGAAGGTAGAGTAGTTTTTCTGGGTGGGGGATAAGGTTTTAGAAAAGAAGCCAATGGGTTGGGGGGTGGCGCCGGTGTGCTGTTGGAGCACTGCCCCGATGGCCCAATCGGACGCATCGGTAGTGATGGAAAGGGGAGCGTGAGGGTCGGGGTGGGCTAATAGAGCGGCGTCTACTAGGTCCTGTTTGCAAATTTTGAAGGCGGTGGAGAGTTGGGGGGTCCAGGTGATGGGGCGGTTATCATTTTTTTTGGAGGGCTGGGGAATGGCGTGTATGAGTGGTTGTTGATGTTGAGCGGCGTGTTTTATGTGTCTACGGTAAAAATTGAGCATACCCAGGAAGCGGCGGAGCTCGGTGACCGTGCGGGGTTGCGGGAAGTCAATAATCGCGTGGACCTTGTCCGGGAGGGGTGTGATGCCGTCCGAGGATACTTGGTGGCCGAGGCAGCGGACGGAGGGTTGGCCGAGGACGCATTTGTCCGTGTTGACTAGGAGGCCTTCGGTGGAAAAGATGTTGAGGACTTGCTGTAGGTGGGCGAGGTGTTCTTCCTGGGTCTTGGAGGCGATCAGTATATCGTCGAGAAAACAAAATACGAAAGGCAGGCCTCGCAAGATACTGTCCATATACCGCTGCCAAGTTTGCGCCGCGTTCCTTAATCCGAAGCCCATCTTCACATATTCAAATAACCCGAACGGGGTAATTATAGCGGTTTTCGGGACGTCGGGGGGGTGGATGTTGATGTGATGGAACGCTCGCGAAATATCAAGGGTGGAAAAGATAGTGGCGCCATGGAGATGTGACGAAAAGTCACGCAGGTGGGGGACATTATAGAGGTCCGGTGTGGTTTTCGAGTTGAGCCGCCGGTAGTCCCCGCAGGGGCGGATATCCCCATTGGGCTTCTGGACGATGTGGAGCGGAGAAGCCCAAGGGGATTTTGAGGGGCGTATGATACCGTCGGCGATGAGTTTGTCGAAGTGTTGGCGGGTCTTCGACAACTGAAGGGGATGTAGGCGGCGGGCTTTGGCGGTGATGGGTGGTCCTGTGGTCTCAATATGGTGCTGGACAGTGGAGATGTGTGCAGAGGGGCGGCGCTGGGGACGGTAGTTGAGGAGGAGGCGTTCAAACTGTGTTGGGGGGTGGTTGATGGCGTGAATGAATCCGGGTATGGGTGTTTTGGTGGCGGGGTCGATCAGGCGCGCGTTCCGGACGTCGACCTGGAGACCGAAATAGGCAAGAAAATCGGCCCCCAGGATCGCCTTCTCCACGTCCGCCACGGTAAACTCCCACTCGTACGCGAGCCCGCTCATGTGAACTGAGGAGCGGTACGTCCCGTACGAGGGGATGGTGGTACCGTTGGCGGCGTAGAGAAGCTGCCGGTAGCAGCGCGCCTGACGACGGAGGATGTTGTTGGGGAAGATCGACAGCGCCGCCCCCGTGTCCACCAGGAAAGGAACATTAGTTTTCCTGCAGCGCAGGAAAAGTCGCTGGTGGGTCGGTAGGGCGTTGTGTTTGATGGCGGAGGTAGGGACGTGTGGTGGTGGTGGCCGTTCCTCCGCGAAGGAGACGCGGGGCGGTTTGTTGCTGTTCCGGAGGGGGGGAACGGTGGGGTCTGTAGGGGGTTTGGCTGGTTTGGTGGGAGGAGGCTTCGCCTAGTTCCGGGGCTGAGTGGTGGCCGGAGGGGGTTGTGCCCTGGAGGCGGGCGGGGAGGTTCCGTTCCGTGGTGGGGGAACGGTAGCGGCGGCGTGAGTGGCGGCCGGAAGGTTGGTTGCCCTGGTGGCGGGCGTGGAGGGGTCGTTCCGGGGTGGGGGAACGGTAGCGGCGGCGTGAGTGGCGGCCGGAAGGTTGGTTGTCCTGGTGGCGGGCGGGGAGGGGTTGTTTCGTTTGTGGCGGGGTGAGGGGTTTGGCGGCGCTGCAGGCGTGGCCGGGAGGTTGGCAGCCGTGGCGGCGGCGTAGGAGGGGTAGCGTGGCTTAGCGGTGGTGGCTGTGTGAATGCGGGCGGGGGGGGGTATGTGCATGGTCCCCCCCGTGTTGGCGAGGAGGGGGGCCCGCCGGATTTACCGGCGGGCGGCTGCGTTTCCCTGCTTAGGGGCGAAGGAGCAGGGGGGTTGGCACTTGCGGGCCTCCCCACCGAAGTTTACATGATAGAAACAACGGTGGGGGGGGTCCGCAGGGAGGTAGTCGGTTGTGGTGGGGCGGGCCGAGTTGGATGCGCGTGTAGCTGCTGGGGACCGTCCTCTGCGCTGGCGGGGAGGGGATGCGTTGCGGCGCTCGGGTGAGCGCCGGCGGCGGCGGTCGGCGGACGAGTCGCGTCGGCGATCCGCCGAAAGGGGTCGACGTCCGTCGAGGGAGGGTGCCCGGCCGCGGTCCCGGGATTGTGTGCGGTCCCGGAAAGGCGGGGGGTGGCGCGGCGTACGCACCTCACCGACGGCGGCCGCAGCGGCCAAGTCGTGCACGGTGTCCGCGAGCCGTAGGAGGGGCTCGTCGGGGCCGTCGAGATGGCTGGCTAGGGCCATCTGGACGGGGTGGGGAAGGGCACGTAACCAGAACGTGCGTGCGATGTCGGCGGTCATAATTCCCTGCAGCTGGTGTCGCAGCCGTCGGTAGAGGTGGGAGGGCTTCTGGTCGCCGAGGTGTTGAGGTTGGGAGAGGGCGGCGACTCGGGCGATTTTCGACGGCTGGTAGGTGTTGATGAGGCGGCTGCGGAGGTCGTCGTACGCAGCGGCGGCGTCGGGGGAGATATCAGAGGTCTGCAGCAGGATCTCGTAGGGCAGTAGCGAAATGATCCGGGAATATCGGGTTTTCTGGCTGCGGATGTTGGCGGCCGAAAACGCTGCGTCCACTTGGAAAAACCAAAGTGCCGGGTCGTGCGTGTAGAAGGGGGGCAGCGACAGAGGGAACGCAGCGGACGCCGTCATGACGTTGGCGGCGGCTGCGGCCGTAGCGGCGGCGGCGGCGGTGTCCGATGTCGCAGAGGTCGGCGGGGAGAGCGTGGAGAAGGGGTTGTCGGCCAATGCGTCGGATGTCGCAGCGGCGGGCGGCTGCAGTGTAGCTGGTCGCAGGAGCGGCGGCGTCGGTGAGTTCGGGTCCATTTCTGTAACTAAAATTCAAAAATTTGGCGTGGTTTTGAATTTTGAAATTCGCAATCGGCGGGAGCGGTGGTGCGTTGAGTTGAGAGGTGAGTGTTGAGGGTTGGGCCAAGAATTGCGAATTTAAACTGACTGGTTAAAATGTTGAATTTAAAATTTGGGACACCGAACTACTTGACTGGGGCGACACATGAGGTGGGAAGGAAGAAGGTTGAGTGAACGTCGGGTTCACCACTGTGATGAATTTAAAATTCTCATCACGGTGGCGTGGAAGGTGAGTGAGGGAATTTAGGTAAAGGAGAGAGAAGGAGGAAAAGTCGCAGGCGGCTGTAGTCAACCGAACATCTACGACTTTTGGAGGAGAGAGAGGTGGTGTGGAAGGAAGGTGAGGAAAAGTCGCAGGCGGCTGTAGTCAACCGAACATCTACGACTTTGGAGGAGAGAGAGGTGGATGAGGGAATTTCACCTAGGCGGCTGTAGTCAACCGTTCATCTAGGTGAAGGAGAGGAAAGGAGAGGTCCCTTGTCTAGGCGGCTGTATTCAACCGATCATCTAGACAAGGAGGAGGAGAGAGGAGAGAGGAGGTGAAATTCCCAGGCGGCTGTATTCAACCGATCATCTGGGAGGTAAGGTAAGAGAGAGAAGAGAGAGCTGGTTAGAGGAAGTGTCGAATGAAGCTTGAGCGCCAGGATCCGGGGTTTTATAGTACTTGGGGGCCTCTCCCTCCAGCTCCTTGCTGGGAGCTGGTAGTGGGGCCCCAGGTTGAGTAACCCTGGGTTCTGTCGCCTGTCCCCACTCATATCTTTATTTACGGAGCTTTAGTTTGGCGTTTGGATATTGGTGAGAACTTAATATGATAGGAGTGTTCCCGGGAGGGACTCACGACAGAACGGATTCAAGTTACTCGCTTATGCCGCCAACACGTCGAGCACGGTCGACGGTTCCGCGGACGGTATCAACGAGGGCCCGGCCTATTATACCTACTGATGCGGTTACTTCCCAGCCCTCCACCTCAGCACAGAGCCTGGCGGCAACCTTGACTCCTCAAAGTTGTCCGCATGATGCTTAGTTGGAGCAGAGGATCACACAGGTTGAAAGCGAACTAAAGAACCTCACTGCACTAATAACACAATTGAGTCAGCAGCTTACCGCATCCATCGCAACACAGCAACCTCAGACTAGAGCCGCTTCTCCGGCTAGGGTTCCAGCCACTTTAGCCCCGTCAGCTGAAGGCCATCACGCATTGCTTGCGCATGAGGGGGCACTTATGAATTTTGATGGCAAGACGCCGTGGGAGGAGTGTCTTGCCCATGTCGAGATTACTGCTGAAGCCAATGGGTAGACGGAGGAAAGAGCTGGTAAAAAGCTAGCGAGTGCCATGAAAGGTGATGCCCTCAAAGCTCTCATAGAAATACCGAAACATGATAGGACAAATTACAGGGACATTGTGGTAACCATGTCTAATCGGTTTGGGTTACAACTGGCCAAACAGCGATTGCTTCTGGACAAACGTAAGCAAGGTGCCCATGAAAGTTTGTCGGAATTGGCCGCTGACATTGAGGGATTAGTTCGTGGGGCTTATCCAGACGAACCTAAATCCTTTCGCGACATGGGTGGTGTCCGTCGGTTCTTGGATGCGGTGACGCATAACGAAATGAGAACCATGTTAGCCCTAACTAACCCATCTACGGTTCGGGAGGCGCTGTCGAAGGCAGAGCTTGCTGAATCTTACCAGCCTGATCTCAAGGATAGGCAACAGGAACAGACCACAAGGGGAGAGTTCCGGGGTTGGGGGTGCAACGCCACTGGACACGCAAGAGCTAAGTGCCCAAAAGCCAATCAAGGCAGGGTTAATGCTCTTGATTGCCAGAAGAATTCGGAAAACTAGGACGAAGCGAGGCCGTGGACCGATCCTTCGCTTCTGTCTCTAGCAAAGGTCCATTTGTGCGACAAGTCCGTACAGAAAATGGTGCCCTTTTCGTTGACGTCTCCATTGAAGGCAAAGCGTGTGCTATGCTGGTGGACTCCGGTGCTACAGTTTCAGTAATTCGGCCATATGTAGCTCAGAAAATGGCCACTTTTGCCACTTTTCCTGTTAGCCTATAGGTCGGCTCCTCACGACACCACTGGACTGTCGCCGGCTCAACTGGTACTGGGCCGAGACTTGAACCTACCCGAGACGTTGCTACGGCCGCAATGCCATTCCCAGCCCTGCGCCACACCGTATGCCTTCCAGTTGAGGGAGAAACTTGAACGGGTACACAACACTAATCTCAAGGTCCAAGGTCAGAAGGAACGATACGATCGCCATGCAAGGTATCCCGTGTACCAAGTTGGGGATTGGGTCTGGTTTCATGACCCCAAGAGAACAAAAGGTAAATGCCCCAAGCTTCAGCCACAGTGGACCGGACCGTGGGTGGTGTCCAGGAGGAAAAATGACGTCCTGTTTGAGGTGAAGATGGCTCGACGCAAACGGCTTCTACACTCAAACCGGCTTGCACGGGCTGAAGTCCCTCAACCGAGAGGGGAGTAGTGTGTGGCAACACACATGTGATCTTTGTTTACATCTTTGAAAATTGTGTTGTTGAGTTTGGTTGTTGGAATAGAAATTGTTACGAGCTTATATAATTGTTTTCGCATTCTTGTACAATACATTTCGAAGTATGAATACGGCCATTTATTCCGGCACGTACTCTTGCCCCTCTCCGCCCATCTGTTTCATCGTTGACTAAAAGAAATGTTAGCCCTCTTAAAGCCCGTGCAGCTCCTCGCCGATTATCCAACATTATAATTACGTTGTTTGTGCTGCGATTATCCCCGCAATATTATCAACAAACGGGCGATGAATTATAACGCAGCGACGGGTTATAAGGTCTCCGCATAAAATCTGACTATCCCAGTACCGCCTGTTGTGGTCCGACGGATAAGGGCTCGGCCAAAGGCCGGGTAGCGCCCTTTACCGCAAAATGCCTCTCAACCGCCCGACACCGGCGGGAAATCGCATTTTCAACTCAACCCCCTCCGTCACGCCTCTCAGGCACGACGCCATCGCGCCTTTTGGGCACACGATATTATGACGCCACTCGCATTTCCTCCGGTAAATAATATTCCTACGAGGGGCCTAAGAGTTTTTTCCTGGGGACAGCCTCGGTCTGCTCTGACGGCATTTCATATTCAGCCCATCGTCCCGTGCCGAGAGCAGTAAAATTGGAACTAGAATCCTGATGGAAAATGGGGCCACTGCAGGTTCTGATCAATTGCCATTTTCATCTCGTCATAGTCCATTTGAACACAACCGTGGGTAATCGGGATCCTTCCCCCCCCCTTCAAAACAGCCCTGTTGTAAAAAAATAACCGCCCACAAAACCTCTTCAGCCGCAAAGAGGACATATATATTTTGCCCGCCGAATTAGCGTGCTTGGTGCTTCGCACCTCACTCTTGGATATGCATATAGGAACCTGGTCTTCCCTCCAAACCTTGAAATTTCTTTCAACGCTGTTTGGCGGGCATCTTTTGCCCCACGAGGCGAAACAGTGTTGAAAGAAATTTCAAGGTTTGTGGGGAAGGAACAGATTGTTACATAAACATCCAACACAGGGGCTAGGAAAAGGTTCCTATTTGCGCATCCGAGGTGCGAAGCGCCGAGCATGCTACTTTGGCGGGCTAAATGGATATCAATCCTTTTTGCGGCTGAGGAGGTTTCGTTGGCGCGTAAATTTTTACAGCAGGGTCGTTTTTTGGTTGGAGGGGGGGGGGGGGGGAATCAAATCGTTTTGCATTGATGAAGTTAACATTTTTTACCACTAGGTACATAAAAAGTTTCTCAATAGGTACCTACTTACTCAGTACCTACTTACTACAGCTATTTAATTCCTACTCAGTACTACCTGCTAGGTACCTACCCTAATTACTCAGTACCTACACGTTACCTGCATACCCACTACCTACTTACTACAGCTATTTAGTACTTACTCAATAATAAATACATACCTGCTGGGTACCCTAATTGGTGCCCACCCAGTACTACCTACTTAGTGCCTAATCAGTACCTACACATTACCTACCTACTCAGTTCCTACCTACTTACTTTTTTTGGCGGGTAAATTTTTAGAACAGGATTGTTGTGGGTGGGGGGATATCACATCTTTTTGTATTTATTGATGGAATAAACACTTTTCCCGCTACCTACCTACCTACACATTTTTTCTAATTACCTGCTTACTTGCTGAAAACTTTTCAAATGGTGGAGAGGAGGGGTGGCAAAATGCACAAAAGGCACCTCCTTGGAGCATAACAAATTTCAGCTCTATCCGTTGTATCTGTGAGGCTTTAGCCCTGTCAAACAAGAAGAACAACGGCAAGAAGTAAAAATCTTGAGTAGTAGCAAAATTCAAACTCTCATAACTCCGGCATCTGATGGTCCCGAGTGTTGAAATTTATGAAAACATGGGTTTATTATTCTACTGGACATACCTACAGAAATGTTGGCTGTTCATTTATTATTATTTTCTTTCATGTGCAATAATTGAAATAGCTATTTCTGATGGTTTCCACCAATTTTGGCCCCCAAAAACACGAATTACGCTGTTTTTGGTTTATTATTCTGGGAATAATACACCTGTCCATTCGCTCAGGAAATTTTTTTGTAACACCTGCTCAAAATTTTTTCTTTTCCGTTTCAAGGTTCGTAGATTCCAAAAATGCAATGTCCGTCCGCCGTATCTACCGTATCTGCTTCAATTTCGGTATAAAAAAATCATTATTTCGCAAACAGGCTCCATTTGGGCCCTAGTTGTATCCCGAAACTTTGCAGCCCGATCGGAATGTGCCCAGGGGTGTTATGGGAGAAAAATGGCTGTAAAAACAGAGTTTTTTTTTGTGTTCTAGTAAAATGAGCTTTTGAGGTATCTTTTTCTATGTTTTTTAGAACGAGAAGACTGAATATGAAGTCGATTTTGACCAAAGAGTGGACAATTGAGGTTTTAATGAAGGTCCAGCTCCCAAAATTCATTTTTTATGAGTCAAAAACCTTGGAAATTGTCTGAAATCACCATCCATTTGTATAATGTCACAAGAAAAAGTTTCAACAGGCGAATCAAGACAGTTAAATGGCAGTATCAATGATCAAGGATAATTTAAATTGAAAAAAGCGTAATTTGTGTTTTTTGGGGGTCAACATTGGTGGAGACCATCGAAAATAGCTATTTCAACTATCGCACATGCTAGAAACAATGAATGAACCGCCAACATTTCTGTAGGTAAGTCAAATAGAATAATAAACCCATGTGACAAGGACTATGCAGCGTTCTTTTCGTTTATTATTCTGTGAATAATACACCTATGTAATCGCTCAGCAAAAAATTTGTATAACACCCCCTCAAAAATTTTTCTTTTCCTTTTCAAGGTGCGTAGATTCCAAAAATGCAATGTCCGTCCGCCGTATCACGCATACCGGCTTCATTTTCGGTCTAAAAAATTCGTTCTTTAGCACAAATCCTCCATTTGGGCCATAGTTGTGTCCTGAAACTTTGCAGCCCGATCGGAATATACCCAAGGGTGTTATGAGTGAAATTTTGTATAAAAATAGGTACCTTTGGTTTATTATTCTGTGAATAATACACCTGTGTAATCAGTCAGGAAACATTTTGTATAACATCCCCTCACAATTTTTTCTTTTCCGTTTCAAGGTTCGTAGATTCCAAAAATGCAATGTCCGTCCGCCGTATCGTCCTTATCTGCTTCAATTTCGGTCCATAAAATTCGTTCTTTCGCACACATGCTCCATTTGGGCCCAAGTTGTGTCCCAAACTTTGCAGGCAGATCGGAATATACCTAGGTAATAATTACCTATGTTTGATCATTGATTAAGTCATTGTCAGATTGTCAGATTGTCTTCATTTGCCTGTTGACACTTTTTCTAGTGTTATTATACAAATTGATGGTGATTTCAGACAATTTCCCAGGTTTTTGACTCAAAAATGAATCTTGGGAGCTGAACCTTCGTTTTAACCTCAATTCCTTACTCTTTGGTCAAACTCGACCTCATATTCGATCTTCTCGCACTAAAAAACATGGAAAAAGATACCGCAAAAGCTCATTTTACTAAAACACACACAAAAAAAAACCTATTTTTACACCCACTTTTCATCCATAACACCCCTGTTTATATTCCAATCGGGCTGAAAAGTTTTGGGGCATAACTAGGGCCCAAAGGGAGCCTGTGTGCAAAATAATGAATTTGTTAGACCGGATTTGTTATAAACGAAGTAGATATGCATGATACGGCGTACGGCGGATGGACATGCATTTTTGGAATCTACGCACTTTGAAACGTAAAAGAAAAAATTGTGAGGTTGTGTTATAAAATTAGCTTGCATGAGCGAATAAATAGGTGTATTATTCACAGAATAATAAACCAAAAACGTAATTATGAATACTTATTAAAGTGAAATAACTAATGCAATTAACATTATTTATTGAGATTATGAAATCAGAAATTAAAGAGCAAAAGCAAATTAGAACAAATTAATGAGCATCTTATACTGTCATTTGAATGCTCATTCGAATAGATAAAAACATATCGACATTTCATATTATTTTCATTGATGTAGAAACGAACCCTTGAATATGCCTTGTAGGAGGTACGGAAACCAAAGCGGAAGCCTTCACATACTCTCGTGTATCGCTGAATCTTTTGCTGAATCGATGACCTGTGTGATGTCGGACAATATCATCTATTACTGCAGAAGGAATGGGATTTGATGGTGAATTGTATACCCACTGGAAATATTGTAATTTGCAAAGATAATGCCTGCCGAAAGGAAATCTGCGTATTCGGTCAATCCTCATTAACCACTATTTTACTGCTGATATTTCCTGTCACTATTCCTCGATGTTATAATGCGATTGTGCTCGAAAAGCACATAGCAGCCCTGAAAGTGCTAGCCAGATTGGAATATAATGAAAACCCTGCGTGACTCCTTCCAGTAACCCAAATAACCACTAAGTATACCTTTGAGATCAGTGTAAACAATGGAACGAAACAGCAATGTAGCAGCCATTACAATATTAAACTTTGTTCTTCTTCATCCCTTTTACATTATTTAAAAGGTGTATGATGGTTGGTATTAGATATAGGGTGTCCCAACTATTGATCCCTCCTCCCAAAAAACTTTGTTCTTCTTCATCCCTTTTACATTATTTAAAAGGTGTATGATGGTTGGTATTAGATATAGGGTGTCCCAACTATTGATCCCTCCTCCCAAAAACCACTGGACCCCCGGTTACCTCTATTTACATACTTCGGACGAAATTATAGAAACACAGAATGTGTTTTAGCTCACGCGTTTCACATCAACCTTTTTCGACTGATATATTGACTGCTCATAGGTTACACCAGGTTACACGATCCTTAGTTCCGTATCATCGGTACTTATATAAAGCTTGCAATCGTGTTCACAATATAAATTATTGAGAATGATCACCTGTGTGTAAGCAATTATTATTTAAACAATCACGCTCATACCGCAGCTTGTCGGCCACGCACTCCGCATTGGTTAACGTAATATGGTTAGGTAAATCGAGAGCTATCCAACGAGTGGTGAACGATTTTTGTACGATGATAACTGGCGAAGTTAAAGTTCCGTAGCAACGAATCGGTTGTACGTGAAAATCATTAGAAATTTTTCATAACAGCGTGACTTTTAGAGAGTTTTTGCAACACGCTCGTGACGAAACGAAACGGAAAACGACACCGAAACGGAAATGGCGGATAGGGCGACCGAAGTCAGATGCTAACCTTTTTCGGTTCAGTTTTCGTTCAGCTTTGGCGTCTACCGGCTGGTGAAGTCACGCTAACGTTATGTTAACCTCTCTTTCATCCATTTTACTCCATGGTTAATACAAATCTATGTCCACAAATGGCGTCAAGTCTACCAAGACGCCAAGAAGCAGCTGTGAATACGACGCTCAACATTTTTATTTTCCAAGGAAAACAGAAGAAGGTAGGTAGCGTTATACAGATGTAAGGTTAAATTACGTTTCGTCATATCAACACGACGAAAGCTGACACCGCGAGATCCCGGTATTTTTCGTCGTCACGGTTCGTCAAACTTTTCGGTGTCTTAAGTGCGCATGCGCAGCACTGCTTTCGTTTCGTTCGTTTCGTCGTGAGTGTGTTGCAAAAACTCTCTAATTAGTCCACGGCTAAAACACATTCTGTGTTAAAATAGTAATCGTAAAAACTCGTAATGTTTTGCGTAGAATTGCTCTTGCGCGTGCGCAAAACCTGTGTAACGCGCACCTTGTATTTTCAAAACAAATAATAATTAAGGAAATCCCTATTTCCTATTGCGGATTTGGATTTGAATTATTGGTGAGCTGTAATCACTACATATAAGTAGTGCTCGTAGGTACGAGTTTAATATTAGGTATTCAGACAGTTACTATCCGTCATAGAAGTCAAGCAATATTTCCCAAATGATTCGCATCATCTATACCAGCTGTGTAATCTGCCTTCCAACCCCTTTTTTTCACTCCTCCTCCATGGGAATATTCTCCTTCTTTTTATCATTTCCTGTTACAGTTTAATTAGGGTTCCGTGCAGCTCGCAATATTTCCAATGTAATTTATTGCTTTTGTATTTTGTGCAATTTTTTACCAAGAAAGGGGCAAGCTACCCTTCTGTTATCATCAACACCATGTTTGTTTGTTTATTTTTCTCTTCATATTGCACTACTGTGTATCACAACTAGATTGTTATTATTTGTCTTTCTTTTCACCATTATATTTTAAATACAGCCATGCGGTTAAAATAAAATTAAAAAACACGATAAATTCAACTTAAACTAAAACTTCAGATCACAGTTCTAGATTTGCCTTACTGCAGAGTTTTAGGTTTTAAACAACCTATTTATTTGTTACTACTTCCAATATTCTTGAAGAACTTTGTATCCGAATTGTATTCTCTTCCATTCTGTTCTATCCTTTTGAATACCTGAGAGAGAATGATAATCAGGTATCAACAAAGTACCTGCATCGTTTCCATGGGTATGACCACCAGAGCGGAGTATATTTTTGAAGGTCGTTGGTGGTCTATGTTACCATTTTGCTGGCGATGTGATGGCTTCATCCAATGCGGGGTTGACAGCACTGTTGAATGAGTAGGGCTCTTGGACTTGAATGCGATATAATATATCTGAACGTCAATAAATGTTTGGACGTTTGTATGATGCCTCTTGGCCGGAAGTTAGTCATACCCCAGGCACAACCAGGCACTTTTGGAACTAGGCTGTAGGTATATGAGTTTCTCTCGTTATGGAGCTGGGTGGTAAACGTTGGATTCGATTCGGGAAGCCATTTCCAGAGTAATGTCTTCGGCGTTGAATCCTATCCAGAATATAGAAGCCGTGAGGACTCATGTAATATCATCATTCATGCACAGGTTAGTTTGGGAATAATCACAATGAAGAAACTATTGAAAATAGTCCCGGATGTGAGGAACTCAACTAGAGAGCTCAGTAAACGTCAAAGTGACATGGCCAGATCTCTCTCTTTAAACTGTCGCTTAATTTCAGTAAAACATCATATCTCTCTTTTAACTTGTCTGGTTTGGCAGATATTCCACCTAATGGTAGTTTACGTATTCATTCAACTGACTGTGAATTGTCGGGTTGCCAGTCTTGTCCTATTCTAAATAATACCGCAGACGTCAGGTATCTGGGGGTGATTTTTGACTCAAACATGAAATGGAAAAACCAAATTGCCAGAGTTAACAAAAAACTTAGGAAATTGATATACATATTTGCAAGGTTGAGAAAGGTAGTTTCCCCGCAGGTTCTTAGAATGGTGCATTTTGCCCTTGTGCAATCAGTACTCCTCTATGGCTTGCCGGCTTGGGGTAGCGCATACACTACCGCTCATGACCCAATAATGCGTACTCAGAAGGTGTTTATAAGATTAATCACGAACAGTTGTTACTTGGAGCACACACCGCCTTTATTTAAAAAAACAAACATTCTTAATTTTTTCAGTCTCAAAGAAGTTTCCTCGGTTCGCCAGATTTTGAAAGAGAAGTCGTTTTCGCTTCCTCAACATTACCCGCCCACTCGTTTTCAGGTTTATGGTTTTATAACTCTCCCTCGTTGCACTACGACCGCTGGTCTTAATAGCTATAGATATTTTGTGGCTAAAGCTTTTAATCTTCTGCCAAATGAGTTGAAACTCAGGTTGCAAGATCAGCCGAAATTGGTCAACAAATTTTTGAAATCCCACTATATAAATTTAGATTTTATAAGTTGTCTGGTTCATGTCCATTAAGATTAATGATATTGCTGTTTTTTATTGTAGCAAAGAAAAGTTTTATTTATTTTTATTATATAATCCGGAGTGCTTATTGTTTTGAGTGTTGTTGTATGTTAATTCGACTTTATTGAATGAATATGGGACTCTTCTCCCTAACACGGGCCTTGGCCCACATAGGGGAATATTTTTCCTTTGTACGTTTCATGGTAATATAATTACCTATTGTTTTTTAATGGAAATAAACTTTGAATTAAAAAAAAAACTCGGCGCTTCGCGCCTCGCCAGGGGGCAAGCCCCCTGGACCCCCGGTTACCTCTATTTACATACTTCGGACGAAATTATTGAAACACAGAATGTGTTTTAGCTCACGCGTTTCACATAAACCGCAACTCAGCTCATCCGAGGCCTGGGCAGCGTCATGTTAAAGTCCCAAGGGGGCCACATACCAAATTACAGCTTCGTAGAGTGAATATCATAGAAATTAGCTTTAGGAGCAACTCAGCTGATCCGGGGCCTGGGCAGCGTCAAGTTAAAGTCCTAAGGAGCCCACATACCAAATTACAGCTTCGTAGAGTGAATATCATAGAAATTAGCTTTAGGAGCAACTCAGCTGATCCGTGGCTTGGGCAGCCTTCAAGTTAAAGTCCTAAGGAGCCCACATACCAAATTACAGCTTCGTAGAGTGAATATCATAGAAATTAGCTTTAGGAGCAACTCAGCTGATCCGTGGCTTGGGCAGCCTTCAAGTTAAAGTCCTAAGGTGCCCACATACCAAATTACAGCTTCGTAGAGTGAATATCATAGAAATTAGCATTAGGAGCAACTCAGCTGATCCGTGGCCTGGGCAGCCTTCAAGTTAAAGTCCTAAGGTGCCCACATACCAAATTACAGCTTCGTAGAGTGAATAGCATCCTTAGTTCCGTATCATCGGTATCCATGTTGTCGTCCCAGATTGCGTTACGAAATTTCGTTAGCTTTTTTGGCTAGTTAGTCCATGGCTAAAACACATTCTGTGTTAAAAATATCTAGTCCTCATGGATTGTTCCTCAGCTGGCTGCTAAGAGACTGGCATCAGCAATCACTATTTTTTGGCGTTCGCATGCCAAGCACATTCATGAGTGCACATTCATCAGTGCCTTGGAACGCCACAAGATTAGGGCCACCAATTGGCCTGTTATGGTTGATTGGCGAGATTGAAAAGATTGGCGAGTCGCAATTGAGTCAACATAATGCCTTCGTGATGCTAGTAGGACAAGCGCTCCCTGGCGTAATCTTGCGGTATTAAGATTTATAGCGGCTGCCTTCCAACGAGAGCTCGGTTGTCAAGGGGAAGGATGGATCCAGGAATCATTCGTCGATTTCTAGCTGGATAACAAGAATCTGAATCAGCCGTACATGTAGTACAGTTCTGTCCATCTTCTTCAAGACCGCGATGCGCTAGGCTCAACTCAGTTGCACCAATGATTCAAGGGTTTGCTTGGTGAACACTCACCACATTAAACATAAATGACATTCGGACTGAAAGTCATTTATCGGTTAGAGAAAGAAGAGGGTACGAGCCGGGCTTGATTATAAGGACAGCCCAAAGGAGTAGTAGTTATAGAATTTGCCATATGCCTGGTTCAGAAAGGTTCCCCGTATCGAGTGTCTTTGCGAACAAGACCAAGTACAACAGTTGTCAGGATGCCATGGTTGTTGTGCACTAACGAATGAATGTGTCGAGTACATTCGGTTTTACTGGCTGTGGTCTGTTGGGAAGGAGTGTGGCACAAACCTGCTGTGACTGCACTGAGGAAGTTCGGCTTCGTTTCGTTCTTGCTCGGCAGGTTGCCCTAGCCAGCTTTATTCGATCCGGGCTTTGTCTTAACGCTTTTAGGCTTAAATAGAAAAGCGGGGAACCACATGAGATCTGATTAATGATCAGTCGTAGCTGCAAACGCTAGTCATGGAACGCTAAAGTGACATTCTGTACCTCACAAGTTTTTATTCATGTTCTTTGAAGTATAATATTATTATTGAACTGTTTTGTAATTTAGAGTTGTTTCTTTCAATATAGTGTTATATTTAAACAAAATATCTCATCGTACAGCAAATATGCGAGTAATAATAACTTCTTTCCATGGTTTTATGTATTTGGTGAGCTCATGATGACTCGTTCGTTGCATAAGTATAATAGTAATCAATAATAATAATTCAAGTTGTTGTATTAATAATGTCCAGGGTAATGGAGAGGGGAATATGCCTGCTTCGTAGTTAGTTAAAATCATTCAAATGCCGTTTAACACAGGTTGTTGCTTGTACTGCATAGACATTTCACCGGCAGTAGGTGTTTCTAGTTCCACTGGGGTAGATTTGTGCGTGTGTCCATGTCGGATAGAAAATGTTTGACTGCCATTTGGTATTTGGCGGAATGCTACTTTTTTCTCGTAGTAGCCTCCCCCCACTCTTCTCTTCCTCTACCTATAATAATTCCATTAGAACGTTTTTCATCGTGAAGAGCTATCAGATAAAGGATAAAACGGACTGGACCTGTCAATTTGTTTTTTGTCAATGGAGCGAGTAGGTACCAATATAAACTTCACGTGTGTACCTTGTCTTGAAGATAGAGATCTGATTGAGGCGAAACAGTGATGGATCTTAACTCAGTAAACGTCTGATGGAAATACCTTTGGGCGAGGAAAACGTGGACTGTTATGCGATGATAACTGTCTCGTTACAAGGTTTAGATCGTATCACGTGACTCTCATCGACCCAAACATGATTTTCATGTCTGGACAGATATAACCGTCGAAGGGCGAGTTTTTGTGAAAACCTGGTCGCTTACGGTAATTATAGTTCACTTCATCACCCTATCTTCCCTTTACAAGTGATTATGTTGTTCCAAAACAAATAATACGATCTTTATCTTTCTTTGAGATACTGTCTGGGGGTCAAGACATCGACATTAGGTTTTCGGATTCTCATCTTCAAGTTATCTTTTCAGTCAGATCTACCAGGTTGTATGCCAGACCTAAAGCCCTGTGGGACACATTTACAACTGCCGCCGTTTGAATAACAACAAAATTCCTGTTGCGACGTGGAAGACGCTCGTGGAGGGAGACTGGGGGGGGGGGGGGGAGGCGAAATGACATAAAATATGCCCATAAAATATACATAACCTAATGTGACGTTTTAGCTTCAACCATTTGCGTTTTTCATGATGCAGACGACCCCAAAATGTATTCTCATCAATTCCGTATGAATTTCGTCATGAGGTTGTTCAAAAAGAAGAAATTATTGGGAAATACGGCTGTATAAAGTTTGATAGGTATTTGGCATTTTGGCATTTATTTGGTTTTTGTATTTAGCATTCCTTTTGTGACAAAAATAATAACGTCTAATCAATCCAAGTATAGGTAGGAAGAAAAATGGAAAACATATTCAGTGAAGACTTCTTGATAAATTTAATTACATACCATGTGAAAATCCGCGACTGTTTCTGGAGATTTATTTGGTATGAAGTTAATTCGTGTACGTTGTTGAGACAGACGTTGCCGGGCTTGACACAAACGTCCTTGGGGTTGAGGTGGAGTTTCAGGATCTTAGGAAGACAACTGTCTAAACCTTTGTGAACTCAAATGATTTTCTCTCTGTTCTTGCCTCTCATTATTTAGGAGTAAACACATGTTTCAAAGCCCTTGAATTTGAGCCAAGCTAAGGGACTACTCCAAGTAAAATTCTAGTTTAGTAAAACCAAGAAATGAAACAGTTCAAGGCAGATGTTTTCTGCATGGAGGCCGAGACAGTGGGCAGCAATTAACATTTTTGGGTTATCATCTTCTTTTGTAGTCAATCAAGAAAAATCTTCCTTCGAAATTTGATGATTTAATTCCATGGTAGGTCAAATCCTATCGTCAAATATTACTAGCAAGTCATCAGGCTTCCATTTCGTTAGTTACAAGGTAGTCCATAATAAATTATAGTCGTGAAACGAGATGTGAGAGGGAAGGGAAAGGTGGCTTGGCGGCAGGAGACAAAGAAAGTGCAAGAGCTGAATTATATTTCGTTGACATTTGAACGAATACCAATGGTTTAATATGGTAGGGGTTAATGAAATTTCGAAGTAGATACCCAAATGGCGTTAGCAGTCAATGATTCCTGATTGTATCGACGAATGATCTAGGTATATGACTCCAAAATCCTCGAATATGGATTGGAAACATTTCGAGATTTACTTTAATTAACCCAAATCAATTACATTTCTCTTTGGGAATTAACCAAATTGTTGGGAGTTTTCCACCAAACTCATTGCATTTTTGCTTCATTTCCCCAAACTCAACTCCCTTTTACAATTAGATTATTAATGGATTCAAGAGGTGAACCTTAACGACTAGAACGAAAGATGTGAGCATAATTTAATGTTAATTTATAATATATTATGTCTTGTTTCCTTCATAGTCACGCTAAATTATTTAGTTTAAATACTATTCATGGTATTAAGAGTTACAAGAAAGCCAAGGGAGTTAAGGAAACGGAAAGTGATCAGATTTAGATGTAGTTCGATCCAGTGAAGAAGAATAATGATGGTGCCCTTCCTTCGGAACCCTTTTCCGGGTCTTTCCCTTCAGCCGGTGACTCCCCTTTTCCGTCTGGAGGAATCGGAATGAGACCTCCGAGTGACGAGCAAAAAAACGGCATACTAGTATGCACCCGAGAATCAACAAGTGGTCTTTGTTGATTGGAACAAATGAAAGTCTCGCGGAACCGACTGGGCTGCTCGGGAGCCCGAACAAACATCCTCGGCCTCGGTAAAGGAATTTCACGCTACTTTGCCCCCTCATTGACTCCGGGGATCGTTGAATCGACATGAACCCTCACAGTGAGCAATTATAGAACGAAATAATTTAGAAATGTGTGGGCGTTTCAAGGTTCAATCCAAAAAAAGTGTAGCTGATGTTTCCTACGCCAACGTTTCGATTTATTGGTAAATATTTAGTTAGTAAAATATTTATTTAACTCTTTATAATGGTTTACTATTGAAGTTGAGACGAGATGACTTAGGTGACAATTGTGGTTTACATCTCACAAAAGTTCGTTCTGAGCCCTGAAAATATTTACATATAAATCGAAAAGTTGGCGTACGAAACATAATAAATTATGATCCATACCTTCCGGAGGAATTCGTCGTCACCAGTTGGTCGAGTACTGGAGGCGAGCGACCTCTTCATCAGGCCGTCAAGAGAATATTAAATCCAGTTCGTCAGCTAGTCCATATTTTACTTCTACTCCTAGCGGAAATAACCTATTACATTTGATATAGGATAATTTAATTATTTGCCCTAATTAATTAGGTACCTAACCTCAAGACACGTCATTTCTTTGATGGAGCAATCAAGAATACCACATCTGTTTGGGAATAATCAAGAAAGATGTATTTGCTCAAAATTGACTTCCATGTGGTCTATGGGGCTTAGCATAGGAGGTTTAATCACTTATTACAAAAGTATTAACTATTAAGGGCCTGCAGACCCTGTGTTGAAAACTATTTTCTATTTTTCTCAGGCTGTGATTTACTTACAGTTGTGGAAAAAACGTGTAAATTCACTATATTAGTTGGGGATTGCCCCTACGTCAACCGATCACAAAAATTCATCAAATTTGAACAAAAATAAAATTTTAAATTGGGCTAAAAATTGTTAAAATGAAAATGCCTTACGTAGGGGCCTTTTCGGAAGGCTAGTAAATCATGAAATTCAATGAACGCAGTTATAACTTGTAAAATGAGCGAGCAAAATGGCAAATAAATTTCAACGATTTTTGAAAAAGGGCGTCAAAATACGGGCTCAGGCTTCTGCTGCTCTCTGGCGGCAGGTAGTGAAAGGACAGCTGCTGGCTCTTATCATGGATGCTCCTCCCTATACTATCCATGCGTTCTGTCGCTGGAGGTTATTTTCAACGTCCTTGTTCAGAGAGTGAATGCGGTGTTGCAGCACTCCCAAAACGACTTGGCAACGCTGTAACGATGGGTCGGGAAGCTTTCCTCCAGAATAAGTTCTGAGCTGTTGCCTGTTGCTCAGCCTCCCCTCCTTCCACGTCAAAGCCAACCTCCTCTACTGCTTGGAAGTCAGCTTTGTTTTTTCTTAGTTTTACTCATTTACCATCCGTTTTCACAAGGATGGGTGAAAAAGGTTTGAGACAATAAATACGTAGGTATCTTTACAGTATTTGGAGAAAGTGGGGAAGGGAGCCAAAAATGCATCACATTGAGGTTGGATTTTCCCAATTATTTTGAGTAGGTACCTAATTGCCTAATTAAAGCTACACTCAACCATAAACGTTTTTGATTCTTCATAGCTACCTACCTACCTTATCAGTTAACGAATTTTTATCAATTAAATGTTTCATTATATATATAGGAGTGGGGGTAATTATATTAATTCTCTAATTCTAACAGTATTTAAAACTGGGGAAAAAAAGTTTCATTATGTAAAAATTACGCGGATTTCCATTTCATATTCTAATTGAGTTGTGTGTGGTGGTTGTACAGGAGTGGGGGGTCATTATATTAATTCTCTAATTCTTGCAGTATAAAATCGGGGGAAAAAGTTTTCATTACGAAAAAATTACGCGGATTTCAATTCCATAGGCTAATCGAGGTACGGTGGTGGTTGGACATGGGTGGGGGTAAGTAATTATATGAATTCTCAAATTCTAACACGTAAAATCCGGGAAAAATTTGTATGATGTACAAATCATGTGAATTTCAATTAGAATAATAACCTAATTAATACCTAATTAAATTAATAATCTCATTCCTACAGTATAAATTCGGGGGGGGGGGGGGAAAGGTTTCATGAAGACAAAATCGTGGGATTTCCATATTTAGGCTTATTTGGTTACTGGTGGTGGATGAAATAGAATGAGGGTATTTATGTCGCACTGCGAGTTCAAAAGGGGCGTTTTCCTAAAGCGCCCCTTGTACTTTTTTTTTTCTTTCTTAACTACTGTTAGAACCGCAAAACCGAGATCTACATGATAGTACAACAGGCGTTTTGAAAACACCAACTGTCGCCGATAGACAGCATTATAAGCCTCTATGGAATATCGAGAAATAAGGGGAAGTATAAGGTAAGTAAAAACTTTGATCGCGTTTTTCTCGGAATTTTGAAATATCGTTTAGCGCCCCTTGTACCAAAAAGTGCCCCTTGTGAACTCGCAGTGCGATGTGAACTCCATCTAATTCGTAAATTATTACACAACGGTTCATCTACCAAGAAGGGGCTGGATTTTGTTGATCGGTACTTTTGCAACTTGAACAGCTGTTGAAGTATTATTGATGGGCAAGTTATTACACAACGGTTCATTATACTTGACCACGGAAAACAGTGATCTACGCAGAAGGGGCATCTATTTCACTCCACATCAACAATTTTCCTACAGAACTTCATTATTTGCGTTTCTTTTTGCCGTTTTCGTTACTGTTTGTCATCGACAGAATTATTTTAGCAACATTTAACTCGTGATTTAGGTAGGTACCTAGTAACGAGTACGGGGTTAGGTACTAACCTACGGAGGGTCTGCGATCTACATAACACGTACCTACAGAATAGTACATATTATATTATATAGACGGGGAGCTGTGATCTGTAACAGATGGATATTCTGTACAAAATAATGAACCGTTGTGCAGGGATTTGCAGCGTTTTTCACTACCTATTCTGCTCGAACTTGTTGGTTGGGTAGGTACCTACATAATATTATAGGAAAGCCTCGAAAACTTACCTTGTGTGGCGCATCATCAGTCTCTGACCCATGAGTTATTTTGTGAGGTGCTCTTACGTTAGGTAAGTGTTTTAATTTTGAGAGGACTTACTGGGACATTTAATGGTATGTAAATCAATGTGTGATCAATAAATGTATCGACTGAACACAAAGTAGGTACCTACCTATGTGAGACGCATTTCATAAGAAATGACCTTCCCGCACGAAACAAACAATTTAGGTACTCTCACACAGTGTGCGAAATTTAATTTCATTTTTATGTACACGTGTACTTCACTCAAAATTAAACATGACTTCTCTAAAGATCGATTACACACTGCCTAACTCTTAAGTGTTCTATTTATCGTATTAAAACAGTACTACGACAAATTATCTAACATGATTTCAAATACCTACTTTCAATAATTAAAATACCTTTCACTACCTATTTAGAGTTCAACGATAATAGGAAGAGGATTATTAGGTAGTAACAAATTACTTCTCAAATGTGTTTAACGTTTTATTCAATGACTGAAATTTAAACAGATAAACTAGAACGAGCGACTACTAGTGATTCGACTTGACGGATAAAACGGACGGTAACCCCTATAGGTATGCGGAATAGGATAAAAGTGTGAACCTAAGTACTAACATAATGACAAAATATTACCTATATAAATGACAGAACTACGCTTTGGAACTTGATTATAAATATATCACAATTCATACTTGACACTTTTTCTCGAGTAGTATCTGTTTGGTACAGGATCTGAAGAGCTCTGGATTTGTTCAGATCAGGTCACCTCGAATGGGTTGGATTTTACAGTGATATAAGAAAAAAAAAAAACTAGGAGACAGCGAAGGTATTCGTAACACTGCATTAGGTAGTACTCATACGAAGTGTACTTATGTACCTAATCGTAGTCATGATTTACATCATGAAATCGCAATAACAAAGTATGCTGTATAAAAGTAAATTGCAAAGCTCAAGAATAGTTACAATGCTCAAATTAGTCTGAATTTAAATCGGGGTTCTAACTCGCTTGTTGCTGTATACGACTGGAGTTGCTGGGAACATAATATGATGTCAACTTTGATCGCCTTCCTGAAAAAACAATACACAATAGTAAATTTAATGTAAATAAAGTTTTCCTACATACTCAGATTTCAGGTAGGGTGCTACCTTCTATATTAATTTATTATAAATCTGTGCTAATCTGGCAAAACGTCCAATACAGCTGATTTTACAGAACAGCATGTCACAGTTTTTCAGGTCCAGAAAAGCGCATTTAGAACCAGGAAAATGTGAATTTACATCGAAACATTTGATTTGCCTCGAATATTAAGTATTACCTGATTTTTTGTCAGTCAAAGAAAGACCATTTGCTGAGAGATATCATTGTTAGGCAGATTCAGGATCGAGTGTTGTTTGGAAATTAACTGAGAACAGAAAATAACATAATCAATAAATTTTGTGTATATACTGATTGCAGCAATGAATTACAAATTTCAATGCCTTAGAAATACTCGAGTAATATCAATCGAGTATCTGCTTGGTATTTTGACTGATTTGATACCATGTGCCACGCGTTGGGAATTTACACTATTTCTTACGTTTTTATTGAGGTTTCCTAATTTATAAAACAAACAAAAAACCTGAAATTATCTGACATCACCATAACTTTGTATAATAACACTAGAAGTAGTATCAACAGGTGAATCAAGACAATTGAATGGCACTATCAATGATCAAGATAATTTGCCAAAAACAGGAGCCTAATTCGTGTTTTTGGAGACCAAAATTAGTAGAAACCATCAAAAATAGCTATTTCAATTATTGCACATGAAAGAAACAATAAATGATCAGCCAATATTTCTGCAGGTATGCCCCAACAATGATACCTCCCACCAAATGGTCTTTCACTTCTTTATATTTCTTTTTCGTATTTTCGTATTTCTTCAGTTTATCTTACCCAACGTTATCTGTAACATTTAGTGCTTTGTTAAATTTAATTTAAATTCAGCTTTCTTTGTAATTTCAAACCTTATTACCGAATTTTCAAAGAAAATAAAGCTATTGCAATGGGTAACGTTTTCAGAACATGAATTTTTGAAATATTTTTATAGGCAAATACGGTTCAGAGCATCCTAAGTTCATCCCTAGATGTTAGCAAACATTTATATATTATGTAGATTTATGTGCCACTCCAGATGATATCTGTCCTTGGGTAGGCACATGGTAAAAATTCCAAATTTCTCCAAAACGTTTGTATTGCCAAACGAAAGGATGAGTTCGAAGATGAGCAATTTTCAAATTCCAAGGGGGTCAAATTGGAGTTGTTAGGGGCCAAATTTCGGTAAAAACGGCTAAAATTGCAAACAATTGCTATAAAATCATTGGAAGTGGTACGGAAGGTTGAGTGAAGACAGAAAAATACCATTTCAGTTGTTTTTCACACAGAATAGGGGTCAGATTTTTATTTGTTGGGGTAAAAAATTGGTATTAATGGTAAAATCAATATTAATTCACCTGACGTTCTGTGGGGTGGTTAATGACGACGGAGGGACTACCTCGACGATAAAACTATTTTTCTCAAAACCAAGTGGGTCAAATTTGACGTTATTAGGGTCAAACATCGGTAAAAATGGCTAAAATCACGAAAAGTTATATAATCTCAAGAAAACTGGTATGGATTCTCGCTTTATCATCTTTTTACACAATATCAGGAATATTTCTTTGAAAATTCGCTCTTATAGCCATGCTACATGACAGGATTTTTTTTGTGCTGAACTGGCAAAACGTGGTAGGTAAGTCCAATACAGATGATTTTACAGGAGAGCGTGTCAAAGTTTTGCAAGTCCAGAGAAGCGCATGAAGAATCAGGGGAATGTGATATTACAGCGAAATATTTGATCTGCTTCTAATAATAAGAAGTATTACCTGATTTTTACTCAAAGAAAGACCATTTGGTGGGAGACATCACTGTCTGCCAGACTCTGGATCGGATGTTGTTTGGACATGAACTGAGAACAGAAAATAACATAAAATCAGTAAATTTGGGTATACTGATTGCAATGAATTAGAAATATCAATGAAAACCTCAGAAATACATTTTAATCTATCGAGCATCTGCTTGGTGTTTTCACTGATTTTGACACCATAACATGCCAAGAGTTGGGAATTTACAGTATTTCTTAGGTTTTTATTGAGGTTTCCTAATCTACAAAACCAAAAAACCTTGGAAACACATCCATCTATATTAACCATGGAAACATTCATTTTTTTTTTAAACTTATTGCATTTCAACTTTGACGTTCACAGTAGGGTAGGTAGCTACCTAAAGATTTTTTTATTCATTGCTGCATCGCAGATTGTATCTGCTTGATATTTTGACTGATTGAATTGAAAGAAACAGTAAATGAACAGCCAACATTTCTGTAGATAATATGTCCAACGGAATCATAAACCATGTGACAAGGATTCTGCAGCGTTTTGGTTTATTATTCTGTGAATGACACACCTACGTATTCGCTTAGCAAAAAATTATTATAACACCCCCTCAAAATTTTTTCGTTTCCGTTTCAAGGTGCGTAGATTCCAAAAATGCTATGTCCGTCCGCCGTATCACGCATACCTACCGGCTTCATTTTCGGTCTACAAAACTCGCTCTATCGCACACATGCTCCATTTGGGCCCTAGTTGTGTCCCGAAACTTGCAGCCCGCTCGAAATATACCCAGGGGTGTTATGAGTGAAAAATGTGCATAAAAATAGGTACTTTTTGTGTTTTAGTAACATGACCTTCTGAGGTATCGTTTTCCATGTTTCGGAGGACGAGAAGACCAAGATGAAGTTCATTTTGACAAAATAGCGGAAAATTGAGGTTCTACCAAATGTTCAGATCCCAAAATTGACTTTTTTATGAATCAAAAACCTGGGAAACCGTCTGAAATCACCATCAATTTGTATAACTCTGGAAAAAGTGTCAACACGTGGATCAACACGACTAAATGGCAGTACCAATGATCAAAGATAATTTGAAAAAAAAAATAAATAAAATAAAGGAGCGTACCTAATTCGTGTTTTGAGGACCAAAATTGATCAGAAATGGCTATTTCGATTATTTCACATGAAATAAACAATAAATGAACACCGAACATTCCTGCAGGTAAGTCCAATAGAATAATAAACCCATGTGACAAGGACTGTGCAGCGTTTTGGTTTTCATGTCCAAACACCACCCAATCCAGAGTCTGGCAGACAGTGATGTCTCCCACCAAATGGCCTTTCTTTGACTAACGATCAGGTAATGTTATTATTCGAAGCATCGAATGGATTAAATCAAATAACCTACATGTTGCTGAATGTGGGGTGAAAAAATAGTTCGATGAGGTAGCAACTCAATGAAGGCTTGGTTATCTTCGACAAGTCTGTGTACAAGTGTGTGCTGCCAAATTAATTATTGGGTCTGGCAAAACATGATACACCTGATTTATCATGTTCTGACAGACCAAGAAAATGTCGAAACCATACCAGTGGAGGCATGCCAACACTGCTAAGTTACTCAACAACTTTTGCCAGACTGCGCTGACCTGACTTAGCACTTACTGCTGATGGCTATTTGTCAAATTTTCCGCTAAATCAACCTTATCATCTTTAGCTCGACCGAAAAACTCACTAATATGGACTCATTCACGAAAAAATGAACTTACCATGTTTTTCCAGACCAGTACAGAAATAAAGTTTTACTACATACTCGTACAGCTATTTCGGATAGGGAGGTATCACCCTACCTGTATGTATCTATGTACATTCTTAGTGAGCGGGCATTGCTAGTAATATTATGTTTAGAGGTGTACTGCAAATTATTACTTACACTACTCTTCTTGTTCCTTCTTGGGGATGAAAGGTTATCTGATATAGGAACCTTTTCGAATCAGGTCGACAAGTTCAGGTAAACTTGTGTTGTGATGAAAGGTTTCAAGTTGTGGAACCATCTTCTCTGGCCAGAATTGGTCACCACGTCCTATTTTCACAATGAAAATGTTAGGTTGTTCTTTAGTGTAAACTACAAAGTAGCACAGCTTTCTGCCAGTCACTGCAACACAAAATGTAGGTATGAAGTTATGCAAAAATTAAAAAAAAAAATTAAAAAATTTTTTTTTTAAACATGGTTTGGCCTGCCAAACCAAATAAATTTATAGATATATAATACCTCTAATAACCATTCCAATACATAATAATAATAAACCAACTATCAACATGCTCTGAAACGCCCGCGAATGAACAGTTAGCATAAATGCAAGTACCTAGGTTAACTTTTCTGAAGCCTGCGCAACAGTTTCTTCTTCACAAATTTGCAGAAATTAACTTGACGAGAAATAATACCTTAAAAATTTCAATCAAGTACGTATATACCTACTATTAAACACAACAGAGAGGCTAAGTACGTCTGGCACATAAAACGGCCCGTTGATTCTATGAATTTCCGCCTCACGGAAAAACCTAGGTATAAAACCTAATTATTTATGGTTCGATACTAAACTGATAAACCCACGGATCCCTCAGCCAATCATGAGGTTGTGGACGGAGATTTAGCCGCAGGAGATTTTACAATAATTTTCCAACGAAGGTTAAATATTTTCGTGGGGTGCTGGGTGACTGAGTTTTACTCCCAAACTACGGAGAACGTACTAATTAAGTGACAATCATTAGACTAACACAAAATCTGTATACTACTAATACTACTACTACTACATCTGAAAACTATTTCAATTTGTTGCTCTACACAGAAAACACAATAAGGGTTAATTAGGTACCTAAGTATGTAAATCTGTGGTATCAACTTACTGTTCTGCGCCTCTTTTTGTCGCCTTTGTTACCGATGTTTCTCCTGGTCCACTTCTTCGGAGATGGAGGCATACACTTTGATACACTAGACGGATATCACTACGAATGAACAATAGTATACTGATAGGTACTAACGTGAATGAAACGCGTGAGAGAAGAAAAAGAACAAAGGAATGAACGAAAATCAACAGAGTTATAACCTGTTGAGCGGAAAACGAGGAGATGGCTATGTGAGAGAATGTTATAGTGTCCATGAGGCAATGGAATTGATAACTAAAAACTAACTACGCACTTACAACAACCATCGAAATTCGGCAGGCGCCCCTACCGGCGGGCGCCAAATCTCCAAATCTCGCTGGGAAACTTCCCGCGGAAGCGAAATTCAGCGCACTCTCGTGGTTGGGGGTGCTACTGGCCTTCCCGTCCCGCGCCCCCTTAAGTAAGTACTAATTACAACGAAAGGATGAGACTGAAGATGAGCATTTGGATTCCAAAAAAGCTGCGCAGTTTGCACATGGGTTTATTATTCTACTGGACATACCCAAAGAAATGTTGGATGTTCATTTATTGTTTCTTTCATTTGCAATAATAGAAATAGCTATTTTTGATGGATTCCACCAATTTTTGGCCCCCAAGAACTCGAATTAAGCTCCTATTTCGGACAAATTACCGTTGATCATTGTTAGTTCCGTTTAATTTCTTAATTCACCTGTTAATACTACTTATAGTGTTATTATAAAACTTTAAGGTGATTTCAGACAATTTCCCAGGTTTTTGGATATTTAAAAAAATGAATGTTGGGAGCTGAAACTTCGTTAGAACCTCAGTTTTCCACTCATTGGTCAAAACCAACTTCATATTTGGTCACCTCACCCTAAGAAACATGGAAAAGGGTACCTCACAAGCCGAAGTTTACAGAGACTTTAATGATACCCAATTTTGCATAAACGTTTCGCACATAACACCCGTGATTGTACTCCAATCGGGCTGCCAAGGCTTTGGAGCACAACTAGGGCCCAAGTGGAGCTTGTCTGAGAAAGAATGATGATTTTACCAACATTTGAGGTACCAAAATTTGATGCTGAAACTTCGTTAGAACCTCAACTGTTCGCTCATTGGTCAAAATCGATTTCAAATTCGGTCTCCTTGCCCTAAAAAACATGGAAAACGATACCTTATAAGCTCAGCTAACTAAAACATTTAAAAAACGCTGCAAAGTCTTTGTCACATGGGTCTGCTGTACACAGTAAAGAAACGTTGGCTGTTCATTTATTGTTGATTTCATGAGCAATTATTGAAATGGCTATTTTTGATGGTTTCCACCAATTTTGGCTCCCAAAAACACGAATTAGGCTCGGCTTTTTTTTTTTTTTAAGATTACCTACCTTTGCTCATTGATAGTACCATTTATTTGTCTTGACTCACCTGCTGATACTACTTCTAGTGTTATTATACAAATGTATGGTGATTTCAGACAGTTTCCCATGTTTTTGACATATATAAGAAATTAATTTCGTGAGCTTAACCTTTGTTACCACCTCAATTCTTCACTCCTTGGTCAAAATCAACTTCATATTCGGTCTTCTCGCCCTAAAAGACATGGAAAATACACTGCCAAGGTGATGGCACAGGAGCTTCCTCGTCACAATCGGAGTGACCCATTATAAAATAGAACAGACTCGGAAGCAAAATAACATAACATTACATTACATTACATAACATTACATTACATTACATAACGTGAAATATACATGTGATGATCCAGCGGGAGCAATAAGTACACGAGACTGCTTGAGTCGGGTTGTGACTTGATTGACTGTTTATTGGTTAAATACATCGCCTTTTTATACCCCTTATTACAGACCCGGAGGGGGGTAGGGGAACCCCGCTCCGGGAAGCCGCCAAGACGCGGCTTATACCTCAAGTGGCGCTATTACATGTTAATAGGGAGCAGCCGATCACTACACTGCTCCCCCCAGAATTGAAGTTAAATACTGCAATTATAAATTCATTTTCGACGGTGAATCGTATTGAGGCGTCGGTGGAGGTAGAAGAGGCTGCGTGTTGTCTTGGTTTGCTGTTGCGGTGTCATCCTGCATTAGCGGCGGCTGCGGTGCGGGATCCGTGAGCGTGCTCGGAACTGGGAGCGTGCTCGTATATGGTTCCGCTGATAATGTCGGGGGCCTCGTCTGGGAGACCTCTGGAAGGGGCGGCTGGCGGGAGTGACTCTGCTGGGCGGCGAGGCAGGAGGTGCCGGAGCAGGTGAAATGGGCCGTACTTGCGGCGTAGCTGCAGCGGTTGGCGGCTCCTCTTGCGCTTGCTTGTTTGTTGCCTGGGTCCCAGTGGTAATGGTGTCGGGAGACACTTGTACCCCGATGCTCTGTAGCTGGGGGCGGCGGCAGCCGTGTGTGCAGCAGTCGGAGCACTTCCCGGTGAAAGGCGGGAGCATCAGTGTGATGGTTTGCTTGTGAGTGGCCGTGGCATGAAGTGGGGTGATTCCCTGTGGTGGCTTCATCTTGTGATTCATCGGGTTGATGAATGGCCGAGGTGGTATAGGGGCGGCGTTGGCCCGTGTGATTGCCATAGCTTTTCGTACCGTCGTGGTCGGAGGATGATGGCTCGGAGGCGAAGGAGTCAATGCGAGGTCCCTCAGCAGTTGCTGCTTCGAAGTGAGTTTCAGAGGTGTGTCCGGTGCCATTGTGGGGGTGCATGACCTTCGTGGGTCGCGGTCCGGGTTGGCCCGTGGAAGAATTCGGTTGGCCAACAGGAAGCGAGATTTCTTGACCAATCGGAGTTGAGGGAGGCGGTTGTGTGAACAGGTCTACTGGAAGTCGTGGAGTCGCCGAAAAAAGTCGCTGTGAGGGCGAGTAGCCGTCGGGGCCGGGCCTGTTGCGTAGGCCGAGAAGGAGGCCTTTGAGGTCCGATGCCCAGGTTCTTGACGAGGAGGTAGCGATGATAGCGTCTTTTAAGGCACAGTGTAGGCGTTTCACGAGGCCATATTTGGCTAGAGTATCGAGTAATAATTTTACGTGCGTAAAATGTTCTTCGATATCTTTGGAGGCTACTAGAAGGTTGTCTTTATCGCCGATTCCGCAGCGGAAGAAGGTACGGGCGAGTTCGAACGTAGTAAGTGTGGTCGTCCTGAAGGGTACCGTTGTGAAGTCGTGGAGGTGCGGCACCGTGTATCGATCGGGGAAAGTGAGCCTGCTGAGGGCGTGGTAGTCTCCGACGGGGCGAATATCTCCGTCTGGCTTCGGTACTTCGTGTAGAGGGCTTGACCAAGGTGCCTCCGAAGGTTGCATGATGCCGGCGTTTTGGAGTTATGCGAAGTGGGCTTTTGTCTTCGTATAGCTGGCCGGGGCTAGGCGTCGGAGTTTCGCTTGACATGGCGGGCCCTTCGTTACAATATGGTGTTCGACCGGTGCCTCGCAGGGAGCTTCTGAAGGAGCGTGTGCGTCTAGTAGTGCCTGGAAGTAGGGTGTGTTATTTGAGGTTGAACAGCTGAAATTTCCCGGGCGTACAAGGCTAGTGGCTGCGTTGATGAGGCGGGCGTTCGGGAGGTCAACAAGGCTTGGAAAATCGGGGCCGAGGATCGATGTTGAGACATCTGCTACGGTGAATGTCCTTTCATAGGGCGGTAGGTGTACCGAGGCGCAGTGGTTGTCGTATGTGTTGATCTCCGAGCTTTTAGCCGTTCGTAGGGTGCCCAGTTGTGTTCCTTTCCGATGAAATGTGTTGGCGTATTCCGTCGGTTGGTTTCGCCAGGTGCAGGGTTTGATGCATTTTTTCGCTCGGGAGCCCCATCTTCTATGGTAGAAGCAGAACGTCTTGTTCGGTCGTTGAGGGGGTGATTGTCGCTGCGTAGAAGGCCGCATTTGTTGGCGGTGCTGGATCACTTGAACTTCCTCGTCGACGGTAGCCACACGAGGATGTGTTACGAAGGGTATAAGGCGGTCGGCGGCCGCCGCGAGCTTCGTGATATCGGGTTCTACGCTGGCTGCGATGTGAAGGCAAAGACTCTCAGGTAGAGATCCTAAGAAGAGTTGTCGGAGAAGCGAGGTCGGAGTTTCCGAGGGAAGAGCACGTTGAAGGCGTCTGGCGAGGGCCGAAGGTAGCTCGTCTGTCACCGAAGGCTGAAGCAGAGTTGTGAGCTGGGAGCCATCTGAGGGTGCATGAGCTGCGATAAGCCGGTCTTTCAACGTCTGGTAGCTTGCGGAGTGTGAGGCGACGATGTCGGTACAGAGGTCCGCTTGGCGAGGCTCGAGCGCGAGGAAGGCGCAGGTGAAGCGGGCTTCAGAATTTTTCAAGCCTTCCTGGGCGAAAATTAGTTCGAGCTGTGCGAACCAGACGTGTGGGAAAGCCGGGTCAAAAGGCCGCAGTATGAGAGGTGCTGGTGCCGTTTCGAGTGTCTTCGTAGCTCTGGTCTCCATTTTCTTCTTAGTTGTTCTCTTGGATGTAGATCTGAGGAATGAATGCTCCGTTGATGGTCGCTCTCGTTATATAGGCAGCGGGAAGGGCGAGATGGTCTCTAATTGGTTCGCTGAAGAGACGATAGCTGGTTGGTCGCTTGAGAGAGGACGCTGATTGGTCGTGACGAGTGGTGGGGGGTTCGCTGTCGATCGCAAGAGGACGATGGTTCTTAAAGAATCGGTGTTAGTCCGAAGATGGCCGGGGCAAGGGTACGTTGCTCTGCCGGCGTTGCGGTCGCGAAAGTCCGAGGTGGCTGAAACTGAAAGGCTGAAACAGACAGTGGTCCTGAAAAGGACCTTTGTAAGTCCGTTGAAGGTCAAAGCGAATGTGCGTTTTAAGCCGTTGCTGGAAGCGAGAATGCGGGGCGCTATTCGCAGAGGGCAGGAAGCCGGCGAAGGTGCGTATCGAGCCGTCGTCGCTAGAGGCGAGAAGGCGGGATGTTGTTCGCAGAAGGCAGGAAGCCAGCGAAGGTGCGCGTTGAGCAGTCGCTAGAGGCGAGAAGGGCGAGACGCTGTTCGCAGAAGCCGGTAGCCGGTGAAGGTTGCGTGTTCGTCGTCAGGGTGACCAGTGTGATGATCCAGCGGGAGCTATATTTAGGAATGAGTACACGAGACTGCTTGAGTCGGTTTGTGACTTGGAATGCATGTTTACTGGTTAAATACATCGCCTTTTTACACCCCTTATTACAGACCCGGAGGGGGGTAGGGGAACCCCGCTCCGGGAAGCCGCCAAGACGCGGCTTATACCTCAAGTGACGCTATTACATGTTAATAGGGAGCAGCCGATCACTACAATACATATTACATAACATTACATTACATTACATTGCATAACATTACATGAAATATACATATTACATAACATGACGTCCATAATACATTACGTCCATTATACATAATTGCGAAAGTTATGCGTGTTTGAAGAATTTCACGTTAGCGCATGCGCAGGGCGAACCGCTGGCTCTATCATGTTGAAATTTATATGGGACCTCAATGGGCCCTACCCGCTTAATCCCTGAGAATTACATTGAAATTGGGTGAAATCTTTCGTTACTACGGCTGTAACAAGGAAATTGAATCTATTTCACGCCAGCGCATGCGCTGAGCGCACCGAGGGTCCGATGATGCTGAAATTCATACTGGAACTCACTAGGCCTTGTCCAAACAACCCTTGAAAATTAGAGCGAAATTGAATCAAAATTGTGAAAGTTATGCGTGTTTGTTGAATTTAACGTTAGCGCATGCGCAGGGCGTACCGCTGGATCAATCATGTTGAAATTTGTATGGGACCTCAAGGGGCCGCATCCGCACCACCCCTCAAAATTTGAGCTGAATCAATTCAAAATCGTGGAAGTTATGGCTGTAACAAGGAAATGCGGACAGACTCACAGACTCACAGACCCACATACCGACAGACACGGAACCAAATTTGTTCAGTAGGCTTTGAAACGCAAAATGCAAGTGGAAATTTTGATTTCTGAAGACAAAAATTTTTTGGCTCACGAAAGTGAACACAAGGCTTCCGCTGCTTAGCAGACTCGGAAGCAAAATCAAAAGCATCACAAGCTCGTGTTCACTAAAACCTCAAAAAAACCTCGAAAACCCCTATTTTTACAGCTATTTTTCTCCCATAACGCCCCTGGGTGTATTCCGATCGGGCTGCCGAGCTTTGGATCACAAGTAGGATCCGAATGTGTTCCCAAATAGGGACCCAAACTAAATGCAGAAGAAAGACGATTTTAGACCAAAGTTAACGTAAATTTAAGGCTGAAACCTCAAAAGCTCATGTAACTAACATGTTATGAAAACACAAAAAGTACCTATTTGTATACCCATTTTCACTCATTACACCCTTGGGCATATTCCGATCTGTCCACAAAGTTTCGGGACACAACTTGGGCCCAAATGGAGCATATGTGCCAAAGAACGAATTTTTTAGACCGAAAACGAAGCCGGTACACGTGATACAGCGGGCGAAATTGCATTTTTGGAATCTACGCACCTTGAAACGTACAAGAAAAAATGTTGAGGGGTGTTATAAAAAATTGTTCTGAGCGAATACATAGGTGTATTATTCACAGAATAATAAACCATAAGGGAGAAGAGATCGTGTTTTTGGGGGCCAACATTTGTGGAGACCATCTAAAATAACTGTTTCAATTACTGCGCATGAAAGAAACAATAAATGAACAGCAACGTTGCTGTAGGTATGTACGATAGAATAATAAACCCAAGAGACAAGGACATCCCAGCGTTTTCATCCATAACACCCTTGGGTATATTCCGATCGGGCTGCCAAGTTCGGGACACAATTAGGGGCCAAGTGTAGCCTGCGTGTGTTTTAGACCGAAAATAAAGGTAGATATGGATGATACGGTGGGCTGCGTATGGCGGACGGACATTGCATTTAGGGAATCCAAGCACCTTAATACGTAAAAAGAGAATGGGGGAGAGGGGGTTGTTTAAAAAAAACACTTTTGAGTTAAATAGGTGTATTATTCAACGAATAATAATCCTAAAGTGGAACAAAAATGTCGATAAAGGGTGAAAATCGCCAAGAATTGATATAAAACCACAAAGAGTAGAAAACGGCTGAATATCTGTAATTTGTTGCTGTCATGTTGTAATGCAACGACACATCGTTTAACAATTATTGTAACATGTGCAATAATACTACGCCATATTTCATTATCCCTCTAGCCAATGATAGCCAATGATTATACACTAATAATAATCTTGTCTGGAAAGGTTCTGTTATCTTATAGGATTTTTATGCTCCTTGTGACTGAAAGAAAAATAACTGTTCATGTTAGTTCTATATTTTTTAATGTGAAGAGAGATTTTTGCTTTTACGCAAAGCACTATGTACATTTTATATAACTTCCCTGGTGCGATCTTTCCTGGTTGTTCTTCTACAACCCTAACAGAACGCCCGAGTCCCTTTAAATCAAGAGAGCAAGCACCTCTCCCTCTCGGCTTCACCTTTCAGGCGAAAGTTCTCCCTTTGTGGAGAAAAGGCAAAGCCTGTCTAATAAATTTACATTCCCCGAGAGCCTGAAGGGAGAGAAGGCGGGTTAGCGCGGAAAGGAAGATGGGACGTCATGACTTGAGCCTGCGGGGAGGAGGTGGGTGCTAGGACACAAGAGTTGACACCTGTAAGCGAAGAGGCAATGCGCAATCGAGCAACTCCCGGGACTACTCCTTGACAAACGAGGAGTCCCTAAAGTAAACCAGGATGCCGACATGATTGATGACTTCAGGTGCTTAGCGCCTTCTCGGATAAGTTAGGGCCGGTAATATCGGCACTTCCTTCACTTTTTTCTCTCTCCTCGCTTTTCGCGACTCCACGGGTTTTCATTTTATCCTTCAACTTAGGGTAAGAATGGAGAAGACAGTGCCATAGTTAAATACTCCCTTTTTCGCTTAAAAGGAATATCCACAATCCTATAATATATAGGATTGTAACTCTATTGTTTCCATGTGAGTTGACTACTTTCTTCTTTCATTTCTTGAGTGTTTTTTCCCGAGTGAATTAATCTTGTCCTCACCTTTGTAGTTTTTCTCATTATCACTAATTTCGTTGAAGTACGTAATTATGCAAGTGGTGGTAACAGGGTGAATTTACAAAACTGTTTTTCTGACGTTATAAAATTTCAAGTCCGAAGAGAAATCTTGGGAAAATCTTGAGTGAGAAATCTTGTTTGTTCCGAATGGAGAGCCGTTGATTCGTAGTGCAACAGGATTTCTCGCCAGAATCAGTCGGTCATAGGAAATACTGTTGACGCTCGATAGTTCGAACCTCGATAATGTAAAATCGCCTCGGCTACATCGTGCCAGAACTCGCTATAATTTAAGTCACCTCTCTCTCATAATTTGAAGTGTCATCTGGTTCATTCACGAAAAACCCCATGGCAGCGAAAATAATTGTCCTAGCCTCTAGCGTGTATCGAATCACATTAGCTGATCCCAGAGTGCTGATTACTTCTCCAAATGATTTTGAAACGACATAGGTTCATAGGATGGAAGATGACCTTCATGACATCATCAAGGAATCATCACCAGCAGCATGGAGGAATTCCTTTTTAGAAATACAGATATATGATCAACACTCCGAAATTTAATTTGGTTTTACCTTCACTCGATAATATTACCGTACCTACCTTCCGGAGGAGTCCATCGTCACTAGCTGATTGAGTACTGGTGGCGAGCGCTTCCGATGTAAGGACATAATCATCAGGCTGTCGAGAGAATACTCGAATACATCGAAAGCGCTCGCCACCACTACTCAACCAGCTAGTGACGACGGACTCCTCCGAAAGGTATGGTAATATTACTTTTTACACTAGCGGAAATAACCCTTTAGATTTAATACCTTCACTCGATAGTTTGTATAGGCAATATTAGCTTTAGTAATTGCCACGCTGCCACTCCTACGAGATAGAATCCTCGTACGTGGGGTGTAGTTATCTGCTCGACGTGAAATAGTAACAACTTGAAACATGTGTATTCCCTTGATCAAATATGCAAACTTAGCTGAACATACAGGATGAGCGTGGGATTCGCTATTTCGGCACCTACCTATTTATTCCTTGAAAAGGTAAAATGTTTTTCACGCTAATGCATTTTGTTAATAAAGCGCATAGGTCCTGGATAGGTCATGGACCCCCAAAAAAGTTGTCATAGATTTGAATATTGTTTGAGGAATTTAATTCATGCAAAATTGTGAGAACGGAAGACTAAGGTTTCCGGTCTGGGTGGGGGGGGGGGGGGGTGATAAGGGGCTTGAGTTTTCGGGGATTATTTTTATCTATCGTTCAGTTTTTTCAGTCGGACAGATCCGATCCTTTGGAAGTATTGAGGGGTTACAAGAAGAATATTTAATAGCTTGGTAAACATGAAAAATTGCTTGATATTTATTCCCGGAATTTGTGCCTGAATATGTAACGTGTATTAGGGGTTGGGAGATAAACTGAACTGATCAATCAATAACTAAATCAAGATCAATCAACAAGAGGGGGGAATGTCAACAGCTATACCATTTATTTTTATTTTTATTTTTTTAGAACAGAGATCTTCTCAGAAGGGTTAGGTCTCATTCCCGACTAGATGACACAGGTCCATATACAATATAAACAGATAACATAATGAACCATTCTGGTAGAGTTTGAAATGTTTTCAAGATTCATAGAATGTTATTAAGATCCTCCATTTCAGTTTCTAGTCCTTTTTTGCAGAGCCCTGCAATCGTTCCTGTCAACTCGGGCAGTTATGATGCCGTTGGAGGACGGAGAATCGACAACGGGTTTTGATCAGTAGGGTGAATAAGTAGTTTCAATCGAAGGTCCTCCTCCTGAATGTCAAATATTTCCTCCTGCGAGATGCTGGCCATTCCTAGGATGTCTCCACCCCCACAAACCTCCGGTCAGCCGCAACCTGAGCATGCCATTCCGACCTGTGTCTCGCCCCTCTACTACCTTAGATTATAGCGTCTTTGCACAATTGAATTTGATGCTCCAGTGAGTCTGGTTCTCCGAAGTCCCTGACGGCCAATACGATAGTTCCCTTGATCCTCTCCAGTCAGTTAAATATACGACTGACAATGAATTGTACGCTCAATGCACAATACCTAGAACTCAACGAGAAGACCACACTAGATTTTCAAAGTGAATGGATTTTTAGTACGATTTTGTAATCGTATCTTAGCTTCGAACATGTTAGTACCCCATTACTCCATTAGTTACATAATCCCTCTCTTCATTTTACTATTAGGATTCTCCGAATTTCTCCAATAGCGTGAATGATCCAAAATTAATTTCATCCACTTCTACAGTCTGTTCACTACCACTTAGTTGCTCCAGGATCACTTATTACATTTCACTTCACTCAACTAATGTAGAAGTGTAGTGTAGTGAACTACATTATTTTTTGCTCTTTGAAAAAAAAAGTTGAAAGTGACTTGTAAAAATGTGTATATTCGTCATAGGGCCTACTACTCCATTTGATCTCTATCTTCAATGAACCTCTGCCCTAACGAATCATTTCAGTTAACCAGCAGGCTGCCTCTGCTATGGAAGGAGCTTAGAAAAGGGAAATGGAGAATTCAGTGGCTCTCGGAACGCCTGGCAAAACTAGTCTCTTTTCTCCCTCATGGCGGTCCGTTTTGGAGGAGCGGTAAATTGAAGGTACCTACTCCAATAGCGATACTACAAACTTTGGCAGGGGCCCGGGCTCATAGTGGCGGTCCTTGGCGCTTGCTTGTCAAAAATATCTTCTCTGTTTCCTTTTCTAACTTATTTGGTACTATAAGACCAGGAACAGCCTTGTGTGCATGTTTGGTTCAACCTTCAGCTGTATAGCAAATGTTAATGGCTGTATAGCGAATGCTAATGCCCATAAGCAAAACAGACAATATTCAGACGTTGTCTCCGAGCTTCGACGTGTGGCTGATTCTATAAATGGGCGTCTATTAGCAGATCCGATTTTATACCGAAAGTGCTCACCTGTAAAGACGATTGATCGATTTAGTCAACTGCCATGTCAATAGTTCAGTCACAAAAGTATTATAAATTATTGGAACCCACAGTGCAAGAAAATTATGCGAAAACCTACTTCTACGAACCCCATACAACCATCCATCATTACTCCACCATAACAATATGATTTCCCGCGAAAACCACGTTTCGCAGTGAGCGCGATAATCATTACGAGCCCCCGCTTTATTCGAGAACACGAAGCTCCGAGACACGAGGGAGTATATGATTTATTTCCCGGCACACACCCCGAAACATCCAATTCATCACATTATTTGGGCAATAAATGATGGTTCAGTGGAGGTCTTATGAACTGCGTTACTTCCTTCGTTCTTGGCGCGCTCTTCCGGTCACGAAAAATGAGTATATACTCTGAGTGGTTGGGCCTTGTGTATGAGTTTGCTACTGGATGGACGACCCGTTCGTTGCTCAGGATATTAATCGTGTTACGTGACAGTACTTTCTTAGCTGGGTGTATTGATACTCCTCTCTACCCACATTATCCATTATATAGGTACTATAACTTTACGCGTTTGGGATCAGGATTGACACATCGGAAGAAAATTAGAGAGGCAAGGACCAAGCTCCCCGAGTTGGAGTTTAGGTTGAAGATGTTGGGAACCAGGAAATTTTTGACATTTCGAAACCCTTTTCTGGCCATTTTTGCCGTAAAAAATCTATTCGAACCATAGTAAGTCATTTTGAATTAAAATTATGAAGACATTCTTCCAAAAGCTATAGAATGTTGCATTCAAATGAACGGATTTGGTTTTGTCGTCCCTAAGTAGTTTATGTTCATACATTCATAAGGGTGTTCTAGAAATCGTAAAACTTGCCGGAACTTCTTATCGACTTGTAGTCACCTGACCTTTTAAATCCCATTAGGGACTTTGCTTAGTTACCCTGATGGGTAAAATAAATTAATGATATTCGGTTGTAGGTCCCGTTTGGGGTCTAGTTGGTCCTCGAACCTCGGAGTACTGTTAGTCATCAATGAGGAGTGATAAATAGTGTCGAAATTTTCGAAACGCCGTAGCTCAAAAAATTCCAAAAATTGATTCCGAACTGAAGATTTTTTTAGCAGTAAGGAAAGGATGGGGGGGGGGGGGGGTAGGATTCGTTCGCAGTAAGGCCCTGAGTCTGAACCGGAAAGCTTCGTCGACATGACCGTGAATCATGCGGTGTACATAACAACAGTCCAGATATCATTGCTAGGGAACAGCTGATCGTAATCAAGCTTGGCTTCATGAAATCGAGTTCGTTGTGATATTATTTCATTTGAAAGCCAACCCGGCACGTACTCGCACGCGCTAGCCATTTTTCATAAAAGTACGGGAGTTGGAGACTGTGTCAATCGAATGGCGAAAAGGACTCATTTGAAGACACCCAAGAAGGGTGATATAGTTCAGTGCACAAACTGGAGAGGAATCACACTTCTGCCCACAGTAAGCAAGGTCCTCCACCAAATAGCTGAGCAAAGTCTGAATGGCAAAGCTACTGGATACTGGAGATTTGGTGGCCCATTACGATCTCCATCCATGGATTGTGGAGGACTACCGACCAACTTCGTACTGAATATGAAATCAGAAACAGGAAATGGAAATGGATCGGTCATACTCTGAGGTAGGTCGATGGCGCCGTAGAGAAAACCGCTGTCCACTGGAATCCGCAGAGAGGTAGGAGAAGGAGAGGACAACCCAGGGAGACCAGGAAAAGATCGACTGATCGGGACCAGCGCCAGGTAGGCAAAACACGGAGGTAGCAAGAAGGATTGCAGCCAGTCGGTCTGAATGGAGGGCATTTGTTTCTGCCCTGTGCTCCAAAAGGAGTTTACGGACACAAGTGATGTAAAAATGCACTTTTTTTTTACGTACCTATTACAAGTTCGTTGTTCACCGCCAAATGAATCATCCATTTTCGTATTCTGAAACAAACTGTTTGTCTTCCGAGGTCCTCTTGTTTCTGAAAACTCATGATTTAGAACTAAAAATTTGAAAAAACCCAAAAAAAACAAGAAAACCCAAAACCAAAGTTGACTTGAAACCCCTGCAAACCCCTGCACGACGATTTATTATTTTGTACAGAATAGCCTTCTGTAACAGATCACAGCTCTCTGTATAGATAACCCGTCTATATAATATAGGTAGGTAATAATATGTACAATTCCATACATTTTATTATTTAGATCGCAGATCCTCCGTAGGTTAGTACCTAACCCCCTACTCGTTACTGCGTACCTACCTAAATCACGAGTTAAATGTTGCTAAAATAATTCTGTCGATGACAAGCAGTAACTAAAATGGCGAAAAGAAACGGAAATAATGAAGTTTTGAAGGGAAATTGTTGATGTGGAGTGAAAAAAGTTGCAAAAGTACCTACCAACAAACTCCACCCCCTTCTACATAGATCGTATAATGACCGGTGTGTGATAATTTACCGTTGTGTAATAAATTACCACTGTGTAATAATTTACCCATCAATAATACTTCAACGTTTCCACGTTACCTATCAACAAACTCCAAAAGAGCCATCATTTTGGTTTATTATTTTCAATAATGAACCATTGGAATCGAGCAAGAAAAAAAAAAGTCTTACCCCCCCCCCCCCCCCCCCATCAAAATTTGATGGTTTACGTTTCAAGGTATGTAGAATCCAAAACTGCAATAAAAAATATTTCTGTCTGTCCGCCGTACGCCGTACGGGCCACTTTTCTTAGTTACCATGAAATAAAATTGATGAAATTCGGGTTACACGTTCCGTTCGGGGTCTAGTTGGTCCTCGAAGCTCGACGTTACTGTGAGTCATCTCTAAGGGGTTCAAAATAGGGGTTGACATGTTCAGAACGCTGTATCTCAAAAACTTTCGATTGAAAGGAATGGTTTTTTTTACGATATTAAATTTGTCTTGAGCTAAAAAAATTTTTGAGAAAGATTTTTGTGTAAAATTTTTCATGTGCACTAGAATGCTTCGTCAACACGATCGTGAATCAAACGGTATAAATCGGGCCCAGATTTCAGCACTAGTATTATTGGTGGATAAATTATTACACAATGGCAAATTATTAAACAACGGCAAATTATTACACAACGTTAAATCATTACAGAGCGGTAAATAATTACACCACGGTAAATTATTACACAACGGTAAATTATTATACAATGGCTCATCCACCCAGAAGGGGCTGGATTTTATTGATAGGTACTTTCGCAACTTGAACAACCGTTGAAGTATTATTGATGGTCAAATTATTACACAACGGTTCATTATTCTATCTCCATAGAAGGGGAACCTATGTAACCAGAAGGGGAGTACGGGGTTAGGTACTAACCTACGGAGGGTCCGCGATCTACATAATATGTGTAGAAAATTACATATGTTATATGGAAGGGTTATCTATACGGAGACCTATGATCTGTAACAGGAGGGCATTCTGTACAAAATAATAAACCGTTGTGCAGGCATTTGCAGCGTTTTCAAATGCAATAATATCACAAAACAACCAACTGGACTTCATACTCCGTGAATATAATCATGTGCTCCCTTGCAATGATGATCTCGGGCCAATTCCCGATTGATAGCGCGTCCCTTGTGATAATATTTGGCCTGAATGTAATCAATTTCATTCCTCCTTCTGTTGAAAATGCATGTCGGTGCAAACTTCTAGGCATTGCTGTGAACGATCAGCTGGACATGCAATGCTCCGGGTGGTCTCAAAAAAACTCCCAAGTTCGAGAACTATTTAAAACCGTAAACAAATTCGAGAAAACAGCGTCCTGGAGACTTAAATCCCTATTTTGAACCCCTTAGGGATGACTGACATTAACGCCGAGCTTCGAGGATCAACTAGCTCGGCGTTACTGTCAGTCTAAGAGGTTCAAAATAGGGGTTGAAATTTTCTGAACGCCGTATCTCGAAAACTTTCGATTGGAGGGTACATATGGTTTTTTTTACGTTATTAAATTTATCTTGAGCTAAACAATTGTTTGAGGCCACCCAGAGCATTGTACGTCCAGCCGTTCGTGTGCACCAAAAAGCTTCGTCAACTCGATCGTGAATCAAACGGTATAAATCCGGCCGGGATATCATCACTTCGGAGCACCTGATTATAATCTAGGATGGCTGTATGATGTCGAGTTGGTTGTTCTGCGATATTATTTCATTTGATAAGTGATGGACTATTGGATTTTGTTGGTAGGTAGGTACTTCTGAAACTTGAACAAACGTTGAAATATTGTTGATGGGTAAATTATTACGTAATGGTAAATTATTACACAGTGGCAATTATTACACAACGTTGAATTATTACGCAACGGTAATAATTGTTAAACAACGGAGAATTATTACACACGAAAAAGGGGCTGGATTTTGTTGATCGGTACTTTTGAAACTTGAACAACCGTTGAAGTATTATTGATAGGTAAGTTATTACACAATGGTTTATTATACTTGTAATGTGTCGGATTTCTACTTATACCTCCTAGGATGGATGGCGAGTTATGGGAGGGGAATTCGATGTAGAATACAACAGAATTTACCTGTAGTTTTGCAGGCAGGCAGTTGGCCCTGTATACAGTTTTGCACAGTGCTGCTACAGGTTTAGGGTTCGGAGGGCTGGATAACTGCAGCTGGAAGGCTAACAAAGGGGTGATGCCTGTTGGCGATCAAGAAATGTGACTCTACGTGTCGGTTGAAGGATTTTATAAGGTGGCTCTACTATCGCAAGTGCATATATTGAACAACAGAAGGTAAGTATACAACAAAGGGGGTTCGCGAGTTCGGAATGAGTTTATATAAAGATGTAAGGTGAAGTTAGGGTGAAGTTAGGTTGACGCGGTAAATGCGGGAGTCTAAATACAATAGCAAAGGGGCTGATACTGGAAAAGATTATATAATGATAGATTATATAAGATTGTATAATTGTATTGATTGATTATATAAGATTGTATAATTGTATTGATTGATTATATAAGATTGTATAATGAGATTATATAATGATAGTTCAGTATTGAAAATAACAAACCAAAAATGTGGTTGAGTATCATAAACAATATGATGATTCTTCGATCCTTACTCCATGCGTATGTCAATAGTATAATATGTAGTAGGCTATTTAATAGTCTAGTATATGTAGTAATGTATGTACTACTACATTAAGTGCATGTTTACCATTTTGATCCTGTTAGTCACTCATGGGTACCTGTGTAAGGGTCTTTCACGGTTATTAGTATTTCATTATCTTTTGATTTTAATAAGTTGGATAATTTCCTAAATATTTATACAGTTGTAACAATAAAGACATAGTTTTAAAAAATCTTGATTTTAATTATATTTTTCAATTGAGATATTATTATGATAGCTTGCCAAACAGAGATGCTTCATGAAGGTTGTGCTAAATTCGCGATAACATTCGCGATGCATCCTGTTCAACATAGCTCTTGATCGGGCAATCAAGGACGCTGGTCTGGATCGCCGAGGCACCATCTTCAACCGTAGCGTCCAAATACTGGCATATGCAGACGACATCGATGTGATTGGCAGGAGTGAGCGGGATGTGAGGGAGGCTTTCTTGGCATTAGACCGGGAAGCACGAAAAATGGGACTCGTGGTGAATGAGCAAAAAACGAAATACATGATTGCAATGCGTAATCCACCACCAGTCCAACACATTGACATGGGTGAGTACAGATTCCAGGGTGTTGAATCCTTTCAATACCTTGGGTCTGTTGTCACAGCTGCTAATGATATGTCCCGAGAAATCGCAGCTAGACTTGTGGCTGCCAACAGAAGCTACTTTGGATTGGTGGGGCACTTCAAGTCCCGGAACGTGTCAAGGAATACCAAGCTCCTCCTGTACAAGACCCTCGTCCGCCCGATCCTCACCTACGGCTCGGAAACATGGACCCTGACTGTGGCAAATCTAAACGCACTTGAGGTCTTTGAGAGAAAGATCCTGAGAAGGATATTTGGACCAGTCAGGGAAGGCGCACAGTGGCGAACCCGGTATAATAATGAAGTTTACTCTCTGTATAATGACCAGCGCATTACCGGGTTCATCAAATGTGGGAGGCTGCGCTGGGCCGGCCACGTAGCACGCATGGCTGACACAGAGATACCAAGCAGCATCCTACGAGGGAGTCCTGGGGGAAGGCGGCCTAGAGGTAGACCTGGTCTCCGCTGGCTGGATGGAGTGGAAGAGGATTGTCGGGCGATGGGCGTGAGAGGTTGGAGGGTTGTTGCCAAGGATCGGACGGAATGGCGACGGCTACTGGAGCAGGTCAAGGCCCGACACGGGCTGTAGTACCATGGGGTTGGTTGGTTGGTTGGTATAATTGTATTGATTGATTATATAAGATTGTATAATGAGATTATATAATGATAGTTCAGTATTGAAAATAACAAACCAAAAATGTGGTTGAGTATCATAAACAATATGATGATTCTTCGATCCTTACTCCATGCGTATGTCAATAGTATAATATGTAGTAGGCTATTTAATAGTCTAGTATATGTAGTAATGTATGTACTACATTAAGTGCATGTTTACCATTTTGATCCTGTTAGTCACTCATGGGTACCTGTGTAAGGGTCTTTCACGGTTATTAGTATTTCATTATCTTTTGATTTTAATAAATAGGATAATTTCCTAAATATTTATACAGTTGTAACAATAAAGACATAGTTTTAAAAAATCTTGATTTTAATTATATTTTTCAATTGAGATATTATTATGATAGCTTGCCAAACAGAGATGCTTCATGAAGGTTGTGCTAAATTCGCGATAACATTGTTAAATGTGTCTTGAACTTTGGAACTTGGATTTTTGGTAAGTAACTATGATTTGACCTATTGGTTTGAGTAATTTCTAAGTCTGGAACCGAAACCTCTCGTTTTCTAAGCCAACACGTACTCACCCTACCGCCCAACATCATCCGGATTTCCTTGTGTTTTTGTTGGCAAGTAAGAAACCTAATGACATCCCCGATCCTAGGAGAAAGAAAAAAGAAGAAATGAAACTAAAGAAAACTTTTAGGTAAACCGAGAACTCTTAACCTCGACCCTTGAGGTGGTGCATCCCCCACTCCATCTCGTCCTTGTCCCTTAGGTCTCTAACCAGGTTGAATTTCTTCTACCCGGTCACACCCACCTCGCTAAGCAAGACATCCTGCGGCAAAAGCCTACCTGGGTGTCTCAATTCTTTTATGGCTGGTCTTTATAGCTTTCCTCTTTCCAGAGCTGCACTTCGATAACGCCTCCTTCTTTCTTTCATAGTCCCCATTCCTTTAAATCATTCGTAAAGAGATGGAGTATAACGTTTTATGGGGTGGATTATTACAAAATCATAGATCTTGGATTCTGCCCTCCGCCGTAAGGGGCGGGTGAGCCATTATTTGTTCTTTCTCCCTTCTACCCCTTTCGTGAGCTATTGCTTCCCTTAGTAACGTCTTGAAAGCACCTCACGTTTAAGGGGCGTGAAAATTGAATCTGCCCTAACTAATATTTGTTGCTAGCTCCTAGATCATTCTTATCTGGCTGGAACTAATGTTCTCAGAATCGTCATTACGTGTCCTCTCGGAATCATTTTATGATTTATATCTTAGATTTGACTTGATAGCTAGATATATACAACACGCGATGGAATTATGTGGAATTGCGAAAAATGTGAATTATGGAAATATGAATTATTTGAAATTGCTATCAGGGGAAATGTAGATTATGTGAAGTTGCTATCAGTTGGTTCTACAAGGTATGATTAAATTTAATAGTTCAAATGACCTATTCCCTCTTCTCCCTTCCCCTCAGCCAATGAATACTTGGAGAGGTGTACGTTTAATAAATCAATTCGTAGTTATTTTTAAAGTCGAAAGGCTCTACCAATGACATCATGATAATTCGTGGAAAATGAAAAAATAATTATAGGGGTTGATGATATCTTTGCGTGAGATGAATTTACGCAAACGAATTGAGGTCCTTGATCCTCTAAACAACCTTTCACGGTTATATCTATCTAAATTCGCCGTACCGCTATTTTGGAAACACCTGGTGATTACTTCATAAGAATCATCTTTTTCGGTAGTATATTATATGCCTACATTTTCGTGGTGGAGGAATTTCAGAACGTTGGCACCTGTAAAGTGTTTAGCCAATCAGCTATTCAAAGAATGTTGTCGTCATTTACCTACCCGGGATTTGATAAACTTCTTTATTTTGTTTTACTTTCTGTAAATTTCAAGGTAGGTAATTATCCATTTTGGCATTTCCGAGGCATCGTATTTCGAGGGAGAGGGGGTGAGGGGGGGCATGTGCACACGTCATTAATTAAGGAAAGATTATTGCTGTCGAGTCGAAAATCCTTATATGGCCCATATACGTGGCCTGTGGTCTCTGAGTTGAATAATATTTATCCTCAACTGGGAGACTCAGTGGAAAGTCTGTCTTGATTTGTTATTGTGACTTAGTTGGTGGTCCTATAATTACTTGGATTCGAGTCATCTTTGAGTTATTATTTTTTTGCTGGTCTTTACGTTCCAAACGGGCATCTCTGTAGCCTTGAAAATTACGACCTAACAATCGCTTCTACTCTCCGACTCGAGGAAAAGAAACTGCTTTGTACGTATTATATAGGTAAAAGCTTCCTTTCAGATCTTGGCCGCTCGAACGTAACCTTTACATTTCACAGTTGAATGGTTACCTACTTGAGAATTCATCATGATCGGATCGGATGACTTCAAAGAACCACTATTCAAGTTGGAGATGAAATATGAACTTTGTGACGGTATATGAGAATTTTGTCCATAATTACGAACCAGAGCTCTTCTCCAGTATTTGTGCGTTCGGCTGAAAGGGCTGGCGGTTCGCAAAAAGAAATCGTCAACTCCTGGAAGCATTGCGTTATAATATAACCGGTGTCTTACCATGGGGAATTCACATTCCTCACCCTACCTTTTTTGAGCTCTGAAGAGGAGGAAACTATTATTTATGGGCGGCTAGATTTACTTCCTCTCTATGACAACTTTGCAAATGACATTTTAAAAATTACCAATATTCCAAGCGGGTAATTATTCGAATAAAGTGGTAGAATCAAAACCCAATGTCATTGAAGATTTGTGCCAAAACTAGTTGATTTTGATCTTATCTTTGTCGTGAGTTTCAACATTCCTAAGTAGTTCGGTACTTTTCTTTTTAAATTTCATTCGCTGATTGAAAGGTATTGGTTTTACCAATAATGATTTATTAACCGCAGGTGCATGTTCACAATGATATCTAGATCGGTGCATCCGGTGGGATACCGTAATAAATCTTCGTCCTCGTAAGTACACACTTTGAAAGGTTATTGGAGCGGATTTTTATTTTCAATTAATTTAATTGAAACTTTATATAACAATGTTTGCTTTGTTATTTATAAGTTGGGTAATTACATACAGATTGTAATTCACTAATAATGACGGAACGTGGGTCGGGGTTGACGTCCAATACACCTCCTTTGATTATACAATAATGAATAAATCGGTTGAAGTCAATAGGTTTCATTTCTTCGTTTCGGACTCGGCAGCTAATGTCCGGCCCGTTACACATATCTGCATTGTCGGGTTTGGATGGTGTGTCGCCAATTGCTGATGGCCTTAGCGCTAAGACGGGGCACGGAAAAGCTCCTTTACACAAGCTTGATGAGATTGGCTGTATGGGTGTAAGTTATGGGGGATCAGCGAGGTCAACTCCACCGGACCTGGACCTACCGTAAGTCTTGGAAGCGTTTTCGTACAGTAGTTATTCATCAGCTGACTGATCAATGAACCTTGATTGGCTGAAACATAGAAAATTAGTCAAAGAGGAAGTTGATTTTTTCCTGTTCTAAAGTTTCATTATTGAAGATAAACAAAATTAGTCACTTTCAACATCAATATTCTCATACATGTTAGATGTACGTAACAATACTGTTCCCCATTAACCCAACTGTCACTAAATTCTATGTTCCTTGGACACACCTGTGACCTTCTATTGAGACCAGTATTATGTACCTGTTGTTGCAAAGGAAAATATTCATTCACACGGACGCGGCTATGGATAAAACTTCCTGTTTTTTGTTCTCGTAATGTTGTGATACATAATCCAAGCGAATTCACCCTTTTATGTTTGACTTTCTCTCGACGCATTAAATCGCCTTTGATTCCCTGTTGTAAGCGGCGTTTAAAAAATTGTTACTCCTCGCCTGGGGGTTGATAGGATGTAGCAGGCTCGGTGGACAAAGAGTTATTTTTTAATTTTTTTCTTCTTCCGTAAAGTTGCGGAGAGAAAGGTCGAGCGAGGTGGGAGGATAATTGGATCTCAATTGAAACTCCTGGACAGAGGCGAGAAAAGGACGTCAATGGCGATGGTGAGGGGGAGGGAGTGAATGAAGAAGATGCGGGTAATGGAGTGAAAACAGACTGGAAAAGAAGGGGTTGCTTCAGGAAGGAAAGGGGATAGGCCTCCTTTGTGGGGAGTTATTAACCCTTTCTTCGTGAGCTGGGTATTGTAAACCCGGCAACCAGCCGCCCGGTGCAGTGTGCACCGGTATTAATTAGACAAGATAGCGAGTAAGCTATCCTTGCCGGAGATGCTAGAGTGCTACAGCACCTCCTCATCCCACTGCTGTCGCTTCTTCCCGGGTCGAGCATTTTCTTCAATGATCCGACTCCTGAAAGGAGGAAGGAGGACTTCATTGTCTGAACCACTAATGACGGTCTCATTAGTCCATCATTCTCGAATTCGCTCGCAATGATTGATGTTTACTACAACATCCTTAGCATTTCAGACCATTTGTCTATATCTTGTCTATTAGGCGGACCTGAATGCGGTAGCTTGGTTCCATCAATAATCCGGTTATCGTGGCAGCCCCTCCCGCTAATTCAGTTGATCCTCTTCCCCTTATTGCTCTCACCGTCTGAGCCCGAGATTAAGCTCTTGCAGCAGGTGTATTAGCAAATATCCCTACAGGTATTAGTAGTTTGTTATTCGTAGGTATATCTCACTATAATGCCCGTCTACGTTCAACGCCTCTTTACTGATTAGGAGCGTATAACAACTACTGTTCACGTCGCACTTTACAATATTGCACACACGACACGCAACGAGATTACTAAGTCAAATATAATAAATTTGATAGATTTGGCACAGGTTTCCTGGGGAACTAATTAATCATTTTAATTAATAAAGTAATAATAATGGAGAACTGTGTCTGTATTGTGTACTAAGTGATCACTTTTTGTGGAAATCGTTTATAAATAGTGGATTCCAAGGGGCCGAACAGTTTTGCCTGTCAAATGAAATAATATCACGAAACAACCAACTCGACTTCATACAGCCATCCGTGATTATAATCATGTGCTCCCTAGCAATTCCAAATTGTTGCCGCGTCCCTAGAAATGATATCTGGGCGGAATGTATACAATTTCATTCACCCTCCTGTTGAAGAAGCCTGTCGGTGCAAACGTCTGGGCAAACGGCTGACGTACAGTGCTCCGGGTGGTCTCAAAAAACTCCCAAGTTTGAGAACTATTTGAACCCGTGAAAAAAGTTGAGATAACGCAGTCCTGGAAACCTCAACCCCTATTTTTCACCCCTTAGGGATGACTGACATTAACGCCGAACTTCGAGGACCAGCTAGCCGCCGAATGGGACCTATTTACCGAATTTCGTCAATTGTGGTTCATGGTAACTAAGATAAGAGCGAAACAAGGCGTACGGTACAATAATGTTTAGGTTTATTATTTTCAATAATGAGCCATTGGAATCGACCGTGAAAAAAAAAATTCAACTCCCCCTGCAAAATTTGATGGTTTACACTTCTTGGGGTCGGTCGGAAATTTTAGATTGTCCCCCAGCCCAAAAACATATCCATGTTAAAACATCCATTTTTATGCAATAGATGTAAATTGTTGGGACAGTAACTCCTAAACACTACAGGCAACACAAAGGCAGTCTGAGCGTTTGACCCATGAGTATTTTCTATCAGCAGGTACTTTGTTTTTATATTTCTTCAGTACCTGCACATATTTAAACAGAAATTTGAGAAGTCTTCAGAAACTTTGCAACATACAATATTATTGCACGAGATTCAATTACTCTCTAAATTATATCTATTCCCGACTGTAAAAAAATATAATCGTCAAACATCATATTGTCGGCAGAATGATAATTCGATACTTGATAATCTGATCACTGTATCGAGAAACCAGAAACCATCACAAACGGAACGTCGATGTTTGAATTAACTGTTTCGATAACAAGAGCTCAGTACTCTCGTTTTCGTCAGCTGATGTTCCCTAATGCGATGTTCAGCATCATGGATCATTAATTTCATGCACAGCGTTCCTGATTTCAAGGGTTTTCCCACATACCTTTTCGTATTTGTGTTGTATGATCTCACACGATCTCCAACCAATTCCACAGTACAGTACATTCAGCCCTTACGTTACGCGAGAGGGTGGGACGTGGAAACCCTCGACTCAATATTTTGGCTACATTTCTTATTTAAACCAGTTTTCCGTTTTCTTCAAAAACACCGCAGAGAACCTTGTTTAACTGATGAACTCTTATCTTTCAGGGTCACCATGTTACTCCATTTTGCTTTATTATTTTGAATAATGAACATTTGGAATCGAGTATGGAAAAAAGTTAGCCTCCTCCCCACATGATATCTTGCTTTACAGATAAGTATGTTGAATCCGAAATGGAATTAAACAGTTTTGTCCGCCCACCTCAGGCCGCGCGCGTTAGAAGCCGTTGTGATGATTTGCAGCGTTTTTGGTGACGTAGAGCAATATTTTTGTTGATATATTCGCGAATACCGAAACAGGAGAGTTCGCAGGTGAATTTCAAATTATTATACATCGTTACATAGTGACAAATTCACGAATAGCCTGAGTGGAAATGCAAGGAATGGGTAGGAATTACGTAACTACCTAAATATAATTTGAATTGTTGTAAATAATTTTTTTTGTTTATTTTTTCCCCGCCAGTATAATATCAAATCATATCAATAATATAATAACGGTCGTTTTTCTCATTTCAGATTATTCTACTGCTCCCTCAGTCTGGTAAGTCATAAATTATTTCAATTCCTATGTCTCAACGTGGGCCTGTAACCGGTGATCTAACACGAACGAGAAACGAAACGGTTTCTTTGTGCTTTTTGAATATAACTTTTTTGGCATGGATGCATCCAAAATAAAAGATATTTCCTGTAAACACCTCTGACTTTGAGAGGTGCAAACGTTCGTTTTAAACGTCCGTCCAGGGAAACTACTCTGAGTTCGGTAAATCCGGATTCTTGCCGCCAATTTTCGAATGCAGTACCTGCATTCGCCTTTATGGGTGTTTTCCTTTATGGCTTTATTATAATCAGTAGATAATCCTTGGAGTTGAACGTGAAGAAAGAAGTTTATCCCCCCTCAAAATATGATTGTTTGCGTTTTTTTTTTTGTTTTTTTTAATAATAATAATAATCTTTATTGTGCATGAGACTTTGCAGTCTATATAAAGCACACATGAATTACATGAAACAGACACTTAATAATTTGAAAGGCGCTTTACACACAAAAGGTAGTTATTGGAATTTAATTAAAGGAACATAAAAAAGGGGGGGGGGTGCATTTGGAATAGGTCCTAGGTTACTAATAATATAATTACGCATCACTTAGATGCTTACGTACAGCTGCCAAGAAACGACCCAAGGTGGGCAAAGACCGCACAGAGACAGCTAGCGCGTTCCAGTACCTAGCCCCCGAAACTCCAAAAGAGTGAGCTATAAATCTACTCCTGTGTTGGGGAATCAACAAAGCATTTGAGCGGTTCGAAGAAGCCAGGCGAATAGTCGTGTGAAGGTATGGAGGGAGACACCCTTTAAGTAACTTGAAAATAATCTTAAGGTGCCTGTATGTGTAATACTTGATTATAGGCAGACACAAAAGTTTTAAATCACCTACCGAGTGGCGTGGCTTTACGTTGTACACATAGCGAAGGCAAGCTTTATAAGCAACTTCCAATTTATGGTTTAAGGGCGAAGAGATACAACATGAGAATAAGGAAGAACAGTACAGCAAGTGAGGGACAACTAAAGCATTGGTAAGTCTGAGTTTAAAAAAATGTGGAGTAAAATTGGACATGCGGCGCAGAGAGTGGAGACTCCCATACACCCTTCTACACATCTGAGAGATCTGAGGCACCCAGGACAAACTGGCATCAATGAGCACACCCAAATTCTTCACCTGTGATGAGAAGGGGACCACAACTCCGTCGATTAAGATAGGGGGTAAGGGATCTGTAGGAATCACGTCTTTGTAGACAACAATCGCCTGGGATTTACGGGGATTGATCTTGATACCATTATTTTGAGCCCACTTAGAAATAGACATGAGTTCCCTGTTGATAAGTTGTATAGAGGAAAGTAGGGGTTCTCCGAGGCAGGACTGGTAATATACCTGGAAGTCATCAGCAAATAAATGATAGAAACATGACTGAAGGACGCTGGGGAGGTCATTTATAAAGAGTGAGAAGAATAGTGGGCCCAACACAGAGCCCTGGGGTACACCTGAACAGACAGGGAGGAGTGTTGAGATGGAGTTGCCTGACATAACCCGCTGGGATCTCTCTGAAAGGTAAGACAAAACCAATTTGCAGGCTGAAGTAGAGAAGTTGAAGAATTTTTTAAGCTTAAGAATAAATAAATTATGAGGCATGGAGCCAAAGGCGTTCTTAAAGTCTAATAGTATCAGAATAGTACACTGATCCAGCTCAATCCCAGCTCTAACGTCCTCTATCACCCTTAACAGAGCAGTCTCGCAGATATATCCCTCTCTAAACCCCGACTGATAAGTACACAGCAGTTTTTCGGACTTAATATGAACATTTATTTGAAATTTAACTAAAATTTCAAAAATCTTACTCAAGACAGGTAATATGGAAATAGGACGATAATCAGACAACTCAGAAGGGTTGTTAACTTTAGCAAGGGGCAACACTAAGGCCGATTTCCAGGCTAGCGGAAATTTGGAAGTTGTTAAGATATGGTTGAACAAATGCGTGATATGAGCAATTATAAATGGAAATAATAAAAGAAGGAACTTACGAGGTATACCATCACTCCCTGTTGCATTAGAGACAACAGATTTAAAAGCAGCCTCAACTTCACAAGGCTCCACATTACGAAAAGCAAACTGACTGACTTCAGGGAGGCAAGAATTTTCCTCAACGACAGGGTCAATTAAAGGGGACGCAGGAGATTCAGCGAAATGGGCATTTAGATCATCCAAACTGTATACCAAACCAGAATTCGAATCATTGCTCACATTTCCGTCACTCAATCCCAATTTCTTCACATTTTTCCAAAGAACAGAGGACCGCAAAGACGAATCCAATTCCGACTCAAAATGTCCTTTTTGCATGCCGCACAACTTTCTTCTTCCAATCATCCAACCGTCTGTACCGTGCTTCATCCGCCTCACTCCCAGACACCTGCCATTCACGGAACGCAATATCTCTCATCCGAATGGCACTGCTGACTTTAGGAGAGAACCAGGTTTCAAGGTAGGTACGTAGAATCCAAAAATGGAATTAACAAAATAAATAAAAATCCGTTCGTCTGCTTTACGCCGCCGTATTTTGCACTTTCCTTAGTCGCCATGGACCAAAATTGATACAGTTTCGTTTATGGATCCCATTTGGGAACTCGACCTTAGCGACTGAAACCGAGCCGGGTTGGTCAGATGTTCGCTAGGGGCGAGACAGCGCTAGGAGCTTCTCCTCGGCTTAGCGTATCTGTTATCTATCTTCCAATCTGTCTGTGATCTCTTCAACCATTTGTGAACATTTCTGTGCGACAAAAACAAACGAAGTTGTACGTACCTACGAATATTGCAACTAATGGAAGCTAAGTGAAAACCATTAGAAAATGTTGCCTCAAAATGTATTACCGTAACAAAATTCGAGTATGTATTTGTCCTCCATTTTATGTAGGGTTTTATGTAGATGACAGATCAGCGAGATGCATTTGAGAGAGAAGTCGAATTAATGTACTGTCTCCACTTATCAATACTGTAATTATAGGCAGGTAGCGGTAGGAGCTTCTAGCCTTATCTATGATCTGTCCAATCTGTTATCTGACATCTCTCCAACGAGTTGTGAACAATTTACGGGCGGTAAAAACAAATGAAGTAGTACATACCCATAATATAGCTATTAGTAGTTGTATCTTAGTGAAAACCATTGGAAAATTGTAGCCGCGAAATTTATTACCAAAAAAAAAAATTCGAGTATTTGTCCGCCAGAGATTATAGGTAGGTACAGGACAGATCAGTGACATGCGTTAGAGAGAGATTTCGAGAGAAGTCAAATTAATATATTGTCTGTATGTACTTATCAATAGGTACTGTACTTATAGGTAGGTAGCGGTAGGAACTCCTCCTCGGCTTATCTGTGATCTGTCCAATCTGTTATCTGACATCTCTCCAACGAGTTGTGAACAATTTCTGGGTGATAGAAACCAACGAAGTTGTATATACCTAGAAATATAGCAACTAATGTTTTTATCTATCTAAAACCCATGAGAAAACTGTAGCCGCAAAATTGATTACCCGGACAAAATTAGAATATTTGTCCGCCGAATATAGTCGAATATAGGTAGGTAGGTACCGGAGAGATCAATGAGATGATCTTGCGGGAGATTTTCTCAAGATGTCAAATTAACATTTTCTGTTTGTACCTTTTAGTACTGCAATAATAGGTAGGTAGCAAACTGGCGTGGTTTGAATTAAATTTGAGCGGGTTCGGCTCCTAGTGAACAGCGCTGTTTTACCCCTAGCGGAGGTCTGACGAACTCGGCTCGGGTTCAGTCGCTAAGGTCGAGTCATTTGGAATCTACTTGATCCTCGAAGCTTGGCTTTACTATCAGTCATCTGTAAAATTTTCAAACCGCCGTATCTCGAAAAAAATGGTATTTAAATCCTGGCCAGCTACCACTGCTAGGGAACACCAGATTATCATCACGCATGGCATTATGAAATCGAGTTTGTTGTTCCGTGATAGTATTTCATTTGAAGAAAGACGTTATTTAGATTTTGTTGGTAGGTACTTTCATATGTTTGTTGAGAGGTACAAGTTTGTTTTTCTCGGCCAAACGAATCATCCAAATTAGATTAAAATTTGGTGATAATTATGTCGAGAGTCTTACTTAGTTTCAGCGAACATCAGAATTTTCAAAAATTTACCTGGTGGGAGAGGAAAATGCATATTTATTCAACTGTAATTTCCGAAAGTTATAGCGAGCTTACATACTGCCACTCCGGTGGCATGTAGTTGTCTTACCTCTGTGTGTGTATGCATGTTTGCGAGATTGGGTAGGTTGGTATCCACCTCACAAAAACGATCCTACTAATTCTGGGTCTTACGCTAAAATAGGAATTTAGTAATGTACCCTCTTTACAGGAAAATAATGAACCGCTATGTAATAATTGTTGTTCTATTTCCTATTATTATAATTTATATTATTTTCGATGTTATGAATAAGCCTGCAACTAGTTCATTTTTATGCTGATTACTGTAAATCGCCCTCTCGATTCGACATCCAATGCCTACGCTCACCGTCAACTCGCAACTCTTTTTCGATTCTCTTTTTTGCATCGCTTGGTTAGAAATTTCATCTAAAACTATTTGATACTGCGATAGCGTTTGAGGAAACAATCTTCCTCGGGAATCAAACAATAGGAAAATTTATGGGAGGCGCTTTTAATGAACAAGTAACATACCGACTTATTCAACCAGCGAGACCACTGCTGACCCTTATTCACCACTACCTGCGATCCTTCTGGATCAGTTTTTCATTTTGCCACGCAGGCCGCTTGATGTTGAAGCCTTTTAATTATGATAGGCGGATAAAAGAGTAAGTAGGTAACTAATTTTATTGCACTCCCATAACACAGAAGTAACTACATTTTCTGAAAGCTAAGCGGATTCCTTCTCGCTTCAGAAACAATTAGTTTCCCTTCTTCTTGCTTACCCTACTGTGTAATGGAAAGAAGACTGTTATAATATTGGTTTATAAACTCTTCCTGGGCTCTCTAGGGAAAACTCCTCACTTTTATTAAAGATCCTCAACTGTTGGCTTATTGCGTCGCTGGAACTCACGCGGCTAAGGGGGAAGGTAAGCCTAAGCAATTTATTCTCGAGTTCGCACCGTAGATATTCACCTGCGCACAGGATAATAGGTTTCGAATTTCTCTTGGTGAGAACTTCTTGTTAAACAACTTTCTTGATTTCATTCAGTACTGTAAGCAACGGTAATTATTCCATGGTATCAATACTTTGTATAAAAGATGTGAGTACCTACGAAAATATTCCATGGTATCAATACTTTGTATAAGGGTGTATACGTTGTATATGGGGGTGGCAATACGTTGTATCTTTGCCGCCGTTTCGACATAGACACGTCTTATGACTGGGAGGCAGTCAAGAATATTATTGCCGAACGTCAGGAGGCTGCTACTTAGAGTCGAGCGACATTTGTGTGTGGGTAAGTTTATGTACTCGTATGTACTCGTAAGTCTGTACCGGGAAAATTGGCCTTGGAACGGTCTAAAAAATCTAAAATTTTGACAAACTCCTTGGGCTCCCAGAATTTGCTGTAGTTTTTGGTGTCTCGACAACGCCTAGGAGAGGTGCCATGGCGCCACAAGAACCAAAACACCAGTAATAGTGGGATCTTGGGGTAGTGGAATCTGGGTAATAGTGGCTTCATATTTTCAGGATATACTATCAGGTATCGCTATATTAGGTTTTTAAAGTTTCCCAGTTGTCTTAATTCAGCCGTGGATTTTGAAAATATGTTATTCGCATGCGTTATTCATGTAAGTGCCACGAAACAGCTGGGCTATCCGTAGTAAACATGAAAATAAAACGCTGCAAATTATTACACAACAGTTTATTATTCCTCTGCATAGAAATCCCCTTCTGCGAAGATCACTGAATTCCTATTACTGTAAGATCCTGATTTAGTAGTGTCGTTTTTTGCGGTGGATGCCTACCTGCCCACGTACGCACACACACACAGACACGGCAAATGTCCCACCAGATTCGAATTACAATACGCTCCCTAAAACGTTCGGCAATTATAAATAGTAGTGGGGGAAATGTATTGCCGGTGGGTTAGTAGCTGGTAGGTTCAATGGATCATGCGTTTCATCGAAAATTCGCTCATTAAGTAGGCATGTGTAACTGAACCTTCTTAATTATGATTCAAAAGTTCCAGAACGGTGTAATGAAATATAACTGACAAGCGAACTAGAAAATAAAATAATAGGTAATGATGGACGAATAATGTATAATAACGTTAAAAGATTGATTTTCAAGCTATCCTTGGGATATTATATATTAGTATCCCCTTTTGTTTTGACATTAAATTCTGCTTCAGTACCGTGCCTCCTCAGAAGACGATTTGAAGAAATATAAATTTCCTATTTTGCAACACTTGACGTAGCAAGAACATTTTCTTAATATCCTGGTTCCCTCAGCTCTTCCTTTTTATAATCGCAAAAACTGGTTTTAAGAGAAGAATGCTGATTTAATTATTGGCCCGTAGAAGGGTCCAATTTAGTGCCCACAGTATGTAAGCGCAAGATAAACGCACTTGGAGCAATCGGAGAATTATGCATTATTATAAAGGTATTCGTCAGCACTTGACCTGGGGAGGGCCGTGTGTTACGCGCATCAGTAAACGGAGGGATCGCTTAAACACTGCTCCAGTTTGGAAAATAATACCGAAGTGAAGAAAAAAGGTATTATAACGTGATCAAACGTGATATAGCTCACCGAACTACCTTTTACTTGATGCCGAAGTCTGGAAGCGGCCGGTAATAATATCTAACTAAGCAGAAGCCGAGTAATGAAAGACAGGCCCAAGAAACCTCGCTATTAGAGCTGTAATATCCGGGTAGCAGCCCACTGGTGAGCGAGGATTCCATTGCCTTGAATCGAACATCATGTTGTCCTCGCATTCAGCAAACTTATTCAACTGAGAATGCTCTGGTACGTAATTCAACAAACTTGGAGCTCATTATCTTGCATTTTACATAATGCGTAGGATGAAACAAAGATCGACCATTGTGTTTTGATGATGTATGTTTGTACTGCAAATGCGATATAAAATCCAGCAGTCCCTACCAACCCAAGTTTATAACCACCTCCTCTGATCTAAACAATCTTCTCTTGCGTTTACGTGGCGTTGAGACAGCCTTTGGCAGAGGATCATTCGGAACAATGGCGAACTCGTTAGGAGTTCGCCATCCTCTAAACTTTGTTTGCGGACTCACAAGAAGCCTGTATACGTCGGTATCAAATTTTGGTGATCCAGATTCAATTCGAAAATTTTTCAGTGATATCGTCTGCTACGTGCTTTGTCTGTACCTTTACATCCACGTCTAGTATTGAGGTTGATGGGCGGTCTATCTCCATAGGCTCCCGTTGTGCTAACCAATGTATTTTACTTATTATGGAGCCAATAGATTGCGCACCAATTTTAGTGATTCCCTTTCCCATCTGTATTCCTTCTGGCTGTCATTTCCATAAAATTCCGAAAAATGGTCCAGGAATTCGGTAATTTAATTAGCGCTCAACTTTGTAACAGTGCGGCTGTTCTCGAGTCATTTTTTGGTCCAGAGGAGACGGGATCGGTGAGTGGAAGCCTTATCGATATCTCTTCATAACCGCTGATAATCTCGCTGGTCTAGAAGGGGGACGCTCGAGGGTCCACCCCCAGTCACTACTTGCAAAACCATCCAGGTTTCCTCCCCTGTTCGTTGTCACTAGGTTAGTTACTTTGTTGTAATAAAAATCATTCATTGAATATGGTAATTAAATCATGTTGGTGATTCATCAAGCCTTTTTCTGCAGTTGAATCACTAAAGTTAACGACGTGATAGAAACATCTGCTTAACTTTTAAAAAAAGTTCTTGGATTAAGTTCAAATTCCAAAACAGGGACACAATTTGGAAATAGGTAGGTACATCAATTTCTGAGTAGATGCATGACGTAACAAGTCTTGAAAAACTGCGTCATTCATTCTGACTATAATTTAGACATCACTGGTTAAAAGGATTTTGGCTCGCACCGATCAGAAAGTGGACAGGCCTCGTAGTGCGGCGTGTTCTTCATTTCAACCAACGTGATTCCCAGTAACGTCGTCATTCGTTTACTTCTTCTACCTCTGCCATCGTACCCGCACACCTTTCAGGTTACCCTGGGACACCGTGAGACGGAGATTAGATTGGAGGCAGTGTCCGAACCTTCGCTCCCGCCCGGAGCCCAAGATTAAACCAACTGAGGATACCAAGTGGAATACATTAAGTACGTCTCTCGGAAACGAGGTATGTTTAGAAATAGCCTGTTTATGGCGGATCTCCCCATGTCCCGGACTCATCCCGCAGTTCTCCTCCCTTCACTCCACTGGCACCTCCCAAGAGATAAGGTTCTATTACCCCGACACAGTATGCCTCTCTCTCGGGTTTTATAAAACTGTCAAAGGCTTTACGTTTCTAATGAATATATTCATGTCTGAGGAGAAAATTATTATTATTCCCGCTCGCAAGACGAGACGAGGAATTAAATATGTCATGTTGAGGACCTCTCGTGATTTGGGGGTACTACCACATTGGTGAATATTACCCTTGTTGCCTGTATGCTCGAGCGGTTGAAAAATTAATTAGGATAAGTTGGGGTAATACGAACAGATTTTACGAGTAAAATAATCATAAAACCGTCATAAGGCTGTTGATCCGCCCACGATCTTCGAAATCTACTAATTTGTTAAAAGTGTCGTAATATCTAGTTACATGTGCTTGTTTATTAAACCCCTGATATTCGTAATTACTCAAGAGACTTTCGGATGGTTAACAAAATCCGCAATTCTATTGAGATTAAAATTTATAGCAGCATCTACATGAACTAATTAGTGGACTTTCATACAAATACAAGACAAAATACATTAAAAAATATAAACGAAAGTTACATAAATTACTTATATTTTCTATTTTAAAAAATGCATTAGAGTAACGTACCTATATCATTATAAATATTAATTGTAATAAGTATTATAATTACCAGTGCCTAATGGGAAGTCATCCGAAGTGCAACAAAACACATGGAAACTGCAGTATTGTTCATAATTTTTACCCGTCAAAAAGCTGGAGCCAAATTCTCAAATTCTGTTCCACTGATGATAATTGTACAACTATCAATTTGATTTGTTCTCCTGGAAAGAAGCATTATCTTCTTTTTACGTAAAGTGAAAAACTATTTTCCACTTCTTACTAAGCTGATGAGCTCAGAAACAGCGGGCAGCAAAAATGACGATACGCCGTCAGGCTGTGAGTTGGAGTGTAAACCTTCGGATTTTCGCTTTCTGTAAACTTCTGCAAACCTTACCCGACCACTAATGGTGTTCTGTTAAACTATGCAGTGTTTGCAATCACCCACCTGTCCGTGAAATTTTAAATTAGCTAGTTTCAAGTGTGAAAACTGAGTTTCTAGTAAAAAGTATTTGATCAAGACAAGAGTTTGAGGGTGACGTATTGCTTCAGAAATATCGACTATTTCCATCGCTGGTTTGTTGTCGACTTTTTCTTTTTTTGGCATGTATCAGGTGGCGATTTAGTCAATTATTTTGCCATCTCTACATCATTCGGCTTATTCACCTGTTATTTTTGTACGAATGATGAATAAAGTACCTTATGGGGAATACTTTTGCTCTATCATTTTTTTGTCTCGATTTCTGTATGAAAATGTGGAATGCATGTGGAAAAATAATTCAGGCTACATTAACATTTCAATTAGGTGGTATTCTGGGATGGTTTTAGCATTTCCACCTACGTTATACGTCGTCGTTTACTTTTTTCCAGCTTCAACCCTTCTTTAAATATCTCCCTCTCCTGAAAGAACCCTTACCAGGGCGTGAACCTCCCACTCCTTTTTTTCACAATGGAAGCAATAAAGCCGGGTACGACGGGAGGGATATAAAACTGGGGAAATGTATACACGAGCGGACTGTAAAGTGCAACAATGTAGTTTTTACCATAGCTTCCTTCGTCCCATACAACGCGGTCCATACGACACTCTCTGCTCTTGCAACCCCTTGAAACAATATAAAGTTAACGGTAGACGCCGTTTTTCTCCAGGGTGCGCACCGGGGATTCTTATACGCATTCGAGGCTGCTAAGAATTTGTTACTCGCTCCCTCAACCAGTTTGGAACAAGGTTCTACGAGTTACATTATGCGGAGATATCCGTGAACTTGTTTGGTGGCGAGCTTAAATGGAAATGACCCATTGCAGTGGGTTCCAAATTGTATCACCTGCCAAAATACTTTTGGAGAAATTTTTCTCGACACATCTGTTATAGTTACAGAGAAATCTGAATCCATTCCTTGATTTCCATATTTCTAAATGAATACTGAGGTTTGCAGGGCGTCTCACTTGGTTGTCCTCCTTTTCTCCCGTAGAAAGACAATTATTTTGGAAGAGTTTTTGCTCACCATTTTGTAATAGAATATGATCTGGGTTTTACAATCTGGTGTAGTTATGCAAGAAACTTCGGGAAAACAGTGAATAACTAACTGCAATACCTGCAATAACTGTAATCTACCACACCGTCCAGTGGGTGTTCCCTGTAATGCCATGCATAATATTAAATATTATGTTCCTTGATGTCTGGAACGTAAAATGCTAGTAGAATAGAAATTATCATTTTGGAAATGTTAATTTTTTTCTACGATTTGTTTTTATTTTTTAGGACATACAATTTTTCGACTCTTGCATATAACTTGTTATATTAGGATAATAATTTTCAGCATTACAACGATGTTGAGTGAGGAGGCAAAATTGATGCCCAGACAAGCTATCAAATGGTAGAGGTGGGTAGTTCCTGACAGAACCACTCTTGAGGAATTAACTCCGCCAAATGAACTTCACTTAGTTCACTTCACTGAACGTTCATTCACTAGGACCACAGAGTATCAATGACCCAGTGTCTAGAGGTGGATCAAGGACCAGTGTCTAGAGGTGGATGTAGGAAACGACTATCGTTCCGTGCATCATGAACTCAGAATTGAAGAATAGTAACAATGCGACTGAGTTAGTTCTTTAGTTCATGTAGTTCATAGGAACGGTGGATACTACATGAGGAGTTGATAGTATCCACTGAGTGGTAGTTCCTTTAATTCATTGGTAGTCATTCAAATGCGGCGAATTAATATTACCTGAGGAGTTGATGGTATCCACTGAACGACAGCTCCTTTAGTTCATTAGAAATTATTCAGATGGGGTGAATTAGTACTGCATAAGGCGTCTATAGTATCCAATGAACGATAGTTCCTTTAGTTCTTAATTCAGATGGGGTGAATTAATACTGCATGAGAAGCAGATAGTATCCACCGAGCGATAGTTCCTTTAGTTCATTAGGAGTCATTAAGATGGGGCGAATTAATATTACCTGAGGAGTATCCACTGAACGATAGTTACTTTAGTTCATTAGGAGTTGTTCTTATGTGATTGGAAACGAGAAGTAACTGGAGTGAACTACTAAACCAACTCAAAAGAACTACTCCTTTCAAGGAGTGAACTGAGTGAACTTGAGTCTCTCAAATTAACTACTCTAACCCACCATTGTCAGTTGGTTCTTCTTGGAACATTCTGCACCCTTCTCCGCTCCCGCAGGTCCACTCGATATTCCACCTAATCGTCAGAAAGAAACTAATGAAAGAAAACTAAAGGTTTTGGGCGTGGAGCTGAACTATGATCGGGTTAAGTGTGGGAGAAGCCTCACTTACCATAAAGTGAGAGTTAGCGGAAGTTCAACTTCGTATTGTCACTCTACTTCAAATATGGTTCGTGAAAGATAGTTCACCTTAAGTACGGCTCGGAGCTGCACTTCCGAGCTGAACTTAGAAGAAAGTCGCACTTAGTTCTGTTTCTGAATACGGCCCTTTATAGTTCTTACTGCGAACGGCTCGAATCCTCCTTCCTGTTCACTCGCCGTATCTTGAAGTTATAACGTGGTAGGCCGTCTAATGAAACATTCGCGAGCAGGTGAAGGTTGCGGGGAGGGCGATATTAAAGCGAGATGGGCGACTCTTGGGGGGTTTAGTATGGGCCGTAACGCGGGCAATTGACCGAGGGAGGGCCCCGGTGTTGGGGCCTCTCCGCATCCACTAAAGCCGCCCCGCGCCTGCCACCGCGCCGCCGATCGAGAACCGGAGGGGAAGCCTGCTGGCTTGATTTGAATTCACTGACCTCAACAACCGAGCGGTGGTGGAGTGAAGGGCCGCCGGCGGAGGGGTATGTAAACCGCGAAATTATACAAGAAGGGATGGGAGCGCCCCGTCGGCAAAATTACGCATTAAATAAGCCAGCCTACCGGGCCGTGGCTCCTTACTTGGATTAGACTTTTTTTCTTTTATAACGTTTAATCTAAAAGAAGCTGAAATTGGGTCGAGAGATGAGAGTATTCCAGTAGAAGTAAAACCCCAACGGAAGGGAAAACATTGGTGGTAGTTAGCATTCAAATGAGGACCAACCCTCTCTGCCTTGCATAGGTACAAAGAATCAACTGGTTCTCCTTGATAAGGAGCCTAAGAAGAGCCTAATAGGTTGGAAAAGATTGCATTATTATTACTCCTTTTCTTACGAATGGCTGCTTTACGCGTCCTTTTTATTCCTTCTCATCCACCGGCGTCCCAGGTTTTAAAGAGGTACCTAACTTGAAAAAAAAACCATTAAGGGAGAGTAGTTTGCGATAAATAAATTAAACTGAATTCGAGGCCGTCAAGTACTAATGAATGTGACTGGTATGTTTTTAAACTGCGTCGTAAACGGCCTCTAGGAGGTGAATTTGTGTGGATTTCTAGGATAATTTCATCAGAACCTAAATATAGAAACAGATCTCGACAACATTGAATTGGAATCTGGATCTGTGGACTTCTGTTGTATTCACAGGGTATCTGGGGGCCTGTTCACTAATATAGAGATAGTGAAAAGAACCCCTTGAAAATCTCCCGGGAGAGATAGTCTCCCTTGGGAGTCAGTCGCTTCCAGAAGTCTCCCGGGTTTGTCTATTTTACTGAATAGCTCTCGTGACCTACCTTAACTCGTATCTAGACATTTTTACTCATGAATCGGTGGTATCATTACCGATATGATATCACACAAATGAGTAAAAACGTATATTTTGCTTCCGAGTCTGCGAAGCAGCGGAAGCCTTGTGTTCACTTTCGTGAGCCAAAAAATTTTTGTCTTTAGAAATCAAAATTTCCACTTGCATTTTGCGTTTCAAAGCCTACTGAACAAATTTGGTTCCGTGTCTGTCGGTCTGTGAGTCTGTGAGTCTGTGAATCTGTGAGTCTGTGAATCTGTGAGTCTGTGAGTCTGTCCGCATTTCCTTGTTACAGCCATAACTTCCACGATTTTGAATTGATTCAGCTCAAATTGTGAGGGATGTTGCGGATAAGGCCCCTTGAGGTCCCATACAAATTTCAACATGATTGATCCAGCGGTACGCCCTGCGCATGCGCTAACGTTAAATTCAACAAACACGCATAACTTTCACCATTTTGATTCAATTTCGCTCAAATTTTCAAGGGTTGTTTGGACAAGGCCTAGTGAGTTCCAGTATGAATTTCAGCATGATCGGACCCTCGGTGCGCTCTGCGCATGCGCTGGCGTGAAATAGATTCAATTTCCTTGTTACAGCCGTAGTAACCAAAGATTTCACCCAATTTCAATGTAATTCTCAGGGATTAAGCGGGTAGGGCCCATTGAGGTCCCATATAAATTTCAACATGATAGAGCCAGCGGTTCGCCCTGCGCATGCGCTAACGTGAAATTCTTCAAACACGCATAACTTTCGCAATTATGTATAATGGACGTAATGTATTATGGACGTAATGTTATGTAATATGTATATTTCATGTAATGTTATGTTATGTAATGTAATGTTATTTAATATGTATATTTCACGTTATGTAATGTTATGTAATGTAATGTTATGTTATTTTGCTTCCGAGTCTATTCTATTTTATAATGGGTCACTCTGATTGTGACGAGGAAGCTCCTGTGCCATCACCTTGGCAGTGTATTTTCTGATAAAAAAAAAGTTGCAGTCACATGGGGCAGTTGTCACATGGGTTTATTATTGTACTTATTGGACATACCTACAGAAATTTTGGCTGTTCATTTATTAATAATTCTTTCATGTGCAATGATTGAAAAGGCTATTTTTGATGGTTTCGACCATTTAGGCCCCCCAAACACACAAATTAGGCTCCTATTTTTGATAAACTATTATTTGTTATCATTGATAGTGCCATTTAGTTGTTTTGATTCACCTGTTGATACTACTTCTAGTGTTATTATACACATTTATGGTGATTTCAGACAATTTCCCAGGTCTGTGACTCATAACAAAAGAATTTTGGGAGCTGAACCTTCGTTGCAACCTCGTTCTTTACTTCGGTCAAAATCAACAGCATATTCGGTCTTCTCGCCCTAAAAAAATATGGATAAGGTACCTCACAAGCTCGTGTTCACTAAAACCTTTTTTAAAAAACCCTATTTTTACACGACTAACACCCCTGGGTACGTTCCGATTGGGCTGCCGGCTAGGACCCAAATGGAGCCTGTGTGCGAAAGGACGAATTTTTTTGACCGAAAATAAAGTGCGTTCGGCGGACGGACATTGCTTTCAGGAATCTATGCACCTTGAAACGTAAAAAAAATTGAGGGGTATTATAAAAAAATTTTGCTGAGCGAATACATAGGTGAAGAAGAAAATAAAGATCAAAATGAACGATGAATAATAAAAATGCCAATGTGGTAGCGAATGAAAAAAGGATGATACACGATATCAAAAGACACCTAATTAGGTGTCTGTTCTGAAGAGATAGAAAATGCCAAGATCGCCGCCAACAATTTCTTTTAGAAGTTGCTGAATAACCCTGTCATGGATACTATAAAAATATCTTTTTGCAAAAGGCAGAGTTGGACCGGAAAGAGATATCTCTTTTGCTTAGTGAATAGGGATGTGAAGAAAACCCAGAGAATGCAGCTTGGCCTTATGGGTGAATTTCCGGAGGTAGGACAAGACTTACCTATTTGAAGTTCTTCTTCGGCCTTTTTTTAAATTATTCATTTGTTCATTCATTCACAAGTTGACACAATTTTAGCACTGATAACCATAGTATTACTAGTGGGTCCGCTGACCAGGTGTCTCACGCCATTTTGAAAATAGGTTCAAACTCTGCGTGCGCACCACGCTGAATAATAGCCATTTTTCGTAAAGTTTTATGGCTAATAGTATCAAGCGTTGTAAGGATGATTGATAGAGATTTGAAAGGTATGCCGATCGATTCAGTATGCTGGAAAACATGAAAGGTCTAGTCATGCAGAATAGCTATAAGAGCGAATATTCAAAAAAATTTCGTGCTATTGTGTAGCGAGAAACCATACTACCCTTGTTAAAATCATATAATTTTTTCGTGATATTAGCCGTTTTTACCGATTTTTGACCCCTTACAAATTATATACTACTTAATCCATAAAATTTCACGTCGCAACAGTTGTTCAAAATGACCCCACCCACAACAGGCATCACAGAGCGATCGAATGTCGGGAGAAAAATAACGTAGGCTGGAGTGAAAGACTTCCTGTTTATCGAATTTCGTCAACCGTCTACTGATTCGCCCCTTCCTACCTGATAGAAGTGCTTGAAAATCCCTTATTTTTTGGTCGAGGAAGTCTGAAAGTGTCACCGTTCAATTCCACGTTAAAAAAAATAATAAAAAATTCAAACTTGCTTTTATGTGACGTCAATTTTTGGTAAAAACGTCGATTTTTACCTGAAAAATCAACGTTTTTTCGCATTCAAACGTCATTTTCTTCCCCAAATTACACTGTAAAATTGTTTAGACTAATACCGTTGGAAAGCGGAGACTTTAAGGAAGTTTTTTCCGAGGAGTGCACGCCAAAAAACGTTGTGCTTGGGATCGGGAAAACGAATGGAAGAAAACTCATGTTGTTAAAAATTCTTAAAATTTGGAGTTCGACCTAACTTTTCATTGGTTAAATCCAAATAATAAACTTTGGTTTGGCATCAGGAAGAAGGAAAATTTAACGTTCTTCCCAATGATATCCTCAATTTTGATGTTACTGTATCCAAACGGAGTTGTGGCAGTTTTAGTGAGACTGGCAGAGAAGTGAAAAAATCTTAAATCGTCAAAAAGTCGGAAAAATGAGCGATAAACGAAAAAGTCTGAGAGGCACTTTTGTCAGAAATGAGCTCTAGAATCGATCCTGAAAGTATCATGAAGTTAAGTCGGGGGGAACACCCTATTATAATATAGTATATACGTACATTTTTTTTTGAAATCTGGGGATGAATTCGGGGCTCTGAAAGGATTTGCCTATCAAAAAATTCGAACATTCATGTTCTGAAAGTTTGGGAACCATTGCAATAGCTTCATTTTCTGTGAAACTCGCTAAAAACTATACCAAACACACATTTTTCTCACCTGGCAGACAGGTGCCAGCGTGGCGCCGTCCCCTGGCACCTTGGTGGCACTAAAAACTTCACAGCAAATTCTGGAGGCTTCACATTTTCAGACAGATGGCACCACTGTTGAGGAACTGGCTTACTGGTGAGTTTTTTAAATTCACAGCTATGTTCCGGGCCATTCATACGTTACAGTAAACCGATGGTTTTCCTTTGTCCTGAACACCAAAAAGTATTTGAGCTTCGATATTTCGACTATTTCAACGAATAGATACCTATATGTTTCACCCCCTCCCTGATGACCTTGAATTATAAGAACTCTGCAGATCTTTACATAACGGTTTATAATTTGCCTGTATAGATGCCACTTCTGCGTAGATCACTGTTTTCTGTGGTTAATAACTACCCTCGTGCTTCCCCCAAGGAAAGCCCTAAATCGAGTATCTACCGGAGCCAGCCGGACAATTACAGTTTCATAAATGTGCGGTGAATAGCATAATTCCAGTAGTTTGTTCAAGTTACAGTACTGTGACAGAGTGTGGCAGTGGTGGTGGACCTCGAGAGTCCCCCTCCTAGACCAGCGAGATTATCACCGATTAAGAAGGGATACCGATTAGGCTTCCGCTCACCGATCCTGTCTCCACCGGAAGAAAAAAATTATCGAGAACAGCCACACTGTTACACTCCTCCCCACATGACATACTTCTGGGTAGCAGAAGTATGAGAGGGAAAAGGGGGAATGAAAAATAGTATGAAGTTCTTGTTCAGGAAAGGAGAACTGAACAACTTCAAGGTGATTAACCTCCATCGTAATGGTACTACCTCAATAATATTTACTGGTGGAGAACATAGCTCCTACGTACGAGTATTGGCGGATAATGTTGTCAGAGGTTGTTGTTGGGCAACCTCTAGGTTATCAACCTCCATGGTTAGGATGGAACCACTATTGGGACTTATCAATTGGGACACGGCATCAATCGCCTTCTGATGAGCTCAGTATATTTTAACTATAATGACACTCTAAAGGGTGGAAAGGGGGTGGGAAGCCAATAGATGTGAGTATTATCAGAAGGACATGTTGCTTAGTAAAGGAATCCTTCTGGGAAACCTTTGGGCTTATCCTTCTGGTAAGCCCACAAAAAGTGGATGGAGTATGGTGAAGTGCTCAGCGCATACTACCGAACCACGCTCTGCTACCACGTGACAGAGTGTGGCAGTGGTGGTGGACCTCGAGAGTCCTCCTCCTAGACCAGCGAGATTATCACCGGTTAAGAAGGGATATCGATTAGGCTTCCGCTCACCGATCCCGTCTCCACCGGAAGAAAAAATGTATCGAGAACAGCCACACTGTTACAGTACCAATCGCAAAAATCCAGAATAACCATCATTCTACAAATGAAACAATATCAGCCATGCTTGATTATAATCAGGCTTTCCCTAGCGATGATACCTGGGCTGGCTGTATACCGTTTCATTCACGATCATGTTAACGGAGCTTTTCGGTGCACACTTTAGGGCCTAACTTTGAGAGAAGGGCTGGACGTACAATGCTCCGGGTGGTTTCAAAAAGTGCCGCGAGTTCGAGATCAGTTTAAAAACGTAGAGAAATTCGAGTTAACGACCTCCTGGAAATGTCAACCCCCATTTTTCACCCCTTAGAGATGACTGACAGTAACACCGAGCTTCGCAGTCGAAATGTCCGCACGGTTTTCCTTCCTGTTTCGACCACGTTGGATATCGGAGAAACGCTCTTCCGGTTTTCACCATGTCGAGTGTTTGGAAGGAAGTTCTCGTCCGGTTTTCACCACGTTGGGAACGTAGGATTGAGGAGAAGGGTGATTTGATGAAGAGGAGGTATGAGAAGAGAGAGAAGGCTCTGGTTCGAGAGAAGTCGGATGAATGTGGAGCTGGGCAAGCCGGACCCTCCCCTTGTCCGCTGGGAGCCGTTGGAGGGTTACCTGGCCTCGTTCCTTGCTCTGCGCAGCTCGACTTCTCCGTGTCTTTATTCGTAACGATCTTACATATTTATAGGAATGGTATATTGTAAGGGTACCTACCGTTACAATATCGTTGACAAATTATTACCTACGTTAACATCACTTCAAAATATGTCCGGAGTTACGTGAACACCTAACTTTCTCATGGAACCTACGTAGGATAGTTAGCATCCGAGTTTGTCACCGTATAGAACCGAGTTGCGTTTTTCGGAAAACGGTTGCGACAACTCTCTAATATTATAGCATATTCCATTGGCTGAATGATTTTTGTTTTGTGCAGAGAGTTAACTTGTACACTATGAACAGTATATTGTTCTCTCTCTGCAGGTACATGTAGTCTGGAATTAACATCGGATTCTAACCTGCACTTATCTCGACGGTCTCAGCAGAGAATTCCCATTCCCTCTTCTTTTAGTTTCATGGTCAAGAAGATTTGTTTCTCCCGCCCATGTTTCCTTCTTTCTGGCACCAATTGAAACAAAGTTCAGAGTAATGCAAAATGGCCTGTGGGACCACTCGTCGCTTCAATTGGTACCAATAGAATGTAATGGGGAAACACGGTGGCACAGCAAAGGCAGCATTCGCCGAATGAGCCCCACTGGTGAAATTGCGCTCGATTGACACCGCTAGGTAATGGAGGGTTTGAGAAGATGGCGAGGTCGGTGTTGGTTGGGGTGGGGAGTCTTAAATAAAAGAAAGCAATTGTTTTCCTTTTGCCTGCCTTCTTATCAGCCATTACTGTTACTTCTCTTTTCACGACAACGGTAATGTCTGTGATTAGGCCGGTAGAGAATTGGCCCTATGGTGTAATTCAAAGTGGAAAATGACTACGAAAGAATGGGTGAGTATACGAACTTTTCTCGCCCGTGTACCTGGTAAGGCATTAGGCACAGAGCAGATTGCGTTATTGATCTTGAAGGCGAAGGTTGAAGTTCAACAATCTACGGCAAATAATAATCTGATCCAAAAACTTACCGGCAAATAGAAAATGTAATTGTATTCCAAATAATTTGTAACGTGACGCAGAATTCAAAAGAAGTCCGATCTGAATCGCAAGAAACAGAAAATTTTTTGACTGTGGCTTTCCAAACACATGCTTTCGATAATTATCTGGAAACCAGCACCAGGAAGCTCTACTTACTTTTTTTTACGTCAATATCGCATATACTGTTGCTTCCTTTCCCTCCAAATGTTAGATTTCATAGAGAGCTTCCAGTAAGGTACAATGTACGAGGTCTCATTAACTAGGAACGGGTTGAAAATGTTATCAGAGCTCAAGCAAGCGAGGAGCATTGATTGTGCTAAAATCCGGTTGTGAGGGGTTTTTGAGGTAAAAAACGTGATGTACTCTTTCTCCACTGAGGGTAGTACTGATATCCCACTTATGGCGTTCCTAGAGTGTGGAAAGATTGTTCATCATAAACTAAATCCATTATTGGGTTCACAATCAAGTTTAAACTATCTGTCTTTATCCCTCCAAAGCCGCTGCTGATTCTCAAGTACTCGATTTAACAATTTCGATAGATGCGAATAGATCTTCTATTGAGAGTATTAGATCGAGTATTGGAACAAAAAGTAGGTATAATAAATACCTAATTTTTTGTCAGATCTTTATGAATTTCGATTCTTACTTTCTGTTCTTCGAACCTTCGTATTCTAGTGTATTTGCTACAGAAACAATATGTTTTCACAGTTTGCGAACTGTACATATGTAGAAGGCCTTTCTGCCAAAGTACCTACTGTCTGGAGGATGTGTAAATCAGTACCTTGTATTGAAAAGTGACAATTTCTTAAATGGTAGATATACAATGGAAATCCAGTTTCTTAAATGGTAGATATACAATGGAAATCCCGCTGTGAACTCTTTTACGGAAGTAGAACCGAAGTCCATTTTACGATACTGAGAGCCAATGCCGAACTCCCATCAGTTTGTTTAAGCTCAATGGGCACGTTCAAATTAAAGTTTTTTCAAGAGTCCCAATAAATTTATTATACGGTATTATTTCTTTCAAGGTAGGTACAGAGATGGGTTGGCGTTATAGGTATTGAGTTTGCTATAATTACCATTATCGTAGGAATTCATCTCATTCTTCATTCATTTCTCTTTTCTTGGTTTGATAACATGCCGAATAACATAAATTGAAAAAGAAGTAGGTAAATATTAGGCTGAGCAGAGAGTTCCTACAGAATTCGCAGCTTCCAATCTTGAATCTCAGTGGTAATCAACCTGTCTTTAAAAGTATTTCTACCGTGCTGCTGGTTTTGAAAAGATTTTCCCTTTCGTCGAATCGGTTTATTCATCCTTTTGAGTTTACTTCAAGCCTTCTAAGATTCCCATTCCTTTGAAAAAAAAAAAAAAAAAAATTCTCGCTTGCTCATATAATACCTTCGACATCCGTCATTCAGGATATGGATAGGACGGCATGGATTTGTTGACGTAAACGGAGATTCCAATCGGCAAAATAGCCCTTGCAGTATTTGATTAAAAGGCGCTCGAATCTGCATTTTCCCCTCCATCGCTTCTCTCTTTCCTCTGCCCCAAGCTGATTCTCTCGTCTTACTCCCACTTTAAAGGATGAGTTCACTGTTTTGATTATTGCTGTAAATCCCTCTTCAGCCCAGCTTAGCGCTACCACTTCGTTGAATGAATGAGTGAATGACTTTCAAGGGGCTTAAGAAAATAGCGGAAAACTTTTTCCGTGTCTTATTAGCAAATTGGACCGTTTTCAAGGACCTTTCCTCGGGATAACTAAACGCAGATTTCTGCAGAGATATTCCCATCCTCTTCTTTTGTTGAATAGTTTCACGTGAAGCCTCAAATATACGTGCGAACAGATATTTATGCATAAATATAATAATGCGAGTCTAATAAGTTATTATTGGCCGCCACTCCGTATATGAAAATCGAAGTGTGACCCAGCAAATAGATATTATTCTTGCTGCTACCGTGTTGAAACTTTCGAAAAACGTTATATGTATAAGAATGCCTTAGTTAAACAAAACATACTTTCCTGTGAGAGTACTTCGATATGAAAAGGCGATATCTGTTGAGACAGATTAGCGTGAATACAGCAACCAGAACAGAAGAACTTCACAGCATTCCTCGGTCCGAAACACCTCGAGATATTAGCAAAGCTTTTTTTTTTCACGAGGGAAACAGTGGGAAAATCTTTGTGATGAATTTGAAATTGGCGCATTCATCACGAGCGGCGTGAGGGAGGATGTGCCTGGTTTGGTTATGGGCGGACCACCACCATGCCCGGGATCTTTTCTGATGTGTGTCCGCTTTGGTTATGGGCGTACCACCACCATGCACGGAATCTTTTAGGAGCGTTGCCTGGTTTGGTTATGGGCGGACCACCACCAGGCCCAGGATCTTTTTGGAGTGTGCTCGGTTTGGTTGTGGGCGGACCACCACCATGCCCCAGATCTTTTAGGGTAGTTTGCTTGGTTTGGTTATGAGCGAATCACCACCATGCCCAAGATCTTTTAGGTTAAGGAGAGAGACGAGGTAAGGAGGAGAGAGAGTAGTCAGCGACTAGAGGAGAGCGTAGAATGAGGAAAAAGGTGCAGGAGGCGAGTTTTTATAGACATGGGAGCCGTCTCCCTCCATCCTCTAGCTAGTAGAGGATGGTGGGGATCTCCAGGCTGGCCCTCGGCTCTCCTGCGTCTTCTGTCCCCACTTCTAGGTTTATTTGGCGAGATCTTATTTCTACGTACAAGAGTTGTGGTTCTTGGAGGATACCACGACAATCTTGAAAAAGACTTGCACTTCGGAGGGTCCGCACTCCGCAGCCTGTGAGTTTTCACTCACTAAAATCCCACTAACCCTGATCCTCTTGACCTAATCCACCCCGGAATCACTTGTTCAGCATTACTTCGGAGTGGGGTCGATCACTGGGCGATGTCACGCCCTCTTCTGATGTCTTCCAGTTCATTACTCACCTGAGGATCGGGTCGTCCAGCTTTTTTTCCTTGAGGATTCGAACTATGTAGGACACTATCCCCTCCCAGGTTCCCTGCCTGGAGATCATCTTCCCGATCACATTAGTTGGTGTGATTTCGCCCTTCTGTTCTTCTAGAATCTCCTTTTCCCTGCTTCATCTGGAGCAGTGGAAAAACGTGTGTTCGGCGTCGTCGTTTTGGTGCATTACAGTACCAGCACTTTGTGGTGTCTGCTAGCGCTCTTCTGTGCAGATAGGCCCGGAAGTATCCATGGCCCGACAGGAACATTGTGATGTAGAAATCCACTTCTCCGTGCCTCCTGTCAAGCCATGGGCGCACCTGTGGGATAAGTACGCGGGTCCATGCCCCCCTTTCATCAGTTTCCCACTCATTTTGCCACTGCTGCAGAGCATTATGTTAAACTTATTGTGGTTTGACTAGAAACATTTGCTGTATCAATGAATGTCTAATGTCTGGAGTCGTGTTTATTTTCTTCTTGGCAGAGAAACAATAAGCTGTATGAAATTTTTGCTTTTTGTTGAACGCCAGCGAATTTAGACTTTTACTGATCGAAGTTATCCACGTACCTACAAGTTTAACTACGCTAGAAACTCTCATCTACATCGTGTGAAACGAACTGAATCAAGAAAAGGTGTACTTGAAAACTCTTGAGCTCACTGCTGATTACTTGTTGAAGGTACTCAAGTCACCAGAGGGCCATACACCAGAAGCACAGCGCTGGAAGTCATACGAAGAGGAGTTTGTTGGGCAAGGGTTTGGAGAGCCCTGCTTTGGGCGGCTGGCCGACGCGGTGTTGGATATGCAAACGGTGCAGTTCAGGCTGGACTTGAAGCCTGAACTGGGCCTGAGCTGGGCTTGAGGCCTGCTTCAGGACGTCATACCAGTTTGAGGCTGTGGTTATAGCGAAATGCCGGGGAGACCTATTAAATCTCAACTGGCGGCCTTGGGTCCCGGGCAGGATCTACCTTTGTTCGTTGTGCAACCTCGGGGCCTCTAGACTACCAGGCATTTCTTGACTGAATGCCCCGTGCTGGGATAGACCAGGCTGAAGAGTTTAGGACGAGTCGTGCTGGATCTTTTGGAGCTGCTGGAGATCCTGAACGGTACAGGGTGGTGTGGGCTGTGCCAGAGAGGCCTGGAGATGCAGGGAGTTTCTCTTCTTGGAGATCAGTTATAATGTATGAAAAAACGCTGAAAATTATTACACAACTGTTTATTATTTACCTGTATGAATGCCCCTTCTGCGTAGTAATCACTGCTTTCTGTTGTCAATACCCTCGAGCTTCCCCCAGGAAAGCCCTAAATCGGGTACTGGAGCCAGCCCCGGAATTAAAATTGCATACAAACGCGCCGGAGTTCAATAATTCAATAATTAATTATTTGTAGTTATTCATGAAGCATAAGGTGAAAATAAACCATTGTGTAATCATTTACCTGTGTACCTATATGCCCTTTCTACGTAGATAGTATAATAAACCGTTGTGTAATAATTTACCGTTGTGTAATAACTTACCGTTGTGATAATTTACCGTTGTGTAATAATTTACCCAATAATACTAATGCGTTTGTTCAAGCTGCAAAAGTACCTATCAATGAAATCCAAAAGCTCCATCATTTTCGTTTATTATTTCAATAATAAACCTTTGGAATCGAGCATGAAAAAAAAAGTTAACCCCCCCTCAAAGTTGAAGTATTATTGATGGGCAAATTATTACACAACGGTTCATTATACTATCTACGTAGACGGGGCACCTATACAGGTAGATTATTACACAATGGTTTATTATTGGCCTTTTGCTTCGTGAATAACTACAAATAATTAATGATTGAATTGTTGAATCCCGCGCATTTGTAGAAAACTTTAATTCTGGAGCCGGCTTTTGTAATAGATTTAGGGCTTTCCTAGGGTGAGCTTGAGGGAATTTACCTCAGAAAACCGTGATCTACGCAGAAGGGGCATCTATACAGGTGAATAATAAACCTTTGTGTAATAATTTGCAGCGTTTTTTTATTGCATTTTCGAATTCTACAAACTTGGCACGTAGACGTTAATTAGGAGTTAATTTTTTTTTTTTTTTTCATGCTCGATTCCAAAGGTTCGTTATTGAAAATAATAAACCAAAAGAAGTGACGAGGTGAACTACTTGATACAATGTGCTAGTTTGCGGAAAAATTAGGTAATACTTTTAAACTTTCTTCCAATAACTAGGTACCATCTCGTTGAGTATAGAATATGTGATCCTTTCTAACATTTAATTCACCTTTAGATTTAAGTGATTGATTTATTTAGGTACAATAATGTTTATTAATATGGTGATTATATATAATTATGTGCCTATTGAAGAATGAACTTCCGTTGATGGCCTAGTCCAAAGCGTTTCATGTGTTGTACCTCTCATGTCCATACCATTTACCTCGTAAATAAACATATTATTCATTCATTCACTAGAAAATCAGCACAACCAAAAGACTGGGTGCTGGGGGGGTTCTGGGTGCAGTGTAAAATTTTGGTCACATCGTATACATATGAACGTAAGATTATCATGCAGTATAATCACTCGAGCTTGAGGCGTCTTGAGAATAGCCAATGCTGGGGAGGGTGATGCATGATGTGTGAGAGGATGGGCAGTGTCGTCTATCAGATGCTTCGCAACTGTTGACGGAGATCCTCTGTCCGGCAGTTTCTTGGCTCAAAGTAAGAAACCGTGTAATATTTAAAAACCCCCTTTTGGGTAGAGGAAGCCCGGCAGGAAAGGGCTTTTTCACGCGCCCGCAGTCTCCTTCCAAGATGTGATTCCCCGCCTGTGTCTTGGTATGGGTGGAGGGTGCCTGAGAGGATCTGCTGCGGCTTGAAGGGAAATGAAAAACGGCCCAAGAAAAGTGAAGTGAGGTTGGATGAAGAAGTGGAAGGGGGTATTTGTCAAGTATAAATAGCTGCGGCGTTAATGCAAGCGGTTGCAGGGGATCGGCAAACCTCGCTCCCTTCTCTTCTCAGTTTCACCCTGCGAGTTTCCCCGTTCCACACAATACATTGGAGAGAGCTTCGGCTTGAAGGGACGGAATGGTTGTTAGAGGTGAGGGGGTGTTGGATTTCAAACAAAGCTCGTGGGTTTCCATTATGGGTCGGGCAACTAATGCATCATCCTAGCTTGTTTCATTTGTCAGCGGCGTTCAGTCTACGAGGTTGGACATGGACTCCAAGTATATACGGCCGCTCTAATCATACATCAATGTTAATGAGCCCCTCCTTTATTATCTAGGTCATTGGTTCCCGCTTATGGCCGAATAACCCCCCTGGCTCCTTCCCGCGCTGAGGCCTATCGGTATAATTGTGAAGAAGATTTCTCATTTTAGTGGAATAATGTTTGATAACCTTCTTTGGTACACTATATTTTATGCAATCCATAATGCTAATTATGAAACGGATTACGTTCGGATGAAACTACTTATGCCTTGAAGCGGAATTTAGTAATTTCGTTGTATTTCAATGCATTGAGTTCATAGGAAATTTTCGTTTCTCAGCCGAGAATCGAACCCATGCTCCCACAGCCTTTACTTGCTGCCTTGAACATGCTTGATAGCTTCTACATGCTACATTGAATATACATCATGGAATCCCGGCCATTTTCCGTTCTTGTACTCCCGCACAATGTCGGTTATGGTTAGCGTGGGTGCTCTGTGGATCGTAGATTACCGCATTCAGCACATCATCACACATTGCAAAATACATGGACGCTTGTATATGTATGTTATCCGTTCTCACAAGTTACGGTCCTCTACGTTGAACGTCCTATTTACTCATCTCGCCGTAACGATGTTTTTATTGTGAAATTATGCTGTCATGAACACAGAATAATACTCACAGGTATTTTCATCGTCATGGTTCATTCTTCTTAGATCATTCTTCATGGTTCATAAAATGCAGTTCAGTCCTAAATTTCGTTGAGGTGCAACTGGAAGTGTACAAGTAACGTGAACGTGTAACACAAGTTTTTCGGTTCTTGCGGGGAAAGAGATGGAGTCACAAGTCACTAGTGAAGTTACCGAGCTTCGAGAGGCCGTTACCGTAGGCCTCGACCTAACTCACTGCAGAATTTATGTTTTTTCCCCAAATTCCACAGGAAATCTTCCTTTCTCGACCCTTATCGGCCATTCTCCCTTTAACTGCCTCTACAATATTGTTCTGAGGTAGGGAATCGTATAAGATACAGTATTTACGCAAGGGCTTGTCCATGAGCTACAAATAGGATCATCGAGTAAGCCACCTATTTGTATTCTACAGTCCGAAATAATAATAAAGATTACCAGTCGGTGAATAAATGCCGCCGCGATGCCAGTTTCGAAGTTTTACCATCACTAAACCAGTCGGGATGATTTGAAATGTTGATATTTGCCTTATATAGGTAAGATAGTAGTCTCGAGACTTCTGGAAACAGTTTAGGAGTCCCACAGATGAACGTATGATTATAGGTACCTATTAAATTATGTGGATTGTAGAGTGTGGAGTGATGGAGTGTGGAAGGATTTTGGAATAAATGTGCTATCGAGCCTGTGGCAGGTTCTTAATTCTTCATTCAAAAAATAATTACTGTTGAAACGTATTACTGTACATACTGTTATGCTCCCTGTGTATTGCCGGTGGGATATTCGATGTAAACAATTCAAATTATTTCATTGAGAAAATAATATGATAGGCACGGTGATGAATGGAAGCAATCGAAATTAATTATGGAGGCTATTAACGATATCGCGACGCCGGTTCATATGATTCGAAATGTTGAGTTCTATGGCATCATCAGGAATTATTTGTGTGAGCACTGAAGTAATGATAACCATGCAGGGGGAGTTTCCATAAACTGCGTGAGCTCCACTGGAGGAGGGGATCAGGAGGGAGGGTTGAATCCATAAGTGAGCGTTTTACTCCCTTAAATTATAAGAAGCAAGTAGGTAACTTCCATACGAGATCTATAGGTAAAGTTCCTGCCCCCTAGTAGTCATAAAGTGCCAAGCAGCGACCAACAAGCTAGCTTGCATGCCAAGCTACAAGCTGCTTGCATGTTCGGTAATTCGATCTACCATTCACAATTTGTTTAAATCCTACTGAAAGCTGTACAATAGCTGAGGAAAACAACAGTACAATTTCAGCCGTATACCTTCAAAATGAAGTAGGGATATTCATTGTTACTGGAAATTTGCACATTAGTATGAACCGGAGATTTCTAACATTGAAGTTCTTCAAATGTTTCCAAAAAGGTTTTTGGTAGTGGAGGAGGGGAGTGGTTTGCATACGTTAATTATGAACCATTTTCTTGACGATTTTTGGTACAACTCGATGGTAAACAATTCAAATAGGAGTAATTAACAAGCAGAAATTGTGATAATCATCCTAATGAATGGTAGCAATTTAGAATTTTTAGCTCATCTACCAATTAGCGTTCTTCATTTACGACCCACATCGGCTCTTTTCCTACTCCGTTGTACCTCACCCTCTTCAGAAAAGCTCCCTCATCCCCGCTCCCTCTTCCCTCTAGCGCCTTCGCTTTTCCAAGTTCTCAAGTTCCTAGCATGCACTTGGAAGCGGCTACCAATTTTATAACTTTCCCAAGTTTCCCCCTTTACCTTCTGCCACAGTTATTTACGAAGCAAATGAGGGTTTCCGGGCCTTTACATCTTGCAAACTCTTCCGGGGTTTAGCGATCATTAATGGAGAGGCTTGAGATGTAGGGGTGCTTTTACTAACAAGTTCGTTGTGTGTTTCTCCACTGTTTGCAGCGTGGTAATTTCCCTTCCCGCCTGGCGGTAAATCTGTGAACGATTCAGTCGAATAATATTATCGGAATCGATGAAGTACGCGACGTAACTATCGAACTTTATTTTTATGTAAGATATTTCCTAAACCTAAATAAATTAAGTTTATTAATTACCTAAATACGTACCGAACAGGTCTTCGTTCATCGGCTACAATGAAAGATTACTTGAACGTCAAAAAATATATATCTACTAAAGTGTGAATATCCACTGAAATGTGATAGCTACTGTGATTCACACAATGATTTCAAATAATCCAAAACACTGCAAAATCTCCTTGGTTTGCAGTGTTTTGCACTGCAACATGGGCACCCTATGGGGTTATATGGGTTTAGGGTTATTGGTTCTTTATTTTTTAATGCAGCCGGTGGCCTGCATAGATCTTGCGAATATCCTGCGACTTATTTACCGAATTATTAATTAAGTATAACATAATTGATTTTCAAAAATCCCTTCTTATCATTATAATACCTACATATTTGGAGAGAAATCAATAATATTCTATAATTTATTAGTGATGAGCTATAACAAAACTCTATTAAATAACATTCCAGTAACCGTTGTTTTATTTTCCAACTTGTAAATCGGATTACGTTTTTGTTTCCAAAGAAGAAACTGTAGATCCGATCATCCTGTTACAGAGGGGGATTACAGGTGTGTCCTGTCGAAATGACTTTTTCATCAAGGCAAACCTTCTTAAATTAAAATTGAACTATTTTCAGTTAATTTCAACCCAATAGGCCGCCAGTGGGACGAGTGGTGGTGTACCATTGTTTAGTCAGTCTACTGTTCAACTTTCACAGTTTGGTCCGATCCTACCTGCTTTAACGAAGTATTGCATTTTTGGCCCCCTTTCAACATTTGAAATTTATCATCTTCCGACTCATCCTTTCATTTGGCATTACTACTATTTTGGCGAAATTTGAAGTTTTTTACCTCGTAGCCGTAATTCGATAGGTACCGTCCGGGAAAAAATATCCTATAGTATGTATATAATAATAATATAATACAACGCCCACACACATACACATTACGTTATATAGGTAATAATATATTGTTTTTAATTTAATACTATTCATGAATACCTATTAAAAAAAGTCAAAATCTAGGATTCTATTCGCAATAATCTCAGTCGAAAAAGAAGATAAAAAATCCGAAAATGCCCTACTACAAATTCTGGACCTATTGAAATAGTTCGTTTACTTCGAAAGTACACTAAAAGGTTTTTATTTGACAGCTACTGATAATGTAGCCAGTCCTTCAGTTTTATGATTTACTAGTTTGCGACCACAATGTTCATGGGTACGGTGGCGAAGTAGGGAAAGGAACGAAAAATAAATTGTAAGAGGATGTCACAAATTGGCAGGGCTTTTGTCTCCCTACTCTCTACACATTCCTTCGCAGTTTTCCACCCCACTATCTACGGGTCCCACTTCTTATTTATAGTCCTTCTTCAGCACCGCTGTATAAATAATTGTTATTTATCTTCAGAGGTGCGAAAAGGCTTTGGAGATTGGTGGGGAAACAAGGGTGGAAATTGGGCCATAACTCGTAGGAAACACTGGCAGTTGAGGAAATAGAATCCCGTTCGGGCGCCTTTCCTTCTTCACCTGTCACGTGACTCTCGATTTCCCCTTGTGATCCTCCTCTTTCACTCCGACTCATCTCAATCCTCATCCGCGCGAATGTCGCACCCTCTCTTTCCCATGTTCCCTCGAGACGCGAGTGGTTTTTCCATTTACTCGTCCAAAGCTGAAATACAAATGTTTGAAGGTCGGGTGAAATATTTCTATTGAGCACATAAAGTATGTATTAAGTACCGTGGTGGTGAGACCGGGGATGGCTGGGACGCTTTTTCTTAGGTACCACACGTGAAAATTCTCAATTGTTTCAGACTTCGAAAAAGTACTATGTTCGTGATATTTCCGAAACCCAAACTTAATCTAAGTTCCAAAGGGTAACTTGAATGAGGCTTAGGCATTGCCTAAATATCTATCTGGTTGTTTTCTGAAAGGGGACCTACCTAGTTAACAACGGAGCAACATCGACATTTCTCTTGGTTGTTCGCCTGTGGAACACGGGCGATGGTTATCAAAAGTGATCTAATGCAGTTGATGCACCCGAGTTTATAAATTCTACATTGCATGGGAGAGTACCTATGTGGAAGCCACGTCACGCCTCCAGCTGGTCAGCTCAAACATTCTTTCTGCATCGCGGGCTGACGTGATTGTAAAGGTAAATGAACTGGGTCATTTTAAGTCAGATAGTCGCCTCAGTGGATTGCTATTCACACACCCGTGTCCCATACTGGTCACTGGATACGTGTTGAGAATGAGGGTAATCCAATCAAGGTGAATTAATTCCCGCATTAAATGCAATTGGGGAAACATTCCCATCACGTCCAAGCTCCAGCCATTGTGCTGTGCCCTTGTGTATTCCTATTTGCTCATACAAGCGATCCATTATTCCGCTGCCTTCTTCCTCAACCAACTTGAATGCGATTGCGATGGAGAGCGCTTCCTTTGAGGAGGCTGACCAGACTCCAGTAAGAGGTACCAGTACAGAATTGGTTTTGCAAGACGCCCATTAATTCAGAGTAACTTTCTCGTTGATGTGCCCTTTTGCAAAGGGCACTTTTTTGGACGATTATAGCTGCTCATTACAAGCATTACAAGTATCGAAATACGTACTACAGTAGAAAAAATAGTGTATAACAACCAACCGGTTATTACAATTGATTCTTGAGCTGACGTTTGGCCTGCTGCACTGTACTGGCAGGCTTCATGAATGAGACTAATGTCGTGATACAATATTGTTACTGTAAGTTGGGATTTTGTATAGGTTAGAAAGCGGCTCATAATCATACATTAATAATTTATTGTATTGTCGTTGGTTTGTGGCGAATTGATTTTAGGAGTATATTTTTTGTATGTGGTATTGTTACCTATGTTGATTGGCGAGTATCGGCGAGAAATTTATGATCCAACGCTATTTTACCTTCGAAGAATAAGAAGAGATCGAATGGGACCGAAATTCTGGGTCCCTTTTCGGTGAGGGTATATTCAATTAATATACGGCCCTTCCACCCATATATCGGGGAAAGGGAAGGAAGATCGGACCTGAATTATGTAAACAACGGAGGGGAGGAGAGCGTATGGACGGATGCTGGGGCCGCTGCCCCGACTTCCATAATAGATGAGGGCTTATCCAACGAGTTTCTCTGAGGGCGTAGGGTCGGGCTGTACGGTCTGGGAATGGTCGGTGATATGGCAAGGAGAGGAGAGGGCGTAAGAATGTGATGCTGGACGACCGTTTCCCCAACATCCTTCCCCCGGTTCGCTTACATCTTTTTTCGTGTCTTCCTCCTTTTCATTCATCCAGAACTCAGCGGTTATTCAGTCTTCCACCTCGACTGTAACGTGTATTACTTACATGTTTTGAGCTACCTGATAATAATCTTGGGGGGGGGGGGGGAAGGGGGTCAACAAAGTGTATTGTATACGTACAAAACTTGACATTTTGTGCAACGCCTTTTGCGCCGGGAAATAGAGAGAAATAGAGAGAATCTAATGAGATGAAAGTCGGTTGAAGTGTTTGTGTCACGTCGTTACCCATACAATCTTATCACTTGTTACGTTGCATACTTCTTACTATCACTTACCACTTATTGCTTGAACTTCGTTAACTTGGCTCACCTCGACCAAATCTCAAAATTAATTAATTGAAATGAAATGACATTTTATTTCTACAACATGAAAGAGAAGATACATAAGTAATTGGTTTGGTAATAACATAATTATGTTTGGGAGTAGGCTAAGCCCGTGTGGCCGGTGCATGAGTTGTGTCAGTCCTACTATTATTCCTTTGCAACTACACACAAACATTTGCTATTTAAATTTACCTATATAAAAATGTCAGACATCTTCACTCGCTATCTGTCACAGTTTGCCCAATTGAGAAGCATTCCTCTGGGCCCGGCCTAATAAGCAAGAATATATCAATTTCTTATAAGTCGGCCGAGAGCACTGGCTCGGGTTTTCCATTTTTACATCTAGCTCTTGGTGAATTATGTATATTACGTAGTGTGGGTTTCTCCTAGTAAGATTCAAGCGTGAAAGAGGATTTTTCACATCACTAGAGTGGGTTCTTGAAGGTTCGATAATTTCAGGCGTTCTGTGGAAGTGCGTATATCTATATCTGAGAGGAACATTTGGTTTAATCAGCAGTGCATCCGAGAAAAACTTATTCCAAATTACGTCCGCATCATGTGTAACCACCCATCCACCGCCGCAGTTCGTATTGTCAAGGAGGCTCAGTTCAAGCTTGTGAGGAGCGAACTGAGTAGATGGTTTAACGTCCGTGACACTGCTCGAGAAGAGTTGTACTTCATTTTTCAAGAGTTGTCCGGCCGTTATGACCATCGTGAGTGGCAGATCATCGAACAGCATGCTGTTGATGTTGCCTGGCAGAAGGGATCGAAGAAGAAGGTGCAGCTTCAGCAGAAGCTCAGCCAACTTCGGAAGTTCCAGAATCCAAGACCTCCGATGTCATCTACTACACCATCTTCGTGCCCTACCTTCTTCAAGAAAGTAGAGAACCTGTCTGGTATATCCTTTTTACCAGCAGAAGTATCCCTTCTGGAGAAAGGGTTGAAGCACAACCCCACCTCATCCTATGGCATTGCTTCATCACGGGACCTAGCATTCACCATAGAAGCTACTGAAGGTCCACTTGTGGTGAAAACATTGTGCGCTGAAGAGCTGAAGAAGGCGACGACGACACCCCCTGAAAAGAAGAACGACTGGCAGCAGCACTGAGGAAGAAGTTTGTGGACAAGAAGCTTGTAGCCCTTAAGGCAGATAAAGGTAATACTACAGTCATTATGACAAAAACTGATTATGTTGCCAAAACTGTTAATTTTTTGAATGACAATAATTGTAAACCACTGCCATCAGACCCAACTGATAAATTTCAAAAAATTGTTAGAAAAATAGTTAGTAAGTCTGAAAATATCCTTAAAAATATGTAAAAACCTAGCTTTATAGAAATGAACCCGCATGCACCTAGGTTGTCTTGTCTGCCAAAAATTCATAAGGTAGGAGCACCAATGAGACCAGTTGTATTGCATTGGTGCTCCTGCTTATAATTTGGCGAAAAAGTTGAATAGTTTGTTTAGAAGCAAAATTAAATTTCGACCACAACATACTGTTCTAAATTCTTACGATTTGATTAGCAAAATTAAGGATATTCAAGTGCCTCCAAATGCTAAACTTGCTTCTTCTGACGTGGTCAGCCTCTTTACCAACATTAATATTGATAGATGTAAAGATGTTGTTAATGGGTTGATTCACAATTCTAATTTAAATTTGTTTGAAAAAGATGAATTGTGTAATTTAATGTCTGTCTGTATGGATCAGAATTATTTCTTGTTCGATGGGAAATACTATACTCAACCAGGGGTTGCAATGGGATCTCCATTATCTCCATTGCTTGCAGATATCTACATGGATTTTCTTGAAAAACAAATTTTCCGAAAATGTGAATCAGATAGCCTCCTTTATTGGTATAGATATGTAGACGATATCATCATTCTTTGGAAAGGGACTGAAAGACAACTTGGTTCATATCATACAAAAATTAATAACATAGATCCATTCATTAACTTCACCTTAGAATTCGGATGTAATCACCTAAATTTTCTTGATCTTTCCATTTCGTTGAATAATGGAAAACATGAGTTTTCCGTATATAGGAAAGATACTTATAGCGATATTACCATTCATAGTACTTCAAATCATCCAGTAGTCCACAAACATGCTGCTTTCCATAGTATGATTAACAGAGCTTTATCTATACCAATGAGTGAACAGAATTTAGCTAAAGAAAAGTTAACTATTAAAAGTATAGCGGCGAGTAATGGCTATGGGGTAGATCTCATTGATACAATATGGAATAGGGTTCTTAGAAAAAAAAGTAGGGAAGGAGTTTCAAATCTAGTTAGGGAAGCTACGACTGAGGAAAAGATTTGGATCAGTATACCGTATTATGGAAAAATTTCGGATAAAATTGGTAAAATATTAAGTTCTAAAGGGTTCAAAGTAGGATATAAAACTAAAAATAATCTCAGATCTTCATTAAGTTCAGTTAAAGATAAAATGAATGTTCAAGATAAAAGTGGTGTTTATAAATTAAAGTGTTCTTGTGGACTTGACTATTGTGGTCAAACTGGTAGGAAGTTTAGAGAAAGAATAAAGGAACATGAAAAAGATTTCAGGGATAATAAGGGTGATTCGGCCTTTGCACGTCACTTGAATGAAACCAGTCATAGCTTCAATTTTGATCTTGCAGACAGACAGTTCATTGAATATCTTCATTTTTGCCCAAAAGGAAGCACGTTGGATGTACTTGAAAAATTCGAAATTATTAAGAGTGATAGGTTGGGTAAATCTTTGAATGATGTAGTTCCTTTAAGTTTTTCTCTATTATTGCGTTCATTTCTGTAACAGCTTGGTTTCACCCCTCCCCCCCCCCCCCCCAGGATCACCTCATGTTCCTTTCACTTTTTGGCATTCTCTTCCTGGGCCAATCAGAATCGACCCCCCTTCCTTTGTTCCCTTCACCATTCTTCCTCACAACCAATCAGATTCGACTCCGCATCCTTGGTTCCCTTCACCATTCTTCTTCACAACCAATCCCAATCGACCACATTTCACTTTTTGACTATTTATAAGGTCACCTCTCCAATGTGCCTTCAGTTATTGTGTGTTACTGACGATGGTTTGATCACCGAAACCGGTATAACAGTGTTTTTGCGTTTTTCGTGTATTAGTGGAAATAGACTATTTTTTCGATAACTCCGTTTTTTCTTTAGCTAAGTAAAAGTAAGTGCAAAAGTTCACAAACGGAAAAACACCTTGGCATCAGCGAACAGTGTTGGATATTGGAGTTCCTTCTTGACCTTCTTAGCATAACCTTGAGTATACCCTTTTGTAGCGTAATAATCTTTTTGATGGGCGAGAGAGGAACGGAGCCCCATACTAAAATTCCATATTAAAGTACGGGTTGGACAAGTGATAAGTAAATTAACTTCAAGGTTGATTTATTTAGTTTTTGCCTTAGTTGGTAGAAAGTACACAGGAATTTCCTCATTAGAGAATAAGAAGTGACTCTTCCCAAGAAATACTATTACCGGCGATCACTCCTATTTATAATGGGTGTGTTACGATGCGGGGACTTCGGGGTGGAGCAGAGATGGTTTCGGTCGAGGCTTTCACCCCATTGCGGCATGAAGCCCCCAAAACCACCCCCGCTAAACCCTTCTCTCCCTGCCGTACTCCTACCTTTCCCTAAATCGAGGGAAATGAATGCAAACTTCTAGCTAACATGGTTGTGAATTGAGATATACTAAGAAAAATGAAATTACCTATCTTTACTTTATTAACCTAAAGGGGGCGTTCCACCAACTGTTTCCCTCCCATAAAAGAGAAAAGAAACAGTAAACAAAATAATAGTTTTCTATACAAAAAACACAAATTGAGGTAGAGCTACTCTTCATACACCATCCCCAAAACTCAAGTGGCTAGTGACTTCCATACCATCGTCGGTCTCGCAGCCCTGCCAAACTCATCTTGTCCCAAATTCTAATAGTGTACCTACTTCCAGTTTTTACATTTTAAATGTCTATCGTGTGATAATTCGATTATGGGCGACGGATCCTCCACGTCGAGAACGAACCTATCCTGGAAATGGACCTAGTTTAAAGTGTACATGTGATAGTGTAGTGTCCGAAATTTGCGTCAAGAATTCTAGATCACCTCCAGAGGAAAACAAAATCAATCGTCGACTTACCTTGCTTCCTAGAACTCCACTATAAGACCTGAGATCAATTGAGCAAGACTCCGAAAATGATGGAGTATCATCATTTTAACTCTCGAAACCCCCTGATATAACTCCCTTCTCCTTTATGCCGGAAGCTGTCCAAACATCGCCAAGGGGGAAAGTAAGATCCATCAGGGGATGATTCCCGAAAGGATCCGTCTTATCCCAAGGCACTATCGTTGGCCACGGTGGATTCGTGAGGTAATAAGCCAAAATCCCAAAGAAAGTATTAAGGCTCACTAGCTCTCGAAAACACCGAGGTCCACCACAAAGGTCAAGGAAGTTCGCAAAAGTCCGGCATTTTAACCGACTAGAACTGAAAGATGAACTTTTCCCCAGACATATCGAAAAGTTACTTGAGCCCAGGATCCCATGAGAGGAGCTGCCAAACTGACTTTAGCCAGCCTATAGCAAAATGGTAGGAGGTGATCACATTTAAAGTTACTTCAAGGAAAACATAAAAATAAAGCCTGACTTCTCTCGAGGGGATAGGCGAAAAATACTATAATTAAGAAATTAGGTTGTAAGCCAAGAGGGAAACTAACGATGCCTAGATGGAGATTTTGTAAGTTTGGAAAAGTGTGTACTACCTACGAAGTGGGACAAGATGCTACCAAAACTGAATCACGAGGACAGGACACGGGTTTTGAGATAAATAGGAACAAAATCCATATTCAAGCCCTCACAATTTATTAAACTAAAGAGAATGAAAAGTGAAATCAGAAAACATAAATAGGAAGTGAGTACAAATATAATGAGTTCTTAGATTCTAAAAATTCTTAACAAACTAGAAATGTACTAAAACCTAAATGGAAAAAAAGGAGAAAAACCTAACTTCTACCAACAAATAAATGTATAAAATGATCTAACTAGAACCTAAATTAGTAATTTGGTCGATACTTTTACAAATTTTACTTTAATGAATGACTTTTTCCGTTAAGTAACGTGGAAAGGAAAATTCTCCCCTAAATCCTAGAAAATACTCTCACGGAAACTCCAAAGAAAAGAGCTTTGATATGGAACCACCATCACAAGATTTGAATCAATTTTTAGTGTCATAAGTTAATTACCTAGGCATGGAGATAGAGTTAAGTTAGAAAAAAAACCCCTTGAGGGCAAGGTTAACTTAAAAGGGGAAAAAAACCTAACCCTATCCCCATATGTTCTTATAATACTTCTCACTTGATCAAACCACAAAGAATAATTTACATAAAGGCCAATTGCCAACGAGACTTTCAAAATCATTACGGAAAATTTGAAAAAGAAGTAGGTTTCTTTAAGCACCTAGATTCTGTAACACCGTTACGTTTTAGCATTTTCAATTAGGACTTTATATTAACTTTGGTTGGGAAACTCTAATAATTTGGACTAGGAGGAAAGAACCAAGCTCTTACCTTAATGCAGCAGGAGGAGAGTAGTCCAGCGAATCTTCAGCAGCCAAGTCTCCAGATTCCGACTTCTCCCTTTCCCAAGTCAACTCCGACCTCCCACTCCCCGTTTAATAAGAAATGCTTATACTCTGAGGAGAGGGGCGACCGAGCGAATTCCAGGAAAGGGGGCCCCGGTAAAACGGTGGATTGATGACTGAGGCCATACTGAGAGATTATTTCCGAATATGGGAGAGTTTATGTAGTTGACAAATCGAAGGAGGGACATGACGAAATTCGCCCGTATTTCATTAAATATTCTAATTTATTACATTAACAGTTGTTTTGGGAATTTCTTCACGTCACACACCCCTTCTGGGTCGGGAAAAACTCGACCCCGAGTTTTAACCGTGAATTTTGTGATTTTAGTAACTGGCGCCCTGGAGGGGCTTCCCGCCTACTGGTTTTCTTTGTGGTTTAATCCTAACAGGAGTAATTGTATTTGGTGGTTCAAGCGGGGACAAGTCAACCCCATGTATGTTAGTGTTGCTACAAGGAATTAAAAGTTTGATCCTAACCTAAAGTTAGAGTAGAAGTGTAAAACTAAACGAGGCCTTACCTAATGAAAGGAGGTGTATTACTTAACTAACTAGTTATTGTCTGTACTGTTGCGCTGTCACTTTCTTCGCGCACTGTCGCGACGCGGGACTTGCCGACCTGTTGGACCGTCGTTGTCCTGTTTGCTCTAGTGGTGGCCCGTGGGTCTGCCTCGAGTCGTGGTGGCCGGCGGGGGCTGGAGATCGGGATGAGCGTCCACGGCATCCTATTGCTGTTGGCGTGTCCTGGTGCTGGTTGTGGTTCTGGTTGTGTCCAGCAGCGACGTTGGGGACACACACGTTACGTACGGGAAGACCCGATGTAACCGCGGTGGAGGGGGAGGTGACAAACACGGGTCCCCATCCCGCACGGCTAGATTGACGCTCGTCCGACACGACCAACGGCCCATATTGGGTCGACCATTGTTTCGTGGGTTTTTCTATGCTAGTTGTCGTCATGAGTTGGAATCGCACACGAGTGGTCTCGATATAAACATGACGGGGGGAGGGGTGTCCGTCCACAGGCCACCCCCCGCCGTATCCATATTGATCCTCATCCCCATAACGTATCGCACGGAGCGGCCATTTCTGATGGGCTTGTTATTCTAATCGGACAAGGCGTCCCTTGTCCGAGGTCCTTATTGCTAGGAGTGGGAGACTGCAACTAGTACTAGACTCCCTTGTTTTCGTGAAGATATGTTTTTAGTGTAGGGCGAAGTAAGATTTAGTGTTGATTTGTACTTGAAAGAGTCACCCTAATAGGGTGGTAGAAAAAGGGGAACATTAACGTAGTCCGGGGGGGACATTGCCCCCTATTCCCAAATTAACACTTCGTAGACGGCGGTCTGAAAGTGTGCTTTGTGTAGTGTAGGGTCCATGGAATTTTTGGATGTAGAGGGTGCGCCGCCTTATGACGTGGTACTTTTTCTTATGTATTTCTTGAGGGGGAAAAAATTATAGGTAGTCTCTGAGTGCACAGGGATACCAGAAATACTCTTCTTATAGCAGCCATACTCCTTTTGTTCTCACAATTTGTATACTATTCGTCTCCAATTTTTATTCTTATTGATGTTATCAATTTGTTTGTTCTTTATCATTATGGTTTTCTTTATTGGTTATTTATTTTTTCTTTTAAATTTCATTGTTATTATTGTGTTATTTATTTATTTTGTATGCCCAAAAGGGTCCTTTGGATTTCATTAGCCTATGCGGTTAGCTAGGGATTTGGAGGTTGCCAAGCTCTGCCCTATTTGAATGGCTAGGGGTGGAGGCCAAGGTTCTAATAAGGTGGGTTTTTTTTTGTATTGCGTCCAGGTGAACCAGGTGGAAGTATTTACTCATTTATTTATTTTGTTTATTTTATTGTATTTATTTATTTGTTTATTGTTTGGGATGACCCGAGGTGAAACGGGCTACTGTGGAAGTATTTACTCATTTATTTCTGTTGTTCATTTTATTTTATATGTTTATTTTTATTTTATTTTTTTTGAGGCTGGTTCGAGGTGAACCGGGCTACTGTGGAAGTATTTACTTATTTATTTATGTTCTGGGACATTTTCGAGTGAGTGATGGAGCTCCTATTTGACTCCATTTTAACCGTTTTGTAAATGCTTGTTCCCCTGATCAGTTCAGTTGATTCAGTTGAAATGTGGTTTAGTGCAACGCCACAATGTCTTTGGCAACCTTGAGAAGTAAAAGGTAGCTGACCTAAATCTTATGTTTATGATCACAATAAAATCTTGGGTGATTCCTTGGATCTGGTAACCCTATAAGTGCGGGAAACTGACGGTTGGGGAAAACCATTTCGCGGATGAGTGAGGGTTCGAAAGGATGGGTGAAAACGAAGAATTTGCGGTTGGGGTCTAAGACGTGGTTCAGTTTTCGCATTAAATTTGAAAGGCACAGACCAAAGAAGCTAAGGTTAGAGGAGGAAAAGATTCTTTGCGCCCAATAATCAAACCTACCATTCTTACTCGCCACGGCTTTAACCGAAGCAAAAAGATGAAAGAAAAGGCGGAGTGAGAAAAAATATTTCCATTGAGACGGCGGCTATATAATGGTTTAAAGGGACAGATTCCTTCTGGGCTGAGATAATGGGGAGATAAGCGCGTATCAAGTTCAGCACGTGCGTATCTCTGCAAGGTTTTATCCTCCGACCTTCTGCACTCGTATGGTGTCGGAAGGTATCACGATTACGTCAAACCTTTTATGACTGATCTTTCGTTAAGTCCTGAAGAACTCTCAGCTCTTTCGATGAGTTCTGTTTGACGTTAGAGATCGCCTCAATACCAAATTGGGGGGGCAAGGGTTCAATTGCGAATTGGAGAGGTAGGATGAGAGGTATTGACAATTTGGTCGGGTGGTTGAGATTTAAGGTGCGGTTGGCGAAAGAAAATTCGGCCTTGTGCCTATCAAGGAAATCTGTTCCCAGAAAGATGGGATGGTTTAGGTCGGTTACAACTACACATGGCATGGTAAAGAGAAAATTACTCGCTTGGAACTTCAAATTGGTCCAACCCAAGGTGGTCAGAGAGCTTTGGTTAGGGACTTTAATCGTGACTCTAGGGTGGTTGTCACACAATTCGGGGTTAATGGAATTATCCACCACCGAAACAGAAGCCCCGCTATCAATTAGCGCTTGAAACGTCTTACCGAAACAGGTAACCTTAATAGTAGGTGTTAAACCCATAGTCAAAACATGCACGCACCACAGGTCTTTAGGGGGTGATTGCAGGCCACCGGTATTTCCGCCGACCTGTGGGGTTTGTAAATATACTTGCTCTGATTTTGTCCAGGAGGTTTTCGGGAGTCAGGGTTTGGGGGAGAATAAACGCTCTGGGGAAACGTGGGGCCGGGAAAAATTGTGGAGTACATATTCTGGAAAGGGGGTGGGTAGGGGACGTTCATTGGCCATGAAGGAACCGGCACCCCAGGGTTCATGAAATTGGGACCCCAGGTGGGTGCGACAGGCATCGATTGAGGAACCCCGTAACGCCGTACTAGGCTACACTCTGACGTCTTGTGCGTCGGGGATTTATGCAAATGACAGTATTGAACCTCCTGTGGTGGACCATTATTGCTGGCAGGCCCGGAACCCTTATTGGAAGGGTTACCCCTTTGGGCCCCTGTTTGTTCGTGTCTTTCGAAACCTGGTTTTTCTCTGATCGTTCTAATCTGAGTTCAGCTAACTCACACTGAAGCTGGTTAATACTTAGCATTAATTGGGCTTGTTGCCCTTCGGCCTCCACATTCTTCCGGTGAGCCGACAGTAAGTTCTCTAAGGTAATCAAACTCGCACGAAGTTCCTCTATAGTTTCGTATTGGATGCTAATCACCTTGTGCAGAATTTGATGTACTTGATCATCTTCTGTAAATTCATATTTGGGTTGGGAGCTGACGCATTGATTTCACTTTCTACTTGAGACCTTCTTGCCACTGAGACGTCCGGTAACGTTCCAGGAAAGCAGCCTTTAAGGCCGCCCAGGATTGAAGAGCGGCATCCCGACGGTTTAACAAGTTCTCATGGAAGTAGGTACTTAGCGGTCCCTTGCAATGAAAACGGGAGGAGGGTGAGCTTATCCCTCTCATCCCAGCCACTGGAATCGGCGATTCGATCGAACACTTTTAGGAAATAAGTGTCATCCTCATTAAATTTGCCTGAAAAGGTAGGCATTTCAAGCTTAGGGTAACGTTTGAGGGTACCCATATTGGGTGGGTTTAAAGACTGCGCAGTCATAAGTTGGGCAGAGGTATCTAGTTCAAAATGCGAGGAAGAGCGTGAATCAGGGTCCTTGGGGGAGCCGTGTTCAGGAATTTAGTGTCAAGTTCGTTAGTAGTAGTCTTCTTTTTGGCAGATACTACCAAACTAGACAATAAGTTCATAAAAGACTGCCAGCTTGAAAACGTATGATTAGGATCCACCCAGTTGTGGATTGAAACGTCACCTAAAATATAACACTATTGGCTATTATCTAGTGGTTTTCTTCGCGAAAAACACCCCACAGACATCATGAATTCACCCAATCAGACTGGAAGGCATCCGAACAAGGAAAAAAGAAGAGAGTTCTATGCTAGGTTCCCTACTAGACTTTTTTTGTAGTTAAGAGCTACAAAAAATGAATCAGAAACCGATAATAAGTTTGATTACGTCGTGATTGAATTATTTGGATTTTCTCTCTCCTATTCTCATTAAAATATCCCGATTTTCAGACTGGTGCAATTTTTAAAGGAGGATTTCTTTCCATCCACTCAATACCTACTGTTTTTTAATAGGGTTTTCAAACTCGCTACATACCGAACGCCAAATGGCACTATCTTCGACTTGTGTAAGTACCTACTTTCTTACCTGCCCAGAACGCCTAAGCACACGAGTTCAAGTATGTATAGGTGTACCCATCAATGTTCTTGGTTACTTGAGTCAAGTATCATCATCAAGATGATGTTGAAGTGACTCAGAAGTTGTCTTGAACACGTGAGTTGAACATTTTGCATATTCCTCACTCGCTTTATCGTGACTTTAATATCACCTTAATAGGTTGGATCAGCCCCGTGAACCTTGCCAGCCCCTTAAACGTGCTTATTGCTCAACTTCGCTATTTCAGCGCAGTGCTTGTGGGAAACTTCTCCTGTCACCCTCCGCACATTCGACGCACGCAACGTGTAAGCAGAATGCATTTTTCCGTCAGAAAAGTCGCTCGGGGATTAATTGAGTTTTTATAAAGTTTTCTCTCCGCTTTTCTATGTGCGCGGGAAATTCAAGCGATAAATTTCTTAGCTGATGAAACCTTACGGCATGGCTAAGCATAGTTTTCTAGACTGGTGAAATCCCGCCTTCTCGTGTGAGTAGGCGTTAACCTACCTCCTAGTTCAAGTGAGTTATTAATGTCCTCTGAAACCCTGATGAACGGTGACTACTGGCATTTCATTATAGAATCCCCAGTTCTGCGTTCATTTTGATACACGGTGTAGACCATACGATTCTTATTAGCTGGTGTATCCAATATTTTTATTCTTCACCCGCACTCTCCTAATACTTATATAATTCGGCCGAAAAAGTGGGCGTTTAAGCAGAATTACAAGCTACACATGCATTGATGGTATTGCTTCGATCGCTGCGGAGAATCTGTCGAATAGGTAGGTACAAGCGTGTAGGTCGTTTGGTTACAGTGAATTACATACAGACGGACGAAAATTCTTTGACGTCTGAGACACAAAATCCTAGTGGAAATTTTGATTTTGGAGGGCTCGAATTTTCTTCGGTTCTCGCACGAGTACAAGGTTTCCCAACTTTTAGGGGTTTAGTTCCTTACGGCCCCCAACTTTCAAACGATAATTTCTGCCACATTTTTCGGCTTTTTAAAAAAGGAAAAAACATCAGTACTTCGAATACCTTATTTTGTTGTCTTTTGAAATAGTATGGGCTAATTTGATTATCCATTTAGTATAATGCTAAAGCAACCTAATTAAACAAATGGGGGCCCAACGGAACCAAGCATCTAAGTTCAAGAGTTATGGAATTCACAGCTGAATACATCTTTAACACCTAACTTGAAAGGCCCGCTTGAAAGCCCTGTGCGGTTGGTTTCATTCTATAATGACCTAACACAGAGCAGTGAAATTTGGTTTGAGAGTTTGTTCAGCGAAATTTTAGTGAGCGTTCGGGGGAACAATAACGAAGGCCGATAGGCAAGAAACCCGCAAGACTCTTCAGTCGTGCTGGTTCTCAAGCCCAAATCCAACGCTCCACGTCTGTTCCAGTTATATTTTGTTCGGGTTCCAATCTACGATACACTCACTCAAGTATTGCACAGTTGTACTGCTAATTCTAAAGACCAACTCGAAATGATTAAACTAACCTGATGTTAAATCAGCGGTCAACTTTATAGAATGTTGTGTTATAGTACAGTTTAGTCCATTATTTTTTCCATCCACGCTTCTTGACTTTCCGCATTTCCTGAACAAAGACGTTCGGTTCATTTTTTCTATCAACATTTGGACGAAATCATATAACAAATCCGTCACCCGACCCGCCTGCCTGTTGGCGGTACTAAGTAGCCAGCGAGCCAGATTGGTCGGTAAAAGTGGGATAGAATATGGGGATCTAGGTAGAGGAGGGGCGGGAACGGTGTGGCCGAATTGCTCCTCTTGAATGCGAATTTTTGGAGGAAATACGCTATCGTACTGGGTCCAAAAGTTTAAGTAGGTACGTGAAATTTCAAAACTTCTTGCATCTTCTCCGTTTTAGAGCAATTTTCCTAAACAAAACATGGGTCAAATTTGAGTTTTAGTGGGTTAAAAATCGCTGAAAATAGCTGTGATGTCCTTAAAATAAAGAATTTGCTCAGATAGTCATGCAGTACGGCTGGAACTATTCATCTCCTTTTTCTCAGATGTTCCAGCCCGTGGAACAGGACCGCGCCTGCCCGCGTTCTGTCTCGCGCGACCCTGCAAAAGGGACTTACGTTTTTCCCACCGTTGTGAAACATCGAATTTTTCTATAGCGTTATAGAACCATTGCCCCCAGTATCCACAGTATTAGCCGTACTCCAACGATACGTGTCCCGGTAGTGTAAGACCTAATTTAGGGCGGACATCATTATCCTTCTTTTACGATCTTTTCGTTGCGTGAGACGGTCCGACCAATGGCCCTATGGTTGGGCGGGAGGGAGGGGGTTGCTCGCGATGGGGCAGCCCAGTGTTTACCGCCTTGAAATTTATAACGGCAGTACGCAGATAATGAGATAATTAGCGAGCTTTACAGCCCGAAGTCGGGTGGCGGGGAAGGGCTTTATTACTCAATGAGCCGCTCTTCGACCGTGACTTAGACAAAGTAAGTATGTAGGTACCCCATTACTCGAACCACATAACAATGCGGGAAATGATGGTACCCAACAGCGTTTATAAAGCTTCATTGTTGTTTATTGCTACAAAAACAAAATGAAAAATTATTCCTCTATAGCAGTATAGAATCCGCTACAGTGCATTTATTATTTGGTATACTACGGTGACATGTACACTATTTCCTTTTGTATAGTTAGGTTAGTGCAAACCCCCAAAAACAACCCTGTTGTAAAAATTTACTCGCCAACAAGCCTCCTCAGCCGTAAAAAGGATTGATATCAATTTTTCGCACCTCGGATCTCGCTCTTGGATGTGCATATAGGAACTTGGTCCTACCCTTCTCTGTTGGCTATGAGTATAGGAACCTATTCCTTCCCCCCAAACCTCTAAATTTCTTTCAACGCTGTGTGTCGTATGGCAGCTTCAAAAATTGATAATGCGGGCAGCGGACACGAGATTTGCAGAAAATCCCACGTTCTCACCCCCCTTGCCAGTATAGAAATAAATTCCGGCGACGTAGTGCACCACTAGACAGAATTCTGTGTCGACCAAAAAAAGGAAACACGTAAATCGGTTGAGAATTAAGCCGTGGATAGCACACACAAGATTTGGTCGAAAACCCACGCTTTTCGGCGTTGGCCCCTTTCCCCTTTCTGGAAGTAAATTTCGAAATTCCGGTGACGTATGGCACAACTACAGCTTTTCTGCAGCGAACGGAAAAGAACCACGCAAATCGGTTAATAATTGGGACCTGAGCATCGCACACGAGATTCAGCCGTTATGTCTGTGGGGCTATAGCACTGTCAAACAAGAAGAACAACGACAAGAAGTAGAAAAACTTGAGAAATAACGATTTTCAAACTTCTATAACTCCGGCACGTGATGGTCCCGAGTGTTGAAATTTGGTGCACATCCTCAGGGGCCTTTCGAGAAAGGGTATACGAAAAATCAATTACGGAGACCCCCTGGGGGGCCGAGTTACAAGGGGGGGGGGAGGGGTAAAAAACCCCACTTATGTGTCGTATAAACAGCGTCTTGGTCGCTGTAGGATTTTTGGTCTAGGGTCCCTCTTCCGCGTCCCCACATTCAATGGGGAATTTTCGTAAAAAATTTTCATTGAGAAAAATATTCAGAATTCTTGGAAAAATGGAAGTTTGAAGCACGTTTTCAAAAAAAATGATGCGATGTTTTTTTTAATGAGGGTGGTTGAAAGTAAAAATGCGGCAAAAAGCGATGTATCAGGTTTATTGACATCTGAGTGGCTTCTGGCCCCAAAGAGGCGGAGCGAAGCTTCAGGGGCAAATGTTCTCACTGCTGCCAACAACCCAACATTAGAAATAGCAAACCTTCTTGACAACTTGAATGTGTGAGTTTTTGAGGCTCAGTCAATAAATACTTCTTTTTTGCCAAATTTTCGACCTTTTATTGTGGTCATTGTCAAGGCCTAGAAAAACACACAAAATGATATCATAATGATATGGGATTCTACAGGATACAAAAATAACAATGTTGATTGTTATTTTTGTACTACTCAACTTATGTAAGTAACTCATCAATCAACATTGTTATTTTTGTATCCTGTAGAATCCCATATCATTATGATATCATTTTGTGTGTTTTTCTAGGCCTTGACAATGACCACAATAAAAGGTCGAAAATTTGGCAAAAAAGAAGTATTTATTGACTGAACCTCAAAAACTCACACATTCAAGTTTATTCACTAACAGTCAAGATTCATCTCCATATTACTTCTTGACAACCTCCAAGAACCTCTGCTGTGAATTTCCCTGAACCTCCTCTTGGTTTGATTTTTGAGGACTTGTTTTTTTAAATGTGCTTATAAATTTGTGGTTCCATCCATCCATCTATTGTGGTTATGTACATAATTTAAAGTGATGCATTAGCACTCCAAGCGGGATTTGAGTTGAACTACTCGGCAGTTTACCTGATACATCATGTCTAGCGGGAACTCAGAAATTCAAATGTCACACTCGTTGTCTGCCTAAACGTTCCCACATAAACGCCTCTTTATGTGGTAAATAAGTTATTTCCGTTATTGAACAGAATTTGGTCAAAAAAATAGGAATTTGTAACCCACGGAAATAGCCCATTGCTTGACCTCACTTGACAATACTCTTTTATTGCGTTCTCTCAACATAAACAGGGTATCCCACGAAACTTCAGGGATCGATTCTACAACTAATTCGCAGCCAAAAGTTTGTCTTTAGACGATTTAAATTTTGTTTCTTATTTTCGGTCTTCTGTCACAAAAGATGATCATATCACCCTTAACTTACAGTGCGAAATTAGAATTGAGGCTTCCGTTGGGAAGGGTGGTATTTCGTATCTCTGTGATGCAGCATAAATGTTTTTACAGCGAATACAGTGGGTGAAAAACTTGACTGAAAAGTAAATTTTCTCAAATATAGGAAATCACTATTTATCAATTTCACTACCTGTTTTTTCAAACGTCTTTGCGATTAAAAAATAATGGTGCCTAAGCAAATACTTACTATTATTGCTCTACAAGTGAAAAAAAATGGGAAGACGAACAAAGGGTCGCTCACTGGAGCAACACCCCTGGGCGTCGACAATCAAAGCGGCTGATAAGCTTTTCCAAAAAGCGGGCGCAAGCCCTCCTATCAATGAGGCGCAAAGACCTTCGTACCATCGTCGGTCTACTCACTGGCCACTGCCCTCTGAGGTACCACCTTAAAAACATCGGCAAAGCCAGTACTGATATCTGCCGCCTCTGTACTGAGGCAGTGGAAACAGCAGAGCACATCCTATGTGAGTGCCCTGCTGTAGCATCAACACGATTCCGGCACTTCGAAAAGGGGTTCACTAACACCACCGATGTTGCTGGAGAATCACCCGTGAGCCTCCTCCACTTTGTGAGAGAAGAGGCCATCAACCGGGTTCTTAAATGAAAATAGGGACAGATGTCAAAATAGATCTTTTAGGTCTCATTGACAAGGGGCTCGGTACCCGTCCCATTAAAAAAAAATCAGTCATGCAGCATGACTTAATGAGCGAATTTTCAAAGAAATATTCGAATTAATGGCTATGGTTTTGAATAAAGGAAAACTTCGGTCTAAAATTTGGTTTTCTATGTATATTCTCTTCGTATTTATTTTAATTTGTACGTTTTGTCCATCCTGATTCTACCGTTTGTTTATTACGTAATTGTACTAAGTGCTTATTTATTTGATCGCTGTGGGTAAATTCAAGGAGTTGTACTAATCGTTTGCCTCCCCCTTTTTTGCTTCGAACTCTCGTCTTCAATTAATACTTCTCACATTTTTCAATCTGACCACTCTAAGGGGGTGGGGGTAAGAGTTTAAAGATTATCCTAGTTTTGGGTAATTTTTGCGCACTTTAAATGCTCTAATTTAAGAACGGATTTAGATATCTAAAATCCGATTTCACTATCGTGTTCAGCGTGCAAAAACCTTTAAAATGAGGGGTCACTTGTTAGAAAATAACATTTTGGGGATTTTTGGGTAATTTTTGCGCACTTTAAATGCTCTAATTTGAGAACGGATCAAGATATCTAAAATCCGATTCCACCATCGTGTTCAGCGTGCAAAAACCTTTAAAATGAGGGGTCACTTGTTGGAAAATAACATTTTGGGGATTTTTGGGTAATTTTTGCGCACTTTAAATGCTCTAATTTGAGAACGGATCAAGATATCTAAAATCCGATTCCACCATCGTGTTCAGCGTGCAAAAACCTTTAAAATGAGGGGTCACTTGTTAGAAAATAACATTTTGGGGATTTTTAGGTAATTTTTGCGCACTTTAAATGCTCTAATTTGAGAACGGATCAAGATATCTAAAATCCGATTCCACCATCGTGTTCAGCGTGCAAAAACCTTTAAAATGAGGGGTCACTTGTTGGAAAATAACATTTTGGGGATTTTTGGGTAATTTTTGCGCACTTTAAATGCGCCAAAACCCTCCTTAGAGTAGGCCAATTTCGCCCATCTTCGAACTTAGCCTTTCGATTGCCAAGATAGATTTTTTGTGCAAATTTGAGCTGTTTATCTCAATTCTATCGAGAGTTATCGTCTGGAGTGACACATATATAAATAAATATATATATATATATACATATAAAAAAGTGTTAAATTTCAGGAATCGTTTTAGAATGGTCTGAAACGGATTTCTATGAAGAAAATTTCCAAAAATTTATATTATTTAAATTTCGAAGCCATTGCAATAGCTTCATTTTCTTTGAAAATTCGCTAAAAACAAAACTTACTAATCTTCCTCAAAACCTCAGCTTTCCAACGGTATGGTCATTTTCAATTAGTGAGGAAAATCACGTTTGAATGCCAAAAACATGTATTTTTTCAAGAAAATCGAGTGTTACAGCGTGTTATACGACTTCATTCGACTTGACCATAACTTGAAAAGTTTGACATCTTTTTCCACGTTTTCAAGCATGGATGATTACGGAGTCAACACCGTTCAATGGATGAAAAATAGTAATTTAGCAAATTTGAGAAATTAACTTTTCAGCCCGATTTTTCACCCCCTGAATTCGATGTAAAAATATATTGCAACAGGAGGACAGGAAATTTAACGCTCATTCCAACGGTGGCTGTATACTCCATTGCAATTACTCGAAAAAATCGTCGTCAAAAACTCGGAAACTATTCTCGAAACATTTCTAGGAGGAACTATCTGTTGCAAATTATTTGCAGGATCGATGTCTTAAGTTTTGTGTTTCCGAATGTAGGACCTGTATTTGCAGCTGCAGAACTGAAATTACCGTGCGGGATGACGGTCTGTTTAGACCCCCCCCCCCCCGTCGCTTTGCTTGGTTCAGTGATACTAGACCAAAAATGTTCTTCGAGATAATCTTGCTTCCAAGAGCAGGCAACGGTCGTAGAAAGAAGTATTTGCAGAGTTGGCTTTCATAATGGCCCAACATGATGTAGAATGGTGGCTCAATGAAAATTGGTAAGTTCTAATATTGTTTTAAAAATTCGCTCAAACATAATTTGTCAGTTTGGTGACTCGAATTCGAGGTTTTAGGTTAAAAAATAGCTTACAATGGGCAACAATTTGTATTTTTTTTTAAGTGATTGAATCAGCAAAAATATTATAGGATGGTACTTTGGAACTTAGGTGTTATGGTCATGCTGGCATGATCGGAACTTCCCTTCAGTTTTTGAGTGATTGTGATCCCTGGGCAAACTCACGGTTAAAACTGAGTCCAGGATCGCTTAATTTGTGCGAGGGGGCGGCGGACATTCCGGAAGTGGATCGCAAGAGTCAAATCTCTGGAGTCAACAGAACATCGAGGAGGTGGCAGCGAAAAGGTGGACCAAAACTGGGTGAGGGGAGGTTTGCTCCAAGTTATTTCCTGTTGAATAAACACCCCCCTCACAACCCCTACTGACACCTCGGAGGGTTTCGTCCTCCGGGGCTCACGCAACCCCTACTTCAATCCATCTAACTTCGTATCGTGATACAGAATGGCAGGGCAGCAACCCTTATAATAACGTTAGGGTTTTCTAAACGGAGTTTTGATCGTGGAGGTTTCTTTACCCGCTACAAAAACGCTGCGATGTCCTTGTTACACGGGTGTATTATTCTGTTGGAAATACCTACAGAAATGTTGGTGTTCGTTAATAAATTGTTTCTGTCATGTGCAATAACTGAAATAGCTATTTTTGACGGTTTCCACAGATTTTTGCCCCCAAAAACACGAATTGGGCTCCTATTGTTGACAGATTATCTTTGATCATTGATAGTGTCATTTAATTATATTGATTCACCTGTTAATACCATTTCTAGTTGTGATGAATTTAAAATTCTCATCACGGTGGCGTGGAAGGTGAGTGAGTGAATTTAGGTAAAGGAGAGAGAAGGAGGAAAAGTCGCAGGCGGCTGTAGTCAACCGAACATCTACGACTTTTGGAGGAGAGAGAGGTGGTGTGGAAGGAAGGTGAGGAAAAGTCGCAGGCGGCTGTAATCAACCGAACATCTACGACTTTGGAGGAGAGAGAGGTGGATGAGGGAATTTCACCTAGGCGGCTGTAGTCAACCGTTCATCTAGGTGAAGGAGAGGAAAGGAGAGGTCCCTTGTCTAGGCGGCTGTATTCAACCGATCATCTAGACAAGGAGGAGGAGGAGAGAGGAGAGAGGAGGTGAAATTCCCAGGCGGCTGTATTCAACCGATCATCTGGGAGGTAAGGTAAGAGAGAGAAGAGAGAGCTGGTTAGAGGAAGTGTCGAATGAAGCTTGAGCGCCAGGATCCGGGGTTTTATAGTACTTGGGGGCCTCTCCCTCCAGCTCCTTGCTGGGAGCTGGTAGTGGGGCCCCAGGTTGAGTAACCCTGGGTTCTGTCGCCTGTCCCCACTCATATCTTTATTTACGGAGCTTTAGTTTGGCGTTTGGATATTGGTGAGAACTTAATATGATAGGAGTGTTCCCGGGAGGGACTCACGACAGAGGTCCCCCCAGTTTGAACCAATATTGGTGCTGAAGGCGCAAGATGACAGGAGCTGAGGGCTACGGCAAACAAGAAGTGGTCGCTGAAGGCGCAAAATGACAGGAGCTGAGGGCTACGGCAAACAAGAGGAGGAGCTGAAGGCGCAAAGTGACAGGGGCTGAGGGCCGATGCAAACAGAGGTTGAGCTGAAGGCGGTCCTTAAAAACTAGTAGTAACATGGCAGATTATAAGTAGGTAGATGATAAGTAGGTAGAACATAAGGTAAGTAACATAACATAAGTAGGTAACATAGGAAGTAGAACATAAGTAGGTAACATAAGGTAGGTAATATAAGGTAGAATATAAGGTAGAAGAAATAGGATGAGATGGTGAGAGTATATACAGCAGTGGTCAGGATCCCTAAACATGTGGCATTTAGGGAAGTGATCGGCAAGGGCGAGATGAGGAGGATGAACAATATTTACAAGGTGAAAGTGAGGGGCAAGGGCGAGATGAGGAGGGTGAACAAGATTTACAATAACGATATTTACAATGTGAAAGCGAGCGGCAAGGGCGAGATGAGGCGGATGAACAATATATACAAACATGATATTTACAATATGTACAATATTTACAACCTTTGTGCAAATTCGGGGAACAAGGCGGAACGGGGTGACGGGAATCCGCCGATTCCTGGGTGTGTGTTGGGTGTGTCGAGTGATAGTGTGTGCGTGAGTGTGTTGTGTGGGGGCGGCGGTTGCTCCGAGCTCGTGGCGAGGCGGGCACGGCGGAGCTCCGAGTTCCGGTACAGTGCGAGTGGATGAAAAAGACACTTGCACTGTCCCGGAATCTCAAGGCCCCGCCGTGATTGCTCATAGCGGGGCGGGGGGTTTGGCCGCCGGGACGAGGGGAACATGGGGACGCTCCCTCCGTCCGTTTCGCCGCCCGGGCCGTTTCGTCCCGGCGGAGACTATCGTGGATATCCCCGGCGATGGAGGGGGGGGGGAGGGGGTGTTGGAGGGGGTGAAGTTGATACGGGGGGGTCGAAAATCGAAAACGGGGGGGGGCGGTAAACTTGGTGGGGTGACAATTTCGGGGGGGTTGGTTATTTGAACGGGGGGTGGGGGTTTGAAATTTATAGGGGGCAAGCAAATTTGAACGGGGGGCGGTGGGGGCATGAGTTCCGCGAGGTGGAACTCGCGAAGGATGGAGGACATTAGGGGATCTGTGGGGGAGTAGGGAGGGTGTACCCCCGTGGCCTGCGCTGCGCGAAATTCGCGCAGTATTTTCCACTGGGGGTACTTCCATCGCCGGGGCCGGGGAGGTAGTCCGGTGATCCGTGGCGGGACGAAAAGAAGCGGTGTAGTCGGCCCGGGCGAAGGGGGTAGGGGGGAGAGCGGGTCCGGGACGAAAACGTCCCGGAGAATCGCCGCCATTTCCGGATCCGAATCGAAATCCGGAAACGGCGACGGAGGTGACTGGTGCATTGGGAAGAGGTGCGACATCGCGAACGGACGGTGGGAGACTGATAGTGTCTGTGGGTTGGGTTAGCACAGGTGCGGGTTTACACCTGGCTAACGGGACTGTATGTGGTTTGCCGTCAATTAACAGGGTCGCGGTGGTGTGTGTTGTGCGAATGACTTGAAAGGGCCCGGCATAAAGTGGTTGGAAAGTTTTATGGATGCCGGGCTCTTTCAGGTACATGTGTGTGGTGGTGAAAAATCGTTTGGGATAAGTGGTGTCGTTTGTCGGTGTTGTTGAGTGTAGCGGTTCCCTGTTAATAGACGGCGTGTGATTTGGGGTGAAAATGTCGGCTGGTAGACGTAACGGGTCTTTAAATGCGTTTTGTGCGGGGCTGGTTTGGTCTGAAGGACGGGCTGAAGTGCGTAGGCTGAGTAAAATGTAGGGGAGGGATTTGGTCCAGGAAGGGGAATTTGTTGAAGTAGAAATGGCCTGTTTCAGGACCGAGTGCCACCGCTCTATTTTCCCGTTGGATTGGGGATGGTATGGGGTAGTGTGGATTTTGTGGATGCCGAGGGAACGTAGTAAATCGGAAAAGTGGGCGGACTCAAACTGCCTCCCCTGATCGACCGTGACTGTTCGCGGACAACCGTAACGGCTAACCCATTGAGAGAGGAAAGCCGTCGCGACGGTGTCCGCGGTGATGTTTGAGAGTGGAATGCATTCCACCCAGTTGGTGGCACGGTCGATCATCGTGAGGCAGTATTTTTTCCCCTCGGATGGGGGAAGGGGGCCCACTAAATCCAGATGAACGTGTTCCCACGGCAGGGAGTCGGGAATGGTTTGAGGCGGGACATGGGGGTGGGCCGAGACCTTAAACCGCTGGCACTTCTGGCACCCCAGAACCCAGTTACGAATATCTGTGTTCATGTGGGGCCAGAAGTACCGCGTCTTGATAAGGTCCCGGCTAGCCCGAATGCCAGGATGGTGAAGGGAGTGATAGTGGAGGAACAACTGCCGCCTCAGTTCCGGTGGGACGTAAGGGCGCGGCGTATCGGCCGTTACGTCACACCAGAGGTCGAGGGGCGGCAGCTGTTCCAATTTGGAGGCGGAAATGAGATTGGAGAGGGCGGGGTCGGAATGTGGAGTTTGCTTTGATTTTAGGATTTGTGGTGAAGGGAAAGGCAGTAACTCCGCCACCGGCGCGGGGGTAGGGGTGGGTCGGGATAGCGCGTCCGCCACGCAGTTGTCGGCCCCCGGCAAGTATCGGATATCGGACGTAAATTGCCCGATAAACTCGAGTTGCCGGAGGCGACGCGGGGAGGCGGATTTGCGATTCTGTAGGAGGGCGTGGGTCAGGGGCTTATGATCAGTGACGACAGAGAACTGCCTGCCCTCCACGAAGTCACGAAAGTGCTTGATGGCTTCGTGGATGGCGAGGAGTTCTCTGTCGAACGTGGAGTAATTTTTTTGGGTGGGGGATAGCGTTTTGGAAAAGAAGCCTAGGGGTTGGGGGGTGGCGCCGGTGTGCTGATGGAGCACTGCCCCGATGGCCCAGTCGGACGCATCGGTGGTGATGGATAGTGGGGCGTGAGGATCGGGATGGGCCAATAGAGCGGCGTCTACTAGGTCCTGTTTGCAAATTTTGAAGGAGGAGATGAGTTGGGGGGTCCAGGTAATGGGGCGGTTGTCATTTTTTTTGGAGGGTTGGGGAATGGCGTGTATGAGTGGTTGTTGATGTTGTGCTGCGTGTTTGATGTGTCTGCGGTAAAAGTTTAACATACCCAGGAAGCGGCGGAGTTCCGTCACGGTGCGGGGTTGCGGGAAGTCACTAATGGCGTGGACTTTGTCTGCGAGGGGTTTGATGCCCTCGGATGAAACGTGGTGGCCGAGGCAGCGGACGGAGGGTTGGCCGAGAACGCACTTGTCTGTGTTAACCAAGAGGCCTTCGGAGGAGAAGATGTCAAGGATCTGTTGGAGATGGCTGAGGTGTTCTTCCGGCGTCCTGGAGGCCACCAGGACGTCGTCGAGGAAGCAAAAGACGAACGGTAGGCCTCGCAGGATGCTGTCCATATAGCGCTGCCAAGTCTGTGCAGCGTTCCTCAACCCGAAGCCCATCTTAACATACTCGAAAAGTCCGAACGGGGTAATGATGGCGGTTTTCTGGACATCGGGGGGGTGAATGTTGATGTGGTGGAATGCCCGTGAAATGTCGAGGGTAGAGAAGATATTAGCGCCATGGAGGTGCGACGAGAAGTCCCGTAGGTGGGGAACATTATAAAGGTCCGGCGTGGTTTTTGAATTGAGTCGCCGGTAGTCCCCGCAGGGGCGGATATCCCCATTGGGCTTCTGCACGATGTGGAGTGGAGAAGCCCAAGGGGATTTTGAGGGGCGGACGATGCCGTCGGCTATGAGTTTATTAAAATGTTGTCGGGCTTTAGATAGTTGCAGGGGGTGGAGTCGTCGGGCTTTCGCTGTGATGGGGGGGCCGGAAGTCTCAATGTGGTGTTGAATGGTGGAGATGTGGGCAGAGGGGCGGCGCTGGGGGCGGTAGTTGAGGAGGAGGCGTTCAAATTGCGTAGGGGGGTGGTTGATGGCATGGATGAATCCGGGTATGGGTGTTTTTGTGGCGGGGTCGATCAGGCGCGCGTTCCGGACGTCGACCTGGAGACCGAAATATGCGAGAAAATCGGCCCCCAGGATCGCCTTCTCCACGTCCGCCACGGTAAACTCCCACTCGTACGCGAGCCCGCTCATATAAACAGAGGAGCGGTACGTCCCGTACGAGGGGATGGTGGTACCGTTGGCGGCGTAGAGAAGCTGCCGGTAGCAGCGCGCCTGACGACGGAGGATGTTGTTAGGAAATATTGATAGCGCCGTGTCCACCAAGAAAGGTACATTGGTTTTCCTGCAGCGCAGGAAAAGTCGCTGGTGGGTCGGGAGGGCGTTGGGTATAATTGCGGAGGTAGGTACATGTGTCGGCGTTGGCTGGTCCGCCGCGAAGGAGACGCGAGGCGGTTTCTTGTCGTTCCGGAGGGGGGGAACGGTGGAGTCTGCAGGGGGGCTGGCCAGTTTGGTAGGAGGAGGCTTCGCCTTGTTCCGGGGAGGGGGAACGGTAGTGGCGGGCTGAGTGGTGGCCGGAGGGGGTTGTGCCCTGGAGGCGGGCGGGGAGGTTCCGTTCCGTGGTGGGGAAACGGACGCGGCGGCGTGAGTGGCGGCCGGGAGGTTGTCTGCCCTGTTGGCGGGCGTGGAGGGGCCGTTCCGGGGTGGGGGAACGGTAGCGGCGGCGTGAGTGGCGGCCGGAAGGTTGGTTGCCCTGGTGGCGGGCGTGGTGGGGCCGTTCCGGGGTGGGGGAACGGTAGCGGCGGCGTGAGTGGCGGCCGGAAGGTTGGTCGCCCTGGTGGCGGGCGGGGAGGGGTTGTTCCGTTTGTGGTGGGGTGAGGGGTTTGGCGGCGCTGCAGGCGCGGCCGGGAGGTTGGCAGCCGTGGCGGCGGCGTAGGAGGGGTAGCGTGGCTTGGCGGTGGTGGCTGTGTGAATGCGGGCGGGGGGGGTATGTGCATGGTCCCCCCCGTGTTGGCGAGGAGGGGGGCCCGCCGGATTTACCGGCGGGCGTCTGCGTTTCCCTGCTTAGGGGCGAAGGAGCAGGGGGGTTGGCACTTGCGGGCCTCCCCACCGAAGTTTACGTGATAGAAACAACGGTTGGGGTGGTCCGCAGGTAGGTAGGCGGAGTTGGTGGGGCGGGCTGAGTTTGATGCGCGCGCAGCTGCTGGGGATCGACCTCTGCGCTGGCGGGGAGGGGATGCGTTGCGGCGCTCGGGTGAGCGCTGGCGGCGGCGGTCGGCGGACGAGTCGCGTCGGCGATCCGCCGAAAGTGGTCGACGGCCGTCGAGGGAGGGTGCTCGGCCGCGGTCCCGGGATTTTGTGCGGTCCCGGAAAGGCGGGGGGTGGCGCGGCGTACGCACCTCACTGACGGCGGCCGCAGCGGCCAAGTCGTGCACGGTGTCCGCGAGGCGCAGGAGGGGCTCGTCGGGACCGTCGAGATGGCTGGCCAGGGCCATCTGGATGGGGTGGGGAAGGGCACGTAACCAGAACGTGCGTGCGATGTCGGCTGTCATAATCCCCTGCAGCTGGTGTCGCAGCCGCCGGTAGAGGTGGGAGGGCTTCTGGTCGCCGAGGTGTTGAGGTTGGGAGAGGGCGGCGACTCGGGCGATTTTCGACGGCTGGTAGGTGTTGATGAGGCGGCTGCGGAGGTCGTCGTACGCAGCGGCGGCGTCGGGGGAGATATCAGAGGTCTGCAGCAGGATCTCGTAGGGCAGTAACGAAATGATCCGGGAATATCGAGTTTTCTGGCTGCGGATGTTGGCGGCCGAAAACGCTGCGTCTACTTGGAAAAACCAAAGCGCCGGGTCGTGCGTGTAGAAGGGGGGCAGCGACAGAGGGAACGCAGCGGACGCCGTCATGACGTTGGCGGCGGCTGCGGCCGTAGCGGCGGCGGCGGCGGCGGCGGTGTCCGATGACGCAGAGGTCGGTGGGGAGAGCGTGGAGAAAGGGTTGTCGGCCAATGCGTCGGATGTCGCAGCGGCGGGCGGCTGCAGTGTGGCTGGTCGCAGGAGCGGCGGCGTCGGTGAGTTCGGGTCCATTTCTGTAATTAAAATTCAAAAATTTGACGTGGTTCTGAATTTTGAAATTCGCAATCGGCGGGAGCGGTGGTGCGTTGAGTTGAGAGTTGAGCGGTGAGGGTTGGGCCAAGAATTGCGAATTTATACTGACTGGTTGAAATTTTGAATTTAAAATTTGGGACACCGAACTATTTGACTGGGGCGACACATGAGGTGGGAAGGTGGGAAGGAAGAAGGTTGAGTGAACGTCGGGTTCACCACTGTGATGAATTTAAAATTCTCATCACGGTGGCGTGGAAGGTGAGTGAGTGAATTTAGGTAAAGGAGAGAGAAGGAGGAAAAGTCGCAGGCGGCTGTAGTCAACCGAACATCTACGACTTTTGGAGGAGAGAGAGGTGGTCTGGAAGGAAGGTGAGGAAAAGTCGCAGGCGGCTGTAATCAACCGAACATCTACGACTTTGGAGGAGAGAGAGGTGGATGAGGGAATTTCACCTAGGCGGCTGTAGTCAACCGTTCATCTAGGTGAAGGAGAGGAAAGGAGAGGTCCCTTGTCTAGGCGGCTGTATTCAACCGATCATCTAGACAAGGAGGAGGAGGAGAGAGGAGAGAGGAGGTGAAATTCCCAGGCGGCTGTATTCAACCGATCATCTGGGAGGTAAGGTAAGAGAGAGAAGAGAGAGCTGGTTAGAGGAAGTGTCGAATGAAGCTTGAGCGCCAGGATCCGGGGTTTTATAGTACTTGGGGGCCTCTCCCTCCAGCTCCTTGCTGGGAGCTGGTAGTGGGGCCCCAGGTTGAGTAACCCTGGGTTCTGTCGCCTGTCCCCACTCATATCTTTATTTACGGAGCTTTAGTTTGGCGTTTGGATATTGGTGAGAACTTAATATGATAGGAGTGTTCCCGGGAGGGACTCACGACACTAGTGTTATTACTCACATTTAAGGTGAGTTCAGACAATTTCCCAGGTTTTTGACTCATAAAAATGGATTTCGGGAGCTGAACCTTCGTTGCAAGCTCAATTCTTCGGTCTTTGGTGAAATGAACTTCATATTTGGTCTTCTCGCCCTAGAAAACGTAGAAAAGATACGGTGCATCACAAGCTCATGTTCGTTAATACCCCAAAAAACTATATTTTTACACCCATTTTTCACCCATACACCCTAACACTCTTGGGTAAATTCCGATCGGGCTGCAAAGTTTCGGTATCGTTTTCCATGGTTTTAGGACAAGACCGAATTATGAAGTCTATTTTGACAATGAGCGAAAAATTGAGGTTCTCACAAAGTTTCAGCTTTAAATGTACGTTAAATTTTGGTCTAAAATCGTCATTCATCCGCACACAGTTTGGGTTACCATTTGGGAACACATTTGGATCCTAGTAGTGGACCGAAGCTCGGCAGCCAGACCGGAATGCACCCATGGGTGTTATTGGTGAAAAATGGGTGTACAAATAGGGTTTTTCGAACATTGTAGTGAACAGGAGGTTGTGAGGTATCGTTTTCCATGTTTTTAGGGCGAGAAGACCGTACTCCACGTACTGATGTTTGGTTGTGGATACTTCTTCAGTGTTACGTTTATCACGACCTTTTTGTCAGCACTGTTTGTTAAGCTGCTTTCCCCCCGCATTTTTTTTTTATTCTTCAGAACGTGACGAGCTTTCCAATGATCTATACATATTTGAAATTCGTCCGGCAGGATCATTCGTATTGCAGTTTCTTTGAATACAAACCATCAAATATTGTGTGAGAGGGGGGGGGGGGGGAGTAACCTTTTGGTTTATTATTCTGTGAATAATACACCTATGTATTCGCTCAGCAACAAATTTTAATAACACCCCCCTCAAACTTTTTTTCTTTTCCGTTTCAAGGTGCGTAGATTCAAAAACGCTGCAAAGTCCTTGTCACATGGGTTTATTATTCTATTGGAGTTCTAGAGGTTCTTGTTGGCTGTTGAATTTATTGTTTCTTTCATGTGGAATGATTGAAATAGCTATTTCTGATGATTTCCACCAATTTTGGCCCCCAAAACATGAAATAGGTAGGTACGCTTTTTTTTCTTTTTTTTTTCAGATCATCTTTGATCATTGGTAGTACCATTTAATGGTCTTGATTCACCTGTTTAAACTTTTTCCAATGTTATTATACACATTGATGGTGATTTCAGACATTTTTCCAGGTTTTTGACTCATAAAAAACCAATTTTGAGAGCTGAACCTTTGGTAAAACCTCAATTTCCGCGTCATTGGTCAAAATCGACTTCATATTCGGTCTTCTCGTCCCCAAAAACATGGAAAAAGATACTTCAAAAGCTCGCGTTACTAACATGTTCCTAAAACGCAAAAAGTACCTATTTTTACACACATTTTCACTCACAACACCCCTTGGTATATTCCGATCGGGCTGAAAAGTTTCGGGACACAACTAGGGCCCAAATGGAGCATGTGTGCGAAAGAACGACTTTTTTAGACCGACAATGAAGCCGGTACACGTGATACGGACATTGCATTTTTGGAATCTACTCACCTTGAAACGGAAAAGAAAGAATTTTGAGGGGGTGTTATAAAAATTTTTTGCTGAGCGAATACATAGGTGTATTATTCACAGAATAATAAACCAAACGCTGCAAAGTCCTTGTCACATGGGTTTATTATTCTATTGGACAACCGACAGAAATGTTGGCTGTTCATTTATTGTTTCTTTTATGCGTAATAATCAAAATAGCTATTTCTGATGGTTTCCATTAATTTTGGCCCCTAAAACACGAATTAGATACGATCCTTTATTTTTTTTATTTTTTATATTTTAATAACTGTCTTTGATCATTGGTAGTGCCATTTAATCGTCTTGATCCACGTGTTGACACTTTTTCCAGTGTCATTATACAAACTGATGGTGATTTCAGACGATTTCTTAGGTTTTTCACTCATAAAAAATCAATTTTGGGAGCTGAACATTTGGTACAACCTCAATTTTCCACTCGTTGGTCAAAATCGACTTCATATTCGGTCTTCTCGTCCCCAAAAACATGGAAAACGGTACCTCAAAAGCTCATTTTACCAAGATGTTACTAAAACACAAAAAGTACATATTTTTACACACATTTTCATTCATAACACCCCTGGGTATATTCCGATCGGGCTGAAAAGTTTCGGGACACAACTAGGGCCCAAATGGAGCATGTGTGCGAAAGAACGAATTTTTTAGACCGAAAATGAAGCCTGTTCACGTGATACGGCAGACGGCGTACGGTGGACGGCGTACGGCGAACGGCGAACGGCGAACGGGCATTTTTGGAATCCACGCACCTTGAAACGGAAAAGAAAAAAGTTTGAGGGGGTGTTATAAAAATTTTTTGCTGAGGGAATACATAGGTGTATTATTCACAGAATAATAAACCAAAATGCAATCAATGTCCGTCCGCCGTACGCCGTATCACGTGTACAGGCTTCATTTTCGGTCTAAAAAAGTCGTTCTTTCGCACACATGCTCCATTTGGGCCCTAGTTGTGTCCCAAAACTTCAGCCCGATCGGAACATACCCAGGGGTGTTATGAGTGAAAATGTGTGTAAAAATAGGTACTTTTCGAGTTTTAGCAACATGTTGGTAACATGAGCTTCTGAGATATCGTTTTCCATGTTTTTGGGGACGAGAAGACCGAATATGAAGTCGATTTTGACCAAAGAGTGGAAGATTGAGGTTGTAGCAGATGTTCAGCTCCCATAATTGATTTTTTATGAGTGAAAAACCTGGGAAATCGTCTGAAATCACCATCAGTTTGTATAATAACACTGTACAAAGTTTCAACACGTGGATCAAGACGATTAAATGGCACTACCAATGATCAAAGATAGTAAAAAAAAATGTGCGTACCTAATTTGTGTTTTAGGGGCAAAAATTAATGGAAACCATCAGAAATATCTATTTCTATTATTACGCATGAAAGAAACAATAAATGAACAGCCAACATTTCTGCAGGTAAGTATGTCCAATAGAACAATAAACCCATGTGACAAGGACTTTGCAGCGTTTTTTTTTTTTTTTTAGATGCTCGATTTTGAAGGTTCTTTTTATTGAAAATAATAGCCAAAAATTTAAATTCCACGGTTGAACACCTACGATATTTCTGTTAAGATGTTGCGTGTCTTCCTTCAATTTTAGGTCACAGACTCTGAACAATGTTGACTTCACGTGGGACGTATTAAATTAGTGTTGGATAGTTACTTTTGTTCAAATTCCAAGTTTACTAAGGGAAGGGATCATCCGCTCCCCCCTTCTACCCACCCTCCTCACTCCCAACCTCCTCTTCCGAAATAAATGGATCTATTACGAGGTTGGCCGTGGGTGTATTATCTGCCAATTAGGGGCGGAGCGGGGATGAAAAGCTATTTGTTCACCTCGGGACGAGATTAATGATTTAACCCTTTTCCTTTCTGTCAGGCTTCCCCGCTGGGCTAACTGAAATGTCGGTGGGCCTCTCAACATCCCCCACCCCCCTCCCACCGGTAGCACAACCTCCGTAGGTCCCTCATTCTGTATTCTTCCAGTCTTCGCAGCGATTAATACAAACCTCTTTGGGAGCAGTGATCTCTTCAGTATACATGCAATTCTTCCGTAAAGAATGCATACCTAATTTTTATTAATTTAATTGTTGTTTTTAATAGAATTACTTATTACTGCTTATTATTACTAGGTGCTATTGTTTTTATAGAAAGTTTTGCATCGATTTCAGGGGATTAGCTATGAAAAATGCCCTTGCCTAGCATACTCTTGTTGTGTTGTGACTATTACTACGGTTAATAAGACCCCCCCCCCCCCCCCCAGATGCTAGATTCATATCCCTTTTATTTTAAATTTTCAGGAAAGGGGAACAAGGTGATGCAGAGGGAAATTTCTATGTGATTCTCAGGACGCAGTTTACATCTCTAATCTCCGTAGTTCTTGTCGCAAAATACTGTTTCAGGTCTAGTTTTAGAATGAACATTGGGAATGTCGAAATTTATTCAGAAGTGGGTATCTGTTGAAGGGGGTTTAAAATTGTTGGTCCACTTTTAAATTTACTGTCCAGTTGTGTAATTCCAGTCATTCACGTAGAAGTTCAACTATAAATATTTTATAATTGTTTCCTCGTAAGTATGACTATTTATGGTTAAGTGTTGAACATAATAGCCCAGGCCGCGATTTTGTGTTATGTTGAACAGATTTTTTTGTATAAACGCAGTCTGAATGTACGACCAACTGGATTTCCCCCCTACTTTTTTGTCACTTTCTTGTCATTGAGGCGTCGTGATAATTCAAATGTTTTCGTACTGCCCTGTACGAGCATGTTTTTGTATTTATCATGGCTAGACTGCCTTCGTCCTTCACTCTGGGTTCTTGCAGTGCCGGTTTACCCTACTGTAAACCCTTTCCAAGAGGGACATTCTTTCCCCAAAATAACTGCATCGAGCTTTCAGAATGCGGCCATGCGTCATATCCCGGTCTGTAGAACAAGCAAAGGCGCGTAAGCGGCCGCAGACGCTCCTTTGAGGGTTTCACGCATAATTATGTCGTAACAAAACCGTCTCGTTAATAATTCACACCGTGATTAACGAGTCCCTTGAAAGCTGCCCACCAATCCGATAAGTTCCGCTTGATCGAATCCCGGTACCCTTGTGGGTTGGGAACTTATGACAGATTCATAGGAGGGCGAGAGTGGTGGGGGCGGCTGGGAACCATTCCCCTAAAATAACTTGAGCACCAACCCAATGGCTCCGCACGACTCGAAATAACCTCAAAGGAATCAGTCATTAAAATACTGAATGCTCCTAATTTTCTTACGAGTCTAGCAAGGTTTTTAGTGGAAAAAATGTCTTTGTCTCCAAAATCATATTTTCCGCTCTCGTTTTATACATTTGAGAGCTTTTTGAACAGTTTTGGTTCGGTATCTGTATGTCCGCCAATCCTTGCCACACGCATAACTTCCTCAATTCAAACCCGATTTTGCTGAAATTCTCATGGATTATGTGGGTTGGGCCCTGGAAGATCCCGTATGAAGTTCAGAATGATTGATATGGCCTCTGCGCATGCGCTTACGCGAAATCCGAAATACCGAATTTCTCACAAACCTACGGCCCCATTTCCCACAAACCCGTCCTGAACCTGCGATTCCATAGGTTCGGGATGTGATTGATTTACCAGTAGTGGGTTCGTTTTAGATTCCATGTTATCGATAGCGTGAGGAAATGATGTGCCATTAAACTTCACAGAGTTTTGTCGAGTCTTGTTTTAATTTTAAAACAAACAACCTCTTACGCAGTACATACGCGTTCTGCCACTAACCCACTTTTTATCTCAAATCCTTCGGGAAAAACCTAACATTGTATCCTTCGAGGTTATTACAAGTGGGTGAAATCCGTAGTCCAAATCTATAATAATATGATGAGCCGATCAATACAAGGAGGTGGACAAATAATATTAAGTACCTACCTGTCTGAACGGCACGGTCTGTAGGCATGGGTTCGAGCAAGCGAAGGAAACACCTATTTTTGTTGGGGTAGCCACTAGTCTATTCATTTCCACTACTTCGACAATGTTCATAATGTAAAGTAGAAACAAAGTTATATGGTTGATCGTTGCTCACCAAGGAGCTCGTGACTTTTTACACGAAGGTGATGTGCTCCAAAGGCACACTCGAGTCGAGTCGATACATCAATAATAATTTATTGTGTAATATCACTTATTACAAACGGTTCAAATCAGATTTTGTCCTTTTCCTCCAAAAGAAAGTACTGAAAGAATCCCTAAATAACGCTATTCGTCGACATGGCTCGGTAATAAAATTTTTGTTTTAAATTTAAAAGTTCCAGTCATGCAGCATGGATATAAGAGCGAATTTTCAAACAATACTCGTGCTATTGTGTAAAAAGATGATGATACGGCGAGAAACTATACCAGTGTGTGTGTGAAATTATACCATTTTATCGTGATTTTAGCCATTTTTACTGATTTGTGACCCTTACTTAAAGTCAAATTTGACCCATTTTTTTTCTGGGGAAAAAAAATCATCATCGAAATAGTTCATCTTTCTGTCATGAATCACCTTCCCTCGCAACGTCAGGTGAATTCATATTGATTTTAGCCCTTAATAACTTTAGACCCCCCCCCCCCTCGAAAAATCCAAATTTGACCCCTATTATTTATGAAAAACAACTGAAATGATATTTTTCCGTCTTACTCACCACTTTCAATAATTTTCTATGTCAATTTTTCGCGATTTTAGCGGTTTTTACCGATTTTTGACCTGAAATCTCGAATTAGACCCACTTAGAATTTTCGAAATTGTTCCTATTCGAACAAATCCGTTCGTTTCAAAATTTTAATTATTATCATGTACCCAAGGTCAGATATCGTCTGGAGGGAAAGATATATATATATATATATATCCCTTGATTTTCTAAAAATCAAGGGATGAATTCAGGATGCTCTGATATACGTACCTATTTGCCTGTAAAATGTTTTCAAAAATTCGTGTTCTGAAAATTCTGGACCCACTGGAATAACTTCATTTTCTTTGAAAATTCTCTAAAAAAGTAAAGTAACTGCCATTCCAGGCTGGAGATTTTCGTCCGACTGACCTACCAGCGTCGCGGACGTGACCTGCTGTCCTCGAATGAGAGGATCAGAATTCTGTCTGATCATTTTGCTATTGGCTTCTCATTGTCTCATCCTTTTTAAGCGGATTGGGGTTCGTCCAGCAGTTACATGTACTAACGCTCGAGGTATCTCAACTTCGGTGATCTCACGGTAACCGGTTTATTCCACCTGATAAAGGCGTTGGGCTTAGTATTACTCATTGAGCGATATTTTCGTAAATATGCAAGATAGCTTAGCTCAGTATCCAATCGAAAAACGCTGCAAATCCCTGCACAACGGTTTATTATTTTGTATAGAATACCCTTCTGTTACAGATCACAGCTCTATGTATAGATAACCCGTCTATATAATATAATATGTACTATTCTATGCATATTATGTAGATCGCAGACCCTCCGTAGGTTAGTACCTAACCCCGTACTCGTTACTAGGTTCCTACCTAAATCACGAGTTAAATGTTGCTAAAATAATTCAGCCGATGACAAACAGTACCTAACAAAAAGAAACACACATAATGAAGTTCTGAAAAGAAATTGTTGATGAGGAGTGAAAAAAGTTGCAAAAGTACCTACCAACAAACTCCAGCCCCTTCTACGTAGATGGTATAATGAACCGTTTTGTAATAATTTACCGTTGAGTAATGATTTACCGTAGTAATAATTTACCCATCAATAATACTTCAACGTTTGTTCAAGTTTCACTACCTACCAACAAACTCCAAAAGAGCCATCATTTTTCAAATGAAATAATATCACAGAACAACCAACTCGACTTCATACTCCGCCAATATAATCAGGTGATCCCTACCAATGATTGGCCGTATTCACAAATTCCTATTGTGGGCGCGTCTCTGGTTACGAGATTTGGTTTGAATTGTATACAATTTCATTCACACTGGAGTCGAAAATGCCTGTCGGTGCAAACTTCGGGGCCTTACTGTGAACGAACGGCTGGACGTACGATGCTCCGGATGGTCTTAAAAAACTCGCAAGTTCAAGAACTATTTAAAACCGTAAACATATTTACGTAAAAAAATGGTATAGGCGTTTTGAAAATTTCAACCCCTATTTTGAACCCCTTAGAGATGACTCACAGTAACGTCGAGCTTCGAGGACCAACTAGACGCCGAACGGAACCTATAACCCGAATTTCATCAATTTTTTTTCATGGTAACTAAGAAAAGTGGCCCGTACGGCGTACGGTGTACGGCGGACAGACAGAAATATTTTTATTGCAGTTTTGGATTCTACATACCTTGAAACGTAAACCATCAAATTTTGAGGGGGGGTAAGAATTTTTTTTTTTCATGCTCGATTCCAATGGTTCATTATTGAAAATAATAAACCAAAAGAGTTTAAGAACTCACTGTTCCAGATAACTAGTTTCCCGCAAAATATTGACATACGAATTTATTTTCGCGTTGAAGCGATGCATGTTTCATGATGTCATTTATAATGATAGTTTTAGTTCGTGCAGTACCCGAGAGAGCCACCGGTCTCCTTCACACCTGATTTGTATGTACCTACCTCAAACATTTTACCGGTTCGAGGTATTTTCAGTGAGTACAGTGGAGCTATATTCCAGACTTTGTTAATTGGAACGACCCCGATTGAAAAACCCTGTGGATTCATGTGTGGATACCCCCCCCCCCCCCCCCCTCCCTTATTGGATTTTGTAAATAAGCGCTCTCCTTTGATGCCCATGGCACAGTGGGATAACATAACTAACCGCAATACGTATTATAGGCGTTGGACTGTACGATGTAAGTGCCATGTAGATGGATAACAAATCTGCGTCCTTATCCCATCGTTTCCACCAGGTGTATTATAGATATATCTAATTCTTTGATGAGGCCCAATGAAACTGTTTTGGCGTTATCGGTTTAATCATGTCTAAAAGCATTAAAACGTCTGGGAAAATAAGGCAATGGAAAGAAGGAAAAAATGGTCCTTCTTTTCCCTCCATATAATTTGTTTTGTGGTCGTAACTATAAGAATAAGAGAGAGAGGCTCTTCTGGAATGTAGTGCACTTGGAAAATCCTTTAGATCCAGGTCTATTCCTTACCGTCTAAAAGGTAAACCGTGAGTCCGCAAACAAGATCTTTCTGTGTAATTAAACTCCTTGAGGTACCTTTTAACTACTCCCTCGGGTGTCAGTCTCATTACTACAAATCCTACTGCCGCCGTTCCTCGTCCTCCTCCGCCATCCTGCGCCTGGAGATAAGCCAAACGCCTCCCGCGTGTATCGCTAAATCTCTCTTCTTCTTCCTTGCTCACTGTGATGAATTTAGAATTTTCATCACGGCGGTGTGGAAATAAGGTGAGTGAGTGAATTTAGGTAAGGAAGGAAAAGTCGCAGGCGGCTGTAGTCAACCGAACATCTACGACTTTAGGAGGAGAGAGAGGTGGGTGAGGGAATTTCACCTAGGCGGCTGTAGTCAACCGTTCATCTAGGTGAAGGAGAGGAAAGGAGAGGTCCCTTGTCTAGGCGGCTGTATTCAACCGATCATCTAGACAAGGAGGAAGAGGAGAGGAGGTGAAATTCCCAGGCGGCTGTAGTCAACCGATCATCTGGGAGGTAAGGTAAGAGAGAGAAGAGAGAGCTGGTTAGAGGAAGTGTCGAATGAAGCTTGAGCGCCAGGATCCGGGGTTTTATAGTACTTGGGGGCCTCTCCCTCCAGCTCCTTGCAGGGAGCTGGTAGTGGGGCCCCAGGTTGAGTAACCCTGGGTTCTGTCGCCTGTCCCCACTCATATCTTTATTTACGGAGCTTTAGTTTGGCGTTTGAATGTTGGTGAGAACTTAATAATATAGGAGTGTTCCCGGGAGGGACTCACGACAGATGTCCCCCCAGTTTGAACCAAGATTTGTGGAGCTGAAGGCGCAAGGTGACAGGAGCTGAGGGCTACGGCAAACAAAAGGTGGAGCTGAAGGCGCAAGGTGACAGGAGCTGAGGGCTACGGCAAACAAAGGTGGTGCTGAAGGCGTAAGGTGACAGGGGCTGAAGGCCGAAGCAAACAGGCAGTTGGGCTGAAGGCCAGTCTTAAAGCTAGAGGGCTTAAGAGTATGTAAGTAGATAGGAAGTATGGTATATAGAAGGTAAGTACATGGTAAACCTAGAGTAAGTAGATGGTAAGTAGAGTAGAAGATAGAGTATATGGTAAGTAGAGTATAAGACATAAATATTGGGTGATGATGAGTCGACAGATATAAACATTTCGCATTTATAAATGTGATCAATGTGTGTTAGTATTTACAATGATGAGGATGGAGTATGCACAAAGGATGAATGAGTATTTACAATTGATGGATGAGTATTTACAGATGATGGATGAGTATGTACAAAAGATGAAGGGGTATTTACAGAAGATACAGAGGTATGTACAAAAGTTGAGGGGTGTGCAAAAATTTGGTCAACATGTGGGAGGCGGTCGTGCGGGTCCGCCGTTTCCTGGGTGTGGATAGGATGTGGCGAGTGGTTGTGTGTGTGTGTGTGTGAGTGTAGTGTGTTGGGGGCAGTCGCCGGCGGTCGTCGTGGTAAGGCGGCCACGGTGGGGCCTCGAGTTTCGGTACAGAGCGAGTGGTTTGATGAGACACCAGCACTGTCCCGGAATCTCAAGGCCCCGCCGTGATTGCTCATAGCGGGGCGGGGGACTTGGCCGCCGGGACGAGGGGGGTGTGGGGACGCTCCCTCCGTCCGTTCCGCCGCCCGGGCCGTTTCGTCCCGGCGGGAACTATTGGGGATATCCCCGACGATGGAGGGGAGGGAGGGGGGTCGAAGATGGAGAATTGGGGGGGAATTAAAACGGGGGGTTTTGAAATTGTAGGTTGGGCGGGGGTTGTTGGGTTTTTGGATGGTATGGGGGGGTTTGGAATTTGAATGGGTGGTTTGTTGAAATTGACGGGGGGGATCGAAATTTGAACGGGGGGCGGGGGAGGCATGAGTTCCGCAAGGCGGAACTCGTGAAGGATGGAATCCATCAGGGGGTCGGTGGGGGTGTAGGGAGGGTGTACCCCCGTGGCTTGTGCTACGCGAAATTCGCGTAGAATTCGCCACTGGGGGTACTTCCACCGTCGGGGCCGGGGAGGTAACCCGGAGATCCGTGGCGGAGAAAAATAAAGCGGTGTGGTAGGCCCGGGCGAAGGGGGTAGGGGGGAAAGTGGGTCCGGGACAAAAACGTCACGGAGAATCGCCGCCATTTCCGGATCCGAGTCGAAATCCGGAAACGACGGAGGTGACGGGTGTTGCGGGAAGAGGTGATGTTGCATCGTGAACGGACGGCGGGAGACTGATACTGTTAGGTGTTGGGGTTAGCACAGGTGCGGGTTTGCACCTGGCTAACGGGACTGTATGTGGTTTGCCGTCAATTAACAGGGTTGCGGTGGTATGTGTTGTGCGGATGACTTGAAAGGGCCCGGCGTAAAGTGGTTGGAAAGTTTTATGGATGCCGGGCTCTTTCAGGTACATGTGTGTTGTGGTGAAAAATCGTTTGGGATAAGTGGTGTCGTTTGTCGGTGTTGTTGAGTGTAGTGGTTCCCTGTTAATTGACGGTGTGTGGTGTGGAGTGAAAATGTCGGCCGGTAAACGTAGTGGGTCTTTAAAGGCGTTCTGTGCGGGGCTAGTTTGGTCTGAAGGACGGGCGGATGTTCGAAGGCTGAGTAAAATGTAGGGGAGAGATTTTGTCCAGGAAGGGGAATTTGCTGATGTAGAAATGGCCTGCTTCAGGACCGAGTGCCACCGCTCTATTTTCCCGTTGGATTGGGGATGGTAAGGGGTAGTGTGGATTTTTTGGATCCCGAGGGAGCGTAACAATTCGGAGAAGTGGGCCGATTCAAACTGCCTCCCTTGATCGACCGTGACTGTCCGCGGACAACCGTAACGGCTAACCCATTGAGAGAGGAAAGCCGTTGCGACGGCGTCCGCGGTGATGGTGGAGAGGGGGATGCACTCCACCCAGTTGGTGGCACGATCGATCATCGTGAGGCAGTATTTCTTCCCCTCGGACGGGGGAAGGGGGCCCACTAGATCCAAATGTACATGCTCCCACGGGAGGGAGTCGGGGATTGGTTGAGGAGGGACATGCGGGTGGGCCGAGACTTTGAAACGCTGGCACTTCTGGCACCCCAGAACCCAGTTGCGAATATCTGTATTCATATGGGGCCAGAAGTACCGCGTCTTGATGAGGTCCCGGCTCGCCCGAATGCCAGGATGGTGAAGGGAATGGTAGTGGAGGAACAACTGCCTCCTCAACCCCGGTGGGACGTAAGGGCGCGGTGAATCGGCCGTTACGTCGCACCAGAGGTCGAGGGGAGGCAGCTGCTCCAACTTGGACGCGGAAATAAGGTTGGAGAGGGTGGGGTCAGAGGTTGGATCTTGTTTTGACTTGATGGATTGAGGGGAAGGGAATGGCAGCAACTCCGCCACCGGCGCGGGGGTAGGGGTGGGTCGGGAGAGCGCGTCCGCCACGCAGTTGTCGGCCCCCGGCAAATATCGGATATCGGACGTGAACTGTCCGATAAACTCGAGCTGCCGGAGGCGACGCGGGGAGGCGGACTTGCGATTTTGAAGGAGGGCGTGGGTCAGGGGCTTGTGATCTGTAACGACAGAGAACTGCCTGCCCTCCACGAAGTCACGAAAGTGCTTTATGGCTTCGTGGATGGCGAGGAGTTCTCTGTCGAAGGTAGAGTAATTTTTTTGGGTGGGGGATAAAGTTTTCGAAAAGAAGCCAATGGGTTGGGGGGTGGCGCCGGTGTGCTGTTGGAGCACTGCCCCGATGGCCCAATCGGACGCATCGGTAGTGATGGAAAGGGGAGCGTGAGGGTCGGGGTGGGCTAATAGAGCGGCGTCTACTAGGTCCTGTTTGCAAATTTTGAAGGAGGCGGAAAGTTGGGGGGTCCAGGTGATGGGGCGGTTATCATTTTTTTTGGAGGGTTGGGGGATGGCGTGTATGAGTGGTTGTTGATGTTGAGCGGCGTGTTTTATGTGTCTACGGTAAAAATTGAGCATACCCAGGAAGCGGCGGAGCTCGGTGACCGTGCGGGGTTGCGGGAAGTCAATAATTGCGTGGACCTTGTCCGGGAGGGGTGTGATGCCGTCCGAGGATACTTGGTGGCCGAGGCAGCGGACGGAGGGTTGGCCGAGGACACATTTGTCTGTGTTGACGAGGAGGCCTTCGGTGGAAAAGATGTCTAGGACTTGCTGTAGGTGGGCGAGGTGTTCTTCCTGCGTCTTGGAGGCGATCAGGATATCGTCGAGGAAGCAAAATACGAACGGTAGGCCTCGCAAGATACTGTCCATATACCGCTGCCAAGTTTGCGCCGCGTTCCTTAACCCGAAGCCCATCTTCACATATTCAAATAAACCGAACGGGGTAATTATGGCGGTTTTCGGGACGTCGGGGGGGTGGATGTTGATGTGATGGAACGCTCGCGAAATATCAAGGGTGGAAAAGATAGTGGCGCCATGGAGATGTGACGAAAAGTCACGCTGGTGGGGGACATTATAGAGGTCCGGTGTGGTTTTAGAGTTAAGCCGCCGGTAGTCCCCGCAGGGGCGGATATCCCCATTGGGCTTCTGCACGATGTGGAGCGGAGAAGCCCAAGGGGATTTTGAGGGGCGGACGATACCGTCGGCAATGAGTTTGTCGAAGTGTTGGCGGGTTTTTGACAACTGAAGGGGATGTAGGCGGCGGGCTTTTGCGGTGATGGGTGGTCCTGTGGTCTCTATGTGGTGCTGGACAGTGGAGATGTGTGCAGAGGGGCGGCGCTGGGGACGGTAGTTGAGGAGGAGGCGTTCAAACTGTGTTGGGGGGTGGGTGATGGCGTGTATGAATCCGGGTATGGGTGTTTTGGTGGCGGGGTCAATCAGGCGCGCGTTCCGGACGTCGACCTGGAGACCGAAATAGGCAAGAAAATCGGCCCCCAGGATCGCCTTCTCCACGTCCGCCACGGTAAATTCCCACTCGTACGCGAGCCCGCTCATATAAACTGAGGAGCGGTACGTCCCGTACGAGGGGATGGTGGTACCGTTGGCGGCGTAGAGAAGCTGCCGGTAGCAGCGCGCCTGACGACGGAGGATGTTGTTGGGAAATATCGACAGCGCCGCCCCCGTGTCCACCAGGAAAGGAACATTAGTTTTCCTGCAGCGCAGGAAAAGTCGTTGGTGGGTCGGGAGGGCGTTGGGTTTGATTGCGGAGGTAGGGACGTGTGTCGGCGTTGGCTGGTCCGCCGCGAAGGAGACGCGGGGCGGGTTCTTGCCGTTCCGGAGGGGGGGAACGGTGGGGTCTGCAGGGGGTTTGGCCAGTTTGGTAGGAGGTGGCTTCGCTTCGTTCCGGGGAGGGGGAACGGTAGCGGCCGGTTGAGTGGTGGGCGGAGGGGGTTGCGCCCTGGAGGCGGGCGGGGAGGTCCCGTTCCGGGGTGGGGGAACGGTAGTTGGCGGGGAGAGGGTTTTGGCGGCGCCGTGAGGTGCGGCCGGCAGGTGGGTTGCCCTGGTGGCGGGCGTGGAGGTGCCGTTCCGAGGTGGGGGAACGGTAGCGGCGGCGTGAGTGGCGGCCGGAAGGTTGGTCGCCCTGGTGGCGGGCGGGGAGGTTCCGTTTCGGTGGTGGTGGGGTGAGGGTTTCGGCGGCGCTGTAGGCGCGGCCGGGAGGTTGGCAGCCGTGGCGGCGGCGTAGGAGGGGTAGCGCGGCTTGGTGGTGGTGGCTGTGTGAATGCGGGCGGGGGGGGTATGTCCATGGTCCCCCCCGTGTTGGCGAGGAGGGGGGCCCGCCGGATTTACCGGCGGGCGTCTGCGTTTCCCTGCTTAGGGGCGAAGGAGCAGGGGGGTTGGCACTTGCGGGCCTCCCCACCGAAGTTTACATGATAGAAACAACGGTGGGGGGGGGTCCGCAGGGAGGTAGTCGGTCTTGGTGGGGCGTCTCGTAGTGGAGGGGGGTGCGGTCGTTGGGGACTTTCCCCTACGTAGTTCACGGGTAGGTGAGGTGCGTCGTTCCGGCGAGCGCTGGCGTCGGCGGTCGGCGGAGGGGTAGTGCCGGCGATCCCTGGAAGTGGGTCTGCGTCCGTTGAGGGAGGGGGTCCGGTTGCGATCCCGGGAGGCGGTGCGGTCGCGCAGAGGTGGTGGATGACGGGGTGCGTGTACTTCGCCGACGCTGGCGGCTGCGGCCAAGTCGTGGACGGTGTCCGCGAGTCGCAGAAGGGGCTCATCGGGACCGTCTAGGTGGCTGGCGAGGGCCATCTGGATGGGGTGGGGTAGAGCTCGCAACCAGAAAGTACGTGCGACGTCGGCCGTCATAATGTCGTGCAGCTGGTGCCGCAGCCGTCGGTAGAGGTGGGACGGCTTCTGGTCGCCGAGGTGTTGAGGTTGGGAGAGGGCGGCGACTCGGGCGATTTTCGACGGCTGGTAGGTGTTGATGAGGCGGCTGCCGAGGTCGTCGTACGCAGCGGCGGCGTCGGGGGAGATGTCGGAAGTCTGCAGTAGGATCTCGTAGGGCAGTAACGAAATGATCCGGGAGTATCTAGTTTTCTGGCTGCGGATGTTGGCGGCCGAAAACGCTGCGTCCACTTGAAAAAACCAAAGGGCCGGGTCGTGTGTGTAGAAGGGTGGCAGCGATAGAGGGAACGCTGCGGACGCCGTCATGACGTCGGCGGCGTTTGCGGCCGCAGCGGCGGCGGCGGAGGCGGCTGATGTTGCAGAGGTTGGTGGTGAGAGGGTGGAGAAAGGGTTGTCGGCCAATGCGTCGGATGTCGCAGCGGCGGGCGGCTGCAGCGTGGCTGGTCGCAGGAGCGGCGGCGTCGGTGAGTTCGGGTCCATTTCTGTAACTAAAATTCAAAAATTTGACGTGGGTTTGAATTTTTAAATTCGCAATCGGCGGGAGCGGCGGTGCGTTGAGTTTAGAGTTGAGCGGTGAGGTTTGGGCCAAGAATTGCGAATTTACACTGACTGGTTGAAATTTGAATTTAAAATTTGGGACACCTAACTATTTGACTGGGGCGACACATGAGGTGGGAAGGTGGGAAGGAAGAAGGTTGAGTGAACGTCGGGTTCACCACTGTGATGAATTTAGAATTTTCATCACGGCGGTGTGGAAATAAGGTGAGTGAGTGAATTTAGGTAAGGAAGGAAAAGTCGCAGGCGGCTGTAGTCAACCGAACATCTACGACTTTAGGAGGAGAGAGAGGTGGGTGAGGGAATTTCACCTAGGCGGCTGTAGTCAACCGTTCATCTAGGTGAAGGAGAGGAAAGGAGAGGTCCCTTGTCTAGGCGGCTGTATTCAACCGATCATCTAGACAAGGAGGAAGAGGAGAGGAGGTGAAATTCCCAGGCGGCTGTAGTCAACCGATCATCTGGGAGGTAAGGTAAGAGAGAGAAGAGAGAGCTGGTTAGAGGAAGTGTCGAATGAAGCTTGAGCGCCAGGATCCGGGGTTTTATAGTACTTGGGGGCCTCTCCCTCCAGCTCCTTGCAGGGAGCTGGTAGTGGGGCCCCAGGTTGAGTAACCCTGGGTTCTGTCGCCTGTCCCCACTCATATCTTTATTTACGGAGCTTTAGTTTGGCGTTTGAATGTTGGTGAGAACTTAATAATATAGGAGTGTTCCCGGGAGGGACTCACGACACTCACGATTCCTAACGAATCCTTTCAACTTTCGTTCAGTTTTAAGTGAGGTACTCAAATTTAGACTTCCTCGCCCAATCGCTTCCGCGGATTCCCTCTGCAGCAAACCATGTTATGACCGAGCATTTATCACCCGTCTACGCACTGGTACGTTCCGTTTGACAAATAACCTGTAACTCCAAGAGTTGCATAATAAAAGAAGGTGCCGTGAAACGAAGAGGAATGAAACAACTATATTCATTTTTTAAAAGCTCTAAGGGCCACTCCGTCCTCCTTCAAGGTCACATATACAGCTTGTCCCAGTCCCCTTCCCCTTTATATTGTTCTCAAGGTGGGTTAATTTGAAGTTTACACTGCAAATCCCTAAGGAAAGGGTTTATTATTTTGTACAGAACACCGTTCTGTCACTGATCACAGCTCTCTGTATAGATAACCCTTCTATATAATATATGGACTATTCTATACATATTATGTAGGTCGCAGACTCTCCGTACCTTTGTACCTAACCCCGTACCCATTACTAGATGCATACCTAAATCACGTGTTAAATGTTGCTAAAATAATTCTGTCGATGACAAAAAGTAGCTAAAATGTGAAAAAGAAACACAAATAATAAAATTCTGAAGGGAAATTATTGATGTGGAATGAAAAAATATTAATAGCCAAGAGACCAGTGGTGTGCGCTGTCAACGCAGCTTGATCCCTGCATACACCCTGCTCTTTATGGCAAATTGTAAAGCAAATTTTATGACAACATCGTTGAATGCTCCGGATGGCCTCAAAATTTCAGAAAAAATCAAAAGATTTAAAAATGCGAGAAAACGTTCACCTCGAAATAATATTTTCCGAAATAGGGATACTCTGGACACTTCAACCCCTATTTTTCACCCCTTAGAGTTTAGTGACAGTAACGCCGAGCTTCGAGAACCAGCTGGAGCCCCAACTGGACCCATATACCAAATTTTGTGAATTTTGGTTCATGGGAACTAAGGAAAATGCCGCGTGCGGCGGACGGACGGAACTAAAAATATTTCGTCCTTCCTCCGTACGCCATCCGCGGCTTTTGCCTTAGTTTCCATGAACTACAATTCACGAAATTTGGGACATGGATCCCGCTTGGGGTCTAGTTGGTCTTCGAAGCTCGGCGTTACTATCACTCAACTCTAAGGGGTGAAAAGTAGGGGTTGAAATATCCAGAGTATCCCCTATCTCGGAAAATTTCATTTTGAGATGTGGTTTTTCTCACATTTTTAAACATGGCATTCAACGATGTTGCCATAGAATTTGCTATAAGATTGGCCGTAAAGAGCAGAGTGTGACGCTATAGCGCTGTGGTATAAGTGACGCCAAAGTTCCCAGGATCGAAACCCTGCCGGGTCTGATTTTTTTTTTTCTCACTGCACATCAACAATTTTCCTTCAGGACTTCATTTGTGTTTCTTTTTTGCCTTTTAGCTACTGTTTGTCATCGACAGAATTATTTTAGCAACATTTAACATGTGATTTGGGTAGATACCTAGTAACGAGTACGGGGTTAGGTACTAAGGTACGGAGGTTCTGTGGTCTATATAGAAGGGTTATCTATACATACAGCTGTGATCTGTAAAAGAAGGGTGTTCTATACAGAGAAGTGTGATCTGTAACAGAAGGGAAGAGGGAAGAGGGAGAAGTTCTATACAAAAAAATAAACCGTTGTTTAAGGATTCGCAGCGTCTTTTAAATGTAGAAACCAAAAACAGAAAGTCAAAGACAGCGAAAAATACGCATAATTTCCTCAGCTTGGCAAAATACCCCTTTTTTGCCAAAACCTAGAGGAAATCGACAGAAAAATAGGGTTTTAAGAGGAAGTCTATGTTTGTGTTAAATAAAACTGTGAGTTATTGAAGGATACAAAGAAATTTCTCTTATCATGCTAAAACCGATTCCGAATGAAAACTGAAAAACATCGATCACTCGGACTAATGGTGTTTAAAAGTTAGAAACCTTAAACTAATGGTGTTTCAAGTTAAAAAATTGAAATTAAAAATTCGTGCTCTGTGTGTGAGGAATGTTTGGAATTTCACGAAGATATTACATATGATCGAAACATAACAGTTACTCTACTGAAGATTATACTTGAAATTCGCATAGAAAGGTTTGCTGTCTCTTCGAGCGGGACTTGAAATCTCTCCTACGAAGGCCCACTAATTATAAAACCCGCGAACATTGTCATGAACTCATGAAACCCAATTTAATACTAACGTCCGTAGAAAACATCAAAGTACCTTACTCTGTAAAGGGTGGATAACTATGTACACGCCCTTCGTGTGCCCAGTAGAAGCTCTTCAGGAGCCAGAAGGCGTCCACACGTTGTTCGTTCGAAGGACGGGTCAAAGCGCACGTGCCTGCCCATAACTAAATAGGTGGTTCCAGCCACGAGCAAATCTTCTCATGTAACACGTAGACGTGCGTTCTCCATCGGCGCGGCTAATGAAGGGACCCTACTCGTTTTCGCTACCACCTATCCACGAGGAATTTCAAAGGTAATTTTGCCGGAGGTGAAGCTTGTTAGTTTTATCACAAAATTACCTCCTGCTCAAGACGCAACGCAGGTAATTTTATTATATTACACAAATACTAATCCGTTCAGGGTTACGGCAGTCCGTCCATGCACCGTTTTTCGCAGAGGCGTTCACTGGAATCCGTCTGCCTAAACTCCAAGACACCCCTTTCATAAATCTCAGTCAATTTGAAAACATGAAATCCTTTCATAATATTCTTGTATTTTATTTATTCATTTTACGAATTTATTTGTAACTTTATTGATTAGTTTTAGCGTGGGTATGTTGTTGGTCTGGGGGCATTCTGATGAAATATTACGGAATAGTTAGGTTGCAATAATACGCAACAGCTATGAATTGCCAATGTCTCGTGTGACTGCGGCGATCTGGCAAATATTTGGAAGTTAGATGGGCAGGTTTAGTATCCATGGATTGCGTTGCTTCATCCATTTTCAATTACTTAGTGTAGTCCTCATCATCCGCCGCAATGGCATTGAATGAGAGATTTCTTAGGTAATAAATTATTATGGCCTCGTCATTTTGGAACTGTTGAATTCGTCAAACTTCGTCAATGTACCTGGTTCTTATGTGAATCAACCATTAGGTAATATGCATTGCCACAATCTATTTTAGATACTCAATAACAGCCACGGAATGTATCGGACCTTATGTGAGCCTCGTTCGTGGGGGAGCCGACGTTCTCTAAATAAACTGCACCGCCTAAAAATACAGTCGACAGACGACCCTTCCTTCGTCTCTTGTGGCCCCCAACCTTTCAGCGTCTAAGAGCAATGATCTAAATGGCGAATATTAACCATATTATAAAATATATTATTATATCACCTGTATAAATATTCATGCAGCAGTTTATGAGAGTGTTGGATTATATATCTCAATTCTTTACATGGGATCGGTCTCCACACTTGAATAAGTAGAGTTGTACAGGTCAACTATGACCTTTTTCTGCTTCCTATTGATTAAAGATTCAGATGTTTTCTAATTGCTGTACGCTCCCAAAAGTAGAAACAATAGAGTTTGTGTATGGGATTTCATCGAAATCACTTCAACCGTTTGAGCCTGATTTAACAACAGACATAATATTTTCTGTTGACGAAACAGAGATACGTGAATATTGTGCACATATTTGAAATTGTTTTCATTTTCAATATTGATACGTTGGTTGGTAACCCTATCTAACACTTCATTTCTATTCCGTGAAGACTTACGCCCTACTTTTTTCGCGGGATTAAAAAGGGTGGAATCCCACCCTATTTTTGACATTCCTGATAAACGACCCCACCACTTCATCGAGTGCGGTCCACTGACGGCTCCTTTTTCATTGTGTTCATTAAGATAGAGAGGAAGAAAACGGAAGGAAGTGAGTTAGGGATGGGGACCTTCTTGCGAAAGGGCCTCCTTAGCGAAGGACCTTCTAGAGGTGAATAAGAAAAAAGCTCCGTGTTATCTCAGATGATTCTCGCTCTATTCCGTTCTTCTTTACCCTTCGTCCTCCCATTATCTTAGTTTCTTCTCGATGTAGAAGAAAGAAGAAAATCATTTCTCCCTCTCCTGCGTTTTTTCCTCCTTGTGAGCGTTCCACGTTTAGAAAATAAGGAGGAAGAAAGAATCTCTATTTGCCCTTGGGGGCGAAGGAGAGTTAAGGGAGGGCTATAGCATCCATAAACTTAAATTGGAAACCTGAAGGAGAAATCCAATAGACGGATGAAAGGCTCTGATATAACGCCTCTTTGCGAAGAGATAGCTTGGTATGGATACTGTATATTATCTTGAAAAATAAAAATATTTTTGAGCTACGATGTGGTTGAGACTGTTCTGCATGGAAAAAATCAGCGTTAATTGAAATGTAAAATATAACCCAAGCAAATCGAGTTGTAGCGGTGAGTATTATCTTTTCTAATGTTTCCCTTCCACGAAACGAGTACCCGAGGTGTCTGGGTAATTTACCATTCAGGGTCTTGAGAGGGGTATGTCCTTATCATTAGGTACGTATTGTCTTCTTAGCATAAGGTACCTACTAAAACTGAGGGTTATTATGTTACTGAGGGTACTCCAGCCTATTAGACTTTGGTGTCAGCCTACGTCCTCCAATAGATTAATGATGATGATCGTCTCTAGAACCAGATTTTCTAACGTTACGAGCTAGTTCCTTTGGTACCAATTACCCTAGGATTCGGAATTGTCGAGGTGAGAGTTACCTTTTTGTCCTTTTCCCCCTCAATACATCGTCTGCAAGATGGTTCACCAAGTGCTCCAGTTCTCTTCAGAGGCTCACGGAAGCAGAATCTTTGTTCTGAGATGTTTCCCCGATACCTTATATATTACGTTCTCATCCATTTCCTCAGATTGGTTATAACTGAGCTATAGCCATGGTTGATTCCGGCTCTAAAAAGTTGGTCGACATTTTGTAAGTAATTCAGTGGCAGTTCGTTACCTGCCACACTCCGGTGTGTTCTGGGACTCATACATCAAGTCAACTTTGTTCTAACCTCCTAGGGTGTTCTGCACCTCCCAGGTCATTTCTCTGACCAGTGTTGACTTTATTTTGGTTCTGTCACACATCATTACTTACACTTATAGCAAGTAGTTCGACTGTATACACTGGCATGCACGCCGAGTGGCCACGATGCCTCTTCATGCGTGATCTCACATAATTAACAACTCTTCTTACATACTAGTAGTTAAATCGTGATCAGATAGTAACACGCATATCGAAGAATTTCGTATTAAAGAAAAATTTATCTAGCATCATCCAGACACCGAACCAAATGAGGGTTGGTTGGTTACCCTTGGGTCTGAAAAATGTACCACTTCAATTACCCAACTGCACTTTCCTGCGATAAGTAGATTTTATTCTGTGATTCTTAGAATTTTCGTGCGATAGTGACGTCACATCTGGCAAGGTGGTCATGGGGGTCCCGCCCAGACAGGAGGTGTGCAGTGATGTCACTACCGTACGAAACTTCGGAAAATCATAGTATCAAAACCATTTATCTTAGGAAAGTGCGGATGTTGTCTAAATTCTCAGGATGGAATCTATTTAAGGTTAAGGTTTTATTTGAGAAAATAAAAGTATATATGTTGGTTTATTATTTTCAATAATGAAACTTTTGAATCGAGCACGAAGAAAAATACAAATTCAACCCTCCCCCGGTTTATGTTTCAAGGTATGTAGAATCCGAAAATGCAGTGAAAAAATGTCTCTGTACGCCGTGCTTCGCACCTTCCTCAGTTACCATGAACCAAAATTGATGAAATTTTGGGGGAAAACAGGTGTTGAGGTTTTCCGAACGCCGTAGCTCAAAAACATTCGATAGAATGGTATGTTTTTTTTTACGTTTTCACATTGATCTTGAACTTAATAAATTTTTTAGACCACTCGGAGTATTGCACCGAAAAGCTTCATCAACATGATCGTGAATCAAATGGTAGAAATCCGGCCCAGATACCATTGCTAGGGAGCACCTTATTATAAACACGGATGGCTGTATGAAGTCGAGTTGGTTGTTCTGTGATATTATTCCATTTGAAAAACGCTGCAAATCCCTGCACAACGGATTATTATTTTGTACATGATAGGTACCCTTCTGTTACAGACTACAGCTCTCTGTATAGATAACCCTTCTATATAATATCGTCGGCAAATTGACAAAGGGACGTATCTGCAAATTTTGACATTTTGAGATAACTTCATTTCAGATACCAGAACACTCGTCTCTATCAAGTTATGATAACCTCCAGGCGTTCATCCCCTTCGAAACCCAAGAAAAAAGCCGTAACCAAGGGACGTATCTGCCACAGTCGCAATTTCCGCAATGACAAAGGGACGTATCTGAATCCCCGATCTGACAAAAAGGCGTAAGCGGCAGATACGCCCCTCTGTCATGTTCCTGTGACGGGCGCGTGCCAATTGCGTCCTTTTTCAACGAACTCTTGAGAGGCCCCTTGATGAGTTATTGGGTTATTATACACTCTTTAGTCACCTGTTTGTTAGCTCAGCTGTGTTGGTTCAGTCTGCACTACTGATTTCTGCTGCATCCGTACGTATTTTCTCAACAAGGGCCATCTTTAGCCAGATTTTCGGGTTTTAGCGAGTTTTCATCGTTCCATTTTATCGCTCTTTCTTTCTTTGAGCTGTGCTAATTTTGAACTTTCTTTGAGCTGTGTTACCTAAATAATAATGAAAATGCCAATTCCTCGGCCTCATGGCCTCGTGGGCTCCGTAAGTGAACGAACCATGAGGATCATGGCCATGACTCAAAATTCGCGCGCTTCCTCGGAGTCAGAATTGGAATCAGACGCAGACCCTATAGCGGATTTGGAAACCTCTGCCTCTGAATATGCACCTGATTTGGATGGTCGCGTTTCGTCTGAAGAATTTGACAGCGAATCGGGACCAGAAGAGCTTGAGGGAAACGAGGAAAATGAAGCGGAAGGTGAGAAAATTCGCATTTTACTTAATTTATTAATTAGGTTTTTGGACAACCCTGCGTTGCTACCTACATTTTTCCTCTTTTATCCATTTTATTTTTTCTCCTTTTTGTTAATATCTACTCCACTAATTACAATTTTTTTTCTCATTCAAAGGTGCGCTCCCTATGAAGAGAGGGGTTTCAATTAGAGAAAAAGAAGTTCGGAAAATGAAGAGGATTAGAGGTGACTCCGCGACAAAAACGGAAACATCCTCCTGAACGCTCGCCCTCTTTTACCGGTGCCCTGTGATGGGATGAACCCAAATCTTCTGAGGTTGAAGTACTGCTGTGGAGATGTAGACGAGAGAGAAAGGCAGGATATTTATCAGTCCTTCCGAAATCTGGCCACCACTGATGACCAGCGGTCTTTTATTAACAAACACGTCGAGAGGGTTGAAAAAAAAAGAAAGACGGTGGAGAATTCTCGAAGAAACTGTACAGTTAACTATCTCTTGACGGTCTCCGGCAAACGAACCAAAGTATGCCTGAGATTTTTCGCAGCCACCCTAAACGTGAGCGAAAAGTTCATTCGCAATGCGCTCAACATGGTGTCACCTGAAGGTGTTGCTCGGAAAGACAGACGGGGTAAACACGCCCCTAAACATAAGCTCAGTAATTCAGAGGAGCGATTCATGCGGGAGTTTATTCAATCATTTCCCGCTGTAGCTTCACACTTCTGCAGGAAAAGCTCGTCTAAGAAATATTTGGACTCTTCCTTGAACATAAATACTCTGCACAAGCTTTACCTAGAAAAGGCAACAGCTGAAGGAGTCCGAAAAGTTTCCTTTAATAAATTCAGGCTAATTTTTCGATCTTACAACCTAGGGTTCTTCCGCCCTAAGAAAGATCAATGTCAAGTATGTCTCTCTTATGCGAATGCACAGCCTGGAGGAAGGGAATCTCTCGAGGAAAAATTCAGAAACCACCAGAGGAGGAAGGCTGCAGCTCGCCGGTGCAGAGATGAAGACAAATCTTTGGTGGAAAACGACCCGGGAGCTTCGACAATCTCCTTCAATTTTGATCTGCAGGCCGTCCTTTGCACTCCGAAAGGACAAGCAGGGCAAATATTCTATCTAAGAAAACTGGCTGTATACAACTTTACGATTTTTGACCTTGCTTCTCATCGAGGCCAGTGTTTCTTATGGGAGGAAACACAAGGAAACCGGGGAGCTAACGAAATCTCGACGTGTGTATTTCTTTTCCTGAAAAAAATGTTGAACGAAAAAAATGGTAATCTCACCACTGTGAGGATGATGTCGGACTCCTGCGGTGGACAAAATAAAAATTCAATCGTTGCTACAATGTGCGTGCATTTGCTAACAACCACATCATCACTGAAAACCATTCGCCATACATTTTTCGAAGTAGGCCATTCCGAAATGGAATGTGATTCTATGCATTCCAAAATTGAGAAGAAATCGAAGTGCGCACCAGTTTACACTCCGGAGGGATGGGCACAAGTCATTCGCTGCGCTCGAACAAACCCTCGCCCCTTCGAAGTAACTTCCCTGACTTACGACCAGATTTTGGACTTCGCAGCCGTGTCACAGACACTAAAGAAGGCCATTCCTTGGCGGAAGGTCTGCATGATTGTGTACTCAAAATCTGACGCAGGCTCAGTGGAAATAAAATACAAAGAGGACTACGAGGGAGAATTCAAGACGGTAAATTACCAGTCTCCCAAAGGTCGACGCCGGACCAGCAACGACTCTCTGCCAAGAGCGTATCGACAAAAACTGCAAATTTCCGACGTCAAGTTCAGAGACCTCAAGAAAATGTGTTTGGATGGTATAATTCCGGCAGAATACCACCCTTACTACCTAAGTCTTCAACCTTCTGCTGAAGTTGAGGACAGGTTGTCTGAACCTGACCAGGATGAAGACTCAGAGTACGAAGGGGAAGAAGAGTGAAAGTGCAGTGGCCTGGTCAGCTTTTAGTGGTTGAAAATGAGAGTTTCAAACAAAGATTATTGGCAATGATTTTAATAGTTCCTATCTTTATTAATTTTTCCGTGATCCTTTCAACTACTACTTGGTACCTACTTTTAGTTAGTTTCTCGAATAAAACAATAATTATTATTCATTCTATTTTCTCTTCGGTTTCTTCGCTTTTCAACAATTTATTATTCTGTACAGCAGAAATTGAGAGCTCAGTAATTTAACGGTCGCTAAAGAAACAAAAAAAAAGCATTCAAATGAATAAAAGGTAAGGGAGTAGGTATAATCTTTACAAAGGAATATTTTTATGGTACGAATGCAGTGGATGAGCGATTGCTTTCTCAACACAGTCATAAAACTTTCTAGTTTCATCAATACAGCAACGGATTATGGCGTTTTTCCAGTTGTTTCTCAAACTACCACAGTTCTTAATAATTAGTCAGTGAGCCAGTAATCATGAAATACGATGAATAAAATTGTTGCAATGAAATTAATTACTCACTGGATGCAATAGAACAGTGAAATCACCAGGGGTCGTAACTGTAATGATAGCAAAAGGCGCTCTGACAGAAAGACGTAAGTGTTTTTGAAGCACCCTTGAAGGGTTTTAGGTGTCAAATTACACGTCAAGGCCTAAAATGAAGCAACCCGAGTTGAATTAGTCGATGAGCGGTTTAAAATTTCCGTCAGGTGATTTTTAGGACAGCTGAGAACCTTTGATCGATAATATCTCGGAACTACAAATTTGCAGATACGTCCCTTTGTCAATTTGCCGACGATATAATATGTACTACTCTATATACATATTATGTGGATCGCAGATCCTCCGTAGGTTGGTACCTAACCCCGTACTCGTTACTAGGTGCCTACCTAAAACACGAGTCAAATAAATGTTGCTAAAATAATTCTGTCGATGACAAGCAGTACCCAAAATGGCAAAAAGAAACGCAAGTAATGAAGTTCTGAAGTGAAATTGTTGATGTGGAGTGAAAAAAGTTGCAAACTACCTACCGACAAACTCCAGCCCCTTCTACGTAGATGGTATAATGAACCGTTGTGTAATAATTTACCGTTGTGTAATAATTTACCACTGTGTAATAATTTACCCATCAATAATACTTCAACGTTTGTTCAAGTTTCACTACCTACCAACAAACTCCAAAAGAGCCATCATTTCCAAATGAAATAATGACACAGAATAACCAACTCGACTTCATGCTCTGTGAATATAATCAGGTGATCCCTAGCAATGATTTTACCTCGGGCCAATTCCCGATTGTTAGCGCGTCCCTGGTGATGGCATTTGGGTTAAATGTATACAATTCGAATTCATTCACCCTTCTGTTGAAATACTCGTTACTAGGTACCTGCGTTAATCACGAGTTAAATGTTGCTAAAATAATTCTATCGATGACAAATAGTAACTAAAACGGCAAAAAGAAACGCAAATAATGAAGTTCTGAAGGAAAATTGTTGATGTGGAGTGAAATAGACGCCCCTTCTGCGTAGATCACTGTTTTCTGTGGTCTATACCTAACTTCGTAGTCAAGTATAATCAACCGTTGTGTAATAACTTGCCCGTCAGTAATACTTCAACGGTTGTTCAAGTTGCAAAAGTACCGATCAACAAAATCCAGCCCCTTCTAGTTAGATGAACTGTTGTGCAATAATTTATCGTTGTGTATAGTTTGCCGTTGTGTAATAATTTACCATTGTGTAATTCCATCACTTATCAAATGAAATAATGTCGCAGAACAACCAACTCGACTTCATACAACCATCCTTGCTTATAATCAGGTGCTCCCTAGTGATGATATCCCGGCCGGATTTATACTGTTTGTTTCACGATCGTGTTGACGAAGCTTTTTGGTGCACCCGAACGGCTGGACGTACAATGCTCGGGGTGGTCTCAAAAAATTGTTTTGCTCAAGACAAATTTAATAACGTAAAAAAAATAATACCCTTCTATCGAAAGTTTTCGAGCTACGGCGTTCTGAAAATTTGAACCCCTATTTTGAACCCCTTAGTGATGACTGACAGTAACGCCGAGCTTCGAGGACCAACTAGACCCCGAACGGAACCTATAACCAGAATTTCATCAATTTTTTCATGGTAACTAAGAAAAGTGGCCCGTACGACGTACGGCGGACAGACAGAAATATTTTTATTGCATTTTCGGATTCTACATACCTAACTTGAAACGTAAACCATCAAATTTTGAGGGGGGTTAGAATTTTTTTTTTTCATGCTCGATTCCAATGGTTCATTATTGAAAATAATAAACCAAAATGATGGTTCTTTTGGATTTTGTTGATAGGTACTTTTACTTCGACAAAAGTTGAAGTATACCTAATTATCGGGTCAAGTATAATTACACAACGGTAAGTTATTACACAACGGTTTATTATACTGTTTACGTAGAAGGGGCACCTACACTGGTAAATTATTACACAACAGTTTATTATTTACCTTATGCTTCATAATTAACTACAAATAATTAATTAATCATTGAATTATTGAATCCCACGTATTTGTAGGAAACTTTAATTCCGGGCCGGCTCCAGTACTCGATTTACTCGATTTCCTGGGTGGAGCTCGATGACCACACAAAACAGTGATCTACGCATCTACGCAGAAGGGGTATCTCTACAGGTAAATAATAAACAGTTGTGTGATAATTTGAAGCTTTTTTTTTCATACGCATGGGGCACCCTCATTTGGTTCTGTGTCTGTGGTTTGCTCCACATCAATAACTCTGCTCACTGTAACTGGCAGGGTACTACTAACTATAATATCAGTGCTGGATTCATGAGTTTGCAGCGTTGAAGGTCATCGGAGAAGTGTTTACAGTTTTTCAAATATTCATTTCCATTGTGTCCTACTATGACTGTGTGAGCGTCGATCATTCATTCTTATTTTTCTAGTTTTTACTTTGGTGTGACTTTGGATTGGTCTTGCATCCTTTTCCGTGTGGAATTCAATTACAGGAACTATGTAGGTAGGGTTGGAGAGTGAGTGAGTTTGTTAACACTGACACCAGGGTAATAATGAAATGACTGTGACTGGTGCTCGCGTTAATGAAATGATACAGACCATAGAAGAGGGTTAGCTCCCTGTGTAACACTGTTCCTCGCAACTGCTGTCTTGAGGGAGGTCAAAAGGACTTTTGCCCTCTCGTGTTGCCTTCCCATACAAAGGTAAAACCTTTTTCATTACAATAGAGACCCAATTAGATCTCTTGGTAGAAGCCGAGGTTGACCCACCGATGAAATGACTCACAGTAACCGCACTGCCCTCGTATTTTTCTTTCAATTACCTACCATTAAAATTTGTCTCCGCAGCTCCCTATTTCTGATGTTGCGGACGTCGTTTGATTATACGTAACTGGTTAGCTTTGGAGTCTGCCGCGTACGCATCCTATAATACAGTGGTTTTGGTTTATTATTCTGTGAATAATACACCTATGTATTCGCTCAGCAAAAAATTTTTGTAACACCCCCTCAAAATTTTTTCTTTTCCGTTTCAAGGTGCTTAGATTTCAAAAATGCAATGTCCATCCGCCGTACGCCGTATCACGTGTACCGGCTTCATATTCGGTCTAAAAAACGTCGCTCTTTCGCACACATGCTCCATTTGGGCCCTAGTTGTGTCCCGAAACTTTTCAGCCCGATCGGAATATACCCAGGGGTGCTATGAGTGAAAATGTGTGTAAAAATAGGTACTTTTTGCGTTTTAGTAACATGTTAGTAACATGAGCTTTTGAGGTATCGTTTCCATGTTTTTGGGGACGCGAATACCGAATATGAAGTCGATTTTGACCAAGGAGTGGAAAATTGAGGTTGTACCAGATGTTCAGCTCACAAAATTGATTTTTTTAATGAGTCAAAAACCTGGAAAATCGTCTGAAATCACCATCAATTTGTAGAATAACACTAGAAAAAGTGTCAACACGTGGATCAAGACGATTAAATGGCACAACCAATAATCAATCGTAATTTGAAAAAAAAAAGAAAAAAAAATGAGCGTACCTAATGCAAGTTTTGGGGGCCAAAATTGGTGGAAACCAACAGAAATAGCTATTTCAATTATTTTACATGATAGAAACAATAAATAAACAGCCAGCATTGCCAATAGAATAATAAACCCATGTGACAAGGACTTTGCAGCGTTTTTTAATTGTTTTGGGTCGCGCCCCCCTTGCGAGTATCGAGGCATCTTGGCGCCCCCCTTCCATCAGTCCTCCTCCAAAATTCCCAAACCAAGGTATTTGTGTTAACAAATAGGATAAAATATCGTGCGTTTTTTTATTCCGTTTTCGGATTCTAGGTACATACCTTGAAACAGAAACCATCAAATTTGGGTGGGGGGGGGGGATGATGGCCCCGGGGGGGGGGGGGTTCTCCCAGATGTTCATCATTGAACCTTTGGAAAAGGTTCATAATCGGTTGGTTCATAAAAGGTTCAAAACAGGTTCATAAAAGATCAAAGGTTGTTTCATTATTGTACGTATTATTTTTTTTCCAAAAGGTTCATTATTGAAAATAATTAATCAAAACAGGATGATGTCTGGACAATGAGTCAATAGGTGTCGGAGGGGGGGGGGGGGATTAAATCAGCGTCTGAACAGGGAACTATGTAGGGAGTTGAGAGAGTTGGGGGGGATAAACGTGACCGTTACCGAACCTACCTAATGCAATATCATTCCAACGATCATTTGATTATAAAATTAGATTCATTCGGAAAGGCCCATCACTAGTAAACGGGGCTTTCCTTCGCGACGGGAATGCGGGATTGTTCGGTTTACTACGATTTTGGAGACAACGTAGAGTGGCTTCGGAGATGGTTTGTTAGAAGCGGAGTTGAAGATTTCACGACGGATTGTGCTGACGGGGCATCAGTTTGGGAATGAAGCTTCTGTGGGACTGATAGGTCAGGCGACGACAAAGTGGGCCATTGCCCTGATCAGCTGAGTTCTGAATTTGGAATGGAGCTTTGGTGGGAATGGTGCGTAAGCATGACAAAGTGCGCCCCTGCCCTAATCAGCCATGAGTTCTGAGACTAATTTCTTTCCTTTTCAACCCACAAGGTTCAAATTTGGAATGGAGCTTTTGTGGGACTGCTGCGTAAGAATGACAAAGTGGGTCCCTATCCTGATCACCTGAGTGAACTCTGATGCTATCCCCCCCCCCCCCCTCCTGTCAACCCACGAGGCTCACATTTGGAATGGAGCTTCTGTTGGACTGCTGGGTAAGAATGTCAAGAGGGCCCCCGCCCTGATCAGGTGAGTGAGTTCTGAGACCAGTTTCTTTCCTTTTCGACAGAGAAGACTCACATTTGGAATGAAGCTTCTGTGGAACTGCTGGGTAAGGATTACAGAGGGGTCCGTACCCTTCTTAGGAAAAGAAGAGGCGGTGCCTCACGCATGAAAAAAATAATGGCAGAGCCGACCCCGCTACTAAATTCCTTCTTCCCATACAGTCCTCCCTCCCCATCCCATCAGTTATAAATAATTATTCTCACTTTATTGAATTTTATTATGATTGCTTCCGGGCACCTAGTATGAGAGTGGGGCGGTTGGCGGACATCTTAGAAAACATCTATTTGCCGGTGAAGTCAAATTTTTCTTCTTTCGATACGGATGCCAGGGCAAACCAAGTGTTGGCTTTGGGAAAAATATCCGAAACTGCTTCTCTCATGTTGCTGCGTACCGTGTGTGTTAGTCAGGGCCACATGGCTCGTCTGATGTAAGTAGATGAGGTTTCTTCAGCTTGATTGTGAAAAACCGGGGGATGCAATAAACTATTAAAAATGTTTAGCTATTGGACTGCTTAAAACAGACATAGGTATGTGATAGATACTCCATGCCCCTTCCTGATCAACTGTGTGGCCTTGGCAGCTACAGGCCCTAGCGCTCGCTGTGTGGAATACAACAGGCTTTCTGATTTCTGATAGGAAGTATAATATCTAACACTGGCTCCGTAGCGTTGTGTATACATTATCGCAGAGGAGATTATTACTATTTCACTCCTACCCGAAAACATGTTGATCAATTCTCTCGCGGTAATATAAGACGCCATTATCCATTTGGAACAATCAATAATGAATATCGGGAGTGCAGGCGCATGATTGTAAGGAACTGATTGTAATAGAATTTTGATGATCACCCTAAGTTGACCCTAAGTCTATTTAAACTATAATTGTGTACGGACTACAATTTGTTGATCCATATGTATGTTGAGATTTTCCAGAAATGAGGTAAACTTTTCTGGGTAAGTCTTGTCTGCGCAGTTGGGAAAATCTTGTAAGGATGTCGGGAAAGTTCAAATTCATGAAATGTCCTATTGAGATTGAGTTTCCGGTTAAAATTGTGTCCCATGGTTGTATTTGAACCATGTTGTCTGTAATAGGCTTTATGAACGTAATATATAACTCCGAGTGCGGTGTTGAGGACGTGTAATGGAATTCCTCTCCTCCAAGCCACTTGAGCCGATGTAGACACCGGTTCTGGGGATATGGTGTGTATGTACGACGGTTTTATATCCGGACTTCCTTCCTCCGGCGTCGCCGTCTGGGAGGTTTCCCCCAGGCTTTCGCCTCCGGTTCCCTTTTCCCTTCGTTGAAGCTAAATCCGTGTTGAGTTCGGAACGACTGAACTGTCAGGGAAGATAAGTACGCTATTTACATAGTCGCTTGGTTATCTTTGTTATTCGGCATACCTAATCCTGTCCATATGAATTATAATCCACTGTTATTGAAACATGGACAGTTCACACTAGGTAAATTGCAATAGGTTATTTTCTTCCAAAATGTAGGTACTAAAATTAAACTAACGTGAGAACTCGATAGAGCTGGTATCTCAAAGATTAGGACATAATGCAATGGACAAACAACTGAAAGCCTTTTTTGGGTGTAACACGATTGCTAAGAGAAAAAAATTAATAAAAATTCCAACTATGCATCATGACCATATGAGCGCATTTTCAAAGGTTCTTACCTACGATGCTTTTGCGCCTTGCGACCAGTGAAGAAATTTAGTCAACATAGCTTATGAATGTTACCTAATTCAAGCTTACCAAAAAACAGTATGGCTTATATAAAATGGATTGAACACGAGTGCTATCGTTCATCCAAGGAAACCGTATCGGGTTCTGCATTCTATGATGGTACGGTTCACACAGGAAAGAAACCTACTAACTCATTCTAACCTGCTTGTACGACCACAAATAATCCATTTCGAATTTCAGCATGAGTGTGAACAGAAGAGTCTCTAGAGACTATGACTAATGAAAAAATCATTTGACCATAAGCCTCTGTAAACACACTGGTGCCTTTTGACATGTCTAAAGAGAATGAGAGAGACCATCCAAAACGGAAACCACTTCCGCCAATACAATAGGTGATATATACTGATATGTACATTTAATGTACCTATGTAGCGACGAATATGCAGATGCGGTTGGAGGGGGAAGGACGCGACCCCAAGAGAGCAGTTGGCCGCTATTTAACCATGTATTATGCAACAGTTTACTTGATCAATTATGTTAAACTTACTCCACCTCATGTGTCACACTCTAGTGCCAATCCTCCCTTATCCACTCATTCCGCTCCCACCGAAGGGGGGATTTTCTAATGGCAAAGAAGTAACACAGAAGGTTAGATACGAGTTGAATCAGGATTCAAAATGAGGATTTAGAAAGTTGCAAATGGCTTAAAGTTTTGAGTAGGTACAGGGTTTATATCTTGTTTTGTCGTGACTTGGTAGAATCCCATTGTAAGCCCAAAAAATAAGAGAAGAAGAAGAAGAATCCCAATGTAAGCACCTAACCTGCTGTATTGAGATAGAAACCTACCTATACTGAGAAAAACTCAACGGTCACTGCAGTAGCAGTTTTCACTGATTCAGTGAGCGCACTCAAGGTTTTGTAAACAGGCGGGAGAATGCGTGCCCAACATCCAATCTTTGCCGAAATCCTCAGTATTGTTGCGCAGCTGGAAACCGCAGATATGCACGTCAGTTGTACGTTGTTTGGGTAAAAACGAGGGCGTCTTGAGGGATTCTAGGCGATCATACAGTTCCCAAAGAAGACTTTTGCCGCTCAATAAGTGAATACCACAGAAAAGTTTCGAAGGGCGAGTACGCTAGATTCGAAAACGGTAGCTTTTACAAAAATGTCTGGACGATTCCACACCGAAGACCATGTTTCACGAACATTTCGTCGAACCGACTAGAAGTCAGTTCGATTTCTAGGATAAGACGCAACCATGAACTTTGCGCCATATATAAAAACCGATTTATCGGGGAAGAAAACCCAGCCTTGTGCCAGGATGGCCATGGAAACGATCGAACTCTAAAACACCCGATCATGTCCTGCTCATCATTTTCGGAGGCTCGATGGGAACGTTTTGATGAGTTGGCTCGAGAAATGTCATTGCCGTTCTGCTACGCGAAACTGATCAGAAACCAAACGTTAGCTCCTAAAATCTACACATTTATCTTAAAAATAAATAAAATATTCTAAGTAATGTTACAGTTTCATAGCTGTATAGAAATTGTATAATGCCAAATAAACGAAGTTAAAAAGAAAAATAATAATAGTGAGAGAACACCAAAAATTATATTTGATAAATTTTATAACAACCAACTCTTAGAAAATAGCGACAACAATAATTCTGGTTACTTAGTTCCATGGTAAGGCCAAGGACGTAAGTGTCCAAGGAATAAGAAGTGTGTGTAATTACGTGGTTTTGACTATTACGTTTTTGTACTATTCTTGCGGATTAATTTATGCCTTTTGATTTCAGGTGAGTTGCTGTATTTGTAATTTACCTGCTGTGAGTACTTACCAAATATTCGATTTTCCCGTAAATTTAGCAACGGCCGACGCTTCGTGTTACAACTTGGTACATTCATTTAGATTTCAAACTTTTGATTTATGAATCTTCGTTTATAATATTAATATTTTTAGTGTTATAAACACGAATCTGACGATAGAATCCCCAAATGCCTGCTGTTAAAAGTAGATGATAATCTATGGGTGCGTTTTTTTAGTGATGTAGTCGTAGTAGTGAAATATAGTATTTAGTATACAGTAGTATATAGTACACATATAGTATATGTGTGTGCACAAAGTCAACCTTCATGTGTGAATGTAACGTAGTAGTGATGAGCTGAAATGTTGAGGATCAGGTGTGGGTTCCGTATGCATTTCTCGAAAATCCGACTGATACCATCGCGTGAGCTTCCACAGACAAGTCTCCCTGAAAAGCCTATAAGATTGTGGAAGAATGGTAATGAGCACAAATTCAGAGGGCAAGTTCAGGTTCTTAGTATATTAATATATAAAGTCCCCAGACGACCCATATGCCTTTCATCGAATTCTCTCGTGTTTTTATTAAATGCCTTATTTTATTATCTTTGTCTCTTTTCAGCTGCACATAAGCATGCGTGTTCCCTTTTAAACTCTGTATATTGAACAGAATTGTAGCACCATTCTGTACGGAAAGGTTTTATAAAACTCATGGCCGCGAAAGTGAGATCGGTTTAAAACTTACCTTTTTTTTCCTATTGAAAGTTTTGTTGAATCAATATAACCTCTTAAACCTCTTCGAGATATTATAAGTTATAGAGCATAGTGAGTAGGTAAAGAGTGAGGTATGAAATGAGATTATAGAGTGCTGTAGGCTGAGGGCCCTTAAAATATGTAGCTTCCTCTATGTAAGTTACATCGTGTTTTCCTACTGTGCCTATGTAAACTCTGTGTTGATTCTGCCAATCTTCTACCTCCATAATAATAGAGTCCATATTCTGCCTCAGCGATTCCAAACTAATTTTAAAATGTCGCATTATTGCTCAGATATCTAGTAACCAATTATGTACCCGCCTGACGAATTAATTAAATGGAATAATTTAAATTCCTTGTCGCCCTCGACAGTCGTTTTATTTGTTCCTTGTCATACACTTGTTGATCGAATTTCAGTCCATTCGATTCGAAGCATTGGATCACCGTTAATTCTGATTAATTATTCAGGCCGACAAAAAATTAATTCTCCTAATTGGGGGACACATGCAGAAACCTTATGTTTCGTTTAATGACTCATAATTATCGTCACAATCATTATTCAAATCAAGTTTCAAATTTAAACGAAAATATCATGCAGGCTCATGGTAGTGGTTAATATTAAAATTAAAACGTATTTTGGGCTATTATTATTCTTAATATTGATACTTTGGAATCAAGCGTGAAACGGGTTTTTTTAAACTCAACTGTTAATTTTTCCAAGGTACCATGGAATCCGAAAATCAAAATTGAAAAAAAAAGCGCTGCAATCATTACACAACGGTTTATTATTTACATGTGTAGCCGCCCATTCTGCGTAGATCACTGTGTTCTGTGGTCAATACCCTCGAGCTTCCTCCGGGAAAGCCCTAAATGGAGTACTGGAGCCAGCCCGGGAATTTCATACAAATGCGCGGGATTCAATAATTATTAAATCTATAATTATTTGTAGCTATTCATGAAACGCAAGGTAAATAATAAACCGTATTGAAATAATTTACCTGTATAGATAGTAGATAGTAGATAGTATAATAAACCGTTGTGTAATAATTTACAGTAGTGTAATAATTCACCGTTATTTAATAATTTACCCAATAATACTTCAAGTTGCAAATGTAGGTACCTATCAACAAAATCAAAATGATCCATTATTTTTCAAAGAAATAATGTCACAGAACAACCCACTCGACTTCATACAGCCATCCGTGATTATAATCAGGTGATCCATAGCAATGATAATAAATTATCTGGGCCGGATTTATACCGTTTGATTCACTAACTAGCTGTCTGTGCAAACTGATGGAAAATACTAGGTACCTACCTAAACCGTTGTGTAATAATTTACCTGTATAGGTTCCCCTTCTTCGTAGATAGAATAATGAACCGTTGTGTAATAATTTGCCCATCAATAATACTTCAACGGTTGTTCAAGTTGCAAAAGTACCTATCAACAAAATCCAGCCTCTTCTTGGCAGATTAGCCGTTGTGTAATAATTTACCGTTGTGTAATAATTTACCTTGGTGTAATAATTTACCGTTGTGTAACAATTTACCTTTGTGTAATAATTTGCCGTTGTGTAATAATTTGCCATTGTGTAATAATTTTCCCATCAATAATACTTCAACGGTTGTTCAAGTTGCAAAACTACCTATCCAGAAAATCCAGCCCCTTCTAGGTAGATGAGCCGTTGTGTAATAATTTACCGTTGTGTAATAATTTGCCATTGTGTAATAATTTACCGTTGTGTAATAATTTGCCATTGTGTAATAATTTACCTATCAATAATACTTCAACGGTTGTTCAAGTTGCAAAAGTACCTATCAAAAAAAGCCAGCCCCTTCTGGGTAGTTGAGCCGTTGTGAAATTATTTACCGTTGTGTAATAATTTGCCGTGGTGTCATAATTTACCGTTGTGTAATAATTTGCCGGTGTGTAATAATTTGCCATTGTTTAATAATTTACCCATCAATAATACTTCAACGTTTGTTCAAGTTTCAGAAGTACCTACCAACAAAATCCAATAGTCCATCACTTGCCAAATGAAATAATTTATTATCGTAGAACAAACAACTCGACTTCATACAGCCATCCTTGATTACAATCAGGAGCTCCTTAGTGATGAAATCCCGGCCGGATTTATACCGTTTGATTCACGATCGTGTTGACGAAGCTTTTTGGTGCACACGAACGGCTGGACGTACAGTGCTCCGGGTGGTCTTAAAAAATTGTTTAGCTCAAGAAAAATTTAATATCGTAAAAAAAACCATACCCTTCAATCTAAAGTTTTCGAGCTACGGCGTTCTGAAAATTTCAACCCCTATTTTGAACCCCTTAGAGATGACTGACAGTAACGTCGAGCTTCGAGGACCAACTAGACCCCGAACGGAACCTATAACCCGAATTTCATCAATTTTCTTTCATGGTAACTAAGAAAAGTGGGCCGTACGGCGTACGGCGGACAGACAGAAATATTTTTATTGCAGTTTCGGATTCTACATACCTTGAAACGTAAACCATCAAATTTTGAGGGGGGGGGGGGGGTAAGGATTTTTTTTTCTTGCTCGATTCCAATGGTTCATTATTGAAAATAATAAACCAAAATGGTTGCATTTAGATTGACGTGGTACCTTGAACGTAACTCTTTTCTTTCTACTGTACAGTCAGGTTTTCGAAAAGAGCGAGGTAGGACAATGGACTGCTTGATGAATCTTGAAGCGTACGTAAAAGATGCCTATAAGAAAAATCAAGAAGTAGTAGCTCTGTTCATTGACATAAAAAATGCATTTGACTGCGTTTCCCGGCAGCACATCCTGGAAGTGCTAGACCGTCGAGTTGGAATCGGTGGGCATTTATTCTCCTTTATCAAAAATTATCTGGAGAGTAGAAACTTTTATGTGTTCAGTGGAGGGTTTGTTTCCAATACATATGAAGAAGGCAAGGGGTTCCTCAAGGAGGTGTCCTCAGCCCGTTGCTGTTTTCTCTCGCTGTGGACGGGATACTAGAGTTCATTTCTGAACCAGTACACGCAAGCCTATTCGCTGACGACCTAGTTATCTTCACTACAGCCCCTAACTTTTCCCAGATTACAGAAACTTTGCAGTCCACAATCAATAACATGCATCAATGGACGCATACCACGGGACTAACATTCTCGAGACAGAAAACAAAATCATTTATCTTTTCCAGGAAACGAAATCCTAGTATCCCAAATCTCTCAATTGGGAATGAACCAATTCAGCATGCCGACGGTATCAGATATTTGGGAATGGATCTCGACAAAAAAAATGAACTGGAACAAGCATGTTGCGAACTTGAGAGTTCAAGCTCTTAAAGCTCTAAATCTTCTAAAAATGCTGGCTAATACATCATGGGGCTCTGATCGGGTGTGCATGTTGAGGTTCTACAGAGCCTACGTCAGATCAAAACTTGACTATGGATCCATCTTGTACAGAACAGCCAACCCCTCAACATTGCGAAGTCTTGACCCCATTCAAAATCAAGCAATACGCCTTGCTACTGGGGCATTTAGGTCGAGCCCAATCCCAAGCCTCCTCGTTGATGCTGGAGAGATGCCTCTTTCTCGGAGACGAATTATCCTCGCACTAAGACATGCAGCCAAGATTAAAGCCTCGCCAGAACATCCCCTGCATACTGATCCAGTCGAGCCTCATCCTCTTGCCCTTCGACCAGATATGCAAACTTCTCTCAACCTCATACGGCTGGACCTGTTCATGCACTCCTTAGCCCTCCCTGACTTTTGCACCGAGCTCATATGCCCAGTTGTACCATGGACACTGACTCCCCCTTGTTTCTGTCTCACTAGGGCGAAGCATAGTAAGAAATCTATCTCCCGCAAGAACTGCGGTCAGCATTCTATGAAATTATCGCAAGTCTGTCTCCTTGTTCCATAATATATTGCGATGGCTCAAGAGGCTCAAATGGAGTTGGCTGTGCAATGTATATGGACTCCGGAGTCTACAGGTTCTCTTTGCCAGTATCCTGCTCCATATTCACTGCCGAGTTGTATGCAATACTCAAGGCCCTCACGTTGGAGAACCCATCAGAAGAAAGGCTCGTTGTGTGCTCAGATTCATTAAGCGCGCTGCGGGCTTTAAAAAGTGGCGTCGATGCACATCCTCTTATCAAGGATGTACTTATTAGAATTACGAATCTCAGAATTCGAGGTACACCTGTGACATTGTGTTGGGTCCCTGGCCACGTTGGAATTGCAGGTAATGAAGTAGCCGACATGAACGCAAAAGCTGCTTCAGAAATGCCACCCACATCACCCGTATACATTCGCACCGACTACTTATCGACTATAAAGACGACTGTTTGGGCCAGTTGGTGTAGAGACTTGCTATACATGAAGCACCAGAAGCTGTGGGAAATCAAGAGGGAAGTATCCGCTTGGTCCAGTTCTAGCCGGTTCTCCGAATAGGGCACTCACGGCTAACCCATGGCTATCTGATGTCAAGAGAACGAATCCCTCCCCCGGAATGTGCGTCGTGTGGATGTCAGTTGTCTGTGCGTCACCTACTCACTGAATGCCGAGCCTTCCGCAGACTCTCAGCGCAGCTTCCGAACAACCTCAAAGATCTTCTTGGAAACAACTCAGTGCACATCAAGAAGCTATTCCAGAATTTGAAAACATTATCACTGTATAACAATCTGTAAAATCTGTATATAAAATTGATGGCGCCAATGACCCTTTATGGTTGAATGCGCCTAAATAAAGAAAAAAAAATTGATTCACGATCATGTTGACGAAGCTTTTTGGTGCAAACGAGAGGGCTGGTCTTACAACGCTCCGGGTGGTCTAAAAAAATTCTTTAGTTCAAGATCAATTTAAAAACCTGAAAGAAACCATAACATTCTGTTGAAAGTGTTCGAGCAACGGCGTTCTGAAACTTTCAACCCCTGACAGTAACGCCAAGCTTCGCGGACCAACTAGACCCCGAACGGGACCAACAAACCAAATTTCATTAATTTCGGTGCATGCTAACTAAGAAAAGTGCGAAGTACGGCGTACAGCGGACAGACAGAAATTTTGGTTTATTAGCGAATTTTCGAAGAAAAGGAAGCTATTGTTCTCGGTCCAAAATTTTTAAAACTCGAATTTCCGAAAGACACCAAAAATTATATGTATATATATATATATATATTTATATATTTATATATATATTTATATATTTATATATATATTTATATATTTATATATATATTTATATATTTATATATATATTTATATATTTATATATATATTTATATATTTATATATATATTTATATATTTATATATATATTTATATATGTATGTGTCATTCCAGACGATAACTCTCGAAAGAGTTGAGATAAAAAGTTCAAATTTGCACGAAAAATCTGTCTTGGCAATCGACAGGCTAAGTTCGAAGATGGGCAGAATCGGGTCACTCTAAGGGGGAGTTTTGGGGAATTTTAGGGGGGGAAAATTACCCATAAATTCCCAAAATGAAAAAGTCTGACAAGTGACACCTCATTTTAAAGGTTTTTGTACGCTGAACACGATTGTGAAATCAGAATTGCGATATATCATTCCATTCTCAAACTGGAGCACTTTGAAGATGAAGGAACGTGGTTATTTCTTGAGAGATGTTCTTCCTGGTTCGTCTGCTCTAATCTGATAACGGAATGGGATATCGCAATTCTGACTTCACCATCGTGTTCAGCGTTGGAAAATCTACAAACCGAGGTGTTGCTCGGCAAAAAATGGAACAAAACATTTGTTATCCAATACCTACTCTTCTGGTATTCAAAACATTTTTGATTTCCCCCTCCCCCTCCTTCCACCCCAAATTTTACTTTGCGTAAAACTACTCCTGTTTTAATTTTGTATGGTATCAAGTTGGGAAAACATTGGCCGAAAATTAATTTTCAGAAAATTTTAGGCGGAGGAGGAAGATGCCGAATACTTCGAAAATTCGCTCTTATAGCCATGCTGCATGACTGTGGTTTTTATTTTCAGTAATGAACCTTTGGAATCGAGCATGAAAAAAATTTTAACTCCCCCTCAAAATTTGATGGTTTCCGTTTCAAGTCATCTCACAGGGGTTCAAAATAGGGGTTGAAATTTTCAGAACGCCGTAGCTCGAAAACTTTCAATAGAAGGGTATGGTTTTTAACGTTTTTATATTTATCTTGAACTAAAAAATTTTTTGAGACCACCCGGAGTATTTTATGACCAGCCGTTCGTTTGCACCGAAAAGCTTCGTCAGCATGATCATGAATCAAACGGTATAAATGCAGCGCAGATATCAGTGCTAGGGAGCACCTTATTATAATCACGGATGGCTGTATGACGTCGAGTTTATTGTTCTATGATATTATTTCATTTGAAAAATGATGGTCTTTTGAATTTTGTTGATAGGTAGTTTTGCAACGTGAACAAACGTAGTAGTATTATTGGGTAAATTATTACACAACGGTTTATTATACTATCTACGTTTTTCCTGAACGACTTGCCAGAGTTTCTTGGAGGAGGTGTCAGAGTGGGCGATTGAACAATAAATTGCCTGATGTTTGCCGACGACATCGTTTTGATTGGTGGTGACAGCCCCCCCCCCCCCCCCCCCCCCGACCAGCAGGCTATGATCAGTAGATTAGAGGAATACCTGAGGCTATGGAGTTTGTCCATTAATCTAAATAAAACAAATGTTGTGATATTCCGAACCAGAGGGGAAAGACGTAGAAGAAACGAGAAATGGGAATTCGACGGGCAGAACATTGTGCTAGCTCGTGACTACAAGTACTTGGGAATGTGGTTCTCTTGGGACCTCTCCCTTCGGAAACACCTCCGGGAAAGGGAAACTCTGGCTAAGATGAGCGTCAATATGGTCTGGAATAGGCTGTTTTTAGCAAAGGAAGTTCCACTTGCCACAAAGATCGCTGTCTTCAAAGCAGTTCTGCAATCCATACTATGCTACGGCTGCCATGTCTGGGGGTACCACAAGATGACCAGGTAGAAAAAGTTCTTCGCTTCTTCATTAAAAAGATCCTTGGCCTCCCCATGGATGCGCCCAACTAAACCCTATTCCTTGACACTGGGTTTGAGCAAATGCATGGCACTCTCATCAAATTGAACGCGGAATTCATAGCGAAAAAACTGAAAGCTGCCCCTACAAAATTTACTAGAGCATCGGCCGAATACGCTGTCAGCAGAGGGGCAGATTGGGTGAAAGTATGGGAAGGATATGCCGAAAAATATGGAAGTGGAAGGACATTGGATTGGGAGGGAGCCGATGGATAGAGGAGCATGCTGCCGAATCTGCTTGAAGGAATCGCAAGGGACGCCAAGCAACACTTACTGCAGCTCTGCGAAGGAGGCCAGTTCCATGAATTGTACAGGGCATTGCGACACGATATTAACATCCTGGCACATGGAATGGACCAAGAAAAGGCGGGTTGGATTATGAAGTGCCGTTGTGAATTGCTCAACCTCAATTACCAGCCGTGGGTACAGGACCGAGTGTATTTGTGCTCCCTCTGCAACATGAATACTATCGAGGATACAGAGCACTTCCTGGCAAAATGCCCAATCTTGGGAAGAATCCGGAGCAGCTGTTTTGGAGTACCAGAAATAAGCAGAACTGAGCTTATTGAAATACTAAACGTGCCGGACTGGAACAATTTGTATAAATACGCAAGACTGGCGTGGGCATACAGGCGACTACTTGTTAACGAGTTTAATTATAACTAGTTATAGGATATGGACTATTGCGATCATGTATTTTTGGTGAAATAAAAGAGAAGTGCCGATATAAGAGAAAAATCAAAACTAAAACAATTAAGTTGTATACGTGTAACATAAAGTAAAATAAATAAATTAGCAAAGTAATTAATACACTTATCGAATAAAATTTTGTAACATAACAAATAATTTAACTACGAGTATAATATCAAACAACAAACGTAATAAATGTAACAGAAAAAACGGGTGAACTCCGGCTGACGGTATACTATACCAATAGCCTATCATGTTGCGAAAAAAATTCGTGTATTACTTCTGTTCTAATAAAAACATGTTATCATTCATTCATTCATTCATTCATACTATCTACGTAGAAGGGGCACCTACACGGGTAAATTATTACAATACGGTTCATTATTTGCCTTAAGCTTCATACAAATGTATGAAGCTTAATTCCGGGGCCGGCAGTACTCGATTTAGGGCTTCCCTGGGGGGGAGCTCGAAGGTATTGGCCGCAGAAGGGGCATCTATACAGGTAAAGAATAAACCTATGTGTAATAATTTGCAGCGCTTTTTTAATGCATTTTCGGATTCTACAAACCTTGAAACGTAAACCATCAAAAAATTTTTCATGCTCGATTCCAAAGGTTCGTTATTGAAAATAATGAACCAAAATTGAATGCCTGATGTGCGTACAATTTTTCGGTACAACTTGACCTTAATTATCGAAATTAGGCATGCTAGTCCCATTTGGGTTCTTGTTGTGCACCGAAACACGGCGTTACTGTCAGTCTTCTCTAAGGGGTAAACAGTAGGCGATGGTACTCCGAGTTGAGGGACGGTTCAGGGGGTAGTTCGAAACATTTCGTTCAAATCACTGTGTAGATTAAATATTAAAATTTACACTTTGTAGATACAGGTAAATGGTGTCTAGTACCAAGAAAAATCATTGAGCATTTCATGGGTATTGCTGGCAGAGCAGTGTCCTAGATGGGAGGATTATCTTCTATATAAACAGCAAACAATAAACCGTTGTGGATTAATTTGCTGCGTTCTAACATAGACATGGTTTTCCTCCTGGGGGCGAAGCCGAATTTTGGGTCACGACAGAAAATGAGTGACGCAGATTTCTAATGGTTTCACATCTAGGTAAGTGTAACTCCTCTTTCAATTGTCTCTAGGATTGGATAGGTGAGAGTCGAATTTTGGATATAGCACCTTGTTATAGCTGCCTTATGTGATATGAGGCTGCTGTCTTGTAAAATGCTGCAAATTATTACACAAAGGTTTATTTTCACCTGTATAGATGACCTGCGTACTAGTGTCTACCTACGGACAGAAATTTTTGTATTCCATTCTCGGATTCTACATACCTTGAAACGGAAACCATAAAATTTTGAGGCGGGGGTTAAATTTCTTTTCATGCTCGATTCCAAAAGTTCATTATTAAAATTAATGAACCAAAATGCGAGCCGCTGTTTTTGGAACAAGTTTCTGGCTCACAATGACGTCACACCCGAAGCGTGTGTGCCTCTGCTCCAGTGGCGGCACGCTCGATTTGAGCGTCTATCCACCTGTCACGTCACAGTCTATGTTCGGGGGGGGGGGGGGGGAAGAACCTGCGCACGGGAACATCCTTGTTCCTTATCATGGTCAACCTGGTCCAAGATTTGTACTCAACGCACGATCCAATTCGGTAGCTCTATTAGTGACAATTGAGGGACACGAGTAATAAAAATCCAAATCCTCGCTTAGTGTAGAACAAAAAAAATCTCTTAGCGCTTTTCTTTGATCCTTACCTTTTTTCACCGTTGCAGGGGAGAAAAGCTCGGCCTCTAATCAGTTTTCCCGATGTTTTTTAGCGCCTGCTGAACCGCTTGAGCGACGTTCCAATTAAAAAGCCGAGGGAATTGTTAATTTCATGAGCTTTTCAAGAGTTCTGTCTGACAACGGTTGATGAGAGATACTGTTCCTCTGGAGAATGAACCGAAAAGGCTGAGGATTTCTTCGGATGTCATCGCTCTTTTTCCATGGTAGGATATTATATACTTACTGTAATGAGTAGGTCTGTAATAGCAGCCAGTGAAGGCTCTGCACTTTTTACACGGGCTTCAGGCATCTGCCTGAAAACATCCGACGAAACTTGCTTATTTAACGTGCACGCAGAACCCATCAATCCATCAACCGTCAATTCCATAATAGCCGTAACCTATGAATTGGGAGGGAATGTTGTTTGATGAAGTAAGTTGTGAACCTACCTACACTTCAAGGGCGAATTCAGATGGGGCTTGTGAGAGCAATATTGACTTTCAACACCTTCCAACTAGTTACTAATGTTCCTTTCATAAGAACGTTGGAATTCTTGTATTCTCTCATTCTCCTAGAACCTTTTAATTTATTATTTTAAATTATGAAAATAGTAGTCAAACCTTTTACGTTTCAAGGTACGTACAGGTCCCCCCCCCCCCCCTCCTACCCACCATTCCAGCGTTAAAGGGGTCGTCTGTCTACTGTCACCTACGCACCTTGATTCATCAGTGTCTACTTTCAAAAACAATATAACAGTATAATAAATAACAATATAAGAAAAACATACGTTGGTATTCCACATTCCAGCTCAGTTAACTGATAGGGAACAGGTGATTGAAATCATTTATGCCCAGTTTGTTGGTCTTCTTTTTGATTGCAAGGAGTTAATTGGAATAATAATGTTATTATCCAATTATTAGTAGATAATTATGATAGGTCTTAATGAAAATAACTTGATAATTAGGTTGTAGGTTCTTGATGTTCAGTATCAATAAAATTATTTGGGTCTGACATGGTTTGGAAAATTCACGAGTTATCTCTAACCATGAATTGTCCATGAATTGCCTCTATCTTTTTCTGACACCAGTCTCAGGTAGGTATAATATTTGTGATTTGTACAGGCGTTCATAATTCCCCTTTTGTACAGTGAAGTCTTAGCTTGACGTTCCCACTTGTACTCGCATAGGTATTGTTGAATATAGGTGGGAGCACATCACCCGTGGGTGGATGACAATATAATTCAGCTGTTCATCCTATCAGTTCCGACCGAGTGAACAAGGAGACTGAATTGTGTCAATGAGGTCTGGCTGATGGGAGGGGCCTTGTTGATCTCGGCGTACCTACGCCTAATTGAATGAGTTACCGCGAACGACAATGCCGAGTTCAGAGGAGGACACGGGAGTCTCCTTGACGCTGTTCCTCTCGGTATCCTGTACAGGGAACCTCGGTGTTCACTTGTGGAGTTTCCCAGACTTCTCTTGCAGCTGGTGAGGTCGAGTCGATGTGAAAAGCCAGTCGTTGGGACGTGGAGTGAGGCCTTCTAGTGCCCTCCACTTACCGTTCAGACGATTGTTCGGGCTCGACGTTAGCGATGCCGACGTCTCATTGTGTGACGTTTCTAATGTGCTCGCTTTCAATTTAAACTCCGTGTAGGAAAGGAAGTGAGGGAAGCCTTTGAGTTTGAATACGAACCGCGATCGACGATCACGTTTCCGTCGGTGCGTACCCACCCGCTGTCAAAGGTTATTATGGCTACCCCCAAATGCCATAATACCAACTTGAAACTGTGTTAATTGCCCACCTGCACCATCAGGGGTCATTTCACCAGGCAACCGGGATTGGTTTACCAATCAACAACTCAGTTTACCAACTCAGTTCGTCATAGAAGTTGCGTTTTTAGCATAAACGCCAGGACATTACATGGCTTCCATACAGTCCCTCATTCCACGTTCTCCTACAATACAAGGACAATCTAGAGAGAAAAACTATAAATTTCCGAAAGTTTCCGAGCTACGATTTTTTTAAATGTTAGTCTCTGGTCTATCATCCACTGGGAGCAGAAAGCTGCGAAAATTTGAGAACTTGAGCTTGGCCGAATTCGGACGAAAATGCACAAGCGATCCCAACATGTGGTCTGGAAGGGCGCCGCATCCGCTAGGCCCGTGTCGTTCGTCCGTATTCCTGCGTTGTGCGAACCGACCCCGTTTGGTTGGGATTTTTCATGCGAATACTTGCGAATTGCTCGGTGCAAAATGGATTTTCCGGCCCTGTGTCAATGAAAGTGCGGATTTTTCGTGCATGCAGACCACTAATTTCCGCATCCTAAATGTTCTACAGCGGAAATAAGTGTACTGCTTTCCACGAAAAAATCCGGATCTATAAAGAATACTCATCCGCATCGATCCGCGTAAATCTCCATCTTTAAAAAATACTCGCACCTTTAAAATAAGTATTTCACTTGTGCCGGTTTTTTGACCGTCAGTATAGTTGAACAGATAAACAGAAAAGTTATTTTTAAATTATACTTAGGTAGATACCTTGTGGGGAAATCGTCTGTCGAAAATTACAGAATTTTTCCAGTTTAGAAGAAATTTTCTCCAGGGTTTAGCAAAATGTGCCTTTTCTCATCCGAAAATAGGAAAAGTGGTGTTCATCGTCGATTCGTAGATCACGCCACAAATGAGGAAATTCTCCAATCTTCCGTTTTGCAAATAAATGTGGTTGACCCACAATTCCCGCCTTCTCCGATGTTTCTTCGTGAAATACGTCGAAGAATCAAAGGTGATAATTCCAATGCTAAAAAATTTTCATCAGAATTGGACAAATCGTTTCCGATTGCGAACCCCATGGTCCATTGTGGTCGGTGGGCATTCGGACGTTTTCGTACAAATAGTGTTCGTCCAAATTCGTCATTTCGCAGTTCGCAGCTTTCCGCTCCCAGTGGACGAGAGGCCTTATCGTTCCATGTCAACCCAGACTTATAAAATGGGCAATTTCCGTGTGTAAGAATTTTGTATTTTTGATCTCAGAATCGGATTTGGCACCCTTGAAAGCCCCCACTGCCAATTTTCATCTCAAAACGCCGTGGAGCTTGGGCAACAAACAGATAGAAAGAAAACGAAATGACGTCATAAGAGGATGGCGCTGAGGGCTCCCCCCAGGCGGACGCAGGGGGTGACAATATTAACCTATGACGTCATTTCGCTTTCTTTCCACTGGTTTATCGCCCACTTTCGATCTTCCGATACCCCTCATGTAGCACATCTTCGGAAAGCACTGGCCGAAATTTTTACGTAAGAAAAGAAAAGAAAATAGGTGAAATTGCCCATTTTTAATTTAATAATATCCTCATTCCCGCCCCAAAAGGAACATTGCCAGAATCCAAACTCTACTTATAGTGCTTTTCTTTTCCAATATATTATCACGGCCCATTTAAGTGATAATACCTGCCAGTTGCTGTGTATTCTCCTATAACCCTGGCGATGAACCTGATTGTTTGGAACTTGGTTAAAAAAAGTAAAAGTTGAAGAAGATAACATTTTCAATAAAATGAGACCAATCTCAAGACTCTAGGACAAACTCACCAATCTACCTAACATCCCCATCTAAATTCCCGACACATTAATCCTATAAACATAACTCCACATTCGCCAAAATTGGCAATGTTATGTTAATAATACCTATAAAATTGAGTTTTCTGAAAGAAGAAGGAATGAAAACTTTTCTTAGTTACCATGAGAAACATTATAAAACACAAACGGTGGGTACGGCTTCCGTACAAGTACGCAACCACGAGGGACATTTTATGTCATAGCGCCCCCTCCCGCACCCACACCAAGTACCTCGTACTTAATTGTTTTGGTCAAGATTTCCAACGAATGGTACCTAGTCCGAACAGCCTTCAGTCCCAATTAGTTCGGATCAGCCGGACTCCACTGTATTATGTACGTAAACATTCATTTAAACAATCACGCTCATACCGCAGCTTGTTGGCCACGCAGTCCGCAGTGGTTAACGTAGTATGGTTAGGTAAATCGAGAGCTATCCAACGAGTGGTGAACGATTTTTGTACGATGATAACTGGCGAAGATAAAGTTCCGTAGCAACGAATCGGTTGTAAGCGAAAATCATCAGAAATTTTCGTGACGATTTCGTGTAACGTTTTTCGAGTTATGTGCCACAGTAAAGACATAAAATGTCAATAAATTGCATCACATTTCTGCATTAGGTACATGATTGAACAGTAAAAAATAATATTCTTCAATCAGAAAGAGAAATCATGGCGGTTTGACTAGCTTTAATGTATAAACGCTGTAGTCTCAAGCAGAGCTGTAGGATCTAGCAGAGCTTTTCACGGGGTTAATCCCCCATCACTTTGCAGACCAAACTTTACTTACCAGTTTGTAACTGTGATTGGAGCAGAAGGAAAATAGCGGGGTGGGGGATTTATCCATGGGATCTTTAAACCTGGCTATGTTGTTCTTGAGGGTTCTAGTTATTTGCTGAGCAGTGTAGAGATAGAGCAGAATGAATTGGCCCGAATGATCGATCTCCTACCTACTAGCGGGGGTTTACATGCACCGGTTCGACTCAGTTTATGTCTGAACCGATTCCGTTGTTCAAATTTCGTCTGAAATGAACAAAAATTCGTTTGCAGAATATTTCATGAAAAATCTGTTCAACCGTTTAAGCTGAAGATCATGGCGCACAATTTCACCGCAGAAGACACCCATTTCTCACACTAATCCATGGTGTAGATGTAGATAGATATCTATTATGACTGTATGTGTGTAAAATTCTTACAAACTTTTCTTAAAATCTCAAGGTGAATTTAGAATGGTATGACCTTCTTTCGGAAAATCCTTGTGCCTAACTATCTCCTAGAATTTTTTTCTACCCATTTCAAAAGCGCATTTTCTTTAAAAATTCAACAAATAATTGAGGCTACGAGGAGTTGAAAACCATGTAAACATTGTCTTTCTGAAAAGTCGAACGATAATTCGCTGAGTGTACGTATACAGGGTGGGAGGTAAAGGGTGGTTCACCCCCGTTTCCGGGCTTATTTCTCACGCTTAAAAAAAAAAACTAAAAACGCCTACCCCCACTAAATCGATAATTTTCTATCGATCTAGCCTATCGTCGACTGTCCAAAAGTTTCCAAAATTGTCCAAACGGGTACCAACTTCGTTATTTCAAATGGGACCCCATTTTTTATTGCAGTTTCGGATTCTACGCAGAATTTCATGAATAGCTGACCCTTACTCGATTTTTTTACGCCAGTTCCAAAATTGGACACTTCTAGGAAATTTTCACCAACTTCAAGCGTGGCACACGACTTTTGACTGTTTCTTCACGCTGAACTCACGCTAACAATTATTTTGAATTTCGAGCGCATTGAGGTTTTAAATTCCAATATTTTGGTCAACTTTTGCGTTTGGAGCGATTTTAACCATTTTAACGCTACAAATTTCTCCCTGGAATTTGAAACCTCAAATGCACTCGAAATTTAAAATAATTGTTACCGTTGAATTCAGCGGGAAACAACAGTCAGAAGTCAAGTGCCACACTTGAAGTTGTGGAAAACTTCCTAAAAGCGTCCCATTTTGGCCAGTTTTGGAAGTGGCGTAAAAAATTGAGTAAGAGTTATATTATTCATGAAATTTTGCGTAGAATCCGAATCTGCAATAAAAAAATGGGTGTTCCCATTTGAAATATCAAAGTTGGTACCCGTTTGGACATTTTTGGGCAGTCGGCAATAGGCTAGATCGATAGAGAATAATATTATCGATTTAAGGGGGTAGGCGTTTTTGGTTTTTTTCTACAGTGCGAAATAAGCCCGGAAAAAGGGGTGAACCACCCTGTACCTCCCATACAGTATACGTTGAGTTTACGTCCACCGGACATATATTCCGTGTCCTCTCTATCGAACTTATGAGTTACAGAAAATACTCTTTTTTTTAACGTTTGTATTCCTCAAACTCCAACTACAGTGTGTTTCGTTGGACAATTCTGTGTCACTGAAGGTGACTAAAACAGGTGTTTGTAGCTAAGCGAAGGCTTGGTCGGTAGATGCGTCTCGGTAATATTTTGATATAGCGCTCAGTCGATCCCGCGACGAACCAGGGTCGGACTAATTATACGTATTCGTCCATTGGAGATTTCAGTTAGAGATTGAGGGCTAGGCCACCTGCACATGACTGGGGCATACATGACAAAGACCCTCCGAGTTGACAGTTCCAACGTGCTATCTATCCGCACGATGCGGCTCAAAGTGCGATGAGGACAAAGGGTGTGGGGGTAGATTTGCCGTGAAATGACTGGGTCCGGGCCGAGAGGTCGGTGGAGGTTCATTGTTAGCTCTGGCACTCGGCTCCGTTCATAAGAGAATTAGGCGCGGTTTTGCTTATCGCCGATGTTTATCGTTTGGAGGCATTTCTGCCCGATATTCCCCCGACTCGGTAGGACGAACCCGGCAATGGCCGGTGCCCCGAACCGATTCTTTGAACTGGACAAAAATCAGATTGGGAGCGCGTTGATTAGCGGAGATTGCCCCGGAGCTGGTGAATCGTACCGCAGTTTCGACGGGCGTCCGGTTTGTCGTTCATCAATGTGACAGCAGATAGCGTAGGTATCGGAAGCCACCAACGTATGAATGCATTCCGGCTTGATGTATTCATTACATAGTCATACGAAACTCTATTAACAAAACGCTGCCAATTATTATACAACGGTTTATTATTTTCCTGTATATCCTTCTGCTTGGATCGCTGTTTTCTGTTTGAGCATGATCGGGCCATTCGTAAGAACTTGGTTTTGTAGTAGGTAATTCATATTATTAATAATTCAACTAGCCAGTAAGATCATTTTCATTTTTATCCGTATAATAGAATCAATAGGAGCTTTATACACATAGTCGTTACTGCAAAAAATGTAAACTATTTCATTTTTCCTTTATGAACTGTGACGTGAAAGCTTCCGTCACCCATAATTCGCGGTTGTTGGTGTTACTCTTCCTCCACTAGGGAGGAAACCCGCGTCAATGACCGCTGCTTCTCGCCAGGACAACACTCCACCACCACCATTCATTATCGTTATCACTATCGTCTGCTCTGCTCATACCGAACAAAGGAATTTTTCGTTTTTTTCGCTAAATAATTTATAATTCCCGTCTGGATGGCAATTCTTTTAGAGGCAAACCCTCGTCGTTCTACCGATTTACCGTTTCTATCGATTTTTACCAATCTCGTCGCCTGTCCGTCCGGATAATAGCCCGTCGTAGACAAACCACGCCGTAAGTACCACATGTGGATCGCCTATGACATCGTTTCGCAATTATTCCGACGAAATAACCATCCAAATGTCGTTTCATTTTTACCAGGACACGACCATCACGTCGCCGGACAAGAGTTTTGCCTAAGAAGACATCGTTGGAAGCAAAGCCAACCCACGTGTCGTATCGGTATGCCTAACCTTCTCATCCCTGAACTGGCCATATCAATTATTGAATGACTCTCAACTGACAATAATTCTCTGGTCAACAGTTTTAGGTACCGGCTGGAAACCACCGGTTAGGTACTGGCTGAAATTCCACGCTGCCGAAGCCATCTCAAAATCCCATCTTCGATCTTCCTTCCTTCCAGTTGGCTCCTCCCGCCTGAAATCAAAATTTGTCTACCCCGATAAGTACTTAGAATAAGTTCTTCATCCACGGCCGTAGGAACTGTGAGTAGGGATTTTGACTTACGTTGCCTTCACGTACCTAGATTGTATCTGTGACCCCCCTGAGATCAAATTTCGTTCCTATTTTACAACAATAAAATTTCATTTATTTAATTTCGATTCATTTGAATAAACAATTTAGCGAAGTTTTGCTTGAAAGATTTTCATTATTTTTTTTCCTTTGGGTTCATCCCCACTTGATTTCTCTTCCCTTTTCTTTCCTCGTCACAGAACGCGGTCATAACTCGTAATTTTTTCATCATATTGTACATATATTCTGAAGTTTTGTATTAATATTGTTGGGCATGCCCGTATATTTGAATAAATAAATGAATAAGTACTTAAACGAATAAATTTCCACGGATTTTGCGTTTGCGTGTGCACAGATGACTGACAGTACGCCTACCTTCGCGGAACAACTACCAAATTTCATTAATTTTGGTTTATGGTAGGTACGGAAAGTGCGGAGAACGGGCAGCAATGTTTTTCGTTCCATTTTCCGATTCTGCTTATCTTGAAACGCGTCGAATTTTGAGATGGGGTTAACACTTTTTTTTCATGATCTATTCTAAAGGTTTATTATTGAAAATAATAAACCAATATTGTGTATCCAAAACCACTTCAGTAAGCAGAACATGAAATTGTTCTTTCTTTTGGTGGAATTGCAGCATGGAGTAAATAAAAAAACAGGGGAGAAAGTGTTGAGAGACTGAATGATGGATGAGTGGAGAAATTGATTATTTTCCGTATTTTACGCGTTTTGTTATCGGAAGTAGAGAAAATTGCTTAGTCCGTTATCAACGGCAAAAAGTGGTGAAGTGACGAAATAAAAAACGTTCTGGGGCGAGCAGGAGGTTTTTACTGCAGGTTTACGACACTGAACTCCCTGCGGAAACATTAAAGTAGAGTGAGGAGTGTAGGAGTTTCGTGAGGAAGCGTGGTAGCAGGGAAATTTCAAAAGGCCGGACCTTTAACCAACGGAAGTGGGTAGTGAAGACGTGAAGAGATAGAAGTAAAAAGAGGACGATCTGATGTGGGGGGGGGGGGGGGTGGAGAGAGAGAGAAAAATAGTGAGAGAGTGAAAAGTTGAGGCCGAAAAGGGAGCATTCTGCATTATACAGCAACGCACCGCATCCTAAGGTCTTACCCAATTTCTAGTGAGGGGGTTCTCTGAACTACACACCCTTTACGCCCTCCTGAACTTTGTTAAAAAGTAATCGGACAATCTTTCACCACGAGCTGCCCCAGTTCCACAGGCTTACACGCAGTCCTTCCTGTAAAAATCCAAGAAAAACTTGTCAAGTGCCAAGCCGAATGAATTTCTCTCGACTTTTCCGTAGACGCGCGTGCCAAGTGGACGAACTGGTAGATAAAAATGTTTCTCGAGAACAATAACGGGAAGGTTAAAAGACTATTCACAAAATAAGCACTCAAGATTGTAGTCGTTTCTTAGACGCGACTGTATGGTACTTGAAGGTTCATCATTTATTGCAATGGCGAACAAATTTTCATACGATTGAGATAAGCGATAACAATTTTCCAGTTAAGCAGTATGACCATATAGCTATTTTCGATAATCCCTCATACACACAAAAACATCACTGGGTTCTGGGTCACCATTTTTGCTGAATTTATATCAATTTTCGTTTACCGGAACTCAAATTTGACAAATTTGACCCACTTCATTCTTGAGAAGACTTGTTTTGGGAAAAAATGTTGTTGAGCCATTGAAACAATCGTTTAGCGAATATTTGAAGAAAATGAGCCGTTTCGAAGTCTCAAAAATGTATAGTACACGAATTTAAATTCACCAAAAGATCATTCATCATTGATCGTTGCGGAGGTGGTCGTGCGATCCCATCTGCCTGTCTCCCATGCGCCTCGATAAATTCAGACCGAGGCCAACCCATTGTGTGTCAATCCTACGTAGTCCGAATATTCGGTCATATGGTAATGTCGCAAGATTAGAATTTACCTATGCCTCAAGTCTCCATTCAGTACCACTTTTGGTTAATTTATTGCAATTAATCACGTCATAATGAGATTAAAAAACCAGTGGCCAATATCGATATCGCCTATCATTGGTAATTCATAAATTCCAGAAAAGACTAATGATTTCCATCATTCAAACAATATCTACTCGTTTTATCTCAATTTTTCGCTCCTGTTTGCACCTACCCTTCCTTGGGACTCCCAATAAACGTCTCTTATGAACTGTTCTATGTGTTGAACAGGTTAACATTCCACGGTATCTTGACTAATGGGCAAATTAATTCTGCCGTTTGAAGCAAAAACGCCTTATCTCCGAAAACCACCTATTTCAGAAATCGCTTTTTAAGTTTTCTATATAAATCAGGCTGTAGTTGCCATCCTGTTTGTGCTATCGAACCCATTTTTTAGAGACACATCGATAATGCTTGAATTGACAAAATTATCGAAAAAATCGAGAAAAAAAATCGATTTTGAAACCAAAAACTCTACTTAAGGCGGGGAAATCAAATCGAATTGATTTTTTTGCCATGTTTTTGTAGGTGAACCGCCTTAACTATCATGTAAGGCGATTCACCTTCAAAAACAAGAGTGTTACCGACCTCTTGTTTTTTAAGGTAAAACACCTCAACTCTAAAAGTCAGGATAACCTAATTATATTTTTCAAGATAAAAAACTCATCGCTAAACCAGCTGAGCAAACATTTGAAGGAGAAACGCCTTGCAATTTTTGAAGATTCGTCTGATCCTAAATCTGAAGCCAAAAAAAAGTAAACTTTTGAAGGTAAAACGCCTTATCCCAATTTTCGCTGAGTTAAGGCGTTTCACCATCAAAAATATTCACGAATCAACATAAGTTTGAGGCGTTTTTGAACAGAGTTAAGGCGTTTCACCTTAAAAAACAGTTAGATAAGGCGTTTTACCTTCAAATTCAACGATTTTTTTATTTCGAGGGTAGGAATTACCCCCACTTCTTAATGAAATTTTAAAATTTGGACTTCACCATCGAAAAGAGCATATCACAAATAGGGGGGGTACGTAAAAATCTCATTTTTGTCAACATTGGAGATAAGGCGTTTTTGTTTCAAACGGCAGAATTGTATCCCCCCCGCCCCTCCAGCTAATAATATCCTTCCCCGTTCTTATTGCAGCCACTGGGATGAATGTAGAGCTCCCGCTGCATACATATGTATGCCGTATCGGTATGTATACGATATAAATATATATGTATATGATATTTATAATGTATATAATATATATATATACGATACGTGTATGTATGTATGCATCGTACCTCCTCGTGTTCCTTTCACCTAGGGGACTTGGGTACAATAGTTGGTTGCTCCAAAACCACCTATAACCGAGGATCATTTCGCTCATCACGAATGATTTAACAGATTCACTAAGTATACGAAAATACTCTTCCGGAACCAAAAATTTTTTGTTTAGAAGAAGAAGAAAAGCGATTTATTCAAAAAATACATAAAAGCAACACATAGTTTGTTTTCACAAAACCAAACAGTGTGTGGCACTAAGCTGTTCACAGGGTTGGCAAAAAATGGAAGTTTCGTTGTGTCTTAATATTCTATAGGTAATCTACCAAATGTTGAGCATAAATTCAGTCATACAGTAGGTATACAACTTGACGTTACTTATCTTGGATGACGAATAGGTATGTTCGAAAATAATACAGATTTTACTACATAATGATTAAATTAAACTTTCCTAAAATCGCTATTTCTTTTCCAGCATTATAATTTCACCTGTATGTCTTCATTAGGTACCTATTCAGTATTATTGTATATATTATTATCCGGCAGGCTACATATATTATCTTCATAGATCTCTAATATTTGTATTCGCTCACCTGTATCCAGTACGCCAGGCTTCCCTCACGTATCTTCCCACCTTGAGGGGGTCAGGATGTGCTAAGATCTCGCAGAACTGAATTTCTGTAAATCTGGTCAGTCAGAACCACTTCCGGCTGACCTCCTGCAGATCTGGGCTTCTAGCAAAAGTAGCAACGTCCTCCAGTTCCCCGGTGTCGCAGAGTGAACATCTCCTAGCCCTCTCATACCTCCAGGGCTTGTTGTTCAAGTGGATGATCCCTTCAGGCATCACCTCACCCTACCAAGCTCTTTGTGGCTCATGGAGTAAACGAGTCTCAGGATAGCTGAATTGGTCCGTATGATGAAGTGAACAGATAAATATCCTACGGCATGTTGACTAATGGGAAAATTAATAATCCCCCCCCCCCACCACTATCCTCCCCCGTTTCGGTTTATTATTCCGTGAATATTACACTGAATAATACACCTTGTACTCGCTCGGCAAACAATTTTTTGAACAACCCCTCAAAATTTTTTCTTTTACGTTTCGAGATGCGTAGATTCCAAAAATGCAATGTCCGTCCACCGTATCATCCATATCTACCTTTCTTTTCGGTCTAAAGTATTCGTTCTTCCGCAGACGGGCTCCATTTGGGCCCCGGTTGTGTCCCAAAACTTAGCAGCCCTATCGGAATATACCCAAGGGTGGTATGGGTGAAAACTGGGGTAAAAATATGGGTTTCGGTGTTTTAGTAACGTGAGCTTGTGAGGTATCGTTTTCCATGTTTTTAGGGTGAGGAGACCGAATATGGAATCGATTTTGACCAGCGAGCGAAGAATTGAGGTTCACACGAGGTTTCATCCTTAAATTTACCTTCAGTTTTGGTCTAAAGTCGTCGTTCTTTCGCACACAGTCTCCGCTTGGGCCATAGTTGTGCTCCGAAGCTCGGCAGCCCGATCAGAACACACCCAGGGGTGTTATGGGTGAAAAGCGGGTGTAAAAGTAGGCTTTTTTATTTCTTTATTTTGTTTAGTTTTTTTGAGGTTTTAGTGAACATGAGCTTGTGAGGTATAGTTTTCTATGGTTTTTAGGGCGAGAAGACCGAATATGAAGTTAATTTTGACCAAAGAGCAAAGAATTAGGTTGTAACGAAGGTTCGGCTTCCAAAATTCATGTTTTATGAGTCAGAAACCTGGGAAATTGCCTGAAATAACCATAAATATGTATAATTACGCTAGAAGTAATATTATTATCAGGTGAATCAATACAATTAAATGGTGGCCCAACGGCCTTATCAGGTGGAATAAACCGGTTCCCGTGAGATCACCGAAGTTAAGATACCTCGAGCGTGGTTAGTACTTGGATGGGTGACCGCCGTGACACGCGGTGACATGTCCAAGTATGACCCATGTAGCTGTTGGGCGAATCCCCTCTCCGCTCAAGGGGGCGAGGCAATGAGTAGCCAGCTAAAGAGCGAAATGATCAGGTCGAATTTTGATCCTCTCATTGGAGGACAGCTGATCACGTCCGTGACGCTGGCGCGGCAGTCGGACGATAAGCCCCAGCCTGGAATGGCTGTTTACTTTACTTTACTTTAATTCTTTTTTTTCCCAAGACAATTAAATGGCACTATCAATGATCAAAGATAAGTTGTCAAAAATAGGACCTAATTGGGCCAAAATTGGTGGAAACCCTCAAAAATAGCTATTTCAATCATTGCACATGAAATAAACGATAAATGAACAGCCAACATTTGTGTAGGTATGTCCAGTTGGATAAGAAATCCATTTGACAAGGGCTTTCATTTTTATTACAGCCACTGGGCTGTGTTATACACCGCTGTCGTGCCTCCTCGTGTTCCTTTCAACTGGGAGACTTGGGTACAGTAGTTGATTGCTCCAGGAACACCTACAACCCAGGATCAGCTCGCTCATCATGAACGATTTGTGTAACAGATTCACTAAATATACGAAAATGCTATTCCGGAACCAAATAATTTTTGGTTTAGATTCGATGCCCATTTGAAATTATATGGAACGATTTCCAACCAGTCTCTTCGAGTACGATTATCCTACCTTCTGGAGGAATCCTCCGTCACTAGCAAGTCGAGTAGGTACTGGAGACGAGTAGTTTCAATCACGACGTCGTCATCTGCCCATACCATCCTCTGGAATGTATGTTAATTGAATTTTTGCTACTTGCACAACTTAAACCATTCGATTTAATACTATGCCCATGAGAGCTGAATTCCATCCAAGGGTACTACGTCAGGGTTACAGAACACGTAAAGCAGAACCCCTAGTGGCTGTTTCCGATTTATAATTTACCCTCTGTGGTTTGTTGGTGAGTTGCTCTTTTTTACCCCTTTTTCCAGGGTTTCTCGTCTCTTAGGCGTCAGAGCGTTTCGCTTTCCGGAGCCTGAAGACAATGATCGATGGACTCTGGGCCTTTTCAACGAAGTGATTGCAAATCCTCGTTGTACCGTCCGTAATGCTCCCTCCCTCTCATTTCGGCCTCGGCTCTCCCCAACATTCTTTTTTTTTGCAACCTACTCAGAGCTTACTCTCTCACCGCTACTTTCTATCCGATCTTAAACCTGTATTTCCTGGCATTAAGGGAATTTCAGGGATAAATCCACCCAAAATCTCCTCAAGGCGGAAAAATTCAATTCTGTCATTGTGATGAGTTGTCTCGGATTAGGTTTCCGTTTCCATTTTCAATTCGTTGAGGCTGCCCCCCCCCCCCTCCCCGCCATAGTATCAATTCCCTTCTTTCTCTGTCTCATTTTTCCAAGAAACATGCACTCTGAACGATAAAAGACGGATAAAAATATAATACGTTGTGTTATCGTAACACGGATTTTAAGAACTCAGATCTCATGGTCGAAGGTTCATCTATTTTAAAATAAGTCTAAAGTCCTAAGTGTAGAATTCCAGTACTGACAGAGCAGGGATGGCACCAGTACTTATGTGAATTTCAGTGAAACAGGTACAGAAATCTCAACTGATTAGGCGTTCACAAAGAAATTGTCGTGTTGACAAAGAAGTTGTTGACCAGTAAGCAATCGATTGAAATAATGAAGCATCACAACCGAATTTTTCAATAATTACCTATTACGCGTGGGTTGATTAGGTTGTAGGCTTACACTGAATTCGGAGAGAGGAGCTCGAAGTGTTAATATTTAGCTCGTTATCACAGTTCCCTGATAAGTTCGATTATTATTAATTAGAGGTGACGCAATTAGCTCACAGTTGATTAATTGCGCCGACTCCCTTGTTTTCACACAGAACGGGAAAGTGATCGGAAGGAGGGTGCGGCGGTTTCCGACGGCGGCAGGCGACAGTATCGGACAACAATCGTTTCCCGCACCCCATTTTCATTGAAACGCTCGTTACCTCCTGTCGGAATCAATCAAAACGGAATGGGAAGAAACCATTCAATTCAGCGAAACCTCTCGCGCTATTTAAACTGATCCCAGCCACCGGCCCCTTTCTCCGCTCAAAGTTCCAAACAACGTTTTTGAGCAAATAAAGCCGAACGGCGAAAAGGCAATCGGTATCTCCGTTCAAAAATCAATACTGAAAAGAAACTGTAAACGCTTTCTGCTGTTGTAGGATCAAGTTTCATCAGCTTAAATTTACTTTTTTTATATTCTTCAATCGTGGGGCAGAATTTGTGATGAAGGGAATGGGTCATTGGGGTAGCCAGGTTCATATTTGGGGTGGGCTACGGGCGACTAAGATGGAAATACTGGACCCATGTCCATCCCCTAAACACAAGTACTGCGGACATAAAATTCGTTGGAAAAAAATGATAAAATGGGTAATCATTTCAAGGTGAAAACATAATTTTAACAGATTTTGGAATCCTTACTTTTCAGTATGAAATAAAAATTCCGTCGGATTTGGACAGTGCTTCGATTCTTATTGTGATAGGTTTCTGCGCCTAACTGTCGTCAGGAGACATTTCAGTCGAAAATGGAAAAGGCTATTTCTTAAGTAATTTTAACGATTTTAGAGACGACATGAACACATGGCGTTACAGAATGAGTGTGTCAGAACACGTCAAAGTGAGAAAAGTGCAATATGCGGGCGTTTGAGTTCATTTCAAGAAGCCGTTTATCTATTTACTAATTAACGTAGAAAAATTGTTTTTTGTTCTTTCCTAGTCTCAGAACTGTTGGTCTTTTTTTTCAGGAGCCACTCTCCTTTAAGATTTTGGTTTATTATTTTCAATAATGAACCATTGGAATCGAGCAAGAAAAAAAAATTCTTACCCCCCCTCAAAATTTGATGGTTTACGTTTCAAGGTATGTAGAATCCGAAAATGCAATAAAAATATTTCTGTCTGTCCGCCGTACGCCGTACGGGCCACTTTTCTTAGTTACCATGAAAGAAAATTGATGAAATTCGGGTTATAGGTTCCGTTCGGGGTCTAGTTGGTCCTCGAAGCTCGACGTTACTGTCAGTCATCTCTAAGGGGTTCAAAATAGGGGTTGAAATTCAAAACAAAAACTTTAGATTGAAGGGTATGGTTTTTTTTACGATATTAAATTTGGCTTGAGCTAAACAATTTTTTAAGACCACCCGGAGCACTGTACGTCCAGCCGTTCGTGTGCACCAAAAAGCTTCGTCAACACGATCGTGAATCAAACGGTATAAATCCGGCCGGGATTTCATCACTAAGGAGCACCTGATTGTAATCAAGGATGGCTGTATGAAGTCGAGTTGTTTGTTCTACGATAATTATTTCATTTGGCAAGTGATGGACTATTGGATTTTGTTGGTAGGTACTTCTGAAACTTTAACAAACGTTGAAGTATTATTGATGGGTAAATTATTAAACGATGCCAAATTATTACACACCGGCGAATTATTACACAACGGTAAATTATGACACCACGGCAAATTATTACACAACGGTAAATAATTACACAACGGCTCAACTACCCAGAAGGGGCTGGATTTTGTTGATAGGTACTTTTGCAACTTGAACAACCGTTGAAGTATTATTGATGGGTAAATTATTACACAATGGCAAATTATTACACAACGGTAAATTATTACACAACGGCTCATCTACGCAGAAGGGGCTGGATTTTCTGGATAGGTACTTTTGCAACTTGAACAACCGTTGAAGTATTATTGGTGGGCAAATTATTACACAATGACAAATTATTACACACCGGCAAATTATTACACAACGGTAAATTATTACACCACGGTAAATTATTACACAACGGTAAATTATTACACAACGGCTCATCTACCAAGAAGGGGCTGAATTTTGTTGATAGGTACTTTTGCAACTTGAACAACCGTTGAAGTATTATTGATGGGCAAACTATTACACAACGGTTCATTATTCTATCTCCGTAGAAGGGGAACCTATACAGGTAAATTATTACACAACGGTTTAGGTAGGTACCTAGTAACGAGTACGGGGTTAGGTACAATCCTACGGAGAGTCCGCGATCTAAATAATATGTGTAGAATATTATACATATTATATTATATAGACGGATTATCTATACAGAGAGCTGTGATCTGTAACAGAAGGGTATTCTGTACAAAATAATAAACCGTTGTGCAGGGATTTGCAGCGTTTTTTTATTCTGATACCGTTCCGAAATCTACGTCGTTCAATGCAATTTCTATTCGTTAAGACCATCACCGTTTTCTATATTGATCTAAAATTGGAGTTTCTTGATTCTCAAGATCTCAGGAACACCCAAAACATATAATCAGTAGGTATAATTATGTCTATGGGTCTTACTGGTATGCTGGTAACTTTGGAAATTTAACGTAGATTCCGAAATTATTGGGCCAAAATTTAGTAATATTAATGAATATCTGAGACTTAGCGGTTTCCATGCGACATGGCGACTTTTCGACGAAAAAACTAGAGAAATAAAGGGGGCAGTAATTATTAATTATCTTATCATATATTAGCTTCATGCTACCATTCCTATTCACAAAAACATGGGAGTAATCTTTGCTGACAGATAGTTATTGACAAATCTTCGATCGATGGTGGCTGAACTCAACACGCCCTCCATCAAGACGTTCCCTTTGAAATGAAGAAATGTAATTTAAGGTAACTACGCCGGTATATAAATATTATATTATAATTATAGGCATTTTTAGACACTCACATACTTTTTGTCAGAACAGTTGTTCTGCCTGAAGGGCTAGATATACATATTCCCTATTCGTAAGTACCGTTCAAATTTTAACGGTACTTATGAATAGGGAATATGTATAATATATCTAGCGTGGTAGATCTACCACGCATAGATGTATATCTATGAGTGGTAGATGGTTGAATGGTTACAGTCCTCGTTCTTCCCTTCGGCTCGAATATGATACTCACATGGATGAAAAGAACGAACGACAAAAACTCTAGACGGTGATTGACACTAGAACGTTTCCAAGATGGGGGCCCCACGAGTTTGTGTGAGGTTTAGGGGGGTATGAAGCTGAGAATGCGGGCGTAGTCGTTTCCCATACAAGCACGTTTCCCTCCCAGAAAACGGAGACACTGTTGATTCCTTGATATGTAAACCGAGGGAAAAGGCAAGCCACTCTATCGCTAAAACTTCCACAACATTTCCTACAAGATTTTCCTTCCCTTTCTTTCTTTTTTCTTCCTGTTTTGAGGGTTCAGCATCAAACCCTCGCTGCTTTTCTATGTGCACGAATACACACTTAGTCATATCGTATACTCCTCCGCCTCGAATCTTCATCCATCTTCTTCGACGCTCGGCAAACACCACGTGGTACCGACGGGGGCAGTAGAGAAGGATAAGAAAACCCGGATGGGTTATCAAAAGCGCGGCGAAGCAAACAACCGCGGAAAAGAAACCAAACATTCTCACACCCGCTCTCGGTTTCTCTCTATTCGTTTCTCTTTTGGAATAAACAGTTTCTAGATAGCAAATCCTTATAATAACGTCAATGGTCACAAACAAGCAAACAACTTTATTGATTAACTAAGCGGGATCCCCCCACTCGTTAGCCACAGTCTATCACAGCGCCTCGATTAGAAGTAATTTCCGACTTTTCGTACAATGATCCTCGTACCATGATTCCTCCTCCTCCTTTCGTACAATGATGTACAATGATCCTCCGTAAAATGGGCTATGGTCACGTATTTATTTATTTTATTTTTTTCATTTTTTTATTAAAGTAGATTCCATCCTCCCCTCTAGCCTGGGCGGGACCCCCCTGTCCACTGTGACGTCAGAATTTGTCAAAACTAAGAAAAACCAAAGAAAAAGAACTAGGTACTTGTCGTAGGACAGTGCAGTTGGTGTCAAAGTTCTCGGAATGGAATCTAGTTGCATAAAAAAAATTATATAAACCGTCTTTGTGACCGATGCGCATGCCCTATTGTGTGAGGAGTCATTTGGCACATTAATCTGTCGGAATAGTAGGATCGCCCTTTGATACAGTCATCCCGCTAGAGCCAGATACAGTCATCTCACAAATAAAATAGAATTATCCCTGTACTTGTTTCAGAAAAATATACTGCTACCTACTTGAGCAAATAAAACAGGCATTGCAAGGGGAAAAAGTCAAGTCATGCAACATGACCATATGAGCGAATTTGTGGTGTAAGATCACCTAATTAACCATTCAAAATTTTCCATGGTTTTGTCCACAAATTTGACACCACTCTCACCCCCAAACTTTTTTCTTTAATTCAAAATTATTTATTGTCGAACCTACAGTCCTCCATTCATGTTAATTTTACTTGCCTACTGAATTTATTCCAATGTAATGCAGTTCCGCAATGAAAAAATTCGTAATTGTTTTTGTATTTACTTATATGAATAAATAGTTTTTGTGGCTATGAAATAGTCTAATTCTGTCTCGAGTATTTTATAATAAGTGTATTACCTAGAACCAGATTCCTACTAAGTTTTCATCATGTAAAACCTCGGTCACATTGAGCACACTTCCTACTTGCTTGCCCTCGCGTTCTCCCATCGCCCCACAACGGGGAAGACATACATACACAATTAACCGCGCTTAGATGAGTTATGCTCTCGCGTCAGCCACAATTCACAGGAAAACGCAGTGGCTTCGCTTCTTATGCGGGCCCCTCTCCCCGAGAGCTCTTGTACTGCCCGACTGTGGCATGACGGCTCACCCATCATCTTGAAGACGATGAGCCCACAAACTGACATCACCCTCGCCAAGGTGGAGGCCCCGCAGAAGCCCGAAGTCATCCAAAATGAATTAAGCAGAAATTTATTGCCCGTCTTGTTTTCGAAGTGTTTCAAACTGTTGAGGTTACGAACCCGTCTTTTCATGAAATATTCACCGTCGGGTTAGTAAGCTTGAATCCCCTCATTCGCTACTTTGGAGTCTCTTCTCGAAACAAGTATTATTTTTCTCTTACTGCGTCACACTGTATATAACTAGGTGAAGTTTATTCTGCGAAACATTGGCTCTAGTGAAATCCGTGGATTACTTTACTCGTCCTGGAATTCGTTGCATAATCTAATTTCTGCTCAACACCCACAGCGTGACCTCCAAATTTCCAATCTTTCCAACCACTTTTCTGTGTAGTTGTGAGCGTCACAAGGAAAACATGCGCATGCTCAGACAACCGATTTTGATGAAACTCGTGAGTTCTTATCAAAATAATAATGATAGTACTGATGAAGAATAGTGATCTGAGAATGATCTAAAGATGAATCTCCGGCCCGAGATTTTCGACCTATGTGGAAAATGAGGACCAATGCCAGATTGCAGAGTGTATGTGAAACCCTACATGATTTCTAAAATTTAGGCTAATTGCCTTCGATGGATCGGTGTACTAGTTGAGGGAATGAGCGAAGATAGAGCTCCACATCGGAGAGAATAGGGGTTGAAGAACGAGGGCATAGTCTGGAACGTACAGGGTTAAACCTGTTGTGGAGGCCATCATTCTTCCAAATGAGATACAATCATGATATCACGAACAACCAACTCAATTTCGTACAGCCATGCGTGATTATAATCAGGAGTTCCCTAGCAATGATATCTGGGCTAGATGCATTCCGTTTCATTCACTATCATGTTCACGAAGCTTTTCAGTGCAAACTTCAGTGCCTTACTGTGAACCAACGGCTGGACGTTTGTCTCCAAAACTTCCCAAGTTCGAGACCAATTTGAAAACGCCAAAAAAATCTAGATAACGGCGCCCTGGAAATTGCAACCCCTGTTTTTCACCCCTTAGAGATCACTGGCAGTAGCGCTGATAAATGACAGAAAATTCATTCGTCCGCCGCACTGGAAACTGCGCTGACTTTGAATGTTAATGGGAACGCGAACCTCCTAAGTCCACAATTTTAATGGAGGACGGTAAAACACCCTAGTAACGTGGTACCACTCCAACTTCTCGGTACTAACTGATTGCAATAACACATATTGAAGAAATTATTGATACATGTGGAAAGTTACTCCGCAGAGTAGAGCAAGAGCCTATTCAATGCTCAAAACCTTATTTTCAGGAAATGTCGGACTCACGAGATATTGCGGGTGTTCCTGCTGTCATCTATCCCATGACGCCTCCTCACACTCCGACTTTCAGTTAGCTCATGTATGATCTATGGGATTTCATCTTCAATTCTCCAATTCTTTATTCAATATTTAGTATGATACATGTATATATTATTTATTATATATTTAGTACATAATGAAGAATATAAGTACAGAAACATGGGGAAAACCTATTTCATGAATGGGACCCTAAGGTCTCGACGACCCGTCCAGGGGTTGCTTGTCACTGTTTATTAGGTTGGATTAGTCAAAGCTTATTAGTTTGAGTTGAGTAAGTACTTGAGCTGGAAACAATATATAAAAAAATATTCTATGTTCAATTTTGAGTGGGGAAAAACATGGGTATATAGTATGCCATTCATATTCCAAGATAGTAATTACCTAATTACTATAAAATAATCACGATTACAGATCAAACCTATTCAAGAAGTCAGGTTTGATCATTTGTAGCAGGTATGCACCTATTCTTTTTCTCAAGGATTTAGTCAGCTGATCTGATTGTAAGGTAGTCGGAAGTGAGGCTTATATTGTGGAAGGCAGCCGTGGAAATTGTCTTGTGAAAAAATCATTGGAAAAGCGGGGAACTGAAATGTGACTACCCTCGCATGTTGCTCATGATTTCGTTGTAATGCATAGATACTTGCAAAACCTGAACAATGGCCCTGAGGGCGATTGAGGGTCAGTCTCCCGTTTATAGCACCTTTTCAGGGAAGCTCTCATTGAGATCTTTTAGTTAAATATTTATAAGCCTAATGGAACTGCCCATTAGTCTTAAGCAGTGTTCGTCCTCAATGCTTCATGAAATTTCACCCTCAATTAGTTCAAGTATGAGTATAAAAGTGATGTTAATAAAGCGATTTAAAATAAGCCGTGAGAGGATTATGCAAAGTTAGATCGTAGGCTTTTATGGAATAATTGTGATGCTTGGTATCTCGAGTCCGTAGTCAGACCTCCACTTGACTGAAGGAGCCTTTTCACCTTTTTTGGAGTATTCCGTCAGGAGCAGTGATTTAACCTGTTGAGCTATTTACTTGAGTGAAAAAAAGGAATTCGAATGAATAAAATTAATACAGAAGACGGTTTATCCCACGGGTGTGCTAATTACATGATAATTCTATGTGAGTTGTAAATAAAGTACCGTGGATTATTTTAGCAATCCAGACGAGGTATTGCAGTGCCAGGACTGCTGATTTTCCTCGGGATTTAAATACTGTGATTTTGAACAATAACGAACTTGACTAAATTTAAACATTCATCGTATCTTTTGCTCGATTTGATCTTACGGCGTTCACCAACTTCGTAAAAGACTTAAAAACTGGGACGCAAGGTTCGCTCAGTTTCATTCGAGTTACAATAAAATTCTCAGTAGGTACCTACTTCAATGGGAGAGAACAGACGGATTCTTCTGGAAGGACGATGCTCCCATATCCGGGGCCCCTGCAAGCTGTACTTCTGAGCCGTTGAAAGGGCCACCTGGCCATGATGAAAATACATAAGAATTCGCCAAAAGTTGTGCTTACTAGAAGTAAACTCACTCCCTCAAAAGTATTACCAACTGTTGGAACTATACCATTTCCTGAATTCGTCTTTATTTTAAGTATCGGACTTCAATGGAATAAAAAATTGGCCCTGTGACCTTTGGTTTTGTTTTTTCCAGGGACACGTCGTAATAACTTACCTGGGTTCAAGTGTATGTACATACCGTAGCCTATTCCTTGATTTATGACTTGTTAAAATGTATGTTGATTTTTTCAACGAAAATTCTCGATTTACATTCTTTTAGCGAATTTTGGGTTCGACACAGCGGACATAGGGTTCCAAAATGTTTTTGAAATTTTTTTGTAGGCAACTCCGTTTCAGATCCTGAATTCATCCAGATTTTAAGAAAAATTATATATGTATTTATGTATAATATGTATATATTTGTTTGTGTGACTGCATACGATATCTTCTGTCCTTAGGTACATGATAATAATTCCGAATTCGCCATTTGCAATACGAACGCATTTGGTAATACGTTCGTATCGCCAAACAGAAGGATGAGTTCGAAGATGGGCAATTTTCGAATATTCTAAGGGGGTCAAATTTCAGTTCTCAGGGGTCAAAAATCACAAAAAATCTGTTAAAATCGCGAGAAATTTATATAAAATCTCTGAAAGTGATACGAAAGGGTGAGTAAGAATAGAAAAATGTCATTTCAGTAGTTTTTCATACACAATAGGTGTCAAAGTTTGATTTTTGAGGGGTAAAAAATTGCTTACTATAGAGGTATAAAATCAATTTTAATTCACCTGACATTATGTGGTATGGTGATTCACGACGGAGGGTCTATTTTGATTATAAAAATGTTTCTCTGAAAAAATACTTTGAAAGGGTCAAAAGTCGGTAAAAATGGCTTTAAAAAATGGTAATATGGTTTCTCGCTATATCATTTTTTACACAATAGCACGAATATTTCTTTGAAAATTCGCTCTTATAGCCATGCTGCATGACTGGACCGTTTTCTTTCATTTTCTTCGTCGCCCAACATCCGCTATATTCACAAAACATCAATGTTATTCTTTAATAAGTACCTTTGGTACCTCATTGACCTCATTTACAGTTCGAGTGGTACTATTATTCATCCATGTCAGCTCAAGTGACGGTATACCCTTCCTCGTTTCTTGCTGCAATTTTCCATGCCGTTTCAAAATGGGAAACTTTCTTGGTTTTGGTTTATTTGGTTTATTATTCCGTGAATAATACACCTATGTATTCGCTCAGCAAAAAATTGTTATAAACCCTCTTAAAAATTTTTTTAAATGATTTGATGCGCAGATTCCAAAACCACTGCAAGTTATCTTTGATAAATGGTAGTGCCATTTAACTGTCTTGGTTCACCTGTTGATACTGCTTCAAGTGTTATTATACATTTATGGTGATTTCAGACAATTTCCCAGGTGTTTGACCCATAAAAAATGAATATTGGGAGCTGGACCTTCATTACAACCTCAGTTCTTCACTCTTTGGACAAAATCAAATTCATATTCGGTCTTCTCGCCCTAAAAAACATGGAAAACAATACCTCATAAGCTCATGGTTCCCTAAAACCTCGAAAAAACCTCGAAAACCCCTATTTTTGCATCCACTTTTCCCCATAACACCCCTGGGTGTATTCCGATCGGGCGGCCTAGCTTCGGAGCACAGCTAGGACCCAAATGTGTTCTAAAATTTGGACCCAAACTGAGGAAGAACGACAATTTTAGACCAAAGTTTAACCTAAATTTAAGGCTCTAACTTCGTTAGAACCTCAGTTTTCCGATCTTTGGTCAAAGTCGACTTCATATTTGGTCTCCTCGCCCTAAAAAACATGGAAAACTATACCTGACAAGCTCTTGTTACTAAAACACCAAAAAACCTATTTTTTTCACCCATAACACCCTTGGGTGTATTCCGATTGGGCTGCAAAGTGTTGGGACACAACTAGGACCCACATGGAGCCTTTTTGCGAAAGAACGAATTTTTTAGATCGAAAATAAAGGTAGATATGGATGATAAGGCTGACGGGCACTGCATTTTTGGAACCTACGCACTTGAAACGTAAAAAAAAAGTAAAAAAAAAAGAAGTGAATAATAGACCAAAATGTACCTAATATTATGATTTTCATGCAGCTTCTGAATTCCGGGATTGGAGAAACGTGGTCGGGATTGCAGTCTCCGGACCATAAACAGATTTTTGTTTTTTTGAAGGAGGAGTTGGAAGGGCGAAATTGAGTTGCAAGTTGGTGGATGGTTGGTGTGTGAGGTGGGGGGGGGGGGGGGGGTACTTGAGAACAAAAGGGAGAAGGTCCGTCGAGAGCTTGAGACCTTTGGCAGAAGTGAAGGAGCTCAAGGGATCACAGTAGCACAATGGGCGGTGGTTGAGGAGGCGGATGACCGGTGGAAGGTGCAGGGGTTGAAGGAAACCTTGACGCGGAGCCAGTGGATGAGAGGGGTCAACCGGGGACATTTACAACACTTCCGCTTTTCCTTTTCTCGTGTCTCCTCAACCCCCTCTCCTTTTTTTTATAATCCCGCTCCACTCCGCAACTTGAATTATACCACTTCCCCGAAGCAAAGGAACCTCACCTTCATTACGTTTTCCCGTACCTGAGAAAAAAGAGTTGAGGCGATTTATATGACGTGACGTCAGGGCACGACAATAGGCCACGGGAAGGAAGGGGGAGCCTTTGGAGTGGGCTCGAGTGGATGGCAGCGCTTGTTTTCTGCCCGTCATCGCCGCTCAGGAGCGACGCGTTAAAAATTCCTCTTTTCTACCCTCGCTTTCCCTTTTCACTGTAGAGGGCCCGCCGTCACATAATTTATTCAACAATTGAGATCATGGCTCAAGTGTTCTCGAGTGGATTTCATATATTTTCCTTCCTACCTATATCATTTCATTCTATCACAAGGCGTGATGATATATTGCAAGCCTGGATCGATTACTCCATATTGAACCTGGAGGCCTATTCGCTAAAAGGAGATAGTGAAAAGATATTATAGCTTTTGAAAATTTCCCGGGAAACAGTCTCTTCCTAGACTAGGAGCCGAGGCTGAAATCGGTGACCTTCGAATAGAAAAGGTTTGATATTTTTTTCAAATATGTCCTAAAGGTACATTAAAAACGCTGCAAGTTATTATTCTACTGGACCTATCTACTGAAATGTTGGCTGTTGGCTGTTCATTTATTGTTTATTTCAGGTGAAATAATTGAAATAGCCATTTCTGCTGGTTTCCACCATTTTTGGCCAAAAAATCAATTTTGGGAGCTGAATATTTGGTAGAACCTCGATTTTCCCCTCTTTGGTCAAAATCGACTTCATATTCGGTCTTCCCGTCCGCAAAAACACGGAAAACGATACCTTAAAAGCTCATGTTAATAACATGTTACTAAAACACAAAAGTACCTATTTTTGTGCACATTTTCACTCATAACACCCCTGGGTATATTCCGATCGGGCTGAAAAGTTTCGGGACACAACTAGGGCCCAAGTAGAGCATGTGTGCGACAGAACGACTTTTTTAGACAAGAAATTAAGCCGGTACACGTGATACGGCGGACGGCGTACGGCGGACGGACATTGCATTTTGGTTTATTATTCTGTGAATAATACACCTATGTAATCGCTCAGCAAAAAATTTTTATAAAACCCCTCAAAATTTTTTCTTTTCCGTTTCAAGGTGATACGCGGTCCGCCGTATCACGCGTACAGGCTTCATTTTCGGTCTAAAAAATTCGTTCATTCGCACACATACTCCATTTGGGCCCTACTTAGTTGTGTCCCGAAACTTTTCAGCCCGATCGGAATATACCCAGGGGTGTTATGAGTGAAAATGTGTATAAAAATAGGTACTTTTTGTGTTTTAGTAACATCTTGGTAAAATGAGCTTTTGAGGTACCGTTTTCCATGTTTTTGGGGACGAGAAGACCGAATATGAAGTCGATTTTGACCAACGAGTGGAAAATTGAGGTTGTACCAAATGTTCAGCTCCCAAAATTGATTTTTTATGAGTCAAAAACCTGGGAAATCGTCTGAAATCACCATCAGTTTGTAGAATAACACTAGAAAAAGTTTCAACACGTGGATCAAGACGATTAAATGGTACTATCATTCAAAATTTGGGGGCCAAAATTGGTGGAAACCACCAGAAATAGCTAGTTCAATTATTTTACGTGAAAGAAACAATAAATAAACAGCTACAATTTCTGTAGGTATGTCAGACAGAATGATAAACCCGTGTGACAAGGACTTTGCAGCGTTTTTGGAATCTACGCACCTTGAAACGTAAAAGAAAAAAATTTGAGGGGGTGTTATAAAACTTTTTTGCGATTATATATGTGTATTATTCACAGAATAATAAACCAAAAACGCTGCAACCTCCTTGTCACATGGGTTTATTATTCTATTGGTTAGGTTGGCTGTTAATTTATTGTTTCTTTCATGTGCAATAATTAAAATACAGTGAAAATCGTTTATGGTGGACTTCAAGGGACCGGGAACTTTTGTCTACTATAGCAGATTTCCATTACGAACGATATATCACTTATAGTGGAATGTCCACTATAAGTGATCGCCAATCGGCCAATCGGTCGTAATAGAACGGTCAATAGACCCAGACTCACCTGCAATTTTTCCAAAAACGATGTTGTGACGAGCACGGAATCGTTGAATCCATGATGCAGAGCACGAAACATTTTCTTTTTTGAGAAGAGAGGCCAGTTGGTTTGCTTTTTCTTGGAGGAGTGGGCCATTTATTGGCACATTATTCGACCTTTGCAACTTGAACCAAGACAGCAGGGCCCTATCCAAATCCGGATGAGTGAAGCCTCTATCTTTCTTTACTTTTTCACACTTGTCAAACTGTTCCACCACCTGGGTATATTCAGATCGGGCTGCAAAGTTTCGGGACACAACTAGGGCCTAAGTAGAGCATGTGTGCGAAAGAACGACTTTTTTAGACAAAAAATGAAGCCGGTAAACGTGATACGGCGGACGGCGTACGCGTACGGTGGACGGTGGGCGGACATCGCATTTTTGGGATCTACGCACCTTGAAACGTAAACCAAAAAATTTTGAGGGGGTGTTATAAAAATTTTTTGCTTAGCGATTACATAGGTGTATCATTCACAGAATAATAAACCAAAAAAATAGCTATTTCTGGTGGTTTCCACCAATTTTGGCCCCGAAAACACGAATTAGGTACGCTCCTTTTTTTTCTTTTTTTTTTCAAATTATCTTTGAAAGCAGCGTGCCTATTTCATGTTTTGGGGGCCAAAATCGGCGGAAATCATCAGAAATAGCAATTTAAATTATTCCAGATGAAAGAAACAATAAATTTAACAGCCAACAATTCTGTAGAACTCCCATAGAATAATATACCCATGTGACAAGGACTTTGCAGCATTTTTACATCCATTTAGGTTTATGATTCTGTGGATAATACACGTATGTATTCGCTCAGTAAAAAATTTTTATAACACCCCCTCGTAATATTTCTTGTACGTTTCAAGGTGCGTAGATTGCAAAAATGTAATGTCCGTCCGCCGTATCAAGCATGACTACTTCATTTTCGGTCTAAAAAACTCGTTCTATCGTACATAGGCTCCATTTTGGCCCTAGTTGTGTCCCAAATCTTTGCAGCCCGATCGGAATATACCCAGGGGTGTTATGGGCGAAAAATGGGTGTAAAAATAGGGTTTTTTGGTGTTTTAGTAAAATGAGCATTTGAGGTATCGTTTTACATGTTTTTGAGGGCAAGAAGACCGAATATGAAGTTGGTTTCAGAGTGAAAAACGCTGCAAAGTCCTTGTCACATGGGTTTATTATTCTATTGGAGTTCTAGAGATTCTCGTTGGCTGTTCATTTATTGTTTCTTTCATGCGCAATAATTTAAATAGCTATTCTTGATGATTTCCACCAATTTTGGCCCCCAAAACATGAAATAGGTACGCTTTTTTTCTCTTTTTTTTCCAGATCATCAATATTTGATCATTGGTAGTGCCATTTAATGTTCTTGATTCACCTGTTTACATTTTAGCATGGAACATGCTTTAGCCTTGGACTAACTAGCCAAAAAACGTTACGCGGAATGGGTGACGCGGATGGGTGACGAAATTTTCTTATGATTTTCACGTACAACCGAGTAGTTGCTAGGGAAATGAAACTTCTTTCATTTTCATCGGACAAAAATCGATTTCCATTCGTTGGAAAGCTCTTGTTCTTGGTATTTATTTCCTAGTTCCATAATATAACTATATAAATGGATGTTATAAATGGATAGTAAACAATGACGCTTGTTTGGTTGTCACTTGGTTGTTTCGATGTGTATAAGCGTGGCTAAAGCATGTTCCATGTTTCTTGAATTGTAGCCGTAGGCTCTAAGCAGTAAGCATCCGGGGGTCCAGGGGGCTTGCCCCCTGGCGAGGCGCGGAGCGCCGAGTTTTCTAAATTTATTATACACATTGATGGTGATTTCAGACAATTTTCTAGGTTTTTGACTCATAAAAACCAATTTTGGTAGCTGAACATTTGGTAGAACTCAATTTTCCACTCTTTGGACAAAATCGACTTCATATTCGGTATTCTCGTCCCCAAAAACACGGAAAACGATATCTCAGAAGCTCATGTTACCAACATGTTGCGAAGACGCAAAAAGTACCTATTTTTACACACATTTTCATTCATAACACCCCTGGGTATATTCCGATCGGGCTGAAAAGTTTCGGGACACAACTAGGGCCCAAATGGAGCATTTGTGCGAAAGAACGAATTTTTTAGACCGAAAATGAAGCCTGTACACGTGATACGGCGGACGGCGGACGGCGGACGGACATTGCCTTTTTGAAATCTACGCACCTTGAAACGGAAAAGAAAAAAGTTTGAGGGGGTGTTATAAAAATTTTTTGCTGAGCGAATACATAGGTGTGTTATTCACAGAACAATAAACCAAAATTGAGGTTTTAACGAAGGTTCAGCTCCCAAAATGTTATGAATCAAAAACCTGGGAAATTGTCTGAAGTCACCACAAACATGCATAATTACACTAGAATTAGTATCAACATGTGAATAAAGACAATTAAATTGCACTGTTATTGATCAAAGATAATTTGTCAAAAATAGGAGCATAATTCGTGATTTTGGGGGCCAAAATTGGTGGAAACCATCAAAAATAGCTATTTATTTTAATTATTGCACATGAATGAAACAATAAATGTATTTCCATAATTTCTGTAGGAACGTCCAATAGAATGATAAACCCATGTGACAAGGACTTTGCAGCGGTTTTGTTTGTTGAGGTTTTAGTGAACATGAGCTTGCGAGATATCGTTGTCCATGTTTTTTAGGGCTGAAGACCGAATATGATGTTTATTTTGACCAAAAAGTGAAGAACTGATGTTGTAACGAAGCTTCAGCTCCATAAATTCATTTTGTATGACAAAAAACCTGGGTAATTGTCTGAAGTCACCATAAATTTGTATAATAACACTAGAAGTAGTATCATCAGGTGAATCAAGACAATTAAATGACACTACCAATGATCAAAGATAATTTGTAAAAAAAAAAACTTTTCGCACAAATGCTCCATTTGGGCCCTAGTTGTGTCCCGAAACTTTTCAGCCCGATCGGAATATACCCAGGGGTGTTATGAATGAAAATGTGTGTACAAATAGGTACTTTTTGCGTCTTCGCAACATGTTGGTAACATGAGCTTCTGAGATATCGTTTTCCGTGTTTTTGGGGACGAGAATACCGAATATGAAGTCGATTTTGTCCAAAGAGTGGAAAATTGAGTTCTACCAAATGTTCAGCTCCCAAAATTGGTTTTTATGAGTCAAAAACCTAGAAAATTGTCTGAAATCACCATCAATGTGTATAATAAATTTAGAAAACTCGGCGCTCCGCGCCTCGCCAGGGGGCAAGCCCCCTGGACCCCCGGATGCTTACTGCTTAGAGCCTACGGCTACAATTCAAGAAACATGGAACATGCTTTAGCCACGCTTATACACATCGAAACAACCAAGTGACAACCAAACAAGCGTCATTGTTTACTATCCATTTATAACATCCATTTATATAGTTATATTATGAAACTAGGAAATAAATACCAAGAACAAATACGAAATAAATGCGTGATAAATCAAGAGCTTTCCAACGAATGGAAATCGATTTTTGTCCGATGAAAATGAAAGAAGTTTCATTTCCCTAGCAACTACTCGGTTGTACGTGAAAATCATAAGAAAATTTCGTCACCCATCCGCGTCACCCATTCCGCGTAACGTTTTTTGGCTAGTTAGTCCAAGGCTAAAGCATGTTCCATGCTAAAATGTAAACAGGTGAATCAAGAACATTAAATGGCACTACCAATGATCAAATATTGATGATCTGGAAAAAAAAGAGAAAAAAAGCGTACCTATTTCATGTTTTGGGGGCCAAAATTGGTGGAAATCATCAAGAATAGCTATTTAAATTATTGCGCATGAAAGAAACAATAAATGAACAGCCAACGAGAATCTCTAGAACTCCAATAGAATAATAAACCCATGTGACAAGGACTTTGCAGCGTTTTTATCAACGCGGATTAAATGTATATTATGGTCTTGGTTCATGGTGGGAACTTCATCTTTGTTTTTTAGTTAATAAATTAAGAATCGCTGAAATCAAACACACCTTGAAACAAAGGTTGTAGGCAGTTATTTCTGCGGCGAATTGTACTAATTCAAAGTCTGATGAATTTGGTGGACTTTTTTTAATGCTTCAAGCAAAGAAGTTGACATAATAAAGGGTTCTGAAGGGTTCTTATGTACCGAAATGCAATCATTCGAAAAATTTATATCCAAGACTATAGAGATTTTTGCCTTCAAGAATGACGAATTCAAATTTCATTCATAGTTTTGAAAAAGCAATGAAAAATATTCAAATATCTCTGAAAATTGGCAATTTTCCTGACAGTCATATTATGGTCAGTCGGAAATGAAAGTGAGTTTCATTCTCTTTTGCAGGAAATATCGCGAATTTAAGGTTCAAATCCAGGATCTGTGTGTAAGCTGTAGTGAACTGGTTCGAGTTCAGGCTGGATGAATGAAGAGCTTAATCTTATCGAGTTAGCTGGTCTCCATAAACCCATGTTCCATTCACCTGAATACTTCGTGACATAGTAACTTCAATTTTCCTAATTATTTTGGGACTCTCCGCTCGTTCCTCCTCGAAGAAGCTAGTTAAATGAAGCTCAAGTCTTCGCCCACTTGCAGAAATCGCATTCTCGTCGACTACGTGACATGCCTTTGAATTCCTCGCGTAGCTCGCTCATAACCGCCCGCCCAGTGAATTTTGATTGCCTGAAACCGACGGGAGGGATTTGATCGATGCTTTTTTTCTCTTTTGGTTTATTATTCGGCGAATAATAAACCTATGTGTTCGCTGAACAAAAAATTTTTATAACACCCTCCTCACAACATTTTTTTTTCTTTTCGAAGTGCGTAGATTCCAAAAATGCAATGTCCGTCCGCCGTATCATCCATTCTACTTTAATTTCGATCTAAAAAATTCGTTGATTCGCACACAGGCTCACTTTGGGCTCTAGTTGTATCACGAAACTTTGCAGCCCCAATCGGAATATATCCAGGGGTGTTATGGGTGAATAATGGGGTTTTTTGGTGTTTTAGTAACATGAGCTTGAAAGGTATCGTTTTACATGTTTTTTAGGATGAGGAGACTAAATGTGAAGTCGATGTTGACCAAAGAGTGAAGAATTGAGGTTGTAAGGAAGGTTCAGCTCCCAAAATTCATTTTTCATTAGTCAAAAACCTGAGAAACTGTCTGAAATCACCTTAAACTTGTATAATAACACTAGAATTAGTAGTTGAATCAAGGCAATTAAATGGCATTGTCAATGATCAAAGATCAGCGCCTGATCCTGAGCCTGTCTCGTGTTTTTGGGGCTAAAATTGATGGAAACCATACAAAATAGCCATTTCAATTATTGCACATGAAATAAATAATAAATGCATTTCCAGCATTTCTGTAGGTACGTCCAATATAATAATAAATTCATGTAACAAGGACTTTGTAGCGTTTTTTTTTTCAAGGCAAATTATATTGGTTACTATTAAGTTTTTCTATTTACCTAATCATTTAGAGAAGAAGACTATTACAACTCGTTTCCATATATTATTATGATGGTAAAAGAGGTTGGGTTCGTGTTTGAAGTATCGGGATTGGACATGAAATGGGTGGCTCCAGTACTAATGGACCAGCCTTTTGACGCTACGTACTTACAGGAAATTTAAACCGTACTGGACGAATTTGCAGTTTTTCTTCTTTATCGTCGGTTTCGGATTCAACCCACCGTGAATGGATAACAACAAATGTAAAATGAATACTCTTCTCTTCATACTTGATTCTAAAGGTTCACTATTGAAGTCTTTCATGCTCAACTTGAATAAACTGAAATCTGCCCACATCCACATAACAAACTTCAAGTAGTTACATTGACAATAATGCTGAACGAACTAACGATGCCTATAATATCCAACATCGCTGATTACTTGGGAATCATTTTATTACTGATAATTATCAATTACTAATATTATGTTCAAGCAAGAACTGAAACCTGGGCATACGGTATTCAGCTGTGGAGATGTAAGAAAGATTCATTAACCAGAATAAAATATCGAGGAGCTACATAGTTTTTTCTTTTCTCTGTTGAAAAAGAACGTTTTTTTTCTTTTATGAAAAAGAACGTTTCGGTATTCTAAAGGGAACAGGGATGTCAAAAATGGGGCTGTCCGTTGAATGCCACATCTGTCACCGTAGGCACGGATTTGTGTGGTGTGGGGGGGGGGGGGGGTCGTTTTTAGTCACGCCTCGTTGAAACTGCACACGTGCGAAAGATGGCCGTGGCATAAAATGGGCAGTTATCTTCTATCTTTATACAAAACAAGCTCTTTCAGTACTGAATACCTGTTAACGTTTCGCACCTGTCGTTGAATAGAGGTACAACTCAAAAACGCTGCAAATCCCTGCACAGCGGTTTATTGTTTTGTACAGTATACCGTTCTGTTACAGATCACAGCTCTCTGTATAGATAACCCGCCTATATAATATAATATGTACTATTCTATACATCCCGTACTCGTTGCTAGGTACCTACCTAAATCACGAGTTAAATGTTGCTAAAATAATTCTGTCGATGACAAACAGTAACTAAATTGGCAAAAAGAAACATAAATAATGAAGTTCTGAAGGGAAATGGTTGATTTGGAGTGAAAACCGTTGTGTAATAGTTTACCTGCATAGATGACCCTTCTACGTAGATACTATAATGAACCGTTATATAATAATTTACCGTTGCGTAATAATTTAGCGTTGTGTAATAATGTCCCCATCAATAATACTTCAACGGCTGTTCAAGTTGCAAAAGTACCGATCAACAAAATCCAGCCCCTTCTTGATAGATGAACCGTTGTGTAATAATTTACCGTACTGTAATAATTTACCGTTGTGTAATAATTTGCCGTTGTGTTATAATTTACCATTGTGTTATAACTTACCCAATAAATAATACTTCAACGTTTGTTCAAGTTTCAGAAGTACCTACCAACAAAATCCAATAGTCCATCACTTATCAAATGAAAAATATCGCAGAACAACCAACTGGACTTCATACAGCCATCCTTGATTACAATCAGGTGCTCCCTAGTGATGATAACCGGGCCGGATTTATACCGTTTGATTCACGATCGTGTTGACGAAGCTTTTTGGTGCACACGAACGGCTGGACGTACAATGGTCCGGGTGGTCTCAAAAAATTGTTTAGCTCAAGAGAAATTTAATAGCGTAAAAACACCATACCCTTCAATCGAAAGTTGTCGAGCTACGGCGTTCTGAAAATTTCAACCCCTATTTTGAACCCCTTAGAGATGACTGACAGTAACGCCGAGCTTCGAGGACCAACTACACCCCGAACGGAACCTATAACCCGAATTTCATCAATTTTGTTTCATGGTAAGTAAGAAAAGTGGCCAATACGTCGTACGACGGATAGAGAAATTTGTTTATTGCATTTTCGGATTCTACATGCATTGAAACGTAAACCATAAAATTTGGTGGGTTTGGGGGGGGGGGGGGGTTTGAATTTTTTTTTTCTTGCTCGATTCCAGTGGTTCATTATTGAAAATAATAAACCAAAATGCGAATTTCGAGTTTGAACTGTTTTTGCATTGCAGGAGTGATACATATTTTTTCCCTGCAATGTAGAGTTTATTCTGGTTTACTCCAGTTCACCTCTACGAGGGGTATTTCTTTGAGCTACGGGTAGAAGAACCAAGTCTCAACACAACTCGAAGTAGTGCTAACTCGGTGGTCAAACAGTTCTGAATTCTGTTTGGTTTCCCTCTCGTGCGGACTGTTTCTTCCCAGTAACCCCCCCATGCGGTCACAAATCGATGACAAGTGGGGACAACTCAAAACAAATCAAAACATTTACCTCTGTGTCCTCCTTCCACCGACCGATTGACCAAAAACCCCATTTTCTGACTATGGACTATCGGAGTAATAATCTGGGAAGCAGTTCAAGTAATTCTGCGAGATTCAGAAAAGAGGAAAGCGAAAGTGTAAAAAGAAGGACGTAGAATGCACTTTTTCAAGTGGTGCGTTTCTCTGAACAGTATTAGGGTAAAGGCACACGCGGCGTTTTTGACCGAAGCGTTGCCCCAGAGTAAAACCGAGTCGGCCATCGATCTACTTTGGCGGACCTTGTCGCATGAGACGCGAAACGCTGGGCCGTTTCGAAACCTAGTCGAAGGGTCGTTCTCACGACCTCCTGGGTCGGTTTTGGAAACGCCTGTCGCTCTGCGGTCCATTGTTTTTGTATGTTCCTTGTCACACGCATGGTGATCAGTACGGTTCGTGTGTTCCATGAAGTTGGTCGTAATCAGAAAATTGTTCGTAATTTTTTTGTTAAATTTTTTTCTCTTGCAATGCAACAAATAGTTGCTGATCAGGAGAAATTGATACGTGATGTGAAGAACTTTCCCGCGTTGTGGAACATGAATCCGGGTACAGTGATCGGATCGCACCCAGACAAAGCTGGCAAGAAATTTGCGACCTGTTTGCAATTGAAGGGATGCCATGAAAAGAGAAGGAAAAATTGATTGGGTAAACATAGTTGATAATCCAATAAAATCACGGTAAATATTTATTATTAGATGAAAAAAAAGTAGGTGTTTAGACTGGACATGTGAATAGATCATACTAAGGAACAATTACCATTTTGGTTTATTATTTTCAATAATAAGCCTTTGGAATCGAGCATGGGGAAAAAAATTAACTCCCCCTCCTTCCCCACCCACTCCTCAATCAAAATTTGATGGTTCCCTTTTAAGGCACGTACAATCCGAAAATGGGATAACTAAATTTCTGCACGTCCGCCTTTCGCCGTACTTGGCACTCCTTGGTCACCAGGAACCAAAATTAATGAAATTTCGTTTGTAGGTCCCATTTGGGGTCTAGTTCTACGTACCTAGGGTCTACGCATCTAGGGTCTACTCTATTCTATTCTACGTACCTTGAAACGTAAACCATAAAATTTTGAGGGGGAGGTAAGAATTTTTTTTCATGCTCGATTCCAATGGTTCATTATTGAAAATAATAAACCAAAATTGTTTGCTGAGCGAATACATAGGTGTATTATTCACGGATTAATAAACCAAATAATATACCGTAACCACGATATAGTCTCCCTTTTTGAAACGGCATAGAAAATTGCAGCGAGAAACGAGGATGTAGGTAACTAATAGTTAAAGGGTATGTTATTATGCGTACGAGTAAATGATTTTTCCCATGGGCGAAAAGTGGAGCTTCATTGCTTTCCATTAGTATGGCGTTTGTTCGAGAAATTATGCTGATTCCGGTTACAGGCCGCGTGGTGGGGCCGGTGGTCGTGAAATTGCCCCATATCGACTCCGCCCGCAGTTAAAAGCTCGGCTTCCGGGTTCGCGTTGGTGGCAGGAGGAAGGAAACGTGCCTATAAGTACTTTGGGTTATGATATCCCATAGAGTTTCGGTTAGTTAGCGTTTGTTGTGAGGGATCTGCGTGCAAAAGCTCGGCCTGTAAATCACAGCTCCCCCTCCCAAACCGCCACCGTCAGTCCTGTAAGCTGGATATAGTACGAAACACGTGAACTACCCCCGCTACCACATCACCATCGGTCTTCACCACTCAGACCTACCCTGACCCCGTTATTAACTGCTTAGCACATCGGAAACCGTCCCTCCTCTTCCTCCGTCTCACACGACCATTAGCTCGGGCGCTACTCATATTTCAAGCTTTCCCTAACTTGCCCAAAGGTTTAAGATATATTGTCCCCGTACCGATTCTGTCGCGAATATATATCCGTGAAATGTGCAAATGAAATCCGGCTTATTATAATAAAATCCGCAGCCAGGTATGCTCTTGCAGGCTTAGGTACCGATTCCTATTTTACCTACGAAGCAAAAGCCTTGGGATCACTTTTTGAGAAGTGAAACATTTTGTAACTTCAAAATCAGATTTTCCACCCGAGTTTTGAGACCTTGTTGATCAAATTTGGTTCTATGTCTGCCCATCGATGCGTCGGCAAAACTTGATGCGCATGACTATATGAGAGAATGTTCGTAAGGGGCTGTATGTTACGGTTGGGCCGTATGGATTCAATGGACGTTAACTTTGTTTGCGCATGCGCAAACGTGAAATCTAAATTTGTCCTGTGATTCCCTATATTTGTAATGGCCTACATTGAAAATTATTGATTTTGTTTCAATTCTGATGGATTTTTGGTTTATTATTCTGTGAATAATACACCTATACGTATTCGCTCAGCAAAACATTTTTATAACGCCCCCTCAAAATTTTTTGTTTCAAGTTTCGAGGTGCGTAGATTCCAAAAATGCTATGTCCGTCCGCCGTATCATCTGTACCTATCTATTTTATGTTCGGTCTAAAAAATTCGTTTTAGTTACAGTTTGTGAGGTATGAGCCATGTTTTTAGGCCTAGGGGATGAAGTCGATTTTGACGAACGAGTGAAGAACTGAGGTTCTAACAAGGTTATAGCCTTAAATTTACGTTCATTTTGGTCTAAAACCGTCGTTCTTTCGCACAGAGGCTCCGTTTGGGTCCTTGTTGTGCTCCGAAGCTCGACAGCCCGATCGGAATACACCCAGGGCTGTTACGGATGAAAAATGGGTGTAAACAAAATACGATTTTCGATTTTATTAATTTAATTAAGTAATTTTTTTTTTTTCAAGGTTTTTGTGAACGTAAACTTGTGAGGTATCGTTTCCATGTTTTTTAGGGCGAGAAGACCGGATATGAAGTTAATTTCGACCAAAGATTGAACAATTGAGGTTATAACGAAGGTCCCGCTCCCAAAATTCATTTTTTATCAGTCAGAAACCTGGGAAATTGTCTGAAATCACCATAAATTTGTATAGTAACACTAGAAGTAGTATCAACCGGTGAATCAAGACAATTAAATGGCACTATCAATGATCAAAGATAATTTGTCAAAAATATGAGCCTAATTCGTGTTTTGGGGGGCCATTTCAATTATGCACATGAAAGAAACGATAAATGACAGCCAACATTTCTGTAGGTATGTCCAGTAAAATCCCATGTGGCAAGGACTTCGCAGTGTTCTTCGACTAGCTAGCCGGTTTGTCCTGTCTAAATTTCACAGAGATTGGAGAGTTATCCACTCTTTGATGATGAACGGATTGGAACTGGTGACTGTGATCATGTAATGGCTCCGAGGATCACCTTAGCAGACGTGCTTGGGGGTTGAGTGGATCATTGATGGTTGGCCAAGGAATTTCGCAACCATGTACTGCCACCGCTCTGTATTCCACCTCTGCCATGCATATGCTCAGATAATCTTTCTGATAAAATTCTATATGTCAGGGTTAGTGGCAATTTTAAATTAAAAACATAAAACAATATAATTATATTTTACTTTTAGGCACAAAACTTCGCTGAAAACCATCGAAATTAACTAGAAACTGTATTTAAAGAGTATTGCCTAATTTTTTGGTGGCCTAAAAATCCAAGCCATCTTGAAAATTAAGATCTAAATTTTAATTATCTCTTAGCGCATGTTAACTGAATTTAGCTTACCTACCACTTTTCTCATTTTGATGATTCGAGTACATTCATAATTATTCAGTTCACAGCGTAATGTTAATGATATTATTGCGAGACTCGGTTAGTGAAATGAATGAAAGTTCGTTTATTCCATTAAAAACCCAGACATGAAATTAATTTTTGATTGTAGGTAAAGGCTTGAAAGGTGGATAATACATAGTAATACCTACAGTAATATTATTCATAATGTTGGCTAGATACAAATGTGGAACTACCCCACTCGATAGAACTTCATCCTGTGTTCAAGGGGGGAGTTGTTTCTATCTACTCGCCGTATTGACATATTATTTACATTTGCAGTTCTTATACCTAATATTTATAATCCTTAAGAATTGCTACAAAAAAGAAAAGAATTATTAAATATTTGGCAGTCATGGTGTCCCTGTTTAATTAGTCAACAAAAAATTAGTTTTTTATAAGACGATCTCGAGTGTGTTAAGTGGAGGCGTAGTACATAGGTAGGTATTTTTCATGCTACCAGAGGTAACTGAACAGAATTGGGCATTCGCAAAAGTCACAATGGATGTTTGATGAAATAGATGTGGGATGTCCTCCAGATTCCGCTCGGTTGGGGAAAGAGGTCTTCACCTTCGTTGCCACTCGTGTCACTGAACTACTTACTGTTCAAAGCTACTACTACTGCTACTGCTACTACTGGTACTTTTGCAGGTAATGCACTCTTCGACGTCCAGACTTGACGCCATGCGTGGACATAGATTTGTATTCACGGCTAACAAAATGGACGTTAATGCTAGCGTGACTTCACCAGGCGGTAGATGCCAAAGCGGAACGAAGACGAAACCGAAAAAGGTTAGCATCTGATTTCGGTCGCCCTATCCGCCGTTTCCGTTTCGGTGTCGTTTTCCGTTTCGTTTCGGTGAGGGTGTTGCAGAAACTAATGGGGCACACTGCGAACGGGCACACACGGAAAGAAATTGTTCGTTGATATATCAAGCGAAATCCCGATTGGAAATCCGTTTGATTTTTATGAGGGTACTTCACTAGAGCAAGGAGGCAATAACCGATAAATTGTTGATATCGAGGAGAAAAATAAACTAAAATAAAACATAGGCTAATGGCAAATGGCCTACCTCTCTCGTGGCTACGAGTTTTAAAATCTGTCTTGCTCATTTTCATTACACTAGTAAAAGAGAAGAGTTCGTAGTTCCACGCCCTTTTCATCTGTAATCACCTGCAGTTTTGAAACCATATTAGGTATTTCATAAATTCAGCATAACTAAATAAATTCAGTATAATATGTTACGGGCCAAACCTGAATCCTAGCCATTCGCTTTCCCATATTCCCAAGCGTCCCAACTGTATTTTGTGCAACACCGAAATGTCGGTGTTGGCCCGAACAGATCTAGATTTGCCCTGAGATTGCTGGGAAAACCCTGATATATGAAGAGTGAGGGTAAAATTGAATGTACCACATGGAAAAATTGGCCTTTATTTACATGTCCGCCTTTTATGACACAGTTGCAAAGCACCTTATTTGCACAACTTTTGCGCATGTTGGTTTTGCACATTTTCTTGCAATCACAGGAAAAAAACCTTGCCTTCCTGTTAATGGCTGTTTCGCACATTTGCACCTGTGTATAAATTATAGACATCATGAGAATGAAAAGTGAGTTTTGACTGTTGTAGACGCCTGTGTTTTCCGTCGTGTTTTGCCCACTGATAGCGAGACCCATTACGAACTGTCTGGGCCAAAGCCGAACTCCTTCATCGGCTTTCACCCGAGACAGGTGGGCACTTCGCGGATTGCCCGGGCATTTCCCGAAACGACCGGATTTCGGGCTTGGCCTGTAACATATACATTACAGCAAAAGTAGCATTCGTGTAAAATTTCACTGCTACGACTTCTGCTGTTTCAACACACAATTTATTATATTCCCGTCGAATTTATGGATTCGAGTCGATAGAATTTGTTAAGATGGCGAAAAAGGGAAACGGTACCTTTGGATTCGACACACATACAGCTCTAAACATTCTTCGACCTATTTGCGAAATCCGGAATCCCTTAGTAATAGAAGAATTTCGTGACAGTAAAGCGTCAGAAGACGGCGCGAGGAGAGGCGCCGAACCTCACCTTTAAGGGACGTGGGCGGATGGGAACGAATATAGTATTGGCAGCGAGTTGGCGCCATATGCAGATTACATAATCGATTCTCGCTTCTAATCTTCCACTATTACTCAGCATTCTCAATGGGGAAATCCCGTTTGTCTTTAAGTATTCAGTACAACACATGTCACACACTGATTAAAAATTGCTGAATATGTTAAGTTTCTCAATTAGAATAGTGTTTCGCTTGGCCCAAACAATCACCAGGTGCTTCAAATAGGTTACGAAATTTTACTATAGACGGTCACCATTAATTAGATCCAGTCATTCAGTCTGTATGCATATTGAACTGTTTCTTCCATCTCATGCTGTTTTGTTAATGAGTTCATGTTATTATTTTCGTTATAAATCGAAAAAGCGAATTGAAGTAGCATCTGTGTTTTGAAAAACTTCAACACAGTCACTCCTTTGCGTAATACATTTCAGTAGTTGAGTACTCTTGTGTAATATGGTGTTTTACCATTATATTGGTACCTGGAGGTATTATCAATTATGTTCCTATCAACAGGTACAGCCAGCGTTCTGTTTAACGCAGGGGCTATCTAGCTACATAGGAATTACCTGTAATTTTATTAGATCACAGATTTCGGGACCCCATACTACCTAGAGGTAACACCCATATCTGTAACCTCGCTGTGTCCTTGGTCGTAGAATTTCACGTAGGTGTGAACAAGGCATCTCAATGGAATCCACTTCTCGACATACGAGCACATCGGTATTCCTCCCAAGCTGAAACCGAGATAACTTCTGTAATTTTCAACATAGTTTATGTCTTATAAGAAACCATTTCAAACGAGGTAGTAGGTAGGACAACATCTACCGGAGAGTTGAGATGAATACTCAAAGAATGTCTAGCCTCATTATCGACACGAACGTTGAGCCAAGAAAACGGAAGAACCTCTCCCCCAACGAATCATGAAAATATTCTAATGTGGAAAGTTTGATTAAGACTTTTGCGGTCGAGTATAAAGTTTTAAAACTCCGACGAGATACAGATTACAATATCAACTCTCATTGTTGCTGGGTTTTGATGCAATTTTCGAGAGAGAACGTCGAGACTGCAAGGAGAAAATGACATCGCATGTCTTTCGTCGGTTACCCCCAACAAAAAGTTATTTCTTTAATTTCATCTCTTAGGCATCCTTCCCTTAGGGCGGAGCCCTTCCCCTGTAATCGCCTCACATAATTTAAAAGGCGTTTTCTTCCTCATTTATGAATTCCATTCGTTCAGTTTGAGTATACAGTGTGTCTCAGATATGCTCCCACTACTTTCTTTGGAAAGGTTTTTACTTCATTTTTAAAGTTTTTTCAAGCTTTAAATTTTTTGGGGGGTTTCTGAGCTCATTTGTTCAACTCAACTCCGTCCATTTCACCGGGACACTAAAGATCGAACCATGGGAAATATTGTTTCGTTGTTAAACCATCGTAGATCAAAGTTCGAAAAAATTTAAAGTAAAAATCCTAACCTAAATTCATTCCGGTATTCATTCCAGATCATTGAGATAAAAACAACCAAATTTTAGAAAATACATTTTACTGACAAAATTAGCATCAGATTGCATTTAATAAATAAATGCATAAAAACAAATTAAAGTAAAATAAAATAAACTCAACATGGAGAATAAAGTTACAGTCAGGATTTGATGAGATTTATAATTGACTAAGATCCAACTGATCACATTCTAAATTCAGCTTTCCAACAATTTTTTCTGATGCTTATGGGCATTTCGAGGGAAATACGTTTACACATGTGCAGACGAATTACAGTTCATGAAATTCATTTGAGAACATCTAGATGTCAACTCCCACCTACTTCCCACATATCAGCTTCTTTGATCATTGAGCAGGATAAAACGCTCAAATTGTATGAGTCGTTGTAAAACTTCTAGTGAACAATACATTTAAATCCCCAGGCCCATAGTGGTGGGCCTACGACGAAACATGGCCCCAACGTAGAAATCTGCCCTTCCATTCAAATACTGACATATTTATATTTTTATAAGTACACATACATTGGACCTATCTCCAGCTGTATGAAAACTGCTTCATTCGAACCCTCCATCCAAACGGTTTATGGGGTATTTCCCTCTGTGCTAACCTCCGGGCAGTATTTTATCGCTCCATTTTTTCTTCGCGCTGCACATATTAACGTTTCACGAGATATCGGTTTGTGATATGCCCTTGAGCACTCGTTTGAAACATAGGTTTCCGATCAGAATAGAAATGGGTTTCGCTGAAAATTCCTGCATTTTTTATATATTCCAACCCTGTTTAAATTTCGGAAAATACGAATGTTTTTCTCCAATTCTTAAAACAAAACTCTATAGGAATACAATGACTGAACTTGTTGAACATATACCTACTTCAAGGGAAGGGCAACAATGGTTGCCATCGGAATTTCAAAAATCAAACGCAGAATGGGAGTTATGAGAGTAGATGTGAGGAAAAACGGTGTACTAATCGTTATCAGTTTAAACTATTTATGCCACCATAATTGAACTGGAATTGTAAACAATTATATTGGTTAAAAATATCAACTCAAACTATTTAATGGGTTCATGAAACCAGCCGTTTCGGATGGACAGTAATTTTTTTATTTAATTTTCGGGTTCTACGTACCTTGAAACGGAAACCATCAAATTTTGAGGGATTAACCCGGGGGGTTAATTTTTCTTTTCCATGCTGGAATCCAAAGATTCATTATTGAAAATAATAATCCAAAACTGTGTGTGAGAATTGTTGAAATCCAGGGATGGATTTAGAATGCTCTGAAAACGAAATGTCTTGAAACCTTCATTTTTCACAAGTTTCGTATACAGAGATGATAAGTTTTTATAGAGGTTGTATAGCATGGGTAAAAAAGTGCGTTTTCTGTACAGAGGTTTTTCTCATTCGGAGTTTCAGTATTATATATCCAGGCTCTTATTATAGTAACGATCATCGATAAGGACGGAGGATGATCACCACTCGAGTCGCACGACAAAATGGCAGCGGCAGCCAACATGCCTATTTCGAGAGTTTCTGAGTGAATTGTGTGCTCGGGTCTGGTGTTGATCGCTTGATTAGTTTATTCGTCACCAGGAGTCACTAACTGTGAGGCCTAAATAGCCGGGGCTACGTGAGGGTGCAATGTTGAATGTAGCGGTTGGTCACATTGTTGTCGCTGTTCATCCGAAACCACGCCCAGAGAACAAGGTGACTTGGACCGACCAAGCATTGGTTCAAACGCTCAACTAACCCTCTACCCTCGCAGTTCGGTTTTAATTGATGGCTAAATCAACTCGATGCTAAGCGTCATGTGACTCGGTGCTCCAAAAAACCTTAGGTTCTTGACTGTAGATGGTCTTGTGTAGATTGAAAAAAGGTTTCATGCGGAATTTCATGGGTACAAGTTACTCACTGGACCAGTGATGCACTGCGCGTATACTATTGGTTTATTATTTTCAATGATGAACCATTGGAATCGAGCATGAAAAAAAAAAATAAAAATCGTACCCCCCCCCCCCCCCCAAAATTTGATGGTTTACGTTTCAAGGTATGTAGAATCCAAAACTGCAATAAACATATTTCTGTCTGTCCGCCGTACGGGCCACTTTTCTTAGTTACCATGAAACAAAATTGATGAAATTCGGGTTATAGGTTCCGTTCGGGGTCTAGTTGGTCCTCGAAGGTCGACGTTACTGTCAGTCATCTCTAAGGGGTTCAAAATAGGGGTTGAAATTTTCAGAAAGTCGTTGCTCGAAAACTTCCGATAGAAGGGTATGGTTTTTTTTACGTTATTAAATTTGTCTTGATCTAAACAATTTTTTGAGACCACCCGGAGCATCATACGTCCAGCCGTTCGTGAGCACCAAAATGCTTCTTCAACACGATCGTGAATCAAACGGTATAAATCCGGCCCGGATATCATAACTACGGAGCATCTGATTATAATCAAGGACGGCTGTATGAAGTCGAGTGGTTTGTTCTGCGATATTATTTCATTTGACAAGTGGTGGACTATTGGATTTTGTTGGTAGGTACTTCTGAAAGTTGAACAACCGTTAAAGTATTATTTATGGGTAAATTATTACACAATGGCAAATTATTACACAACGGTAAATTATTACACAACAGCTCATCTACCCAGAAGGGGCTCGATTTTGTTGATAGGTACTTTTGCAACTTGAACAACCGTTGAAGTATTATTGATGGGTAAATTATTACACAACGGTAAATTATTACACAACGGCTCATCTACCAAGAAGCGGCTGGATTTTGTTGATAGGTACTTTTGCAACTTGAACAACCGTTGAAGTATTACCTATTGATGGGCAAATTATTACACAACGGTTCATCATTCTATCTCCGTAGAAGGGGAACCTATACAGGTAAATTATTACACAACGGTTTAGGTAGGTACCTAGTAACGAGTACGGGGTTAGGTGCTAACCTATGGAGGGTCCGAGATCTACATAATATGTGTAGAATAGTACATAATTATGTTATATAGAAGGGTTATCTATACGGAGACCTGTGATCTGTAACAGGAGGTTATTCTGTACAAAATAATAAACCGTTGTGGAGGGATTTTTTCCCTCGCAGGCTGAATTTAATATTATCGTCGGTTTTTAAATATCATCAATGATCTGATAATGCATTCCACGATCATCCCATCTGTTTCCGAGGTTGGTGGCTCTCACGTCAAAAATTTTGGTGTACCTACTATCGCCATGATTCTTCTCAATCTGAAACCTTTGAGCTAGGTACGTACCTTCAAAATCAATTGATAGAACACAGAACCAACATCTTGTTCAACAGCTTTCAAGCGAAGCAAGCAAACTTTTTGAATTGAATTATCGAACCTTTGAATATTGATAGCTGAGATGCGTGCTGGAGACTACTGTATTATAAATGTTAACTGATAGGGGAAGGGAGGGGTCGATAAAAGGTTAAACAGTCGGCATTCTTAGGCACGGCTCATCACTCTCTCCACCTCCCTACCAAGCTGTGCTCTCTCCCTACCTCTTCGTCTCAAATGGATTGTTGACTTTTGAAAAAGGTTGTTTAATCTAGGACCCTCCTCTCCTCACTCATCCTCCCGCCCCTAGCCTATGTTCAACGCTCGGTAAAGGTCGCTTCCGCATATTAAATGGTCCGTGGAATCCGAGTAAAATGGAAAAGAGACCGAGAGACCTCGAACTGAAAAGGCAGAGATGTGTATATAGCCGAAGACAGGGAGCGCGAGAGAGACGGAAACGGGTGAAAGGTAGTGGTGAAGCCTGGAAAACGTGTAGATTCCTAAGAACGGAGTTGAGGGAGGCGGCAGGAGGAATTTTCCACCTGTTTAAAAGTTGGTTTAATTATGTCGAAAAGTTCGTTTTTAGGTGGAAAGCTGTAGGAGGAGGTGGGGGAAGGGAAGCTCTCACGTCAAAATATAAGTTTATTAAATGTAAACTCAACGAAAACAGTCGTTCCAGAGTTTCTATATTTTTTTTTCTCTCTTTTTCCTTCAATAAAAAGTGAATTAGTTCATTTCAAATTTCGTTGAAAAAAAAAAAGTTCAAAACATTCTTTGTTAATTTTCTTTCTAAACTTCGACCTAGTATTCAAAATACCCATTACATCACCGCGTTTTCCTTAAATTTGCAATTCCCAGTGAATTATGTATATTATTAGGATCGACTGTTGTAGAGTGGCCTTAGATGCTCATTCAATTTAGCACATTTTAATCTTTCTTCAGAATTTAACATCTGTGTATCCTCTATTTTCGACCATCCTCAACACGATTCGGGAAACTACTGACTATTTGGCACGATTATGAAAACTACTCACACGGAACGGGTTGATTAAACGTTATTACAAGGGATGTTTTTAGACGGGTTATTATTTATTAGCAGTGCTTGGAGCTTTATTTATTAGTAGTGCTTGGACTTGACTATACATCATGATACATGATCCATGTTCCCACTTGCATGAGTGAATGGAGCAAGTGGGTATTACTAATTCGATTTGCTCTCATAGCACAATTTTCTGTATGTATTATTTGATTATTACAGCCTAGCCATATGCCCATGATATTGGTTTTAGCTTCCCGCGTCTCCCCTCTTGGTTACCCTCTAGTTGTACTAAATTGGTATCAGCCGGTCGTTAATGCCATTATACCTAGTGATAGGTGTGTCATATAAGTAGCATGCTAAGAAACAATCTGGTTTTTTTCAAAGAATTTTGCTTCCGAGTCTGCGAAGCAGCGGAAGCCTTGTGTTCACTTTCGTGAGCCAAAAAATTTTTGTCATTAGAAATCAAAATTTCCACTTGCATTTTGCGTTTCAAAGCCTACTGAACAAATTTGGTTCCGTGTCTGTCGGTCTGTGGGTCTGTGAGTCTGTGAGTCTGTCCGCATTTCCTTGTTACAGCCATAACTTCCACGATTTTGAATTGATTCAGCTCAAATTTTGAGGGATGGTGCGGATAAGGCCCCTTGAGGTCCCATACAAATTTCAACATGATTGACCAGCGGTACGCCCTGCGCATGCTCTAACGTTAAATTCAACAAACACGCATAACTTTCACCATTTTGATTCAATTTCGCTAAAATTTTCAAGGGTTGTTTGGACAAGGCCTAGTGAGTTCCAGTATGAATTTCAGCATGATCGGACCCTCGGTGCGCTCTGCGCATGCGCTGGCGTGAAATAGATTCAATTTCCTTGTTACAGCCGTAGTAACCAAAGATTTCACCCAATTTCAATGCAATTCTCAGGGATTAAGCGGGTAGGGCCCATTGAGGTCCCATATAAATTTCAACATGATAGAGCCAGCGGTTCGCCCTGCGCATGCGCTAACGTGAAATTCTTCAAACACGCATAACTTTCGCAATTATGTATAATGGACGTAATGTATTATGGACGTAATGTTATGTAATATGTATATTTCATGTCATGTTATGTAATTTTATGTTATGTAATGTTATGTTATGTAATATGTATATTTCACGTTATGTAATGTTATGTAATGTTATGTAATGTTATGTAATGTTATGTAATGTTATGTAATGTAATGTAATGTAATGTTATTTTGCTTCCGAGTCTGTTCTATTTTATAATGGGTCACTCTGATTGTGACGAGGAAGCTCCTGTGCCATCACCTTGGCAGTGTATTTTCTCTTCATTCTTTGGTTTCCAGTTGTAATTAGTATTAATTATAAGTTACAAATCATTTACAGATCAAATTATATCGCAATATTGGTGACCCACAAACCAACTAGATGAGTCTTGCGATTCGGCGCTTCCCAAAATTGTAGTGAATTCCAATCTACATAGAAAGTACCTACCTATGGGTTCTCCTTTGAAATAAGGAAGCTTAAGGGTTTAGTGCGCTAACATTAGGTTTTGATATCTGGGTAAAAAGTTTAGATGGGTTACCATACAGGTAAACTATTTCAAAGTACCCATTCGTTTCGGATGATCGGCTGGGTCACCGAATCGGTTGCGCCCTGTTATTATAAATGTTTATAGCAACCTGTTGCCGCATTCATGCCTTATACCTTCTAAATGAGTTCGGATATCGATAAAGACTATCTTTATTATTAATATTCGTTGTTTATAATCATGTGAATAACCTGGTGAAACACCATAAAACGTTACGATGGCAGATCCCCCGCCTCTTATTGAAACTATTGTAACAGCAGATTCAACTATGATAAATAATTGAATCATGAAGTTTTTAGATCGTTCAAAATAAGGACGAACAATAGCGAACCGCGGTTCTACAGAAAGGTCTAGATGATTTAGGCGGCAATGCCGCTTCCTAACGAGTGCGCATGCGCCAGGACTTGAACGATTTAACATGTATCATGTTTTAGCCCTGGGATACTAGCATTTTTTGCGCGTCGATTTTGCGCGTCATTTTTGAGCGTCAACTTTTTTCGCGCATAATGCATAGTGGAGAGTCGCGTGAAAACGAGCCCTGGGATACTAGCATTTTTTGCGCGTCGATTTTGCGCGTCATTTTTGAGCGTCAACTTTTTTCGCGCACAATGCATAGTGGAGAGTCGCGTGAAAACGAGCCCTGGGATACTAGCATTTTTTGCGCGTCGATTTTGCGAGTCAATTTTGAGCGTCAACTTTTTTCGCGCACAATGCATAGTGGAGAGTCGCGTGAAAACGAGCCCTGGTATACTAGGATTTTTTGCGCGTCGATTTTGCGAGTCAATTTTGAGCGTCAATTCTTTTCGCGCACAATGCATAGTGGAGAGTCGCGTGGAAACATGATAGATGGTTGCAATTTTTGGTTCTTAAACATAAATAAATTGTTGGTCATAAAAAGCATGGATTTACCCAAAATACTATAGGTAGTTTGCATCACAGTTTCCTCTCCACTTCTGATCAACTTCTAATAATACTATCCGTAGATCAGCAATAATCAGCGTGTCCCGCGCCCCGTCGGTGCTGGCGCTCATCATTTATCAACAAGATCTGTCAACTCGAATGTCACTGTCATATCAAATTATTGAATTTCACATTTTTCTCTTGCTTTTCCTGAGATATCTAGGTAGGACTGTCAAAGGCAAACGAACTTTAGGAAAAGTACCTACCTACAAACTACTTCGGACACACGTGTTAGGTTTATCTAAAAACTTTTTTTTACATAGCTATAGGTATGTATTAAGAAGAACGGTGAATTTAATTCTGTACATCAAATTCATCGAAAAGTTCGTAGATTGAGAAAATAAGTTAGTAGGATCGTAGGCAGAGCTGAACTGTTCGTGGTTGTCGACACCAGGGTTAAGATAGAATAGTAATCAAAGATATCGCTATAAACCGCTGAGTTCAAGCCATGGTTTGAAAGATGCGCGAGGAACAGTACATATTATTGGTGGAAGCTAACCAGAAGTGGAGACGAAATTTGTCAGTCCTGGTTCATGCGCACTAGTTAGGAAGCGGCATCGCCGCCTAAAATCCTTCAGGCTCTCCTGCGATTCTTCAGGAAAAACCCCTAGGTACCAACAAACTTCCACCATGCCAACCCCCAATACTGCGCCCATAGCAGAGCCGTTTTCCTAGAAATCTACCTTCTTCGCTCACCTGGTATTTGCATAATGCCCTGCAACCCAACTTAAACTTCAACGAGAATGCAAGAGCTAGCTACTTAACAGACTATGTTTACGTTTACTTGTGTCAGATGCTACGATAAGCAGGGTAAATTCCCTGCTTCCTCAATTCCGCAAGATCCAGAAACTCCTCCCATTGACCTCGGTCGTGGAGTCTTACGTGGTTGTGAGTGCACCACTATGATTAAAATATGATTTCATCTGGTATCAGTATTTAAATTACCATAATTTATCGCCAGTAGCTGTCGCCATTTGTTGTTTACCTATTCATTCGAATTGGAGTGGACGATATGAAAATTTCATCTATATTCGGGGCAAATACACAAATCTCATACAGCTGATTCATAATAAATTATCATCATGTCCAGTGAAAGCATTCAAGTTTAATGATTAGACGGAGTGGACTAGCTACTCTATGGGCTGGCATCGATTTGGGAGTCAAATATAAATGTACAAACTTGAACACATAATTATAACATTGTCTACCAAGGGAAACTCTTGATAATTTCCTCACATCATTGCATGATGGTGTATGTATTACGTGTCGGTATTCAGAATCAGCGCCAAATTCCCTGTATATGAAGAGGAGGATTCGTGGGAAACGAGGATTTTGAAACAAGAGTCCATCAATACTTCCGTAGGCAATTCACTTTTCAAAGCAAAAACTCTACAGCCGTTAGGTATATTACATTCTGTATCCGGAATGGGGGAAACGCCATTCCCGAAAAAAAACCTTTTCTCGGCCTGTGGACTTTTTTGGGGGTAAAAAGAGTAAAGTTTACACCAGTTCGGTGGTTTTGTAATTTCACTGGAGCCCCCTCTTCACCTCCTATACCAAAGGACGTGTTAGATCGGGATTTGAACTGTTGAAACAGATTGTCGAGCACAAAAAGTATTCCCAACATCTGTCGGCTGTTTGAGAGAGCTACATCGTGCGTACCTCCCACAAGGTTTTTTTTTCTCCTGACTTTTCCCCCAGTGCTCATCATCCGTTTCTTTTAGGCCTAACCCCCTACACCCTGTATCCACTGTTCCATCAGCCGTTTTTGAAATATATTTTTCTCTGGGTCTCTGAATTAATGATTAGTTACGTTAACTTTGCTGCTGGACTTTCCCCTCAAAACTCCGTAACAAAACGTAAAGAGGTTGAGGTATTTACATTCCCTTCCAAGTTTTGACGTAGAGTAGGTTGCTCAAATTGTTTGGGTACGTCCTAACAACAAATGCGGCTGGCAAGTATTACAGTAAAAGCCCGATGGATAAAGGGAACATCCGTAGAGAGACATTTTGTTGAGCTTTTTGGAGATTGACCCATCACAACTTCATCAGACACGTGGATCTTTGGCGAGCCTGCCGTCACATAGTTTTCTTCACCCATCATAATTACCAATATTTGATGGTTTCCATAAATGTTGGCCCCCAAACGAGTTAGGCTCTATTTTTCTAAATTTTTTTCCAAAGATTATCTTTGACATTGATAGTACCATTTAATTGTCTTGATTCACCTGACACTACTTCTAGTGTTATTATACAAATTTATAGTGATTTCAGGCAATTTCCGAGGTTTTTGACTCATAAAAAAATAATTTCGGGAGCTTAACCTTCGTTCAACCTCAATTCTTCACTTTTCGGTCACAATCAACTTAATATTCGGTCTTCTCGCCCTAAAAAACATGGAAAACGATACCTCTCAAGCTCATGTTCACTAAAACCTCAAAAATCCCTCGAAACCCCCTATTTTTACACCCATTTATCTCCCATAACACCCCTGGGTGTATTCCGATCGGGCTGCCGAGCTTCGGAGCACAAATAGGACCCAAATGGGGACCCAAACTATGTGCGGAAGAACGACGATTTTAGACAAAAATTTAGCGTAAATTTGAAGCTGAACCTTCTTTGAACCTAAATTTTCCATTGTTCGGTAAAAATCGACTTCATGTTCGGACTTCTCGTCCCAAAAAAACATGGAAACAGGTGCCTCAAATCTGATGTTACTAAAACACAAAAAATACCTATTTTTATACCCATCTTTCACTCGTAACACCCTGGGATATATTCAGATCTGGCTGCAAAGTTTCGGGAGGCAACTAGGGCCCAAATGGAGCATGTGTGCGAAAGAACGAATTTTTTAGACCGAAAATGAAGCCGGTATGCATGATACGGCGTACGGCGAACGGACATTGCATTTTCTGAATCTGCGCACCTTGAAATGTAAAAGAAAAATTTTTGAGTGGGTGTTATAAAAATAGTTTGCTGAGCGAATACGTAGGTGTATTATTCGCAGAATAATAATCCAAACTGCAATGGTCCGCGGTACGCCGTCCACCGTATTATCCACATCTACTTCATTTTTGGCCTAAAAAATTCGTTCTTTCGCACTCATGCTCCATTTGGGCCCTAGTTGCGTCCCGAAACTTTTCAGCCCGATTGGAACTTTGGATTGGTGGGTGGATTGGGGTTTCCTGGTGTTTTAGTAACATGAGCTTGTGAGGCATCGTTTTCCATGTTTTTCAGGACGAGGAGACCGAATATGAAGTCGATTTTGACCAAAGAGTGAATAATTGAGGTTGTAACGAAGGTTCATTTTTTATGGGTCGAAAACATGGAAAATTATCTGAAATGACCATACATTTGTATGATAACTCTAGAAGTAGTATCAACGGGTGAATCAAGACAATTAAATGGGACTATCAATGCAAATAATATAATGTGTAAAAAAAAGAAAGTGGTGTCTCAATTCGTATTTTTGAGAAACAATAAATGAACAGCCCACTTTCTGTAGGTAATTCCAATAGAATAATAAACCATGTGACAAGAACTTCACAGCGTTTCATGTCTGCGGTTCTTAGATGGAAGATTTCTAAAATGATAAAAAGATGTTGTTGACTTTGGCTTACGGAGAGCTTTCAGTCAGAAATCGAATTATTACGGTGATGAAAGCCCTTCCACAATCCATGCAAGATAAGCTATCTGTGTTCGACTTCCAAACGGAAGAGCTGTTTTCTATAAATATTGTAGTCACCACAACTATAATATTTTAACGAATAAGTTGCATGAACAGTTACCAACTATTATCATTTTTGGTTTTATATAGTGATACGAATGTAATATTGCGAAGTGGCTGTAGTAACAACAACGTTTGTCTTATCGCTGCTTTTATTGTTCTACTTTGTAAACCACTTGATGCCTTGTTTGCACTTGGTCACAGGAGTTGTTCAAGGGTAGAACCATTCAAATTGTGTTCCCAAAATTCTCTATTGATTAGGTAGGTACCCTGATTGGTTTGTGAACAGTTGTGAGAAATAATAAACCATTGGTAAACAATAAAGCCACGGTGAATGAAAGGAGATAGTGTCAGTGGGGCAGGGTCATCAATTTCCTGTTTCTATCAGAAAATTGATAAAACTCGGTGGGGAAGAAGTAAAAGGTTTCGTGCGTTCCATTGAATAGAGTTCTTGGAGCTTCTATACCTCTGGTATCCTTTGCCGTTCAACTTTTAATGCTGCATAATAGGAGGAACAACTGTTCGACCGAAGAAAGTTGATCTTGTAATACTAGAAAGATTACAGGAAGATCAAATAAATTCCCTTTCCTCTGGCGATTGGGACTATTCAGGCGAGGATAATGGTGAAAAGCGAAGTCGGGCGGTAGAGCACAATGCCAGGTAACAGTTGTGTTAGATTTGTGTGGATGGAGGGGCGGGTTGGGGAGGGGACACCCTTTCTAATTACCTTTGCTTAAAGTTTCTACAGTAAATTGCCCCCTCCTCCGTCTCTTACTTCCCGTTTCCTTCTTCCTCGCTCTGAACCCCCTTTCTTGAAACATCTCCCCACAGACGTACCAAGTTCCTTTCTCAAACCTTCCACGAGGTTCCCGTGAGATTCCAACACTGGAGCCTTGATTTAGAGAAAGGACTCGGCTCGAAGATACCTTTTCCAGCAGAATCCAATCAGCGACAATTTATTAGCCTGGTGGGGAAATTGGTTCGAGGGTGAGAGGGTGAGGAGGAAGGTTTCAGACGAGTTAACCTCTTCAATCAAGGATTACGCTTTCCAGTTATTGAGGATTATCGTTGCTTCAGCACCTGCAAAACTCCCGATAGAATCCTCTTTCCATCTCTTTCCTGTCTCCTTTCTCCGGTCCCGGTACTTGACGGATATTGATGTAAGCCTCCTACAGCACGTGCCTCGTGGAATCAAAATTTAACCCTTGCTTATAATGAAATAACTTCCTGATCGGCTCATCTGATCAGTTCCAAAAGTTATTTTCAAATCACCCGAGAGATTATTTTATGCTGTTGATGCCTCGTTAAGTGACTCTATGCTATCGTTTAAATGAATAAATTGTGAATCAGTTCGAAATGAACTATTTTTGTTTGCAATACAATACTCTACCATATCATTTCTGCTCATTAAATAATAAGAGGCGTGGAAGCAATTACGCTTATTGTTGCTAATCATGTTTTTTTTTTTAAATTTGGCTTCTACTATCCCTTATGAGGCCTTCCTTTTCCCTCCTCTTACGCTCTGTGATTTTACATGTAACTATCATGTTTACTGTATAATATTGATTAGGTACTATGCGCATATCTATTCAATACAATAAGAATCAGGTTCTTCAGGATATTCTAGTTGAATAACTACTGTCATTTCAGAGTCACATCATTATGAGCTTCGCATTTTTGTCTCTCAATTCTGCCTAATTTTCACAACTCACTTATTATCTGTACATACCTGTTACTGTAGGTAGTTACGTAATCAAGTAATGAATAATCATAGTAATCAAATTCTCAGCTACTAATTAATTTTTGATTTTTTTTTCAGGTACGTGGAATTCCTATAAATGAGCATTGCATGTAGTAATGAACGTAAGTACCTCAGCATTTCGATTTCTGCTTGGTATTTCGATGTGTTGGTCGATATTAAGGTCGAGATGTAGAGGAGATACACAATGCCACAAATTTAGAGCGGACCTGGAGGGGGAAGAAACGGAAATATGACAGACGAGGTTTGCGACAGGCTGTTTCCGACCGTACAGGATAGCTATCTATGACTTTCTATCGCTGGATGAGTAGGTACTCCGTGGCGCCATCACCCGCGTCTTGCTTGGTTCACTCTTGAGTTGGTGGTCCTTCCAGCGCGGTACATCGATTTATCCTTAAAATTTCCTCACCCCAGGCGTCCTTACAATTTTTCCAATTTGAATTATTGCTGCCTTTAAGGGGAGCATTGTGAAATTTAAATAAATAAATAAATAAAATCAGTGCCCAGCAAATAATAATTTCAGGTTACATACCCATTAAAATTTAGGTAAAAGTACGAACCACTATTTAGTTAATACAGACATGCTTATTTTATAAGTAGGTACCTCCTTCATCGTTGCATTATCCCTAACTACACGATCCATATCTCATTGAATCTAATTATAACATTATATGCCTTATCAGACTAGCCAAATACCACAGAACGGAGTGAGTCCTGCCTCAGGAACCAGTACCTTGAATTTCTTCTCAATTGCATTGGAGAACTGTTGCCAAACATTTTATTCTGTCTGACTCGGGTTCTTGCATAGTACCTATCCATTTATCAGCATTTTTAATTAGCGAAAAACGAATCTCGGAATGGGTCTGAGGACTAGAAATTTTGAGAGTCTCCTTTTGAGTTCATCAGATGCGCCGTATAACTTTTGGCACCTTAACCGTGCGACAGATGACTTCGTTCGACACCAAGGTACCAAATAGACAAACAGTAAAAAAAGGTATTGTTGGTTCGTCGTCCCGCTTTTTTTAATGGGATTTATCGTTCATTGTTAGTTATTGGAGGACTTACTGAAGAAATATGTCCTTCTCCAAGAAAAACTTCGAACTACAATTGAACCCCTAATCGGATCTCCGAATGGTAGGTACTTCGCTCAAGCTGGTCCCGTCATATTTTCAGGCCATGTTTTCCCCTTTTCGAACGAGTGGAACGAAGGCACGAAGATTTAGCCCAAATAAGATGATCATTGCCTGTCAGGCGGCTCCCCCTTGTGGACGGGCCTTTATCGGTTTCGTTATATATATATTATGTGTGTGTGTGCGGTGACGAGGGGTAGGAAACTTTCTTCAGAGCCCTCGTCCTCAAAAAGAAAAAACTCCTATATGTGAAGAACGTGCTGTATTGCTTCTCTTTTTAATAAAATAAATTCCCCTAGGCTTATATCGTTTTTTCGGCCTAGCCTTCTGCTCTTTTGTCGCCCAATGAAGACGCGTAGCGCAGTTCGTAAACTACGATTCCGAATGGAAATTATGTCCTGTGCGGACTTCATATATCAACAATTATCATGTTGTCGTTATATTTAATCCACAAGACGTTTTAAATTATTACACAACGGTGTATTATTTTCCCGTGACACCCCTTCTGCGCACCCTGATTTTGTACGCACTCACACACATCACACATAAACACATAGACACATCAAAAATGCCACCAGAGTGTAATTATAAGCTCTCTAACGTTCGGCAATTAAAGTAACAAAAATATGAATTTTTCTACCGCCCGCATCTCCTGTAACACGCCATTTTGGCCCCACCCGGTAATTTCTGAAATGATGATGGTCGCTGAACCTAAGTAGGACCCGAGATTCCCAGATTTTCGCCTAATTTGGATGATTCGTACGGTAAGCAAACTTTTACTTGTCAACACAATTCCAAATAACCATTTTTCATGAAATGAAATAATATCACGGAACAAGTAACTCGATTTCATAAAGCTATAATTCAAACTCATGTTGACAAGTTTTTAATTTAAGTAAAATATATAAATTAAATTTTAACTGTATTTAAATTAAATTAAAAATAAATTTTTGATTTAAAATAGATTTAATAGTAGAACAAATCCTCTCACTCGAAGGGGGACATTGAAGGGTTGCTACCTACGAACCTGATCTATGTTAAAGATACGTGTACGTAGATAGATGAATTTCTAAAGAGGTGAGGAGATCGCATTATACGTTGAATTACTACTAGGTATGCAGAAAGTGGTTCTGGTCAGGGCAAACATTATTCGAAGCTTCTTGGGGAAAATAAAGCTCAGTTGTCTTGTCAGTATTCAGTAGCGTGAGGTACCAGTTCCAAGAGGTGCTGTGCAAATGATAACAACTATTCATAGTTGTTTACTTTTCAACTATCTCTACTTCACGGACTTTCAACTACAGTTGGCTCAAACCTGGGGGATACTGTCCCATGGTTAGTCCTGCATCTAATTAGCGTTAAAGAACACTTTCCTCAATGAAACATCAATTTTACTGAACTAATTTTCCAAGTACCACCTACGTTATTTTCAGTTTCCGACACCTTACCTCCCTCCAGTCAAAATGTATTATTAGTATCCTTCCACAGCATCATAATTCTATTGTTCTTGTGACATACTACCCGCATCCTCTCCATATCCGCCCATCTTGTGTACACTCGTTTCCCTTGTATTTAAGACCCGGTATATGGGAGCGAGACAAAAGAACGTGGGAAGGTAAAAAACAGCATCTTGGAAAGAGCGTGTGTTAAGCGATCCGATTCGCCGAGATTACTTGAAATATTTTTATTGTCTGTTCTGTTATTGTGTGTTGGTTCTGTAGTAAAATAACATTACCTACGCATTGTGACTGTAAGTTGAAACTTAAGCCACTCACGCCCATAGGGCGTTTCATTCTGTATCATCGAACGTACTGACATCATCGTTTTGAGGGTCACAGAACCCCCGCAGCCTTAATTGCCGACTCACCCGTCTGCTGTACTAATTTTGACACAAGTTCCGCCGGCAGGGAACAGTTGACGCCTCGCGTCGTGTCGAATGCCATGGTGGGTATGTATTAATTAGTCACTGAAGCTATTACTGGTGCAGTCAGAGTAAGCACATCACTCAAATCATCCGTTCGCATGTTACCTATAATTACTATTTTATTCGGGATATTCTCGTCGCTTGACATATTGTGACTTGATTGCGACTTGACAATAAAGCAGATTGTTGGAGGCGTAACAAACATTTCATGGCTGTCCCTATCTTGACCTGATTTGGCATGAAGTTGATTGTTGCAAGATTATCCATTTATATGGTATAGGTTCCCCATATTTATAATTCATGATCCCCTTCTACCACACACAGTAAATGAATAAGCTCTGAACTTGCTAGTATTCGTTGCAACTTCAGAAGTACCCTCTTGCTTCAATACCTACCAAACAGTTCACAATCCATTCAAAATTTTCTAATTACAAGGAAATCTTCGATAAATGAGATTTCTTCCGAATATTAATTAGTAGCCCTCCGAATGTGGAGGGGTGATGATAGAATACCTCTGAAGTTACAATCTGCGTGTCGTAAGAGGCGACTAAAAGGGAATTGACGAGCTACCCTGAGGTGACTGAGGACTAGACATGGCTAAGTAGCCGTATGGAGTATGCGGGTCTCCCATCGGGCGCTTCTATTTGGCGACTGGGAGAAAGCTCACCAGATATGATAGGTACCATTATGTTGTCTGGGGCGAACCAAAACCAGCGCAGCTACTGACTTGCAGTTTGCAGTTGGTTTCTCCGAAAGTTAGGGGAGTCAACCCTAAATAAACGGGCTGTCGAAGCCCATAGATGGGAGCCCCATCGCTGGACTTGGGCGCGGCAGGCTATTCGGTTATTAACCCACCTTATTATAGAAACCTCAACGAAAAATCGGAACAGAAATACTGGACACGACCTTTAGCACGTTAAAACGGACTGAAGGTGCGTGCCTTTACGCAACTGTATATTATCATATAGACAGTAAAGAATATCTTACTCCGAACAAAACTTAGAATATTCAGTTCCAATGTACTCTCGGTATTATTTTATAGCGGCGAGATATGGAGAAGCACAGCAAGAATGAACCGGAAGCTCCAGGTTTTCATTAACCGGTCTCTCTGGAATACTGGGCATCCTATGGCCTGAGGTTATCTCCAATGACGATTTATGGAGGAGGACTGTGGTATGGAGAAAGTGTCTAGGTGGATAAGAAATAGGAAACGTGGCGCTGGGTCGATCACACTTTCAGGCAAGAGGATTCAATTGCCATACAAGCGTTACAATGGAACCCACAAGGGTGGTGAAGAAGAGGTAGGCCCAGGGTCTCATGAAGAAGCACCATATAACGGGAAACCAGTCAGCAAGAGCTGTCCTGGAACTGCCTCAAGACGCTTGCTCTGGATGGCGCTAGGTGCTTTTTTTACGAAACTCCGCTCAAAGGCGGAGGGGGCACACCATTAAATAAAAATAAATAAATGAATCAAACAATGGAGAGACGCCCAGCATTACCCGACGCCGGCACGTGGGGATAGGGATGATGAAGTTGGGAAGAGAAAGTGGGATGAAAGGAAGTGCCCCTTTAAAACGACCACCAGTTTAGATATGACCAGCTTAAGACTCGGGTGGTGATACCACGGAGTACTCCCGCTGAGATGCCCAGCTCGCGTAACTCCGTGGCACTTTTCCCGCACCACACCCCGCGCCATGGCAAGGTCGCTACCAGTACCTTGATATTATCAGTGGGATATTGAAACTGTAGTTACAGAAATGGACCTTAGTAATACGCCTTGAGGTACACAGGTGACAGATATTAGAGCTAAGTTGTAGGAGTGTGGTTCTCACTAGAAGCCCTTAATGATCTACCTTTAAAGAATTAGAGCTCATGTATTGTGGAGGTAGGGGACGAAAGTTGCGTAACTGAACATCAATAAATATTTCTCTGTGAAGTGCTATTTATTTCATTCACAAGAAGGTAGAATTGATAAGTTGTAGTCAATACTTTGGACTAAATCTAAAATTCAGCCCCAGAAAATTATTGCACTCGTTCGTTATATAATGACGAACTCATGACAGCCAGTTGAAGGGCTTATTGGGCTACATTGTCATGCGTATGAGAACGGAGTGTAGTAACACGGTCAGGGCTGATGGAAATTGTGACTGATCGAGCCTACGCTCTGCAAGATTTATCGTCGCGGATGTCGATACAGTGAGGGTAAAAGGCATATTTCCTGTGTAACATGGAAAGGATGCCTTGCATTTTGCATTCCGTCCACAGTCATGGCGCCGTTTGATATTTTGTGTTAATAGCTTTTAGATACAGAAACTTGTTTCAGTGGTGGAAAAAGGATGAAAGAGTGGTTTAGCATTGGCGAGCAAGAGAGAGGTTTAGCGCCAATATAAAACATCATCTGTAACAAAAAGGGTAGTGAGGCTACTGGGGAAGGGGGGTGGATGTTCTGCTTCAACTGAAGGGAAGGTCCCTACAAAGAGCGATCGGCTGAGCAAACAATATGAATAGGGCAAACTGAAAGAGCTCGAGTGGAAGGGGCGAACTTGTTTGAACTTGCTCCGGCTTCAACGTTTTCGTGCCCTGTTAAATGGTTCATTTATCGGACAGCTTGAACGCTTTTCAGTATCATCAATGGGTCATAACGCTGATACTTTGGATAGTACGGGTGGCGGTCGATTTGATACGGATTCTGTGATCTTTATAGGGCAACAGGTTGATATGGCTTTGTTTGGTAACAGATTCAGGTAGTATCTCTCATAGCATTTGGCAAACTGATACATTCAGCGTCTTTGGTGATACAACATCTGTAGCCCAGTCAGAGGATCGTAAACCCATAATTTCAGATTTTCGGGTTTTTGGTTTATTATTTTTAATAATGAACCTTTGGAATCGAGCCTGAAAAAAAGAAATGTTAACAAAAAAATTTCTGTCCATCCGCCGTAGGCCGTACTTCGCAATTTTCTTAGTTACCATGAACCAAAATGATTGAATTGAAATTTGGTTTGTAGGTCCCGTTTGGGGAGGAGTTGGTCCTGGAAGCTCGGCGTTACTGTCAATCATCTCTAAGGGGTGAAAAATAGGGTTTGACATTTTCAGAACGCCGTAGCCCGAAAACTTTCAATAGAAGGGTTTAATTTTTTTCACGTTTTTAAATTGATCTAGAAGTAAAGCATTTTTGAGACCACCCCGGAGCCTTGTACGACCAGCCGTTCGCTTGCACCGAACAGTCGAGTTGGTTGTCTCGACTTCACACGGCCATGCGTGATTATAACCAGGTGATCCCTAGCATTTTTATGAATCTTTCATTCCCGGGCCGGCTCCTTTACTCGATTGAGGGCTTTCCTGGGGGGGATCTGGTAGGTATTGACCACAGGAAACTGTGATCTACGCAGAAGGAGCATCTGTACTGGTAAATTATTACACAGCGGTTTATTACACAACGCTTTACGCTTCATGAATAACTACAAATAATTAATGATTGAATTATTGAACCCTGCGCATTTTTGTGAAACTGTAATTCTCGGGCCGGCTCTAGTAGGTACTCGATTTAGGGCTTTCCCGGTGGGAGCTCGAGGGTACTTATTGACCACATAAAACAGTGATCTACGCAGAAGGGGTAATAATTTGCTGCGTTTTCACAAATGGACTCAATATACCTTGTTCTGTATGGTCAGGAAGTGTTATTGTAACAGAGATTTTTCTCGATATTAAGTTAGAGCCAGCAGGTCGTAAATCCACCTCCCTACCGGTTGTTACCTGCCTAGAGTTACAATTTCGCTGTAGCCACACCATGGTTGTTCAATTGTTGTAAAATGCTGTGGTTGATTAGTTTTGAATCAACGATACAAAATCGGACACCGTGAACCAAAAACCTTTTTTTCAATCTTCATCCGAATTCTAAGATACCTATGTCCTAGTCTATTCTCTCTTCACTGTTACCAAATCTAGTCAGTATCAGTTGAAAGCTATCTAACTGAAGTTTGTGAGGGTGGCAGTTCTCGAGTCGTTTTTTTTCGGTGAAGGTGGGGTAGTTTTGGCTAATCGATATCGCTTTTTAACTGGTTAATATCGCTGGCCTAGAGGAAGGACTCTCGAGGGTCCACCTTCACTCTCCTCAATCTAAAACATGGTAGCAGAGCGTGGTTTGGTAGTATGCGCTGAGTAACTCGCCATACTGCATCCACTTTCTGAGGGCTTTCCAGAAGGATAAGCCCAAGTGTTTCCAGAAGGAGTCCTTTACATACATCTATTGGCTCCCCCCCCCCCCCCATTCTTCCTTTAGAGCTCAGCATAATTAGAATATATTGAGCTCATTTGAAGGCGGTTATTGCCGTTTACAAGTCCCGTAGTTGTTCCATCCTAACGATGGAGGTTGATCACCGAGAGGCTAGAGGTGGCCCAGACGAGCACAATTCACTGGACAACAACCTCTGACAACTTTTTTTTTTCTCCGCCAGTACTCGTATATGTACGAGCTTTGTTCTCCACCAGTAAATATTATAGAGTACCATTACTATAGTACCATTACGATGGAGGTTAGTCACCTTGAAGTTTTTCAGATGTCCTTTCATGTACCAGAACTTCATACTACTTTTCAACCTCTCCCCCCCCCCCCCCCTTCATCATACTTCTGCTACCCAGAAGTATGTGCCAGAGTGTGACGGTGGCAGTTCTCGAGTCGTTTGTTTTTCCGGTGAAGATGGGGTCGTTTTGGTGGAAGCCTAATATCGCTGGTCTAGAGGGGGACTATCGAGGGTCACCGTCCTGTCACTCTCCGCACTCTGTCACAAGTTTGTCCCAATAATAATAAAATCAATGTATAAGACGCCTCAGTCACCTGTGGCTTACGCCTCTCTCATATTGCGAGAATCGATGCAAAATTCGTTTCCAGCTTGGCCAGAACGTCGTAAGTCCATTATCTCGACTACGAAAGCAGTAGTGACTGTGTATATACGTATGCGTACGAATAGCATATACCTGAATCAAAACCTATAAGCACGATGAATTCGTACCAAGTTTTCAAGGTGAAATAGTGAAAAACAAGTTCGAAACACGTTTTGGTTTATTATTCTCAATAATGAACCTTTGCAATCGAGCATGAAAAAAAAAAGTTTATTAACCCCTCCCTCAAAATTTGATGGTTTCCGTTTCAAGGCATGTAGAATCCGAAAATACAATAAAAATTTCCTGTCCGTTCGCCGCTCGCCGTACTTCGCACTTTTCTTAGTTACCATGAACCAAAATGATTGAAATTTGGTTTGTAGGTCCCGTTTGGGGAGTAGTTGGTCCTCGGAGCTCGGCGTTACTATCAGTCATCTCCAAGGGGTGAAAATCAGAGGCTGCAATTTCCAGAACGCCGTAGCTCGAAAACTTTCAATAGAAGGGTATGGTTTTTTTTAGGTTTTTTAAATTGATCTTAAACTAAAGAATTTTTTTAGACCAGCCGTTCGTTTGCTCCGAAAAGCTTCGTCAACATGATCGTTAATCAAACGGTATAAATCCGGCCCAGATGTCATCGCTAGGGAGCACCTGAATATAATCGCGGATGGCTGTATGAAGTCGAGCTTGTTGTTCTGTGATATTATTCTATTTGAAAAATGATGGCTCTTGTGGATTTTGTTGGTAGGTACTTCTGCAACTTGAACAAACTCGTAATTATTATTGGGTAAATTATTACACAACGGTAAATTATTGCACGACGGTTTTATTTGGTTTTTGATCTCCTGTAAAATTTCATTTTTGGGACATAGCCTCCCTGGCTCTGGGCTCCAGATATACGAGCGTGTTGTCACATCACTCCTCCACTCGTGTGTAATTCGACTGAAATAACTCATGTCACATTCCTCTTTATGTAGAACTATGCGTAGGTTGATGGCCCATGCCTGGCCCAGAATATTGTGTACCCACCAAGAACTTGCGGCATAGCGTGAGCAACTTTCTGGATCCAATAACGTTCTGATGAGGAATGTATAATTATTTACTTATTTTGTAATAAATAATATTAATCACGTGGTAAACGCTTAGGTTTCGCTTCATAACATGGTATTGTAGCATCCAGATATTTTACCATGGACTCCCTTTCCTTTAATACCGCTTCACAGCCCTATTTTTGGAATTCAGATAGCTCACATCCCCCCCCCCCCCCCCCCCCCCCCGGGCATTCGAATTGGACAGCTGGATTTCACTAGAGTCCGCCCATCGGTTACAGCAGTGACAAACTCCTTAGAGGCACAATAGTTAGATCAATCAAATACATCTCAAAAATCAGGAACTGAGGTTTTTTGAAACTTCTAGATGTTGAAAATAATGTGTGGGTCCCTGAAATTCAGGCTCTCTTAAAAACCTACCTTTCATAAATCAGTCGCAATGAAGAGAAAATGTACATACTTAGTGGTTTATTGCTAAATGGCATTCCAAAAAATAATACTAAAATGGTGAAAACGGTCAACTAAATCCAGGACTGCACCATATAATCCGAGGATTTACAATCTCATTCCTAATCTCTCCCGCCCGAAACCTACCCCTATTGATTACTTACTTACCATATATCACTGCATTTCGACAATCAAGTATCCTCAAAAAAATTCTCTCTTATTCGTTTTTCTCCTGATGATTGGTGTAAATTTTCCCCGATGTTAACTAGTATGTGTTGTCCCCTTTTCTATTCGTCAGACTCCCAAAGTCCACTGGAAAAAAGCTGACGACCTCAGGGAAAAAAGGGACGGAAAAGGTATCAGATGACAGAGTTGAAGGAACAAGTAACAATCTTGGACAGATTTTTCGGGGTAGCGTTATTGTTCCAGTGTTACCTGCGACTGCCGGTTGTCAATTAGAGATATAACCTTTCAGCCACCCCCATCTCATTCTTTCTTATCCTTTCCACTGCATTTTCTTTCATTTTTTTTATTCACCTTGATTTTCCTCCTCTGGAACAACTGGGGGATTCCTTTCCCTCCTCTTTCACTTCCTTCAGAACCACTTCATTGTTTTCGTTCAGAACCTATTGGCTGTTTGTTAATGTTTTGTGTCGTGATGTGTTTCACAGAAAATACGTGCTTAGATCAGCTAGATTTTTACAAACGAAGGTTCTGTTTTGATGACGAATTCAAATAACTGCGACGACGTATCCCTCCCCTTCCCTCCCATACCCTTTTCACGTTGTTTACGGGTTTTTTACGTTTTTAAGTTGATCTGGAACTAAAGCATTTTTTGAGACCACAGGGAGCATTGTACGTTCAGCCGTTCGTTTACACCAAACAGCTTCCTCAACATGATCGTGAATGGAACGGTATAAATCAGACCCAGGTTATCATTGCATCTGATTATAATCACGCCTGGCTGTATGAAATCTAATTGGTTGTTCCTTGATATTATTCATTTCGAGAATGATCGTTATTACTGATTCTTTTGGTAGGTACTTTTTTCATTTGGACAAACGCTGTGCTTCATGAATTATAACAAATAATTAATTACAGAATTCGTGATTCCAACGGATATTTATGCAATTTGATTGCCCGGCTGGATCCAGTAGTCGATTTAGGGCTTCCCTGGGGGAGCTCGAGAGTATTGACCACAGAAAACAGTGATCTACGCAGAAGGGATCTACATGTAAATAATAAACCGTTATCTAGTAATTTGCAGCGTTTTTCGTCATTTTCTTGAAAATAATATATAATAGGAAGGTCTGTTCCATGTATGATTTGTGTAAAATTCTCCATAATATATGTGCATTTTACGAATAATCGTTAAATGGTGATTTACGGGTTCCCACACCTCTTAATGACAGTCCACGTAAAACAGTTTTCTTCCACTGTGCTGGTAGCCTCTAGTCATGATGAAGCGAAACTAACCGGCCGGTAAGTATATACTTACCTAATATTTTTCCCTCCCTTCATTCTCGATCGGTATAAATCAGTTGAGGGTCCGATCCTACCTCTTCTTTCCCCGGAAATGAAGAGATCTAATATTCTGATACAAAAAGGGATGCCTCAACCTCGACTTGAATGGAAAGCGCTGCATTCGGATAAAATGATTTAGCTTTTTTAATTTGGATTTGAATTATTGTTCTAACCAAGTTTCATTCCGCTCAGGAAATGTTTTTTTCCCCCATCTTTGGGATGAAGCCCATTCAATCGTGTCTCCTTACCGCCTCTGCTTACATTCATTCGCGACATTCGTTAAAATGTTTGTTTTTGCCTCTTTTATGTAAATTTCCATTCCGTTCTGCAAGGGTTCTTTCTTTTCTTTCGTATTTTGGAGCGGAGGCTTCTTACTGAAACCTGCTTATGTTTTCATGAGACTATCTTCACCTATCTTTTAGCAAAATTTCTATAAATTTGCAATTTCCAACAATTTTTTGTAAATGAATTTCGAAAAAAAGGAAAGAGCTTAATATTACAACTACCTAGAAATAATATCTTATGTCATATTCACTTACAGCAAAACAGACGGAAAATATCACCAAATGAATAATATTTTTCATTACCACCGAATATAAGTTAATACACTATTGCGTGCCACACGGTCCTGAACAAGAGGCTATTATTACTGAATAATATGGTTGATTTCTCGCGAGCATTTGACTATGTAGATAGAGCATGAACTACTTCGGAACAAACTGAGCCAACTCGGAGTCAGTAAGAGGTTCATAGAGATTCTAATGTTATTTTATGGCAGCGTTTGTTTCAGGATCCAACTCCAGCACTGTGAATTTCGGGAACACATTACTACTAGTGACTGCAGGGCGTCTCTGTCAGCCCCTCATTGTTCATTCTTAATTCTGTACATGTCTGACTGTGTTGCCTACATGAGGAATGAGGGGTGCTATGGTGTGCCGTTTGGAGGGCGAGAGCTTCTGCTGCTGCCTTTTGCGGATGACCTGGCGCTGCTTGCCGACTCCCCACCTGACGCGCAAGTATAGATCGAAGTGTTCAAGAGGAACTGTGATAGCAAGCGCTTAATGATCAATCAAGAAAAAGCCCAAGTCATGGTCTTCTGCCAAGGACGAATGCGAAAGATGAGGAGGGTGCTGTGCAATGCCGTGCCGCTGGATTATGTATGACAATTTAGATACCTTGCGGTAACATTCTCGAGCTCATGCCAATTCAGGGAACAGGCTAGAAGGGCAGAGGCTAAGAGTAAAACGGCTTTGGGTTGCACGAGGGAGATCCTGTGGAGGTGGCGAGTCACTTCGTGGGAGGCAAAGCTGAAATTATTCGAAACCATGGTTGAGTCGGTGTTTGTCTACGCTGCAGAGATTGGTGGTGGTGGTGGTGGTGGGGGGGGATGGCCTATGACGAAAGTTATAGTCCAGTCCCTGTTCTTGAAGTCTCAACTCACCTACTCAGAAACACCCCTGGGCAGTACCTTCGAATTTTATGTGGTCGTCTTCATCTTAAAGCCCACATTTTCGCTGGAATCTTGAAGTTCCTCATGAGGATTCTGAAGATGGAAGGTGGGAGATGGCCGAGGACCTATGTGGATGAGCTTCGAAAGTCAGATACTGATGGATCAAGCAGCTGATCCCCGGTATAGTTGGGTCTCTCGAACGACGTGTCAGTGATTGTTGCATTTGGCCTTTAAACCACGATAACGTAAATACTGATGGAGGCTTGACATTCAGCTTTTCTACAAGTCATCTTTCGATCTGCTCTATAGGCACATCGTTGATTATAAAAGACGACAGGAATATTTGGAGCACGTGAAAATAAACGTCGAAAGAATGTTAGCCGAAATGCGTCTTACCTCCGGAGACACCATGCGATTCTATCGCAAAATGAGTGCATAAAAGGTTGACTGCACTCAATTATGCAGGCACTGCAATCTACGAGCCTACATTCCTGCTGGCGGGGAACTCAGCTGCAGTGCGTTGGAGCCTTCGTTGCAGCTTTCCTTTGCAGCTTTCTTGACTCGGTAGCGACCAAACGAAGGCTTTCGCAGTGTACAACTTCTTGAGCAGAACAGCGATGCTACGTGTCATGCTTTCTCAGCAAATGAATTAAGGAAGCACTGTTCCACCTACCTGTATACATAACATAGAAACAATGTTTGTAGGACAAATAAAATCATTGAAGGTCAGAAAAATGTCATAGTACATAGCATAGTACAAATAATATGGATAAAATGCAGATAGCAAATTAATCTGTCGTGATGAGCAAACAGTTACTTTTAATTTTTATTTTTAAATATTTTGCGATAAGGTAGGCTATACTTCGAAACGTATAATTATGCGAACTCTTCCCTCTGGCCAATTCAAATAAACGATTTATCTATCTGCCCATGCACATAATTTAGTTTTTCAACTTAAAAATTGTTCAGATTTGGGATAAATTCCGTAAAGTCAATCAAAATGGAGGATGGTGATAATTTATTGTATACAATACCAGCATCAAAAAAATATATAAATGACAAAAATATTCGGAATAGTTCAAACTATTTTTTAAACTTCGGAATTTTCTGTATGGAGCAAGCTGTGAAAAAAGCTTAGTTGTATAGTAGAATGAAGGGTAGTTCCATCAAATACCTAGGTAACTACGTTACGTCTACTCTAACACCAGGAATGAATGCATGAGCTCTAATGACTAAAAGATGTATTTCCTCCTCATTTCCGCTCCCGGTTTTTCATCTGTAAAGCTTAATCAGTCGTCACTGTAACACGTACGGCTCGTAGATTTTTACATATACGACAAGCACGCACATGAGAGTTGTTGTTGATAAACGACTAACACGAGAAAGTCCTTCACGGATAAGCTGTAACTCAAACTTGAATATAAAATTATTTTGCGTGCAAGTGACTGAGAGGTTAATTGAGCGTCAGAGAGATTAAAAGGGTTTGAATTCTTCATGCTGTTTTCTGCATGGGACAGTCAAATATCTGTAATTACTTAGCATCGTCGTCTTCGCACGCAATCGCGATGGAATTCTTCAGACTGTGGTTCATCAAGGTTTTCATCTCAATGAGCAGTTCATGAAGAGTTGAATATAATGTTCTTCCATTCCTTTAAGGCCGCGACATTTTGGCCTGGTGACTTTTTGGTGTATTTTGGTATTTGAACTAGTCGAAGCCTCCTTCTAATGCACATCATAATTTATTGTTCCCCCATCTCAATACCATAATTATTTTTCTGAAGATTTTCTTTTTGCAAATTCCTATATTGTAGGATAGGATTGCAGGATGATCACCTGAAGTACTTACTTACTTACGATGAAAACTTCAACGTTTAAATGTGTTCTCATCAAATACTGTACTCATCGTGTGCTTATAGAATAGCCTATTTGTGAATAAATTGACTGATCTTTGATCTACAGTGATGTAAAGGTGACTGACCATTAGCTGAATTACCTTTTACATATAAATTGTTGTTGGAACCCTTCGAACCTCGAACATTAGCATGGAGAACGCTTATCTGATGATTGAGAAAACTCACCTCCAGCACAGGAAAAACATCGATGTGCAAACACTAAAGGGATCTCTCCCATTACGGTGGGAAGAGAATGATTAGTGAAGTTGTTTTTCATGGTGCAGTGATCAATGAAAATAGTCACGAACCGTGAATTAAACCTGAAGGTAAACACGAGGGAGTGGGGGTCTGAGATATTGTTTCATTTCCGGGGTCGTTATATTCACATTCACGCCTTCTCGTCATTCTTCCCCTGCCCACTGCCACCGAACCACCATAATATCTTGGTCTGTTCAAATGGATGGATGGGATTGGCGAAGTGTGAAATATAGCCGGGAAAGGTTTGATGGAAGGATTGTAGTAAATGGAGCAAATTTTCTCGGAACTAACCTATAAAAAAATGTGTCGACAGCTTCTTAATATATTTTATATTTACAAATAATCATTTACTCTCTATTGGTGAGATAAATTTTCGAATGTAATAGCTTGATCTTCATGTTATTTCGAAGGGCTATAATAGGTATTATTCTTGAGTTTCGATGGAGTAGGTTGTAGGATATCATAAGTTTAAGTGTAGGTTATATCTCACAGATGGCTCCATAGTGGACTTCAGCCTACTAGCATTCTTCTGCTCTGCGCTAATAGTGGTCTCCCTTTATAAAAATACCATATTGCGAACTCGAGAATATATTCATCCAACCACCCATTTGCGCAGAAGGGTAAATAATTGTGTTGTTTCTCACTTGATTGACCTTATCCGAAAAGATGCCGTTACGGGAAGATGTTTCTTTTCGCATTGCTAAGCATCCGTTATTGTCAGGCATCAGGCATTCTATAAAATGGCTAGGGATTGTATAAATACACAATAATAATATAATGTACATCATAACCCTTATTATACTTTTTCGGTAACGTAATACGCGACTGGAGTTCATTCGAAGTATAGCCATACGTCCGCACAGAACTTAGGTATTGATTTATCTATCTGTCAGTCAGTCAGTCAGATTTTGCAAGCACCACAGTTTAAAGCAAGACCCTTATTGTTTCAGACCGACTTTTACGAAGGGAATACAATTCCTGTAGTTTAAAATATTTGTTCTCAAAAAAGTGGGTCGTAACCGCAAAACGTTTTCAAAAGTCCTAGTTAGTCATTACCAGTGCTACAAATTAATTAATGCACAGGATGTTGACGATCGAGGGCGAAAGGGTTCAATAATAATAATATATTATGTAAATAACACCATTCATAATGGTCTTTGTTTTGAGTAGTTGCCTCACCTCGAAAATTCGCTCATGCCTCAGGCCATGCTGTATAGCTGGAACTCTTCATTCCATAACATGATTATTATCAGTCGATGTCTACAGTTTTATCAGTCGATTTTGTGGCCGACTTCTTCATTAGGAATTTAATTGAGGATCGTGTAACTAACATAGAAACCCTCAATTTTGCTGTTGAGGGATCGGGCGAAGAGTTTGAAGGACGAGAAGGATTCTCCAAATAAATCACGGGGAAGTGATTGGTTGAAGGAGCTAGTAAAAGATGGCGACTGATCCGTCATCAGGAGAAAAAAAAAGTGCTCTCCTAATTTGATGAGTGCCTTATCATTTAGAGGGTGGGAGGTGATGAGAACGGGCGAAGAAAACGTTTTTGGGAGAGTGATGGAAGGAGCGGAAGAGCTCGAGTGCGAGAGGGAAAGAGAGTTTGAGGACGACCCCGAAGTTTAATTAAAGAAAGTGGACGGTTTTCGGAGGAGGCAGCGCAATCTGTTTGGACAATACAGCCCTGGGGCAACATTATCTTCTCCTCCAGTAATATAGAGCCGACTCTGACCTCAGTGTCCCAGAGCTGGCTCTGCGGCTCAGCGACTAACGCGAGTATTGGTTCTAATTCAGAGGAATGGAGGCGGCGGGTTGGGGCCCCAGGAGGTGCATCTGCGGCTACCTGATAAACGCCCATTATGAGTTGGCGGCAGGGACGGTTTTCCTGTTCCGAGTTGCGAAATTTACGAGCAACTGTGACGGTAGTCATTGGGATTCATGGTTCGTCGGAGTAATTAATTGCTAAAATTCGATTCGAACAAGCCGCTGATGTAAGTGGGAAATGGAAATTTTCAATTATCGTCTGATTCATATCCTAGTTATGTATATTATGCATTCAGGTGATAAAACCACTTCTTTGAACCTATACGATAATTTATCAATTCTTTCACTTGAGTGAAGTGAATGAGTGGCCAGGCCACTCATTCCATGAACAGGCCTTTGATTATTAAGGCAATTAGCTGGCTGACGAGACATTTGATTGGGACGTGTTGTAGCTCCTGTTCATCGAGCTGGTCCCTATGAGATATTGTCAGAAGGTTTATCTTTGTTAGTCATGAATATTCAGTGAGTTAATTCCTCCCAAGATTCCTTGGGTTATGCGATCGCGTACCCACAACATCTCAATTTTGTCAAAAAGTACTCCGTAGGTACTTCGTGTTAACGAAGAGAATGGTGAAATACTTGTACTTGATCAACAGATCAGTATAAAACCATCAAGGATCAGGGTTTTCTCTGATAGTGGAGGTTCATTATTCAGCTTACTTATTATTTTTACCTTTGCACTCATGGTTCAATGTTATAGGTACTGATACCAGTAGTTGTTGTCTAATAACATGAACACACGTTTGTCTAATAACATGAATCAAATTAGATTATTGTTCTCTTGAATTTCTTTAATTTCATTTGCAAGTCCCTTGTTCGATAAGAGGTTCTCGGTAAGATTTCAACCGAAGGTTCTTCCTTGTAGTGATTCAGCGTCTCTAAAAATGTTCGTGGTGATACATGTCTTCCCCCTCACTGCTATTGCTCTATTTTCAGATCTTCTTCCCCGTTTTGTTTTTGTAACCCCACACTATTCGAGACCCCCCGTGGGCTCATGCCCAACCGTCTCTAGGCCTTGCATTAAGGAAGTGGAAAAATTCTGTGCTAAAATTATCAATGATATACTCATTCCTTGCCCCAGGTGCAAGTAGTGGAATTGTGATTACTGTACCGAGTTTCTTCTCCGTCGTTTAGGTTTCTGAATGCACAACAATATGTGCGAGGTGAATCCTCCAACTTGGTTTGGTGATTTATTATTTGGCAGTATGGTTTATTATGTTGGTTTATGGTCTTCGTGTTGGTGTCAGCGTACAGTACCTATAATAGAGCGTGCCTACTCGTTATTGCAAATATCAACATTATGAAACCCAAACCGGCCGTCAGACGCACACTGGAAAAGGTAATTATAACTTTTTCCTAGGTACCTACATTTCCCCAAAATCTTCTCAATCCCAAGTTTGTAAGCTTGTTTCGATAATTTTCCATGCAGATGATATTAGATAGTCCGAGACCTGTGACTCGGGAATTCGGGAGCAACCACTTCTCAAAACCCCCAGAACTCATTACCTTATTTTGGTCAAAAATTCAGATAGGTAACTATGATTTTCCAACTACTAACGGCAATTAATATCGACGAATTATTATGACCTTTAGCGGAAAATCCGGCCATGTTTGTACAAAATCTTGTTGGGTCAGTCGGTGAATCAGCGGATATTATTAGTGGACGTTGGTCAAGACATTTAATGGACACAATAATCGATAGCGCTTTTCATAGGTATCTCGACTGTCTAAAAGTGGTTCACCTCATATAAAATTAACCTGCTTTCTTTATTTTTTCCGATTTGCGTCCTAGTGGACATATTTTCATCCAACAGACGTCTCTCAAACGGATTGAAAATAAATGTTGGGACGATTTGAAAAGAAGGCAAAAAAGTGTATAAGTACACGCTGTTTGGTTCTGTCAGTTCTAAAATAACAAAAACTTGTCGCCGTGAAACCTATCTGAAAACACACCCAAACGTAACCTTGGGGATCCGAAGTGCCCGTGAAACAACAGTTTTATCGATCAACATCCTATACTTGAGCCTGTTCGACTGGTCGAATATAGACTTCTATATTGCCGAGCAGATAGTAGGTACAACAAACTTTCAAAAACATAACATAACTAATGGACCACTAAACATCGGTAAATTATGGATGTTACCTATTCTACCAAATGTGCAACCAACAGCAGGTGAACCTCTATGACAAAATCAGCTTTTGGTTTACCATTTTCAGTAATGAACCTTCGGAATCGGGCATGAAGAAATTTGTTTAACCCTCCCTCAAAATTTGATTGGTCCTGTTTCAGGGTATGTAGAATCCGAAAATGGAATAAAAAAATGTCTGTCCGTCCGCATACGCCGTACTTCGCATTATTCTTGATTACCAAGAACCAAAATTAACGAAACTTGGTTTGTAGGTCCCATTTGGGGTCTATTTGTTCCGCTTGTCATATCTAAGGGGTGAAAAATAGGGTTGAGATTTTCATAACGCCTTAGATCGAAAACGGTCAATAGAAGGGTGTTTTTTTAACGTTTTTAAAATGATCTCGAACTAAAAAAAAATTGTGAGATCACCCGGAGCATTATGACTTGCTGTTCATTTGCACCGAAAACCTTCGTCATGATGAGCGTGAATGAAACGGTATAAATCCCAGATAATTATCATTCCTATCGGGGCACCTTATTATAATCACTGATGGCTGTATGAAATCGAGTTGGTTGTTCCGTGGTATTATTTCATTTGAAGAACGATGGCTCTTTTGGATTTTGTTGATAGGCACTTTTGTAACTTCAGCGAACGTTATTCTTCATGAATATCAACTAATAATTTATTAATGATAGAATTCTCTAATCCACCGCATATTTGAGAAACTGTAATATTGCCCGGCTGGCTCCAGTACTCGATTTACGACTTTCCTGGGGGGAGCTCGAGGCACCGAAAACAGTGATCTACGCAGACGGGGCATATATATACAGGTAATCAATAAACCTTCGTGTAATCATTTGCAGAGTCCCCCCCTCCATCCCTCCAAATAGATTTTTGATCTGGAAATTGGTAGGTACGTGGGGGTTTTCAAGGGCGCTGAATCCAATTTTGAGGTAAGTGCTACACCAAGGAATAGTTAGGTACCTACCTGAAAGTCTGATAGTCATAAACATTGTTCATATTTCTCTCGAAAGTGAATCGCCCAAGGATCCGTCAACTAGTGCACGCACATTACTTTCTTGTAGGTTAGTCAGTGATTATGGATTGGACGAGGGGGAGGAGGGCAATGTGGTAGACTGATGGTAACGTTGCTAGTTTATTATTGCCATCGCATTAACTCTCAACACTGTTTCTCAACGGCAGCAACACCACTGATGAGAATAATAAAGCGGAGGATGAGGCCGGTGGGAAAAGCCTGTTTGATACAGAATCCACTTGTTTGTAAACACTGATAGTCGCCTTCAGTACAAATAATGATCAGATCGTGGGATAAATACCAGAACCCAAACAAAATCCGACAAACCGGCGCTATCACCTTTTCTGCAGTCGTCGAGTGTTTGAACGAACCATTTCGAAGTCCCCGAAACCACTCGAGGTCTCTAAAACTGGATCGGCGCCCCGGTCTGGTGGTGGGGGCGCGTGAGGCCTAGGGACGAGGTGGACGAGTTTTTCTGCTTCTTTTTTTTTTTTTAATAGATCCCTCTCGCTCAGAATCCTGTTCTTCAGGTTCAAGCGAGCAGCCTCAGTCGGTCGTGGACCACCGCGCGGAGTTGAAGTGAAATCTGAAGTGCATGTGTTTGTTGAGTGCTTTTTGCTGAGAGTCGCGCGTGTTTCCAGATATGATCATGGATTTCAAATATCGGATTATCGCGCGTACATGAGGTAAGCCCTTTTCCGCCGAACGCTTTCATTGATTTCTATCAGTAATATTCATAATTGGGCGGTTAATTGATTCAAATAGGAAATTATAAAATTGTCATACCCAGCGAGACTGTATTGTCATCGCAACGGGACTTACTACGACAGGTTGGTACTAGGAAGTCTGAAGTAGTTAACCTTTGTTCGTTTCGAGGGATTCAATTTTGAAACCTTGTTTTCTGATAAGGGACTTGCATACAATTTTAAATTTCATATTTCCGCCTTGAAATATATTCAGTTATGTGCACAAAAATATTATGCTTGCGCTCAAACCTAATATGAAACAATACTATTATCTAATTTGATAACAATTATTCGCATGATGAATTTTGGAATCATGCAAAACATACATCACCTTATATTAGTCGTCTGGCTTTTCAAAGACCAATCGCTCCTCCTCACCATGCCGTTGTCTCTCTCTTCAAGTTTCTCGTAAAATGTATCAAATTATTAATGGGAAATAAATGCAAGGGAAATTTTAAAACATATTAGGAAACTTCCGGTCACTAAATACCTACCTTTACCACAAAGAAAAACGGAGTTATTGAAAAAAATAGTCTATTTCCACTAATACACGAAAAAACGCGAAAAACATTGTTATACCGGTTTATGATCAAACCATCGTTTGTAACAAACAAATGAGTTTGTAACAAACAAATGAGTTTGTTACTGACGATGGTTTGATCACCGAAACCGGTATAACAGTGTTTTTTGCGATTTTTCGTGTATTAGTGGAAATAGAATATTTTTTCAATAAATCCGTTTTTCTTTGAAATGGGTTTCGCGATTTCTTTGCGAGTGATTTAGTTCGTACCTTTACCACAAATACCTGTGTGGAGATGGAAATTACAAATACTTAATCAATTAATACATATAAACTGAGATATATAACGTCGAATTATGATTACCTATATCCGAATATTGAAAATAGGTATCGAATTATCGCGCATAAATTTAAGATAAGCCCTTCACGTATGTCGTTCGATTTCATCAATTTCTCTCTGTAATGTTATTGGCTATTACGTAATTAGTTATCATTTCTGATTCGCTAGGTACTTCATTTTAAGCACGAAGGGCTTGATGGCACTCTTGGTGAACCCACTGATTGTCCTCGAGTCCGCGGTTTTTAGTTTAGTTTTGAAACCTTACTATCCGTACATACACGTATTAATTAAATAATACATTTTACCGGCTTGAAAACTAGTCCAGCTGTAATATTTACAAAAGGGTGGTGTTTGCTCACAAATCTAATAAGTTGAACGAATTGCATTTATTAATAACTGTTTCCTTAATTTTAGGATCTGACACCATTTTGTAATGTTTATTTGAAAATCAAGATTATGTATTTGTAAAAATTAAAAAAAATAAATACGTAAATAATTGTATACTACCTACTTACTTCACTTTCACACCGTTTGACTGTCCACGGCCGGAATCACTTCGCGTTATTGTTTCCCTCGAAATGTCTGTATCAGACAATCAAAAGTAAATTATATTAAAGATCAGTTTATTGCAAAACTGGTAATTATTACGCTTATTTTTACTCTTACGTTTGCTGTCCGGCTCATCGCCAATTTCGAGAAAGGTCCAGTCGGCCCCAGTATGTTCGTCCTAATTTCGATGATCCGGGATCCATACTAGCATAATAATATAAATAATAGCTTACCTACAGAATATTATTGTTTCCATTATTATTATTTCCATTATGCAAACAAAATACGCTTTCCGGTTCTAACTAACGTACAAGGAGCTGTTTATTAAACGTTATAGTAAATAAATTAATACGTAATAAAGTGTATAGGTATTTTGAATGATGAACCTTATGCAACATTCCTATAGGCTATTAGATCAAACAGACAAAATTAGATAGGTATGTGGTCAGTCTAAATAGATAGGTACCAACTTAATCAAGTATGATGACGATTGAAACGTATAAACGGCCAGAGTGAAGGAAGATGATGTTATTCAAATAATTAGAAACTGTCAAATGAATCTTAATGGTCATTTCGACTAGTATCTATTAAAAAGAAAATTACCATACCTTCCGGAGGAATCCGTCATCACTCCATAGTACTCGACCAGTCAGTGCAGACGGACGGAGAGGTATGGTAATTTTGCCAAAGTGAAGGGAAATACTTTAAATAATATTTGTAGAATCATTTATCCTTTTCGTAAATGATTTATTTATGCTGTAGGGCAAAAAGCGTGAAAATGCTTATACAAAGTTGAATAATTTATGAATACTTAAATTGCTTTGAATTTTAACTTCCCTTCAAATTTGTCTCTAAATTATTGCTCAACTCAACGGCTGGAGAAAACTAACAGCTGATTCCATACAACCCACTTGGTCGTACGTTATTTCCACACGCAATCGCTGAATAAATTCAATTTGTTACGGCATACCAATCGCAAATGATTCTCTATTGTCATGATTCCTTCTCTGCACGCCTCCACACTGGTCTCTTGCGCACGAACATTCAATTTCCATTCATTATATTTTTTTTCGGACTTGATATCGTAAGTTTGTTAAGAGAGTTATTCGTGATTCGCGTCGTCGTTCCGCTTTAAATTCGTTATTTTTCTCGTATATGTCCGTACCTTGACCACTTGCTGCCTAAGATTTATATTCTACTTTTACATCATACCCTACTTGAATAACCGCCTTATTTCAGTTTTATTCGTCTTAGTTTGTTAGAGGAAATTCCAAGTAAACCTTTGTAATCGCTATGGGAAATAACTCCATATAATTTGAAGGTTTTGATAGATACGTTTCACCTGAGTGAAACCCAAACTTGATAATACTTCACTTCTCCGCGGTCAGATGTACGTTCTTCGAACCTACAGGACCAAAATTGATGCGATTTGAAACAAAAAGTAGGTAAGTATATTAATTTAATTTAGGCCTGTGATGAACCTATTTTGTTGGCGAATCAATTAAACAGAGGGAAGGAGCAATTTGAAACTTTTAAAGATTGTAAGTGGACTGTTACCGAAGTGCTAGATTTAGTGTTTGATTAGTGCTAGATTAGTGTTAGATTTCGAATAGATTTTTATTGGGAATCCAATAGTTCTTTTTTTCCCGGCAACGCTCTTTTCATTTATGGTGTATCGTGTTGTGTAACCCTCCACTTCTCGCGATGATAGCTACTTAATATTTCTGTTAAACGAAGTTATTATTGCCATTTATGTCGAGAACGCATTGGTTCTGGCATTCAGCCTACAATATCGGTATTAAGCTTTTAAAGAGAAAGAAGGAGAAAAAAATACATACTTTCTCTTTCCCACTAGTTTCCCGCAGAAACTAATTTTCATCTTTCATAAAAGGTGGTACCATGAAAGGCAGGAACTCTTTCAGTCGCAATGATACCAGCTGGGATATGTGGGGCAAGATTCCTGCACTTTCCCTATTGAAGGCCTTCCTTCATCGGCTTTCTACTGGTAGGTACCTCATTTTCACTGTTTTATTGCCATTTGAGTCAAATTACCGCTAAAAGCCTCTAACGAACTCGCTTTAACGGTCCAACTTTGTTCCCCGGTCGAAAATTATTCCTCCTGATTGTTGGTTCGCCAAGCCTTTGTGTGGTCGCGTTTCAACAACCGAAGTTTCGTCCTGTAAAAAAGTATTGTTTGGTAGCTGCTTTTGGACGCCTCTGTGTTTTTCCCCATTTCGTCTGGATGGATTCTCGATGGACTCGTCTATTATTATTTTTTAGTCCCTCACGAAATGACTGGGTAGGAGTTCAAATTTTCACTAATTCGCACCTCTGGATTTTTCAATAAACATTATAGGTAAAGAGGCGTGGTAGGCATATGCGGGTCCACGCCAGAGGAAACAGCGTGTGAAAAATATTGGGCAGCAAGACGTCGAATGAATGAGACGGGCGTTGGATTTAAAAAAAAAATCAATTTCCCGCATCGAGTATTATTCTGGAACGCTGAAGGACCAGCCATTTGTTCACTAGGCTTTGAGGTATGAACCAAAAACATGAGCGTGAATCAAATAGGAAAACTGCTGCCTAGTTACTGCTGCAACACCTTAACCAAATCACAGATCGTTTTGTCAAATCGAGATCTTGGTCCAAGATAGGTGCTCTCCGAGTTTGAAGGAAGAAGATAATTTTGGACTTGGCAAAATCGTGCTACCGCAAATCATGAATCAGTAAGCCGAATACATAACTCAGTTGGATGTTTCATGAACGCCCCAATGAGCAGTTCCCAAGTTTTGTCTACAATGGGCTATTTGAATGGGTCATAAAAGCGGTTTATGTTATTTTTAAATGGAAGTAGAGAGAATTTTCAGACCAGCTGCAGCTCTACGCATAAGTAGTTCTTTTTCTATGATTTTTCAATGTTTCCAGAGGTTCCTATGTCATTGCACTCCTCTCGCCAGCCGCCAGTCCCCTCCCCCCGTTCACTGCGACGTAGGCACTTCTGGAAACTTTGAAAATCATAGAAAAAGAACTACTTATCGTAGGAACTTGCGGTTAGTCTCAAAATTCTGAGGATGGAATCTACTTTCATTTAAAAAAGAAAGTAAATAAGTGCAAATAGCCCATTGGCCACAAAGTCTGGGTTTTCAGGAAAACGTTTTCTCATGCGCAGATGGAAGATATAGTTTGATTTTGTTTGATGATCTAGTTATCCTAGTTACGGTAATTTTCAAGGTTATTGCGTATAGACCAGCTTTTTATGTAGAAAGAATGGATATGTATACAGGTTCTTACACTTTTTGAGTGTTTGAAACAATGTTTCAAGTAGGTAATCTTTGAATTCTTCCAAAATGAGACTGACACTGCGAGTTTCGTAAACAATAATTGGCCACAGAGCATGAATGCGCAGATGGAATTTATGGTTGGATTTTGTTTGATGTTGTACCTATCCTAGTTATGGAAATTTCAAGGTTATTGCGTACAGAACAGTTTTTATGTAGATAATACCAACACCGCATGAAGCTAGATACAGAACGTCAAACGACTGGACGGGTAGGAGAGACGTCTAGTATTCAATCGCTTCTTCACTACTACAGCACTGGACAGTTGTTGAGTATGAAAGCACTGTCTCGGTTGTTCTCTATCGACAATTTTTATTCGGTAGGCAGTTTTTATTTTGTTTGTTTTTAATTATCCATATAATTATACATTAGATTGTAGATTGTAGATTGTATTTGGGATCGCTCAGGAGTGGGGGTTGGTTAATTATACATTAGCTGCTAATAAAATATTCACAACGACAAAACACGTACGTACGGAACCCGCTCAGACCCTACGTTCCGCTCACCTCAGTCCTAAATTTCGTCATAAAATAATTTTTTCATGTAATTATGCATTACCACCGTGCATTATAAAGTAGCTAATGGGTTCAGTTTCTGGGAGGTTAGTGATGTAAACTAGTTCTGTAGCGCTATTTGGCGAGCGGCTCCGGCAAAGTGAGATGCACGTTGTCATTGTCGTGGCGAGAGCGTAAATGTTAAGTGGAATTTATCGAAGTTTGAGGAGGGAACTAATTTCATTAGAAACTTGAGGCCATGCTACGTTGTAATTTAGGGCAACTTTCCCCTTTAGCAGCATCACCCATAACAGGGAGAGGCACCTTCAACTATTTCTTCTCGTTCATTGAACAGTGTTCATCAATTATTCCACACCGTTTTGTGATATGTAAGTCGAACATTCTTCTCCCTGAGTGTCTTCTTGAATCTGGCGATTCGTGGTTGTCATTCGTGGTTGATAAAGAATTAGTATAGAAAAATTGGATTAATTCCCACAGAAATATCTTTTGCTGTACCTTCCATGCACCATCAAACGTCTGTCATCATTTAAGCCGGAACTTATGACCTTGCAAAACGAAATTTGTAAATTGGATGCCTTCATAGGTACCTACTGGCAGAAACTGTAAGTTCTTGAATCTGCTATGTTATGCAAATTGCACGTGTCACTGCACAAACAATAAGATAATACTTATAAGTCGCTCCATGCAACAGAAAATGGAGAGGAGGGACAAGCATGCGCCTATTTCGCAGCACAGAAAAAAATGCCCAGTAGGGAATCCTAGTCCGATTCCCTCTCCCCTCCCCCCCCCCCCCCCTCGCCATTCTTAATATTCAGAACTCTTAGAAAAAATTTGGTCTGAAGACCGTTTTAAAATAGAGCGTTAGATATAAATGAGGGTGATTCATCAAGCGCGGCTAAAGCATGTTCCATGTTTCTTGAATTTTAGCCGTAGGCTCTAAGCAGTAAGCATCCGGGGGTCCAGGGGGCTTGCCCCCTGGCGAGGCGCGCAGCGCCGAGTTTTAATAAAACTTCTAGAGTGGGAACGTGTGATGTGTGTACGAAATATTTTTATTACATTTCCGGATTCTACATACCTTGAAATGTAAACCGTCAAATTTTGTGAGGGGGGGGGGGGGGGGTGGTTAAAATATGTTTTTCATGCTCGATTACAAAGGTTCATTATTGAAAATAATAAACCAAAACGCTGCAAAGTCCTTGTCACATGGCTTTATTATTCTATTGGACATACCGACAGAAATTTTGGATGTTAATTTATTGTTTCTTTCATGTTCAATAACTGAAATAGCTATTTCTGATGGTTTCCACCAATTTTGGCCCTCAGAAACACAAATTTCTTTTTTTTCTTTTTTTTTCGAATTATCTTTTATCCTTGACCGTGCCATTTAATTGTCTCGATTCCCCTGTTGACGCTTTTTTTAGTGTTGTTATACAAATTATTGATGGTGATTTCTGACAATTTTCCCAGGTTTTTGACTCATAAAAAATGAATTTCGGGAGCTGAACCTTCGTTACTACCTCAGTTCTTCAATCTTTGGTCATAATCGACTTCATATTCTGTCTTCTCGCCCTAAAAAACATGGAAAAATATGCCTCAAAAGATCAATTTACTAAACCAAGAAAATTGCCCATTCCCTGGTTAACTTATAATAATTGCGAAACAGAAACCCCGATACAAAGTCCCCTGAAAGCTCCCTGGTGTACAAAAATTCGGAAGGCGAATTTGTTTTTACTTCTATGTTTTCAAACGTACTAAGCGATTATTTGACCTCCTTCAGGGAACCTTCTGAAGTAGAAACGTATTTCTAAATAGCCATTGTGCAGATGTACGCCTTTGCTATTTCGCTGACGGTATAATTATTGGTTTGTTATTTTCAATAATGAACCTTTGGAGTCGAGCATTAAAAAAAAATTTAACCCCCCCCCCCCCCTCCCTCCATCCCTCTTATAGTTTGATGGTTTACGTTTCAAGGTACGTGTACGTAGAATCCGAAAATTCAATAAAAAATTTTCTGCCTTTCCCTCGTACGCCGTACACCGTAAGCCGTAGGCCTTACGCCGTACTTCGCACTTTTATTATTTACCATGAGCCGAAATTAATGAAATTTTGTTTGTAGATCCTGTATGGGGTCCAGTTGGTCCGCGAAGCTCGGCGTCACTACCAGTCATCTCTAAGGGGTGAAAAATAGGGGTTGACATTTTCAGAACGCCTTAGCTCGAAAACTTTCAATTGAAGGGTATGGCTTTTTTATTTTACGTTTTTAAATTGATCATGAACTAAAGAATTTTTCGAGACCACTTGGAGCACTGAACGACCAAGCCGTTCGTTTGCACCGAAAAGCTTCGTCAACATGATCGTGAATCAAACGGTATAAATCCGGCCCAGATATCAACGGTACGGAGCATCTAATTATAATCAAGGATAGCTGTATGAAGTCGAGTTGGTTGTTCTGTGAAATTATTCCATTTGAAAAATGATGGCTCCTTTTGATTTGGTTGATAGGTAATTTTGCAACGTGAACAAACGTTGAAGTATTATTGGGTAAATTATTACTCAACGGTAAATTATTAAACAACGGTACATTATTTTACAACGGTAAATTATTAAACAACGGTACATTATTTTACAACGGTAAATTATTACACAGCGTTTTATTATTTACCTTATGCTTCATGAATAACTACAAATAATATTACTGACTGAATTAATGAATCCCGGGCTTTTGTACAATTTTAATTCCCGGGCCGGCACCAGCACTCCATTTAGGGCTTTCGTGGAGGGAGCGCGAGGGTATTGACCACAGAAAACAGTCTACGCAGAGGGGCATCTATGCATGTAAATAATAAACCGTTGCCTATTAATTTGCAACGTTTTCATATATACCAGTGCATCGTTACCAGTAGAAATTCGTTTCCAGTAACAGTTCGTTTTATAATTTGAATACAAATCAACAAATAATCCTTTATTATTTAGCGCAAAGATAATAAAGGCTGTGGTAATGGCTGTCTCCGCTTTTAGTTTTTTCAATAATAATTTCTAGTTGTTGAGCAACGATTATGAGCTCAAGGGCAAATCTCAGCCCAATGCTGCGCAGGTGGTTGATTTAAAGATTGTAAAAAAGAAGAAAGAATAAAGAAATATACGATAATTTTGATTTTTTGCTCCTCGAGGTGCCGTTCTCCGAAGATTGAAGACAGATGTTTGACGATAGGGGTCGGGAGCAGGTAGCATCCGCTCTCCAGAGGGTTCCTGCAGGTCCCTCCAATCTCGAACTTGTTACTGAAATCCCAAGGTGTTCGCGATCACCTGCCGCCGGAGCTGGTTTCTTGGCCGACCCCCGCTTTGGCCCAGGTCCCTTCTATTTCCAGTCTGTAGATATTTCGTTTTATGACCCCGCGTTCGAGCTGAGGTTTTGACAAAGAGCCTGTTTTTTCGTCGAGACCGCGAAAATTGATTAAATTCTACAGCCTCCGATTTGGCAATGAAGGCCACGGATGTACGGAACAAGTCTTCAACAAAACACAATTTGCCAGTCGTTAACTGAAGGATTGGTCACGCCTAACCATGAGTTCCGGATAAACCTGCGGGTCTGTGCACGTATTGTTATTATAGGACGTGAATATGAAATTGCGGTCAAGTTTGTTCTCGATGCTCGGCGTTACTATCCGTTCTCATGCCATAGCTCAAACTATTAACAGGGAAATATAGTCCTAACAGTAAGATCCATCAGGTATTACACTAGTAGGCTCACTAGTCGGACTATTTTAACTCATGTTGACATTGTAAAAACTACTTCCCCTTCGAGCTGTGAGCTGGAGGAAGTTCGGAGTATTGCATTACTGGCGCAAATACGTAGTTAATTTCGGAACCTGTAGATAAATAGGTACATACTCACTGTCTCACCCTACTCAATAAATTTAATTTGTGTATTTAAAAAAAAACTTCCAGGAACCAAATCAGCAAATTTTGGAGCTATTGTGTGTGTAGTCCAGTTATTGCCCATCAAAGCTGAATGTTTTCAGAGCTAGATAAGTTCTGACTTTTTTCAGGTGTAAACTCATTTTGATTATGGTTTATGCTACCGTAATGACATTGCAATCAGTCGAAATGATGAAGGGCAAACAACGATGAGTTGGTGGGAGGATGAGTAGCAACTTATGATGGGTCTACCGAATGAAGTAATGGTTGTTACTACAGACAACCCCAGGGGCCCTCCACATTATCGAATCCAACCAAAAACCAACCTATAGAACCCAATCCATCCTGTGCCCTTCTTCCCACTTTTTTTATATCAAAACTAGTCTACTACCTCCAAGAAGTTAAGGGACATGTTACAAAAAAAAAGGTGGAGAAGTAGACGGAAAAGAAGAAGTGGAAGACGTGAAGGAGGTGCACTAATAATGACGTCCCGCCCTCTCCCTCCCCCGACGCCGCCGCCAGAACTGAATGTGATCCCGAATGTTACACAAGGGAGAGCCACACGACTGCCAGCAGCTCCAAAACCACTTTGTAGGCTGGATCCCATCCCCACTACGCATGTTGCCCCTTATTATAACCGCTCTCAACTCGAGTAAGAAAAAAAAACTTGATCCCACAACTCCCAACCAGAGCCCCCTCCCCTCCTCCCACGAATAAACCCTGTCTTGAAGCCGCTCCTTGCATTTACATACGGTTTTGACTTCGGACCTACCGCTTTTTCATCGTTTGTTTCCTAGAGAAATTAATATTCATTTAAAGGTGCTATTAACTTATCATCGTTGGATTTTTCGGACCTCAAAGATACCTCAATTCAATCAGTGGCCGCAGGAATTTTTCTTGTATTTCAAACTGTAACTTGAGACACTCGAAGAGTTCCCGTTGGAGAAGAGACCAGAAGTGTTTACTGCTTTTTGTGTTACGGAATGCGTTTTTTTATCATGAATATTAATGGGGCCACCCGCCACGCCCCAGAGCTCGTAGCACATTTGACACGAACCTGGAGTTGTAAAGTATCTGATTTCAAATTGGTGCAGAGGGGCGACGAGGAATGAACCGTTGAGAGCATTAAGTATAGTAGCCGACGCGTGGATATTTGCATGAGCTGGGAAACATGAATGGGGTTCGGGATGGATCGGCCTCAGGTCATTTCAACGTCGGTATCGATGGGCCTTTTTGTATTCAGTCGAATCAATTTGATGTTGCAAGACCGGACCTTCCCGGTATCCAAGATTACTTTTGGCTTTCCGTTGCTCAACCTTCATTCATCTGCAAAGGAGCTGCTGCTGTAATAATACAGTTGTCCCTAAACATACAGGAATAGCACATTCGTGAATTTATTATAAGCGTACGAAAAAATAGTGCCCCAGTTTCAATATCTAGTTCAAGCTAGTTGAACCTCAAAGAAGAGCATAAAAGTAAAAAACGCTGCAAAGTCCTTGTCACATGGGTTTATTATTCTATTGGACATACCTATAGAAATGCTGGCTGTTCATTTATTGTTTCTTTCGTGCGTAGTAATCGAAATAGCTATTTCTGATGGTTTCCATTAATTTTGGCTCTTGAAACACAAATTAGGTACGCTCTTTTTTTTCTTCTTTTTTTCTTAACTATCTTTGATCAATGGTAGTGCCATTTAATCGTCTTGATCTACGTGTTGACACTTTTTCCAGTGTTATTGTACAAACTGATGGTGATTTCAGACGATTTCCCTGGTTTTTCACTAATAAAAAATCAATTTTGGGAGCTGAACATTAGGTAGAACTCAATTTTCCAGTCTTTGGCCAAAATAGACTTAATATTCGGTTTCCTCGTCCCCAAAAACATGGAAAACGATATCTCAGAAGCTCATGTTACCAACATGTTGCTAAAACGCAAAAAGTACCTATTTTTACACAAATTTTCACTCATAACACCCCTGGGTATATTCCGATCGGGCTGAAAAGTTTCGGGACACAACTAGGGCCCAAATGGAGCATGTGTGCGAAAGAACGAATTTTTTAGACCGAAAATGAAGCCTGTAGACGTGATACGGCGGACGGCGTACGGCGGACGGACATTGCATTTTTGGAATCTACGCACCTTGAAACGGAAAAGAAAAAAGTTTGAGGGGGTGTTATAAAAATTTTTTGCTGAGCGAATACATAGGTGTATTATTCACAGAATAATAAACCAAAATGTGCGATTAATTCAATGAAATATGTTTGACAGTTCAGTAAATTAAAGGGTAGAGTGTGAATTACTTCGAAAATTCACTCTTATCGGGATAACTAGTTGATTTTAAGTTCCTTTTCACTCCTCTTACTGTCATAATAAGATATGGGTGTCATCACGCAAATCACGTTCTAAAAAAAAGGCTAAAAACCTTGGTTAATGCAAAAGAACTCCCGTAATAACGTAGTTGGACATTCTGTGAAAACAATAAGAAACTATTGCAATTTATTATTATTGTGCGCTCTATAAACAACACCCCTTAATTAATAATTATATTTTTGAAATTTTAAAAAATGATCTATTCACGGGAAAACGTTGAATATGTTTTAGGGATTACATAATTACAGATTAGCAAACAGTTTATTGCACACTTGGATTGGTAGGTAAGTCTTACTGTTATAAACGGCCCGTTGCAAAATTCAGCTAATTTTTAATAGTAGAGCCACTGCGATTTTCGTGATTTCTTTTCGAAGTAAATAAATTGCCGAATCGAACGTTGCGAATTTCAAGACCGTGTCTTAGGTTAAATAGGAGAATAATATTAGCTTTATCGCCCACTTATCTGTTGGAGAGGTACTCTACCTGTTTACCTATTACGAATTTATTATGACCCCATGTATTCCAAAAGGAAATTTATGTTCAGTGTCGGGTTCGCTCGTTGATTGATAAAAGTGTACCTACCTATACAATTATTTTGCAATTAAAACGTGAGTAAAAAATTGAAAAATAGAACGTAGGTATAGGAGCTTTTTTTTGAGTTGATCATTCACACTATCATGTCGAAAACTAAGGAGATGTGTTGGTATCGCTTTTCGCATCTTCTTTATTTCTAGGTACCATTACTCACGATGGAAACTTCTCTTCGAACATGTACTCCAACCAAGATAAAGAAACACATGTGAAAACTCAAGGACACGGACGTCAGACAAGACTAATAATAATCATCAAATAATAAAAATAAATATGGAAGGCACTACAAGATTTTGGACTTCGGATAATTCTTGACGTGTGCTTTTCAGACAGTAATAGTATGCAAAGACTTACTGTTATTACCAAGACTGCAGGTTGTTATTATAGTGTAGTGTGTTGGCCGCATAACCAGAAATTGCATACATCAGTGTGATTACTTTTTAGACTCTATAGTCAGTCAACTGATACTTTTTACACACTGTAGTCAGTGTGTACAGCCGTCCGTAGATAATGGGGACATTCATATAGTATAATTTTGGCCCTTGTCCGGGGGTCGTTTGGACAAAAACAGTAGTATTTGCCGGCCGCGTAATCCGCGATTTTTTTTAGTTTTCTGTGTTGGCAGCCGTCGTAAAACATGGGTGGTCTTGCAAAAATCGCGGTTACAGGGTTCGATTGTTTTTGCTCTGACCCAGAATTTGATTGTCTACGAAATTTCTTTTTTGGAAAAACTAGTTTTTTCGGTGCCTATGAGAGAAGGCTATTTGTATAATAATTATGTCAGGTTGCATAGGGTTTATCTCCATTGAGTGGAGCTTGGATTTATCATTGTTGGGCGTCTTCTCACTTTCCGCCCACTGAAGTAGCGCTCACTCTTCTTTAATGATTTCCCAAGATCTGATCATGCATCTCACTCACTATATTCATGTTCACTGCAGTCATAGCTAAGTTACTTGCATTAATTATTGAATTCATCCGTTTGGAACCGCGCGCGGAACTCAACCGAAAAGTGTCCCGATTGCGCTGTAGTAACCCTTTCATGCAAATAGCGCCCTAAATATCCGCTGCCTCATTCAATCCGGCCCCTCCGGAAAAACGCACTGTTCAGACAGAGGTTTGCCGGAGTGGAAAAATACACGGGCCCCTTTACGCGACTGATCTCGTTCTTTACACTCATTGATAAGGGATGGGAACTGATTGTCTGATCCCACGCCTACCGCTCTCGTCCCCGAGGTTCGTGCTCAGTGGTTCCAAAGCCCCTTCGCCGTTGTTTCTATGGCGATGCTATCTAATCGCAAAGCCGGACTACAACACTCCCTCTCCCTCACATCTCCCTCCGTCACCCATCGCCCAGTCCCGAGGCTTTTCTGGAAAAACAATTTCAAGGTGGACTGACCAAAAGCTTGCGGGTATCCTCGTTTCGTTTCGTCTCTAATTAACAGAGAGGATTAGCAAGACTGGCAGCTTAAAGCGCTCTGTTAATTGGATAACCACCGGAAAAGAAGATAAAACAACATATTCCCTTTCTACTCTTATTGCTATGGTTGTTTCCGTATTCTCAAACAGCAGTTTGTTAAAACTGAAAAAAATATCCTGTTTTCATTTGTGTTTGTACCTGTGTATCTGTATTTTTTCCAAGCTCGAAATAATTCTACGAAGTGTTTTATCTGCTGTGTTAAGATATCAAACGTTGATCATTGCTCTAGACGATTTCCGAAAATTCTAAAAATTGTGATCTATTGAGATTTGGAGAACACCTGAACTAATCTATTGAACCTTCTTGAGCTGTGGCTTTTTTGAATCGTCCCCTTTCTGTGGTCCCTTGAAAAGTTCTCTGATCATGCTAGTCTCGAAGTTCTGAAATACTTATTTTAAAGAGGCGATGTGCTGTCCACGGTAGTGTGCCCCACCTACCCAATTACATGTTTGATTCTATGAAGCTAACATGAAAAGTAAAGAAACAGTCGAGCGAAGGGGGTTCAATCAATCTCTTCCTTGCTCGATTCGAAAGGTTCACGATTGAAAAATACTTAGTAGACGAGAGTTTTCAACTCCTGAAAATTGTTGGCTTACGTTTCGAGGCAGAATCCGAAAATCGAATGAATAATCCGACGTGATTGGATTGCAACAGAATCTGGTTATTAGGCCTCACCCTTTGCTTTTGGTAGGAATGGACGATGTATTGAAATTTACTTCGGGCCCAGTACCAATATATGACGTGATCTGCAGTAGATCATGAATGACGAGGACCTTAGCTGAGAAATTCATGAACCCATCAGATACCAACAGGCGAGTTACCAACTATTCAGTTTCGTCCGTTGTGTACGTAATATTTGATATTTCATTATTTAACATCTTTGTTTAGGGGGAAGAGGAGCTCTCTGTCCAGGCTGTAAAAATTCGTCTAGAATGCTATCGAGTAGGTTCAGTTACCCCGGATCTACTCGACCGAGGCGTCATTTAAGAAAATTATATTACTTAAACTAGGCATTGTTGATAAGCCAATAGACGTGCTTGGCTGTCAGCTGTAAGGCGCACAGAATTCACCTTGAAGTTTACATGATTAACATCGCCACTAGTTCGAAGTTTGTCATTGTCTACCCAGCGCGGTCATAGTTGATCGTTTTCTGCACATTGTTTGTTTTAATTTCAGATCGACGCAGGCACCAACAACAATACCTCTGGAGCGTATTGAATGACCCCAGTACGACATCGGCCTTGTATGGAGGTGATTCGCTATTCGGAATTCAACATTCGTTGTTGTGTCCTGTTGAATCGGTTTGAGTTGTTTGATTTTCAGGATTTTCCTGAAGGCGCAATTCTGCAATGTGGACACGAACTCATTCATGATGCACTGAAAAACGACATTGAGATTTTGAATAACTGTACTACTGTACTATCTACAAGTAAACAGTGCAGATTGCAGTAATTAAGCCATAATCATCGTTATCTAAGAGTTCTAAGTCAACATATCACAGGTAAAATCACAACACAGAAAACGCTGCAACGTTCTCCCATCATGCTTTGCCAACGTGTACAAAGGTCTGCTCTTAGGATCACTCCTGGCTCTTTAGTACACATAGGATATAAGTTACCTCAAAAACGTCCATATAATTACTTCGGCCAAAGAACGGAGAGTTGAAATATTGAGGGTTGTTGCGAATTGGCCCTTCTGACTCATACAATTTGTCATAATCCAGCTTTTTGTTATTTTTCTGGTTTTGTCTACTTGTGTGCTTGGGTTTCCCTCAAAAATCTGCATTTTTCCTTCAAAAAATGTAAAGAGTCAACCAAGAATAAGGAGTGGCGAGTAGTGAATTAGTAGTGGGTAGTGACTCAACTCATTTAATGCTATGCAAAGCAACTCAGACAGTTGTATTATGCCTCGTTGCTTGGCTGATTTCATGACAGCTGAAGAGGTATTTTACTGACACATCTCTTATGATGTAGGTTGTGGAGCAACTACGTACCTGCTTTTTTCATTAGATGATGAAATAAATCACTTACGTCAGCATTCTATAAGCTTCCCTCCCCCTTTGAAAGCGTTAGCTAACCACTAACCATCCCACCGCTGTATAGTTGCTTACGTAATTTATGGTTCGTCCATTATAAGACAACATAAATCGTTCATTAGCGAATTTTCAAAGAAAATGCAATGAGTCCCAAATTTTCAGAACAAGAAGTTTTGAAATTTTTGTAGGCGAATCCATTTCAGAGCATCTTGAATTCATCCCTAAATTTTAACAAAAATTTATAGGTATGTATTTTGTAGGTATATTTGTGTATATATTTGTTTTTTCACTTCAGAGATATATCTGTCCGTGGGGCATGATAAAAATTCCATATTTCGCCTGATCATTCTTATTGCCAAAGAAATAGATGACTTCGAAGATGAGCAATTTTCAAAAATTCTTAAAGGGTCAAATTTGAGTTCTTAGGGGGTCAACAATCGATGAAAACTGCTAAAATTGCGAGCAATTGATATCACTGAAAGTGGTCTGGAAGGTTGGGTAAAGACAGAAAAATAGGTACCATTTCAGTTATTTTTCATGCAGAATAGGCATCAAATTGAGGTTTTGTAGGTCAAAAATTCGTATTGAGGGCTAAAATCAATATTAATTTACCTCACGTCGTGAGGGTGGGTGATTCACGATTTCGATGGTAAAAATGTTTTTCTCAAAAAAGAGTGGGTCAAAAATAATTTTATAAGGGTCAAAAATCGGCAGAATGGCTAAAATCACGAAAAATGATATAGTTTTATAAAAAGTGGTACTATGGTTTCTAGCTATATCATATTTTTACACAATAGCACGAATAGTTCTTTGAAAATTCGCTCTTATAGCCATGCTGCAATGTCTGGAACTTTTGGATCAAAATCACTGCAATTACATAATTGCTATTAAATACCTCGAAAAATCAAATCATCATTATTATTGCTTGTCTATTTAGCTTCCTCGCGTTTAAAATTTCTTAAAGCTTCTATATAAAATTTTCTGTTGATTACACCTTTCTGTGACGCGAGTTGAAGAACTCGGACTCATTTGAGTTCCGCTAATAATGAACCTCCTATTTAAGAAAATTATTGAACTGATAGATTACTCCATTCTGCAAAATCATCGAACCGACCACCGTTCATTACGTACATGTCTACTAGGGAATTATGATCAGATTAGTGCAATAGCTATATTTCGAAATCGGCGTTGAAAGGCCGACTCGGGGCATTCGTGGTCGGGAAGTACGACGTCGATACGTGTTAAATGTGTTAAACTTCGAGAAAACCCGTCGAAAGATCGACTTTTCTCGATGATACGATATGTTAACGGTAACTGAGTCTGGGGTAAGTGTGTTAAACGTCGAATCGAAACCATGCTAATATCGCTTATCGTACAAAATTGCAGAGAGTCAACAACTGATTCTATGATGCGGTTATTCCTCGGCGGTGGGAAAAATGTCCTGAAGAGCATCAATGCATAGCGCTTTGCGACTTTTCTTTGGCATTTTTTCTTCCGACAACTCGACACAGACGTAGATAAATACCAAGCTAGCTGCTCAAACAGCACCTGCGAGTTACGTGCCTGCCATGTTGTTGTCAATGTAGCAGAGTTTATCACAGGGAGATGGTTTACGACGTTTTCGAGTTAATATAATTATTTAACATCAAGAGAACCATGAATACCCCTTCAGATAGGAATAAATGTCAGCAGGTACCTAATCGACTTTTCAACTTAGTGGTGTAATAATTCTCTTAGAGTAGGTACCTACTCGGTGTTGACCGAAGTATAATATAGTAATGTTTTATTTATCCGAAACCCGGACGATAAAAAAAGTACACGCACCGTCAGCAAACCTCCCTCACCTTATCCTCTCGGCGTAACTCGTCCTTTCATTGTTCGAGGAGCATTGAGAGTTTGAGAGTGAGTGGTTGTGAGGGGTAGAGGTGGGCTAATGCATGTGTATTCCCTTCAGGAAGGTTGACCCACCCTCCCCGAGCCCTTTCCTCGCTGCGGATGTGACCTCGCTCCCTGACTTGATTTTTTCTCTTTTTTCCTCTTCCACTTGTTCCACCTTTCTTTCCCATCGGCTCGAGGGGTCCACTTGGTCCACGGCGATCCCTCCTCCTTCAAGGGTAAAGAAAAACCTTCGGGTTGTTAGGTCCAGGAGCGGGACCTCCGGGCGAAGGTAACCCTACCTACGGGGCCCGGTAAACCCGTCCGCTCCCTTCTCTCAGATCTTGCCTTACTTAATCACTGCTGCACCTGCCACCTGTCTGCTCCGCCCTGGGCCCCTCTCTCTTTTGTGTTCGCTCTCGATACAATATCTATATTGTATATGACGCAGTCCTAAGCTCAACACTCAGTCCAAGTTCTCTCCAAGTACTCTGAAATCACATAACTCAATACAGCAGAAAGATTAGATAAGTATTGTTGAAGTTTTAGACAACAGAGGGTTTGCACAACCATTTCTCAAACGTTTCTTCTCCCCTTCTGTCCTTTTGCAAATGAAATACTTACAGTGTGTGATTTTTCACGCTTGGAGCGCTGTAATTTTCGCTTATTATACCTACTTTTCTGCAGCGCTTTATCTACAAATTAACAAAAAGTAAAGCAAATGTTTTAAACAACTTTTTTTAAATTTAGAAAAAAATAATTACAAAAAAGTCTCAAAGAAAACAGGAAAAATGAGAAACATTTTTACTTTTAATTGAATACCTAGTTTTTTAACGGGGCAGAAGCACCCTTTTTTTTATTTTTTTAAAATATATTTTAAATTTTATGAAAGTAGATTCCATCCTGAGGTTTATGACACTAACCGCACTGTCCTACGATAAGGAGGTATTTCTCTATGATTTTCAAAGTTTCCAGAAGTTCTGACGTCATTGCATCCCTCTCGCCTGGGCGGAATCCTGCTGCCCACTGTGACGTCACAACTTCCGGGAACTTCGAAAAATCACAGAAAAAGAACTAGGTACTTATCGCAGGATATTGCGATTGGTGTCAAAGTCGTCAGAATGGAATCTAGTTTCGTTTAAAAAATAATATACACCGCTTTTCTGACCCATGCGCTCGCCCCATTGAACCCCGATGTTACCTTTGGTCTTTAATGGTACCCATCAGATATGTAACTATAAAACTATCAATGCAAAAAGATGTTATATCCCTCAAAAAACAACCCTATCCTAAAAATTGACCGGCATAGAAAAACTCCTCAGCTGCAAAAAGGATTTATATCCATTTTTCCCGCCAAAATAGCATGCCCGATGCTTTGCATCTCGCTCTTGGATGTGCATATAGAAACCTCTTCCTCTTCACCTCTCCCACCATGCCTCCCTCCCACTTTTCTCTGTTTCTTTCAACGTTGTTTGGCGGGGAGCTCGAAATCTCTTTAACGCTGTTTGGCGGGCAGCTTTTTGCCAAATTATGCTTTGCTTCAGCACCTGATCGTATTTTAGAGATCATAACTCGAAATTAACAAAAGACCTACATAAATATATTATTAATCAATTAATTATGACAAACTATACATTAGATCTCTGACCAAAGCAGTTAAAACCCTATAAACTTTGTCAGTTTAATCCAATATACTACTTTCCATTACTTAGTTCTGTTCATGCGTCTGATATTTGGTTCTTTGTTACAGATGAAGAATGACTGAAAGACTCCGAAAAACAGGTATGACCTATAAGACGGCGAAAACAACTCACTGTCGTGCCTCATTAACCTAAGCCAAGTTTATTCCATTAGTAGGCGAGGTCAAAGAAGTTTTTGCCTTATACCAGTCGAACGAGCTATCTCTAGTTCATCTTGACATTCTTCTCGATCTAAACACAGCGTTAACGCTTGTTAGAAGTAGCGTTTTCTAGCGTAGAATGAGGCGTAACGAGTCGTAAAGTCTTGGAATTTAATTAAAATTAGTCGAGAACGCAGTTGGATGATTTATTAGTGAAGATGAAGTTGGCGCTGCATTGTTAAAGTGTAATATCGTTGATCAAGTTTCTTTTTAACGGTTACGCCCATCTTTCCGGTCCTTCAGTTCGTTTCTTAGTGGACTTATGAAAATGAGGTACCAAAGTACCACTTTGCTCTCTTTCCTTGTTATATTAACTCTGGACAGCTCTGTCGTCCTTGAAAATTTCCGTCCTCCTTCGCCTTTTCAGGAAGCGGATTTTGACGTTTTTTCCACGACAGAAAAGTCCGGCCTTAGAACAGTGCCTTGAAAAGAGCCTCCAATGTCGTATTTGCATTTGTTTGGACCTTGTTTTCTGTTGTTGGGAATGAAGACGTAATAAAGTGCTAGCTCCCCTGTTGCTTTGGACGAACTGATTAGGTTAGTGTAAGGAGAGTAGTATGCAGTACAGAATGAATGTACTTAGTAATACACTATTTGGCCAACACAGATATCTAAGACACTGCCTGTCTCTCTATCATTTATACATCTATAGAGATCAGTAACACGGATATTAATGAACTTCCAAGATAAATTCATCGAGAAATCACCCACACCACTGGTAACTGCTCGATAAGAGAACGTGAAATTTAAAAAAATACAATCACATTTTCTTCAATTTTGTGACACCTTGTTGTTCCTGGATATTGATGTATGTTTGTTGCAGGGACTTTCGAAATTCTCGGGATGTTAAAAATATCTTAAAAGTGGATGTGGAGGTGGAAAAGTGGAAACTCCATTTTCATTATCGAAAACGGCTGGTTTAATTTACTCATGATTTTGTTGAATCGAGTGTCTTCTTCCGAGATTGCTTTCGTGATGCCCACCAAGAGAAATCTTAGGGCTACAATAATCCACTGGCCAACAACCTAGGTTGGAATTAGCTAACGTTGGTGAGCTAATTCCATTCTCTCCTTTCGGGCATAAAATATTGTTTTTGCAATGAACATACCGTTATAGGTACAGATAGGGAAAAAAACCTTTAAACGAAATTTCTGAAGTTTCTGATGTATATTTATCAATTTGAGGAGTTGTTATTCCAAATATAAAGACACCCCCTTATGCGCTGATAACATTAGTCTATTCAAAGGGGAAAAAAGTTTCTTACTTAGTATGGAGAACATGGAAAGTACTTTCGCGCGCTAAAGATGTTCTGATTCCTGATAATCAGAATTTTCCATTCAGCTGATTAGAGAGCTAAATTCTCAACAGCTGGTTAGAGCTAAATTTCAACGGAGCTGATCAGCGATCTCAATTTTCGACTCACCTGAACAGGTTGGCTACCTGTTGATTAATATATTCACCATTGATTACATTTTCGAGCAGGTTGTAGATGTTCCATGCTAAGACGTAATAGAACGTTGTTGAATAATTGGCCGCATTTTGGTTTATTATTTTCAATGAAGAATCTTTGGAATCGACGGTGAAAACAAATTTACCCCCCCCCCCCCCCCAACGTTTAAATACCTACGTTTCAACGTAGGTATTTACATTGCATTGGTAAAAACTTACTGCTTGTCCGCCGTATGCGGCATTGACCTTAATATCCATGAACCATATTTAATTAAATTTGGTTTTTAGGTCGCTTTAATTTGGGGTATATAGTGTCCGCGAAGCTCGGCGTTACTGTCAGTAATCTCTAAGCGGGGAAAGTAGGGGTTGCAAATTTCAAAATCACGCTTCGATATCGAGTTTGTTGATCGTTGATATTATTTCATTTGAAAAAAGATTATTACTTTGGATTCTGTTCATAAGTTGGTAATTTTGGTTTACTATTTTCAATAATGAACCTATGGAATCGAGCACGAAAAAAAAAAAAAATCCCCCCCTTAAAATTTGATGATTCACGTTTCAAGGTATGTAGAATCCGAAAATGCAATTAAAAAAATTCTGTCTGTCCGCCTTATGCCGTACGCCGTGCACTTTTCCTAGTTACCATGAACCGAAATTAATGAAATTTGGTTTGTAGGTCCCGTTTGGGGTCTAGTTGGCCCTCAAAGCTCGGCGTTTCTGTTGTCGTCTCTGAGGGGTGAAAAATAGGGGATGAAATTATCTATCCTACGCCGTAGCTCTAAAACCTTCAATAGGGTGAGGTTTTTTTAAGTTTTTAAATTGATCTTGAACTAAAGAATTTTATGAGACCACCCAAAGCATTTGAACGACCAGCCGTTCGTTTGCAACGAAAATCTTCGTCAACATGATTGTGAATCAAATGGTATAAATCCGGCCCAGACATCATCGCTAGGGAGCACCTGATTATAATCACGGATGGCTGTATGAAGTCGAGTTGGTTGTTCTGTGATATTATTTCATTTGAAAAATGATGGATCTTTTGGATTTTGTTGGTAGGTACTTTTGCAACTTGAACAAACGTTGAAGTATAATTGGGTAAATTATTGCACAACGGTAAGTTATTACACAACCGTTTATTATACTATCTACGTAGAATACAACGGTTTACTATTTGCCTTATGCTTCATGAATAACTTCAAATAATTAATTATTGAATTATTCAATCCCGCGCATTTGTATGAAACTTTAATTCCAGGGCCGACTCCAGTCTCGATTTAGGGCTTTCCTGGGGGGAGTTCGAGGGTATTGACCACAGAAAACAGTGATCTACGCCGAATGGGCATCTATAAAGGTAAATAATAAACCTTTGTGTAAAAATTTGCAGCGTTTTTTCATATTTGCTGATAGGTAAAAGTATGCTGTTGACGTCCAAGTTCGGTGAAAACTTGGGAATATGTCGAGGTTCCTACTTAGGTTCAGGTACCATTCCAAAAATGACCGGGTTTGGGATTCACGGGCCCGAAATGGCGCATTACATGAGATGCGGGCGGTGGAAAAATGTATATTTATGTAACTGCCCAAACAGAGCGTATAGTTCGACTCCAGTGCCATTTTTGTCGTGCCTGCTTGCTTGGGTAGGTAAGTTATCCCGCAAAAAAGAACACTTGTAAATCAGGGCCTTATGCCAACATCAATTCAATGGTCTACTCAGAAGGAATAAACCGTTGTTTAGGGACTAATCAGTGTTTTTACTGTCTCGTCAATGTCGTACAGTTAGAGAAATTTCTTACTGATAGGAATCTAACTATTCTACCCTTCGTTTACTCTTGGGGAGGAGGAAAATCTCCCAAATGATTTTCGTGGAATATTTGTCAATGTAGTACTGTAGCAGTGGGAAACAATTTCGTAGAATGATTGAATCGAAGGAGGAAATTTGGAGTTATGCTGTCTCCAAGAAGGGAGAAGAAAAATATGAAAGTTTCTTCTGAAGTGATAAAAAAAGAGGGAATTTCCCAATGTCAAATACTGAAAGAAATAAGATATTGCCACGGACAGGGTGGGAAAAGGGATATTGCTCAGGGGTGATGGTAACAAGTCAACCATGAATATCTTCGCGAAGACTCAGAAACTGTAGAGCGAAGCTAAAGGGAGATCGCGGGCTCTGGATGTAGGGAGGTGAGGGAGGGCCCGAGTGTAAGAAGAAGGAGGGAATCGCATGAGGCGAAGGAGGATTCTCCGTACGAGCAGAAGGAAGGGTTGAATGGGTGTGGGAGACTTGCGACTCCGCCGAGATTACGGTCTAGGGAAAGGGAGCTTTTCGCTGGTTATTGTAGGCCCGTTATGCCAAAGTTATCCCATATAGGGATGGGGAGAGAGGAACCTCTGGGTAATATTACTCCCCTTTCTAGACTCTCCGGGCCTCTCCGGGTGTGGAAGTGGAAGTCGGTATTGGAAGGAGTACGAGGGCTTTGGGTTTCGAGCTCCTTGTTGCTTGATTCCTTGTTTACTTCCTCGGCACCTTTTTTTCTCGTCCTTCCTCCTATAACAAGCTGTTATTGCATACAACTGAAGAAAAAAAAGCTGCGAAGTCCTTGGTGTATTATTCTACTGCATATACCTGCAGAAGTGTTGGCTGTTCATTTATTGTTTCTTTCGTGTACAGTAATTGAAATGCCTATTGTTGATGGTTATACTACTTCTAGTGTTATTTTACAAATTTATGGTGATTTCAGGCCATTTCCTAGTTTTGACCCATGAAAAAAAAGGATTTTGGGAGCTAAACCTTCGTTAAAACCTCAATTCTTCGCTCCTTGGTCAAAATCAACTCATATTCGGTCTGCTCGCCCTAAAAAACACGGAAAACGATACCTCACAAGCTCATGTTCCCTAAAACCTCAAAAAAAATTGTTTACAACCATTTTTCTCCCATAACACCCCTGGGTGTATTCCGATCGGGCTGCAAAGTTTCTGGACCCAACTATGGCCCAAATGGAGCCCATGTGCGAAAGAACCATTTTTTATACTGAAAATGAAGTAGACGGAGATTTTTGAAATCTACGCACCTTGAACCGCAAAAGAAGAAATTTTGAGGGGGTGTTATGAAGTTTTTTTGCTGAGGGAATTCATAGGCGTATTATTTACGGGCTAATAAACCAAAAATTGGAACATAACGATGACTTTGTCTTTTTATAAAGGGAAGATAAGTGTCTGCCGAAACCATTCAATCCTACGCCTTTCTCAGTTCAAAACTGTTCTTATATGTTTGATGCCAGTATGGCAGCCACCATTTTTGTGTTGTAACATTACCTATGTCAAGAACCACAGCTCCGTTATACCTGGCCTCCTAATACCTGGATTGGCAGGATTTTGAGGAGTATCGAAGTTGGCCCATTCGTAGAACTGTTATCGGATCTCCCAAACCTCAAGTGATAGAGACTCAAGGGATTTAATAGAATAAATAAAATACCTACTACCTACTAAATCCAGGGTCTTACACTAATAGGAATTCAGTGAACTACGCAGAAGGGTGATCTGTACAGGAAAATAATGAACCTTTTTTAATCACATACAGCAGTTTATTTCCAAAAATTATCCCAAATTCGCTGAAAAGAATGTGATAGGAACTATGTGTGCAAAAATTCAGCCTGTTCGGATCACATGGTTCAAAGTTTCCTGTTAAATTCTTAACAGGAAAATTGTAAACCATGTTAGTTATGTAGAAGCTTTATTATTAGGTCCTTTCATTCGTTTCAATTTGCACATTGTGTTTTCTGGTCATTACATGATTTATCTTGGAGGGGGGGGTATGATAGCAATTGGATTGTGAAGAAGAGTGGACAAAAAACTGGAATGATGGATACAGAATGAACCAGGATGAATTCACTATCAGTTTCAATCGATTGGAGAATTGCCGCCGTTTCAATCCCAATTAGTAGGAAACACCTCATGTTTTTTTTTTTTTTTTTTTTGCGAAAGTGCAGTTGTTTCGATCCATTGTATCACAATACATGTGGATATGAGTTAAATGGATTCTTGCTGTTAGGCTTCTCCTCACTCCCAGCCTGTAAAAACGTAATTTCCGGTCAGTATGCTAAACGTTTGTCATTCCGCACAGGAGGTTTGTTCGATCGACCGTCGGGGTTGTGTGCACAGTTCCCCACTAACGCTATTGAGTGTTTATGAATCCCTCCCTCCCTATTCATGGGGCGCCCGTGTTATTGGATGTTTTATAAGTTCATTCTGCTCCGCTTGATGAGCTCCTCTGACAACATTGTGCTCAATGGAACTTGTTTATGCTTTTATTTGATCCTGGGGAGAAACCGCTGCAAATGGGCTAGGTATATTTGCTTTTTTTTTTGTTCTTAACCGGAAGTATATTGCTTAAACTTGAAATAAAGGCTGTTCATTACAATCACCATTCACTACTCGATTTACTGTCAACCAAATAAAATCTGCAAATAAAACGCTGCAAAGTCCTTGTCACATGGGTTTATTATTCTATTGGACATACCTGTGTTGGCTGTTCATTTATTGTTTCTTTCGTATGCGACAATTGATGGTTTCCACTAATTTTGGATTATCATCATTATTATTACCATCATAATATTATCTTTGATCATTGATAGTGTCGTTGTTGTCTTGATTCACCTGTTAATACTACTTCTAGTGTTATTATAAAAATTTATGGTGAGTTTAGACAATTTCCCAGGTTCTTGACTCATAAAAAATTAATTTTGGGAGCTGAAACTTCGTTAGAATCTCGGTTTTCCACTGTTTACGCAAAATAAACTTCATATTTGGTATCATCGCCCTAAAAAACATGGAAAAGGGGTTACCTCACGAGTGAAAGTTTACGGGACTTTAAAAATATCTAATTTTGCACAAATGTTTCACCCACAATAACCCTGGGTGTATTCCGATCGGGAAAGAACCTACAGGGCCCAAACGGAGCCTCGTGCGAAAGAACGACGGTTTTACACCAAAACTGAGGGTAAATTTAAGGCTGAAACTTTGTTAGAACCTCTATTTTCGCTCTGATCAAGGTCGACCTCACATTCAGTCTCCTCGCCCTAAAAAACATGGAAAACGGTACGAAAAATGATGCATTGAATTTTTGGAATCTACGTACGCACGCACCTTGAAACGTAAAACAAAAAATGTTGAGGGAATGTTCAACAAATTTTTTGCTGAGCGAATACATAGATGTATTATTCACAGAATAATAAACAGAAAAAGCGGGTGATTATGCTTGAAGTCCTGAGCGCACTTATTGGCTAGAGATACTACAGCCTCCTTCAGTGATGATGTCACAAGCTCAGCAACACTTTTTGAATGCCTCGATTTTAAAAGCCTGTTTCTACTCAAGAAGAATTTTCTTAGGCCGCCTAATCCCTCGTTTCATTGCCATGGCACCTCCCTGACACAACCAGTTACAGTGGTCGCCGCTTATACCGGCCAATTCCGTTCCATGTTCCAAAGGGCTTTGGCCGATATAAGCGTCGAGACGGGCCGGTATAGTCGAACGGTTATTCCGGCCAAACCGCAAAAAACCACGGGTGGTCGGTATACTAAGAGGAAATCAAATAGAATGAATGTTTTCAGACTACATCTCTATCTCTATCTCTATATATTATAAAAACGAATCTCTGTGAGTGAGTCTGTCTGTCTGTCTGTCCGTCTTCCCACGGCCTAACGGCTCGACGGATATCGACCAAATTTGGCACGAATATCCAGTAGGCTCCCAAGTTGTGCAACGTCGCATTTTTAATTCCCTGACCATAGCGGAACTATGGTCGACCATGGTCAACTCCTGAATGGCTTGACGGATATCGACCAAATTTGGCACGAATATCCAGTAGGCTCCCAAGTTGTGCAACGTCGCATTTTTAATTCCCTGACCATAGCGGAACTATGGTCGACCATGGTGTGCTCCTGAATGGCTTGACGGATATCGACCAAATTTGGCACGAATATCCAGTAGGCTCCCAAGTTGTGTAACGTCGCATTTTTAATTCCCTGACCATAGCGGAACTATGGTCGACCATGGTCAACTTCGTTAATTGAAATGGTAACCCCTATTTTTTATCGCGTATTCGTAATCTACGTGAAATTCTATCTACGATCGACCCTTCGGACTACCCCCGCGGTCGACCATAGCGCATCCATGGGGCCCTCCATGGTCGAATCCCGAATTTTTTTTTTTTTTTTTTTAATTGCATTTATTCAAGAATTTTTCACAGCAAAAACAAAAGAACTTAAAAGTCTATAATAAAAAGTACATATGCATTCGAAAACATTACAAGCTACCAATGCTCTATGCTAATACCCCAAAAGAGCAAGCTCGCGCAAGGGGTATGAGTCTTTGTATCCAGCACAAAAGAAAAAAAACAACTTATAGTACCTACCTACTTTAATTCAGCCTCTAATCTGGAAAAATTATACAGTTAATATCTTAGAAATACATAATTAAAACAACACCTATTCAATTATATATAATATATATATATATATAAGATTCAAATGTTATATTTATATTTACAAGCTATATTTCAGGTATGAAACCGAATTGAAATGAGTATAAATTTAAATTAAAAATGAACCTATAAATTTTTATTTTCCCAGAAACAAGGCTTTTAATGCTTTTTTGAATTTATTTAGCTCAGGGATGTTCGATATCTCACTAGGAAGTGAATTAAAGAGCTTGATTCCTCTGTACCCCAACGACCGTTGGCCAGATGAAGTGAGCATAAACGGTATTTTGAGGGCTTTGCGGTTGGCAGCTCTAGTCGCACCCACCACAATATCCAAATTATTTCATCTATTTCGAAGCTTGAAGATGTGGACAAGAGAAACTACCTACGTCAATCAATTTATAAATATCCAAGACTTTGAAATCGTGAAAAACCTTATCCGAAGGATATCTCATACTCTTTTTGAGTAAAATTTTTATAATAGCCTTTTGCGTTTTAACAATAGTTTCCAAAGAAATTTTATATACACCCCCCCAAACCGCCGAACAGTAAACCATGATAGATTGTGCCAATCCATGATATACCATTTTCAAAGACTCAACGGACAGACAATTTCTAATTTCATGGCACATAGGTAGCAGTCTACGGAGTCTGGAATTGACATAATGAACATGTTCGTCCCAATTTAAACACTGGTCAATGATCACTCCCAAATACCGAATTTTGCGAACCTGTTCTATTGCAGGGCATGGGCATCCTGGCAGGCAGTGAGAGTCCTCATGTAGAATCAAACTTTCAATATTAGGCACAGAAGTAGATCGAAGAGAAAAAGCAGTGAAAAACGTTTTACTATAATTTAACTTGAGCCCATGAGAACCAAACCATTTGGTTAACATCTTCATGTCGACTATAGCCGATTCCTTGACTTGTTCCCAACTATCGCCAGAAACAATAAGTGCCGTGTCATCAGCAAAACACGTTAATTTCCCATGGAGCTTCAAGTCAAACACGCCATTTAAAAACAGGATAAATAAAATTGGCCCCAAAATTGTTCCCTGCGGAATTGCGTAAGTGAAAGTTTGCTCATCACTGAGCGTTCCTAAGATTCTCACCCTCTGTTTCCTTCCATCTAAGTAACTTTCCACCCAATCCAAAAAACTAGTTTCAATTCCCATTTTTCCAAGCACATGAACCAGCTGGACGTGTGAAACTGTGTCGAAGGCTTTTGTTAAATCCATGTAGACTACCACTGACTTTCGACCCTTATCCAGTTCATTTATTACATTTTCCACCAAGTACGCGACAGCGTCCTGAGTAGATTTCCCTGTCCTGAATCCATATTGCTGATCGCTCAACAACTTGTATTCCTCGACATATCTTACTAAATACAATTTTGCTGCTTTCTCAATAATTTTAGAGATGTTGGACATGAGGGATATGGGACGATAATTATCAACTTTCTTAGGATCCCCCGCCTTGAACAAGGGAACGACAACTGCAGTTTTATAAATGCTCGGGAATTTCCTACAACGAAAACTTAAATTAACCAGGTGTGTCAAGGGTTTAACTATAATATTCTTCAATTTTTTCAACGTATAAACTGACACTTCATCGAAACCGGGGCTAGAACCACCCCTTAGGCTATCAATAATTTTTATGACTTCCTCATTTGAAACACTAGTGAAATTTAATCCACTTGGCACTCGAGGATGCGAGGCATTTTGCAATGGAGCTTGGGTTATGCTTTTAGCTATCCTTTCGCCAACTTTCGAGAAATGCCTGTTCAAAATATTACCCACTTCAACTGGATCGACATTTACATCAACATTGACTCCCGTTTCAGATGAAATGGAAGACATCCTATTATTTCTCTGACTGTCAATTCCTGCAACCTCCGAAACAACTTTCCAAACTAGTTTTGAATCATTACCTGTATCCACCAATTTACTCTTATAATAAGAAAATTTTGCACTTCTGATTAAATTGCTCAACGGTGTACTCCTGAATGGCTTGACGGATATCGACCAAATTTGGCACGAATATCCAGTAGGCTCCCAAGTTGTGCAACGTCGCATTTTTAATTCCCTGACCATAGCGGAACTATGGTCGACCATGGTCAAATTCGTTAATTGAAATGGTAACCCCTATTTTTTATCGCGTATTCGTAATCTACGTGAAATTCTATCTACGATCGACCCTTCGGACTACCCCCGCGGTCGACCATAGCGCATCCATGGGCCCCTCCATGGTCGAATCCCGAATTGCTCAACGGATATCGACCAAATTTGGCACGAATATCCAGTAGGCTCCCAAGTTGTGCAACGTCGCATTTTTAATTCCCTGACCATAGCGGAACTATGGTCGACCATGGTCAACTCCTGAATGGCTTGACGGATATCGACCAAATTTGGCACGAATATCCAGTAGGCTCCCAAGTTGTGCAACGTCGCATTTTTAATTCCCTGATCATAGCGGAACTATGGTCGACCATGGTCAACTTCGTTAATTGAAATGGTAACCCCTATTTTTTATCGTGTATTCGTAATCTACGTGTGAAATTCTATCTACGATCGACCCTTCGGACTACCCCCGCGGTCGACCATAGCGCATCTATGGGCCCCTCCATGGTCGAATCCCGAATTGCTCAACGGATATCGACCAAATTTGGCACGAATATCCAGTAGGCTCCCAAGTTGTGCAACGTCGCATTTTTAATTCCCTGACCATAGCGGAACTATGGTCGACCATGGTCAACTCCTGAATGGCTTGACGGATATCGACCAAATTTGGCACGAATATCCAGTAGGCTCCCAAGTTGTGCAACGTCGCATTTTTAATTCCCTGATCATAGCGGAACTATGGTCGACCATGGTCAACTTCGTTAATTGAAATGGTAACCCCTATTTTTTATCGTGTATTCGTAATCTACGTGAAATTCTATCTACGATCGACCCTTCGGACTACCCCCGCGGTCGACCATAGCGCATCTATGGGCCCCTCCATGGTCGAATCCCGAATTGCTCAACGGATATCGGCCAAATTTGGCAGCAATATCCGGTAGCCTCCCAAGTTGAACGTAGGTGCATTTTTAATTCCCTGACCATAGCGGAACTATGGTCGACCATGGTCAACTCCTGAATGGCTTGACGGATATCGACCAAATTTGGCACGAATATCCAGTAGGCTCCCAAGTTCAACGTCGGAATTAAGTACGATACTGCGTACAGCGAATCTCGGATAGCGAGCGAAGCGAGCGGTCATGCTAGTATTTATTTATAAAAGTTCAATAATATCATCAAATAATACATAACACATACAGGGTGTCCCACGAACTCTGCCGGTTTTCAAAATGCAATACTGCTGTCAAATTTATTGCTCCGAATCAATAATGCTATCATTTTAATGAATCCTATAATTCCTATGATATATTATATTTCATATTTTCATAATCATTACAACCTCCGGTTCAAAAATGAAAAATAATATTTAGCGTTTTACCTCCTTCGTTATCGTGTATTTCGAATTCCCTTTTTTTTCTCAAATAGCCCATTCTTTAAAAACATTTGTTTAGATTACCCTCTTCTCTAGATCCTTTCCGCAAGACCCTGGGTATGAATGTATGTGGCTTCCGTGTTGAAGCATGGTAACCTCTGAAAAATTGAGGAAAATCACCAAAAATCAGTATTACAATGCTGGAGAGCTCAAATGGTTCTCATTGGAGACAAATGTTGACTGTCTCCACTTTTCTTTTGGGTAGGAATACGAAAACCACTTTAATCGGTAACAATGGGCAAAAATTAGAATTTTTCAGTTTTGTTTTTAAAAATAACCACTGGTAAACTATTTTAGGTAGATATAGGTATATAGGGTTTATCCGGGCTCAGCGTAAGAATTTTTTATATTTTTCATCTTCTGCTTATTTCGATGGGTTATCATCGAAAAATATTTACCTAACCCAAATTCCCGTTTCGTATCCATATTCATTACTCAATTGAATAAACTGAGCAGTGACCTTACTCAGCACTTACGCAGTACAACCTAATTGATTTCAGATTTCAGTTTATGGGAATCCGAAACCAATTAGGTTGTACTGTGTATGTGCTGAGTAAGGTCACCGCTCAGTTTATTCAATTGAGTAATGAATAATGTAAGTTATTTCCGTTAGGTATTATGGTAATCTGACCATTGACATACGTTTCCCTCACAATTTCATTTTAATTAAATCCTGTGCATCAACATAAACAAATATAATATGTAAAGGTAGAAATATCGGTTCCATTATAGTCTGCCTACAACATTTTATTTCACTTGTATTAGTGTTGGAGTTTGTAACTGGCAGAATAACTCACGAACGGTAAGAAGAAGAAGTGGCGCATCACTTCTTCTAAGACCATGTGCCTCCGAAGCGTGTCACTAGTAGATAAGGGTCAACAGTCCCGATGAGGCAAAATGTGTACCTCAGTTTTCCGGTAGCAGAGTTAGACAAGTCAGAACTAGCGGTGGTTCCCTGGTGAATACTGCTAAGGGTAAACATCATTTCCTAATGTTCTGTTTTGGGGGAAAAGCCCTTACGAATCGAATATCGATCAACAGTGATGAAAGAGTGGGGCGGGCCCCGTTTTCTTACACGAAACCACTTCGTGAAACTACACTCCATGAATGCCTTAGGCCTCCACGTTCCTCAAACGGGGTGACACTCGATCCCTTAGAGTCTATTAGGGAATGGGGTTCCGTAAGGGTTAAGGGGGACCGCAGTTTGATGATGCAGGGCCTTGCGGGAGTGTCAGGTGTCAAGACCCGGCCACACACGAGCCCTCCTTCGCGAGTCAGCTCCCCGACTTCATCGGCTTCTTTTTTTCTTCTGTTCTGTATTATTTCGGGTTTAAGCAGTGTAAGACTATACGTTCACCGCTCGGACAAGAGCGAAACCGCGAATGATGAGCCGACCGGTCAGCTGGGAGCACCCGCCCCTCAGCTAATGGGTTTACCAAGTGTGCTCGTATCCTAATGCTCGTTCGCGTGCTCCTTACTATGTCAGGTTATTCGGGTTATCCATGACTTTTTAATTCGGTTTATTATTCTGTGAATAATACACCTATGTATTCGCTCAGCAAAAAATTGTTATAACAACCCCTCAACATTTTTTGCTTTACGTTTCAAGGTGCGTGCGTACGTAGATTCCAAAAGTGCAATGCATCGTTTTCCGTACCGTTTTCCATGTACGGAAATTCTAATTTTGTCAGACTAACGTGTTGTATAATTTATTACAAGTTGAAATTAGCAACGCAGTATTAAACAGTTAGTCTGATTTTCATGTTTATATAATTACTAGTTGAAATTAGCTACGCAGTATTAAATAATTAGTCTGATTTTCATGTTTTCCATAATTGCTGTTCCATAAGTAGTCCAGTAATGCTCTTATTTTACACTACTCACCGAAATAAGATTGCTCCAATGACCAAGATAAACTCCGGGAAGCAAGTTGGCTTTTCCACAGAATTAACTTTAAATGTGTAATGTTTAACGTAATGTGTAATGTTAAGCGTTGAGACAATCCATATAACGACATAATTGTGACACATTTTAAGAGAAATTTGGTCCGACATCTGATTTTCCGAAAAATCAGATGTAACTCCAAGTTATTTGGAGTTTTGATCAGTCCTGAAGAGTGATGGTGGAAGGGGGGGGGGGGGTCAAATTTTAGTTAAAAAAAAATGTATACCTTAAATTTATTGCTTCGCACAACATTCTTAGGAATCACCAATGAAAATTTACCTCTTCCTGGAGACAAATTCACGCCCGTTTCGAGGAGCGGAGGTGTAGGTAATAATTTCTCTGGAGATAAATAAAGTTGATTGGGTGTTTCTTTTCCTTTTACATCTTTCTCATTTTTAGATTTTTCTTTTTTCTAATTAAAATGAAGAAAAAGAAGGGGGTAGGAGGATATTTAGATTAAGGTCATGATAAATCGCCGACTAAAAATAATAGAATCTAAATTAAAAATCGCAAATGGTGCAGAAGGTTGAATGTGCTCTGCGGCGTTGCATCCCCGCCCTCCGACTTTTCCTGCTTCCCTGGGCGTCACATGCAAATTGAAAATATTTCATCCCCTCCACCTCAACCCCTCCACACTACCACGTGTCCCATCGCATCACTTCCCTCACCTATATTTACGGTGTTGCTCCCCGCTCGCGACCGCCTCTTTTTATTTATTTATTTATTAATGAATTCCTGTTGTGATGATTTGTGTGCCGGCGCGTTTTCCGGAGTGGTTCTCTAATTCAGCTGCCCTCTAATATACTACAGTTACCCCCTCCCCTCCGCTCATCACCGATTTCCATCGGAACATTCTCGTTTTTCATCCTGCTTTTTTCCCCTCGGTCAAACAGCCGTCCGCAAGTTGCATTTTTAATGTTTAAGGGAAATGAGAGGTCCACATTGTGAAATTTTATTGATGTGCCGCTGTGGAATGGTTGATATCTCACTATCAGGTCTGACGAGATCAGTTGGAGGAGTACCAAAAATTTTAGATACTTGAGATGGATAGCTTGGAATAAACAATTCCCAGCAAGGTAATGGGAGGGAGAGAAGTTTTTTTATTCAATAGATCTCTTCATCAACCCAGTCCTGCTTATTGCGCGTCATGCCTCAACCGGTTAACGGTTCCAAATAGTTATGAATACCGATATCACGTGACCTCAGGATCGTATTTATGTTCCAAATGAAACCGTGTCAAATAAATATAATAATCTAGTCAATCTGCTTTTCATTCTAACTGCTTTGTTCTATTGTGGCATGTACAAATTATAATATTGTGTAGAAAACATTTTGAAGGGGACCGACTTAAATGTAGTATAATCACCATCTTCATCAGATATCAAGTTAATTTTGCTCCCAGATTCTATTGACTTGGAGGAGAGCTCATGTGCTTATTAGACCACAAGTCGCCACCAGTAGGTATTTACTCGGACCTTATTATAATAATGTTTCAAAGCATCTCGAAGAAAACTGAATTAATGACAGATCTTCCGTTATGCCTCATACTGAACAATCAGACATACGGATGGTTTGACGGGTGAAAATGCTAATGATGTTGAACCTCAGATAGAGGGGAAGGTAAGGGAGGTGTTCGCTTTGGAAAGAGCTGGCGAGACGAAGATTACTTTTAAAACATTCTTTCGATTCAGGGCTTTCAGAGCAGCTCGAGGCGAAGTAAACTGTGACCACCCGACCCCACCGCTTTGCGCTAATACAGAGGGGAAAAACCGCGTTGCTTGGCATCAAGTTAAAACAGGAGTACACCTGGTCTTGATGAGGTTAATAATCTAGTGCGACCTGACGGCGAGGGATTGTGTGGACCGGTGGGAAGGGGATCCCGTTTGACGGGTTGAAGAATTCGAGAATTCCATCCACTTCTTGAAAAGTTCCTCAGGTTTTGAGAAAAATCTTCCTTTTTGACCTCAGAGCCTATTATAATTTCGACGACACCATTATTGAATTAACGAGCTAATTCCACCCGAGGGCTCGTTCAGACCAAAGCTGAATTTCGTTTACCTTAGTTGGCTGAAATTTCTTCGGACCCCAAGTACTTCATTATGGTGAACTAATTATGGTGTATTAACACTATTATTATGCAACATTACCTGGTTATTGCAAGGTAGAAACGCTGTAGATTGCACTGAGATTCTACAGATCCACAGTTCTTTCGAATTTCGACTACGGTTGTTCACTGTACGGCCAAGCTTCCACCCTTAGTTGTTTGGATAAGGTACAATATAGATGCCTCAGGATGTGTGATGGTTATTTTCAGTTGTCTCCTATAATTGTGCTCATGCAATAGGAATGTAACGAGCCTCCACTGTGGCTACGTCATTTGCTGTCCGACAAATTTTGGTTTATTATTTTCAATAATGAACCTTTGGAATCGAGCATGAAACCCCCCCCCCCCCCCCCCTCTAATTTGATGGTTTACGTTTCAAGGTATGTAGAATCCTAAAATCGAATAAAAAAATTGCTGTCTTACCATGAACCAAAATTAATGAAATTTGGTTTGTCGGTCCCGTTTGGGATCTACTTGGCCTTCGAAGTTCGGCGTTACTGTCTCTAAGGGGAGAAAAATAAGGGTTGACATTTTCAGAACGCCTTAGCTCGAAAACTTTCAATAGAAGGGTATGGTTTTTTTTAGAGGCTAGCGAATTTTCGAAGAAAAGGAAGCTATTGTTCTCGGTCCAAAATTTTTAAAACTCGAATTTCCGAAAGATTTTTATACCAAAATCCGTTTCAGACCATCCTGAATTCCCTGCCGAATGACACCAAAAATTATATGTATATATATATATATTTATATATTTATATATTTATATATTTATATATATATTTATATATGTATGTGTCATTCCAGACGATAACTCTCGAAAGAATTGAGATAAAAAGTTCAAATTTGCACGAAAAATCTGTCTTGGCAATCGAAAGGCTAAGTTCGAAGATGGGCAGAATCGGGTCACCCTAAGGGGGAGTTTTGGGGAGTTTTAGGGGGGGGAAATTACCCATAAATTCCCAAAATGAAAAAGTCTGACAAGTGACACCTCATTTTAAAGGTTTTTGTACGCTGAACACGATGGTGAAATCAGAATTGCGATATCTCATTCCATTCTCAAACTGGAGCACTTTGAAGATGAAGGAACGTGGTTATTTCTTGAGATGTTCTTCCTGGTTCGTCTGCTCTAATCTGATAACGGAATGGGATATCGCAATTCTGACTTCACCATCGTGTTCAGCGTTGGAAAATCTACAAACCGAGGTGTTACTCGGCAAAAAATGGAACAAAAAATTTGTTACGTACCCAATACCTACTCTTCTGGTATTCAAAACATTTTTGATTTCCCCCTCCCTCTCCTTCCACCCCAAATTTTACTTTGCGTAAAACTACTCCTGTTTTAATTTTGTATGGTATCAAGTTGGGAAAACATTGGCCGAAAATTAATTTTCAGAAAATTTTAGGCGGAGGAGGAAGATGCCGAAAACTTCGAAAATTCGCTCTTATAGCCATGCTGCATGACTGTGGTTTTTTTAAATTGATCTTGAACTAAAGCATTTTTTTGAGACCACCCGGAGTATTGTACGACCAACCATTCGTTTGCACCGAAAAGCTTCGTCAACATGATCGTGAATCAAACTGTATAAATCCGGCCCAGATATTATCATTGCTAGGGAGCACCTGACTATAATCACTGATGGCTGTATGAAGTCGAGTTAGTTGTTCTGTGATATTATTTCATTTGAAAAATAATGGATCTTTTTGATTTTGTTGATAGGTACTTTCGCAACTTGAACAAACGTTGACGTGTAGGGTAAATTACTACACAACGGTACATTATTACACAACGGTAAATTATTACACAACAGTTTATTATACTATCAACGTAGGAAGGGTATCTATACAGGTAAATTATTACAAAACGGTTTATTACTTACCTTATGCTTCATGAATAACTACAAATAATTAATGATTGAATTAATGACAAATAACTACAAATAGTGATTCCGGGGCCAGCTCCAGTACTCGATTTAGGTCTTTCTGGGGGAGCTCGAGGGTATTGACCACAGAAAACAGTGATCTACGCAGAAGGGGCATCTATACAGGTAAATAATAAACAGTTGTATAGTAATTTGCAGCGTTTTTTATTCGTGCTCATGCTCTCTCGGACTATCTCCTCGGTAAACTGCATAGGCTCAATGAGCACGAGTTACTTTGTAATTTCTGGATAAGGAAACCTTCCCTTCTCTTGTCAGGACCCGATGGCATTGAGGTCTGAACACTCCAGAGGTCCTTGGAGGCATCGGAGGAGTACCTACTGCAGCTCATGGCGGATTGCCTCTGTGTGGGCTACTTCCCAAATGCTTGGAAGAGTGCAGCCATCTGTGTCTTCCTGAAGCCCGGCCGCCCGGCAGAGGACCCAGCCTCGTACAGGCTAATTTCCCTCCTCCCCATCGTCGGCAAGGTACTAGAGAAAATGTACCTAGCCATGATTCAGGCCAGCGAGATGTATAGACCCCACGCGCATCAGTTTGGATGCATCAGGGACCACTGACGCCTTGGTCACATTGAGGGACAGCGTACAAAACGCCAGAGAAAACGACGCCTTTGTCCTTTTGCTTGACGTAACCACAGCCGAAGTGCTGTTATGAAGCTATCTGATTTCGTCGTGGGGGCCGACTTCAGTCATATCCTCATGGAAATTTTGGAGATGGTTTTTCTCATGAGAAGGGCTGGGCGGCGCGTGCATTTCATATGGACAAGGTCGCATATGGGTGTCAGGGGAAACGAGATTGCCGATACCATGTGCACGTCAAAATGGAGTGGACCTTGATATACGCGTTCCGTACACCGACATCTACGCTGGTCTCTATAAGGAAGTTAAAGCCCAGTGGCAGAAATGCTACGATGAAGCCAGAGTGAGGACCAGATACCGAGAGTGCATTCCTTGAATTGGGGTCAAACCTTGGTTTGCCCAGTTTGAGCTGGGTAGATCTGAGATAAGGACAATTGCCCGTTTACGCTCAAATCATTCGGTATGCGGAGTTTACCTGCACCGAATCGGCCTTCCCAGCTTGCCAACGTGCACAGAAGATGACCTTGAGCACCGATTCATGGGTTGTCCACGATTCAGCGAAGCCAGGCCCAGAATGCTTTATTTGTTTGGTCGGCATGTGGAGAATCCTACAAACTTTTTCCAAATTATTCATTCAAGTAGTTTGTTTGTTCACAAAGTGATTTATTATTTTATTCGAGAAGTAGGTATAAACATTTAATCTAAAATATGTATGTAATATAAATCGTAAATATAACTAACTCATGGCTATGGCTAACTGCTAATGTCAATTGAATTCATAAAATAAATAAAGACGCTGCAAGTTCTCTACAGTTCTTCAGCGAGTTAGTTCTCCCCATACGTGAGACCATACGTGAGATCATCGGTCAACCAGAGTCTGTCGTTGAGCGAATTGATCAGAAAGATCTGGAGTGGTATGGTCACCTCAGACGAATGCCGGAAGACAGATGGCCTAAAAAGCCATTGAAAATTGGTCGCCAGAGGGTCAGAGGAAGAGAGGTTGTCCGCGCTTAACATGGAGGGAGGTATCGTCAGCGCCATGCGAAGCTGGAACCTTGATGACGAGCAGTGGGAGGACTGACGTTTCTGGCGTCAGGCTGTTAGAGCCAACCGCTGACAAGGGGACGCACGCCCCTTCAAAAGTAAAGTAAAGTAAGTTAATTTTCTATACGCAAGACCCTGGAAATGCCCGTAACTATGCTGCTGTGCTGGAATTCATAGAAGTCCGGCAAGATTCGTCTCTAAGATTCGTATTTGCGGAAGTCTGGTAAGATTCGTCTCTAAGATTCGTATTTGCGGACTTGTAAAATTCCCCTACTTTCGATGTTTCAATATAAATTATTTATCCACGTAGTATTTCGTAATATCATTTGTGAGGGGCTTCAAACTGTACATAAATATAAATCAAAACAGGTGGTAAGGACAGGTGGATTATGCAGTTGAAACTTAACATTACCATTCGGTATGAAATGCAGTGTACTTTATGGAAAGGTCATGTACAAAAAGAAAAACTCAACATAAATAGCATTGAAGTTTCGTACATTCTAATCTAGTATAGGGTAGCTTATCGCTCATCTTTGGAGCGTTTAGATGCGGCTCACATGTCTTACGGCATACGATGCTATTGATTAGCCGTTCAAAATGAAGGAGCAAAGTCAGTAATCCTACATATATAAAAGTACATTATTAACTGAAACTAAATCGCATTCGGATAATTGTAATTTTGAAACTGTGTGCCTAGTAGTTGACTGACTGGCGGTAGGCGGCTGCTGTAAAAACAGTTGAAATATTTCCACTAGGTGTGGTAGTTGAAAGGGGGCGTCAACTAAGACAACGCATTAGTCAACTACTCCCTCCACGTCATCTGCCTAAACTCCAAGAATGTTTGGCTTCAACTGTCGCCTCCTTCATGGCCACCACCAAAATCGAAACTACTTCAATGGAGCAAGTTCCATGGGAACTGCATCATTATTTAATGATCCGAATGATGGATCTCACGTTGATGAGGGGTGCCCTATTGCATTCGATTTCAGGACAACCTGTAGCCAATAGAAACAAACCACATAAAAATCCGTCAGGTTCGAGTCTAGTTCAGGAAACTAGGTTGTGACAGTTTTAGTAAGATCATGCATGACTCACCAGTTATACTTTTCAGAATTCTTTGACGAAAAACAAGGCATTAATTACATTCATAGCAGAAGTTCTAGCTCAGGTCTATTCCCAAATAGAGAAAAGAGATGCATTTTTGAAGAGAACTACCATTAGGTAGTTTTAAATATACGTTCATGGGTTAATCCTGGAAGGTATCAACCTCCCATAGAGCTTCCAGTAGTATGCCGAAAAAACTAAAGGGTTTGTACTATATTTGTGCTAATGAAACTGTGAAATGATAGTTACACGATGTCCCGAAGTTCAGGGGAAATTTTGAGCTTTGCGACGCGTTGTTGTTCATTAGGTCGCGTCACTAGATTTCCGACTTGAAGTTTTCTGTCTCCTTGTAAAGTTCTAAACAGTTCTTAGTAATATAAGTCCGAAGCTCGGAAATCTTTTGTGTACGTGAGAAAAATTCTTTCTATAGCGAGGGGACGGCTTACGGCGAAATGAACCCTCCACCTTCCCTGGTGGGAGGTGTAGGAGGCTGCAGAAAGGTACTGAATAATATTAAATATGCGTGCAATATTGGAGAAAAAATTAAAAATAAACATGAAAAAAATCCGAGATTTTTCATACACCACGCCGTGAAACCAATATCAAGAGAGATGGCCGGTACCTTTGAAGGGAAAAGGGATCCATTTCATATTGGCTTTTTTTCTTTTAGACTGAATCTTCTTGTAATTACTTGGTGGAGGGTATGAGGAAGATGAAGGACCCGAAGAAAGGTGGGAGGGTTGGAAAGTTTTTCAACAAGATTTTTCCCGTTCTTTCTCTAAATGACGACGCGGAAAGAGATTCCGAGAGATGGTGTGGTTACATTTAAATGCGAAGGAAGCCGGTTTTTTTCCGTCCCAAGCTCTGACCCTTTCCTTCATCTGTATGCCATTAAGGGTCGGAAGTCGTTACTTGGATGTCCCAAACACACCTCCATCCTTCCTATACGTATATCCCTCTTCCCTCTTTCAAAAAACCTTATGGAAAAAGCTCCCTCCCCCTTCCCTCACGAAAAATGGGGGGGACATTTTTGGAAAGAAAGAAAAAAAACCTCTGCAGTCATTAGCACACCCTGAATCGACAATTAGCCCTCCCGAAAACCACCCTTGTTCACGGCGCGCTGCCCTCGAAATATATTAATCGGCATTTAAATTTCAAGTGTGCTCTCGTTGGTTGTCGGTAGGTTTTGTTGTCCTTTCAGGGAAACGTTGGGATATGGAAGGACGTGGGTTTTCAAGTGAAGAGAGAGAGAGAGGGAGAGATTTTCTCTGCAGTGAATTGCGCAAACCGAAGCTGTGGGCCAGGCCTTCCCACCCACTGATCGTGACAAATGGCCTATTGAGAGCCTACCCTAGGCTTTGCCCTAACATGTGCACCATTAGCTGGAAAGCGACCCTTTTTGTCGCTGCAGACCTCATCTCCGAGTCTTTTTTTTCTTCCTAGCGTCCGTTTTCAAGTAAGGGGTTTGATATTCTGGGTGAAATATAGAGTATTAATGATGCTACGATTGCTGCTGGCCTGATAATCAAGGGTGACTTCATTAATCTTAATTCAGCGACTACTTCTACTTGAATTAGTAAGCTGGACCGTGGGAGATAATCTGCTCAATTAGCCCTGTGTGCTGCTGATGATGATGATGGAACTGCGAGGAGGGTTTTGAAGAAGTGCCATATCGAGTGCTTGAGTATCTCTCAGGAGTCACAGTGGTCGGCTTTCATGATCTATCATTAGTTGTTTTAGTATTTGTTGTATTCCGTATGTATGTATAATCGTAATGAGCTGAAATTTTATAGGTGGGATCTAGTTGGTCCCTTATGCGTTTAGTCAAAATCCAGCCGTGACTTCACCGCGCATGGGCAAACCTGTTTTCTAGAAACTTCTATACATAGAAGACTGAATGAAAGTTGTAATTCGCTGGAATTCGAAAGGTAGGTAAGGAGTGGTACCAAATGAGTTCTACTAAACAGCAACTTGGCAGTTCTGTTTGTAGTACCTATGTTTGTTCACACATTACCTGATTTCAATGAAAAAACATGAATGAGGATTTTGAGGTAGGGCTTCCTGGGGCAGAGGTGGGTGCAGCGCGATATTGTTACGCTTGTTTAGGTTTTGAATTCCTTGTATGATTCGCCGAATCTCCTTGCTCATATAAACATCTGAGTCCCGTCGGGGCCCACGAGGAATAATACCCCTTTTCATCCTGAATTCCACAGGAAATATCTGTCTACGGAGGAAATTCAGATATTGTCCGTATGCATTAGGGCGAATTCGTTCTCATAATTTGTAACTGATGTCTGGTTCGACTCACCTGGCATTATCAGAACCACCTATCTACCTAATTATCCACAGAAGCTTCTGATAGCCTTGGCCTAAATGCTTCAGTAACAGATCTACGTTCTCATAAATGGCATTGCAGTGCCAACCAAATAAAGAATGTGTTCCTACCCAGCATTCCCACAGAAGCTTCATTACAAATTTGAACCTCTTAGGGAATAGGAATGAAATTGCTCTTAGAGCTCACTCAGCTGATCATAGTGGTGGCTGTCTGCCATTCTTACCCAGCAGTCCCACAAAAGCTCCATTCCATATTTGAGCCTCGTGAGATGAAAAGGAGAAAAATCAGCCGCAGAGCTCACTCAGCTTATCACGGCAGGGACCCACTTAGTCATAGTTACCTAGCAGTCCTACAGAGGATTCATTCCAAATTTGAGCCTCGAAGGTAGAAAAGGAAAGAAATTGGTCTCAGAGCTCGCTCAGCTGATCACGGCGGACGTAGAAACCTTCGTGGGCGTGCGCACAACAACTCACCAACTTCTCATCGCAATCGGATGAATGGTATACGAACGCATAAAGGACAAAGAAAGAAAGAAAGAAAGAAACATTAATTTTTAAATAGGTATATAGGAATATGAGGTTATATAGGTAAATAGGAATATGAATTTTCCTCATTTGTGTGTCGTATGCATGATAGGATCGGAGTTTCGAAGGAAATTCAATTATCGCTTCGTTGATAGAGTTTATAAGTTTAGGTTTTAATCGTTCGTTTTCAACAACGAATATTCATTGTTAGATGTGATTTGGTCGATGACTTTATTCGTAGATCGCTGCCGAGGACTACCGTAGTACGGATTTAGGTTTAGTAAAGCCATCAATCCTCGTCTGATACAGGTCTGGTTTATCTTCTAATAACAAACTACCCTCGTTTTTAGTGGAGGATTGATGCATCCAATGTTTCGTCAATACTGGAGAGAGAATGATCCCACACCGTACCAACCTATCTCCTCGCATAATTCCGCTATACATCGGAAGACTCAGTAACGGGTGGGGAGGGAGGGCGTTTTGGTCCATTTGCATCATGGAAATTGATACAGAAAATCTGCATAAACAGGTAAATATGTTTGGGAAAGACTCTGGGAAAATGACTGGATCGACCCCTGTAGCCGACCTGACAGTCCCGAACTCACTATCGTGGGACCATGATTAATTCAATTGAAATTAACCCTCTCTCGCCCGCGAACTCTGCGTCTCATCCCCACCCTGCTCTGTTCTTCATCCCGAGGTCCATCCATGAGGCAGATCCGCCGCGGGATTCATTCCTGCCGGCTTTCACCTGGTTAATTTGAATAATTCCATATAACAGAGTGAGTTGGTGTCCGGAGAAGGCTGTTGGTTTTCAACCCGTAGCGCCGCTCTGCTCCTGTTTGTTCCGCGTCACAGATTAGAAAACCCCCGCCGCGTTCTCACCATTGCCCCTCCGTCATTCCTTGGGTCTTTTCGCTGTGTCGCGTTTTCCGATGTGAACCAATTGGTTTGATAACACCAATCAATAGGTTCCCGTCGGGAAATGTGATCACAGTATGAAGGAGTCTACCTGAATACTCTGAAGATCTATGGATCTTATTTATTTAAGGTTTTAAAACTTCCAGGTATACCTGAATAACGGATCTTGCTGTGGTTCAGGCTTGGTGTTGAATGGATCGAGAGGTAGAGAGCCAAATGACTTTGTGATGAATTTAGAATTTTCATCACGGCGGTGTGGAAGGAAGGTGAGTGAGTGAATTTAGGTAAAGGAGGAAAAGTCGCAGGCGGCTGTAGTCAACCGAACATCTACGACGTTGGAGGAGAGAGAGGTGGATGAGGGAATTTCACCTAGGCGGCTGTAGTCAACCGTTCATCTAGGTGAAGGAGAGGAAAGGAGAGGTCCCTTGTCTAGGCGGCTGTATTCAACCGATCATCTAGACAAGGAGGAGGAGAGAGGAGGTGAAATTCTCAGGCGGCTGTAGTCAACCGATCATCTGAGAGGGAAGGTAAGAGAGAGAAGAGAGAGCTGGTTAGAGGAAGTGTCGAATGAAGCTTGAGCGCCAGGATCCGGGGTTTTATAGTACTTGGGGGCCTCTCCCTCCAGCTCCTTGCAGGGAGCTGGTAGTGGGGCCCCAGGTTGAGTAACCCTGGGTTCTGTCGCCTGTCCCCACTCATATCTTTATTTACGGAGCTTTAGTTTGGCGTTTGGATATTGGTGAGAACTTAATATGATAGGAGTGTTCCCGGGAGGGACTCACGACAGAGGTCCCCCCAGTTTGAACCAATATTGGTGCTGAAGGCGCAAGATGACAGGAGCTGAGGGCTACGGCAAACAAGAGGTGGTCGCTGAAGGCGCAAGGTGACAGGAGCTGAGGGCTACGGCAAACAAGAGGTGGTGCTGAAGGCGCAAGGTGACAGGAGCTGAGGGCCGATGCAAACAAGTGTGTGAGCTGAAGGCGGATCTTAAGTCTAAGAGTAACACGGTAGTATAAGAGAGTAGTATAACATGGTAGTATAAGGCGGATCTTAAGTCTAGGAGTAACATAGTAGTATAAGAGAGGATTAAGATGGTAGTATGAGAGAGGATTAACATGGTAAGTATATAACATGGTGATAAGTTACAGGGGGTATGTACAAAAGATGAGTATTTACATGGAGTATGATATATGACAGAGAGGATTAACATGGTATTTACAAAAGATGAGTATTTACATGGAGTATGGGCAAAAGATGAAGGAGTAGTGATGAGTTGATGGATATGTACAAAGTTTGGTCAAGATCCGTAAACATTTGGCGTTTACGGAAGTGATCGGCAAGGGCGAGATGAGGATGATTGACAATATTTACAAGAATTACAGCGGTTACAATATTTACAAGAATTACAGGATTTATAATATTTGCGATATTTACAACATCCGTGCAAATGTAGGGGAGAAATTGGAACGGGGTGTTGGAAAACCGCCGATTCCTGGGTGGGGGATAGTGTTTTAGAGAAGAAACCTAGGGGTTGGGGGGTGGCGCCGGTGTGTTGATGGAGCACTGCCCCGATGGCCCAATCGGACGCATCGGTGGTGATGGATAGGGGGGCGTGGGGATCGGGATGGGCCAATAGAGCGGCGTCTACTAGGTCCTGTTTGCAAATTTTGAAGGCGGAGATGAGTTGGGGGGTCCAGGTGATGGGGCGGTTGTCATTTTTTTTGGAGGGTTGGGGGATGGCGTGTATGAGTGGTTGTTGATGTTGTGCTGCGTGTTTTATGTGTCTGTGGTAAAAGTTTAACATACCCAGGAAGCGGCGGAGTTCCGTCACCGTGCGGGGCTGCGGGAAGTCACTAATTGCGTGGACCTTGTCCGAGAGGGGTTTGATGCCCTCGGACGAAACTTGGTGGCCGAGGCAGCGGACGGAGGGTTGGCCGAGAACGCATTTGTCCGTGTTTATGAGGAGGCCCTCGGTGGAGAAGATGTCGAGGATCTGTCGGAGATGGCTGAGGTGTTCTTCCGGCGTCCTGGAGGCCACCAGAACGTCGTCTAGGAAGCAGAAGACGAACGGTAGGCCTCGCAGGATGCTGTCCGTATAGCGCTGCCACGTCTGTGCAGCGTTTCTCAACCCGAAGCCCATTTTCACGTATTCGAATAGTCCGAATGGGGTAATGATGGCGGTCTTTTGGACGTCGGGTGGGTGGATGTTAATGTGGTGGAATGCTCGTGAAATGTCGAGGGTGGAGAAAATAGTAGTACCGTGCAGATGTGATGAAAAATCCCGTAGGTGGGGAACGTTGTACAGGTCCGGAGTGGTTTTCGTGTTGAGGCGCCGGTAGTCCCCGCAGGGGCGGATATCCCCATTGGGCTTCTGCACGATGTGGAGTGGAGAAGCCCAAGGGGATTTTGAGGGGCGGACGATACCGTCGGCTATGAGCTTGTTAAAATGTTGACGAGCTTTTGAGAGTTGAAGGGGGTGGAGACGGCGGGCCTTAGCTGTGATGGGGGGGCCGGAAGTCTCAATATGATGTTGGACGGTGGAGATGTGGGCAGAGGGGCGGCGCTGGGGGCGGTAGTCGAGGAGGAGGCGTTCAAATTGTGTGGGGGGGTGGTTGATGGCATGTATAAACCCGGGAATGGGTTGTTTTGTAGCGGGGTCTATCAGGCGCGCATTCCGGACATCGACCTGGAGACCGAAATATGCAAGGAAATCGGCCCCCAGGATCGCCTTCTCCACGTCCGCCACGGTAAAGTCCCACTCGTACGCGAGTCCGTTCATGTGAACTGAGGAGCGGTACGTCCCGTACGAGGGGATGGTGGTACCGTTGGCGGCGTAGAGAAGCTGCCGGTAACAGCGCGCCTGACGACGGAGGATGTTATTGGGGAATATAGACAGCGCCGCCCCCGTGTCCACCAAGAAAGGTACATTCGTTTTCTTGCAGCGCAAGAAAAGTCGCTGGTGGGTAGGCCGGGCGTTTTGCAGGATTGCGGAGGTGGGTATTTGCGCCGGCGTCGGCTGGTCCGCTTCGAAGGAGACGCGGGGTGGTTTCTTGCCGTTCCGGAGGGGGGGAACGGTGGAGCCGGCAGGGGGGCCGATCTTTTTGGTAGGAGGTGGTTTGGGTTTGTCCCGGGGAGGGGGAACGGTAGTGGCGGCGTGAGTGGTGGCCGGAGGGGGTTGTGCCCTGGAGGCGGGCGTGGAGGTTCCGTTCCGTGGTGGGGAAATGGTCGCGGCGGCGTGAGTGGCGGCCGGAAGGTTGTCTGCCCTGTTGGCGGGCGTGGAGGGGCCGTTCCGGGGTGGGGGAACGGTAGCGGCGGCGTGAGTGGCGGCCGGAAGGGTGGTTGCCCTGGTGGCGGGCGGGGAGGGGTTGTTCCGTCGGTGGTGGGGTGAGGGTTTTGGCGGCGCTGCAGGCGCGGCCGGGAGGTTGGCAGCCGTGGCGGCGGCGTAGGAGGGGTAGCGGGGCTTGGTGGTGGCGGTGTGAATGCGGGCGGGGGGGGTTCGGTCATGGTCCCCCCCGTGTTGGCGAGGAGGGGGGCCCGCCGGGTTTACCGGCGGGCGTCCGCGTTTCCCTGCTTGGAGGGGAAGGAGCAGGGGGGCTGACACTTGCGGGCCTCCCCACCGAAGTTCACGTGGTAGAAACACCGGTGGGGGGGGTCCGCGGGGAGGTAGTCAGTCTTGGTGGGGCGTCTCGTAGTGGAGGGGGGTGCGGTCGTTGGGGACTTTCCCCTACGTAGCTCACGGGGAGGGGTGGTGCGTCGCTCCGGCGAGCGCTGGCGTCGGCGGTCGGCGGAGGGGTAGCGCCGGCGATCAGTGGAAGTGGGCCTGCGTCTGTCGAGGGAGGGGTCCGGCTGCGACCCCGGGAGGCGGTGCGGTCACGCAGAGGTGGGGGATGACGGGGTGCGTGTACTTCGCCGACGCTGGCGGCTGCGGCTAAGTCGTGGACGGTGTCCGCGAGTCGCAGAAGGGGCTCATCGGGACCGTCTAGGTGGCTGGCGAGGGCCATCTGTATGGGGTGGGGAAGAGCGCGCAACCAGAAAGTACGTGCGATGTCGGCCGTCATAATGTCGTGCAGCTGGTGCCGCAGTCGTCGGTAGAGGTGGGATGGCTTCTGGTCGCCGAGGTGTTGAGGTTGGGAGAGGGCGGCGACTCGGGCGATTTTTGACGGCTGGTAGGTGTTGATGAGGCGGCTGCGGAGGTCGTCGTACGCAGCGGCGGCGTCGGGGTAGAGATCGGAAGTCTGCAGTAGGATCTCGTAGGGCAGCAACGAAATGATCCGGGAATATCGAGTTTTCTGGCTGCGGATGTTGGCGGCCGAAAACGCTGCGTCCACTTGGAAAAACCAAAGCGCCGGGTCGTGCGTGTAGAAGGGGGGCAGCGACAGAGGGAACGCTGCGGATGCCGTCATGACGTCGGCGGCGGCTGCGGCCGTAGCGGCGGCGGTGGCGGCGGTGGCTGCTGCGGATGCGGAGGAGCCGGGTGGGGAGAGGGTGGAGAAGGGGTTGTCGGCTGCGGCCGTTGCGTCAGTTGTCGCAGCGGCGGGCGGCTGCAGCAGGGACGGCCGGAGGAGCGGCGGCGTCGGAGAGTTCGGGTCCATGTCTGTAACTAAAATTCAAAAATTTGAGGTGGTTTTGAATTTTGAAATTCGCAATCGGCGGGAGCGGAGGTGCGTTGAGTTGAGTGTTGAGTGGTGAGGTTGGGCCAAGAATTGCGAAATTACACTGACTGTTGAAATTTGAATTTAAAATTTGGGACACCGAACTAGACTGGGGCGACACATGAGGTGGGAAGGTGGGAAGGAAGAAGGTTGAGTGAACGTCGGGTTCACCACTGTGATGAATTTAGAATTTTCATCACGGCGGTGTGGAAGGAAGGTGAGTGAGTGAATTTAGGTAAAGGAGGAAAAGTCGCAGGCGGCTGTAGTCAACCGAACATCTACGACGTTGGAGGAGAGAGAGGTGGATGAGGGAATTTCACCTAGGCGGCTGTAGTCAACCGTTCATCTAGGTGAAGGAGAGGAAAGGAGAGGTCCCTTGTCTAGGCGGCTGTATTCAACCGATCATCTAGACAAGGAGGAGGAGAGAGGAGGTGAAATTCTCAGGCGGCTGTAGTCAACCGATCATCTGAGAGGGAAGGTAAGAGAGAGAAGAGAGAGCTGGTTAGAGGAAGTGTCGAATGAAGCTTGAGCGCCAGGATCCGGGGTTTTATAGTACTTGGGGGCCTCTCCCTCCAGCTCCTTGCAGGGAGCTGGTAGTGGGGCCCCAGGTTGAGTAACCCTGGGTTCTGTCGCCTGTCCCCACTCATATCTTTATTTACGGAGCTTTAGTTTGGCGTTTGGATATTGGTGAGAACTTAATATGATAGGAGTGTTCCCGGGAGGGACTCACGACAGACTTGTTGAGGCACCTAACACTAATATTCTTGTCTGATCCCCCTCTCAGTGCCTCCCTCATATCACCGCAGTTGTGGATGGAGAGAGCTACATTTTGATACACTCTGGTAGCAAGGGTAAATAACGCACAATTCCATCTACTGTAGATATGAACATCAATTGACACCTATGGGTTCGCGATCAGATAAATATACTTACCTGTGCTTCCCGAGCAGATTCGGCGCAAACCAGTCCACAGAACATTTTGTTGCCGAATGTTCAATTCTGCGTAATTCATGCAGACCAAGCTATCTAATGGTCCTGACTGGTGCATGTGTTGATCTCCCGCGAGACATTAAGATACGAAAAATACCTTGTTTTCGAATTCAAATACAAACTGAGTGCCCTATTATAACATCCCTCAATATGCCAACTGACCACGTACAAAGTAATGAATCGCAGTTTATCTCTTTTTCTTTAAAATCAATTTTAAATGTAAGAAAAATATAGTAGACTAAAAATTGTAAGAATCGTAATTAAAAGAGTACTACGTAAAAATCTTGAATTCGCCATGTGTAGCAAAACTATTCGAACATTTCTTTTACTTCAGACTAAATCCGTTGGTCTTTGACAAACTGCCATGCCACCATTCCATGCTGATTGAAATTTCACAAACGAATCAGACGAAAACGTCGATTCTTTCTTATTTTGGCGCTTATTAACTTTCGCATAACCGTTGCTGTTGTATGTAAACTTATCGCACAAATGATCGACTGTGTTGATAACGTTTGCGCCAATCATAATTAAAGTCTTATAAATCATACTGTGATTGAATACACTGCATCAAGTGTACCAGCATGCAACTATAATCACTCTCACATTGGTTTCTTTCACATGTCGCGTGTGAGTACTTGCCGTGTTTCGATCTAAGAATAATTTGATTGTTTGCAGTTATTCGCTTTTTCTAAATTTTCAGTTTTTCCGAATGGCTTATAACTTCGATCACAACAGTTAGTAAGCTTCCTTCTTGAGTCAATTGGTCCTTAGAGATAAGCCGGTAGGTATACGTTATTCAGAAATGTCTTTGAGCTTTAGGCGTAGGAAACACTATTTCTATCTACAGTCCAGCTCCATTACATGGGAGTTATGTTGTGCTTACCATTACAGGAGTGAGCTATATCATTATGAGCAAAACGCAGGAGCCCGGTCTAGAGTACTACAAAAATTATCATTGGTTTATCGATTGTAAATTTGAAAAACCTCGTAGGTCTGAGTTTTTGAAATCTTAAAGGTTTGATATATTTTGGTAGGTCTTGATGATTTTCTCATTCAGGTGAAAGCACTTTCCCAGTTTTAAATTCATTTCTTCTCTACTGCTTCGTCAAGAACCTGAACAAGCTGAAACCAAGGACCTTTTTCGTGTCCTGTAAAGTGTAGAGGTTTTGAACTTTTGCTATCGATTTGTGGATGATTTCTAAACAAAACACTCATAGTTTCAGAAGAAACTCAAAAAACCCGTGCTACTGCTGCTGTATGTCTAGAGGAGGAACACTTGATGCTGTAGTTCTGGCATTGAGTATAAGTGAAGGAAGGTACACGAACAGGTAGATAAGAACGTGTTCCATCATGAATAAATTGAGATTCATAATGTGAAAGGTTGATGATAAGGTCCGTCTGAGTTAGTTTAGTGAATACTGGTTACTCCTCATATCGCATCTTTTTGCTTGCTCTATACTTAACAGAACAGGCAAAAATGTGCGATATGAAGATTATCCAGTATTCACTAAACTAACTCATATATGGTGAATAATTCGTAATCTTTCAGATCATAAAATAAATTATGAAAACTCCTAGCATCTCGTGGAACGGGTATATCTATAATAGTCCGGTGAACATTCTGTAGTTCTAATAAGTTTGAATGTCTTCTCAGGTTCACTTTTTTGTTACCCAAGGTTTAGGTGGTAGATGGGGTTTCGTTTGTGTGTGGCCAAGCCGGGTACCATAGCTACCGTCGATAACCCTATAATTTATCCGTGGGCGGCCGCGCTCTGTCGGATGGGGTTGAAGAAGTGGCGTTATCAGCCATCCCTTATCAGTGCCACCTGTCCGGGGCAACTTGTCACCCCAAGTGATTCCGCCATATTTCATATATATAGCGGTTAGGCGAAGCCGGGAAGGGCGGTAAAGACGCAATGCAGCTTTTCTGCCTCATTGCACAATTTCTTGACATGCGGTAGGTAAGAGGCTGAAATGTCTGCATTTTAATACTAGCCTAGAACAACCAGTCTGACTATATCCAAGAAATTTTGGTTCCGAAATGTGAAGCTTCGGATTCTGTCCAACGAGACTAGTAGGAAAGACGTCGAATTTCCTTATAAATAGGTGCACATCTAGTAAACATACTTAACCGTTTGGATATCCGCCTCTTCACCGTAGGAAAGTATTTATCACAGGGCTTACGATTTAAGAGGGGAAAAAATGCATGCATCCTAAACTCCATTTTAAACACTATCTACTCGTTGGTGTTGAATGGAAGAGCATCGTTCTCAGGATTCATTACCTACCGACGGTTTTCCATCCAAGATGAATAAAGCTGAGGAAATATCCTTCCAAAAGATCCCAACGCCAACGTATTTTAGGCCTTGAAAGCTTTTTTCTGGCTCTCATCCCGATTAATAATGATTGATTACTATGGACCGGCACATTGTGGAGGGGCTGTACCGGTTAATGGAAGGCCATAAAAAGGATGCATTCAACCAGCGTAATGGGATGAGCTAGATAAAGAACGCATGGTCGTAATACAATCTCCATGAATATCGTGACTCCCTCTTCGTAAGGATGAGAATGTATTCGTATCGACGAAAAGAATATTAGGAAGAAAGTAAAACAAAACTATTGTATCCTTGTGGAGTCGAGATTTCTCTTTCTAATATTTCGGGATAGACGGCAGTTGGTATAGGTAAGTACAATTCTATGCATGCGTAGCTAATCATTGTGAGGCTTTGGTACACAGTGCCAGGTGCAACACCTACTTCAACGACAGAGCGATTGCGACCTCAGTAATTTGGGTACACTTTGGGAGTCACTATGCGAAGCAACTCTTCTGTAGATCGGAAATAATCTGTTGAGGTTATATATATAAATTTCGTTGACATCATTTTGCTCTTGACTGTTCTTTGGCCACCAGGCTGCATTAAAAGCTGCTTTCATGTCCAGTGACTGCATGAGCACGTGTCGCTTACTGGACACCTCCTGTATGATTTTATATATGACAACTTACAAGCATCAGCAGTGTCTCGTCTAGGCCCATGTCCTTACTGGCGAGATGGCATCAACCCTTCAGTCGGAACATTGGAACGTGTCTTCCGTATCATAAACTTTTCAAATCCTGCCTGGTGTGGAATAAGACTTATTGGTCGATACTTCGATGCGTCTTTCCTGTCTCCTCAACCTAGTTTCTTTAACAGAATTATCGAAAAGTACCTTTTCCTCATCTTGGGACATACCACACTTCAAATAAATTGCTACCACGGCTGTAAGGTTGTAGATATGCAAAACCCTCCTTACAGGGCGGTAATGTAAAGCCCTCTGCTCCTGTCAGTACTTGTATTGTAAAGCATGTCTGCGATATAGTATAGACGTTTTGGCATTCATGTGAGTATCGATGATCATTCGCCTTACTGTTCATAGCTAGCAATTATAGTTCCCAATTATCGCCTGCCTTGTCGTCTAGACATCCTTCTTCTCATTTGACGTTTTAGTCTTCGAGGGATTCCGATTCTGTGTTTATCAGCCTTTATTCAATAGAGGATAACCATGGGTTGGAAATTTGCTGATTTTTACCATATTTTCTATTTTTCATTTATAAAACATAGTAATAAATGGAAGAGTTCGGATGAAGTGCCAAACCGTACTGTTGCGTTAGCCAGGGTGGGTCAACTTGAACGCTCCTAAACAGTAACGAATCTTTCCGTTTAGAAAAAAGATAAAATTATTATTGAGTCTCATCTCAATACTTTCTTTAATAAAAACCAAAAGAAAACCCACTCCACACTTGAGACCGTTGCTGTTATAGTCATAAATAAACTGTGATCGAATGCACTGCAACAAGTGCACCAGCAAGCAACTATAAATCACTGTCGCATAGGTTTCACTCACATGTCCCGCGTGAATAGTTGCCTTGTTTCGATGTAAGAAAAATTTGATTATTTGCAATTATTCGCTTTTTCTAATTTTTCAATTTTTCCTAATGGTTTATACCTAGTCACAACAGTTGATAAGCTTCCTTCTTAATAGTTCCTAAGAGATAGGTCCTACATCTATTAGTTACTCAATATTTTTCTTTAAAATAAAAATTGAAAGAAAAATCCGGGGTACTCCTTGTGACCGTTTACGGTATATATAAATATAATCCAAACGAGTTAATATCTGGTAGATATGAGGATGGGGTATGATGGCTCACAGGTCGGCGTCCCTCTGTGAATGACATCAACTTTACGTTGTACTTTCGTCTGCATATGCACTTTGCAACAAAACAATGTCTTGCTGGCAACGGCATTTCTAGCAGATGTTTTAATTTTTGAGGATTGAGCACTTAACAGCTATAGGATTCCCAAGAAATCGGAGTATTTTCCTCACCCTCCGATTTTATATGTTTTATTCTGGGCTATGCCATGAAATCAAGGATTACGCTAGACCAAAGATGAAGAGAAGGCACGCGAACAGCTATGATCAGTGAAAACAAGATAGCGTGTATATTTATCTCTGTATATAATTCTGTATTATAATTCATTTGCTTAAACTGATTCAAAATATTTTATACTGAGGTACGGGTTGGATACCCCAGATATAGCATTTTTTGAGAATTGCCTGCTCAGCTCTATCAACTTCGTCACAATCATCGCATCAATGTGACGGTCGCAATAATTTATGACGAACACGGCATCACATGCTTTCACCTTTCTAAAAACAGGGGTCATCGGACCGAGGTACCACACTGGAGACATCCACACCAAGATGATGTTGATCATCACAAGAAAATGTAACGCTGCTTAAAAACCTTGAGACTCTCACGGTTTTACAGGAACAGCTGGCATGTTGGCCAGTTCTCCCAAAAACCCTTCGTTTCAGTCAAGTCTTGATGTGAATCCGTGGAGATAATTTTTTCTAATGGCGCTATCTTTTCCGACAAAATGGCGGATTTCTTTTAACGAAATGAAAAATAAGAAAAAAAGTTTTATGTTTTTTCCTTTTTAACTTTTATTTTGGGATAAGAGTTCAAAGGAAAACGGAATGATAGGGATGAAACTTTGTTTTTCTAAACAAAGGGAGAGTGTAGTGTTGATGAGGATTTACTGGTATCAATAAACGTTGTTTACTCAAAAGTTGTTTTTTCTACACGAAGCCCCAGGCGGGTGGGTTGTCCGTGAAATAAGAAACCTATATAAGGGACTTCTCTAACGTCTGTAGGTTAATCAAACTAAAAGCATTCTCTTATAACCAATTTTTTTTCCCTCGATTTTTCCCCTCTTTGACCCTAAGAGTCGGGTGGGTGGATTTTTCGAAGGGCATTGTGTGAAAGCCGCCACCCATGAGCCTCCCCAACACTGAAATACACTCGGATCTTTCCTTTCCCTGGCGAACCTTACGGGAACATGGTTTTCCATCGTTATACGGAAATACTGAGCACTATGCATCGTTCTCAGTAGTTTTGAAGAGAATTCGCTATAACTGGTGCAATGCTTAACAAACGTAATGTTTTTAATGTATGGCAAATGTCTATGAATGGCAAGAAGAAAATGGTGACATTGCCTAGGTAGGGTACATTGCCTGTGGCCTGTGCCCTTACCGACAACATGCAAGTTGATACACAAATGCCCGTACAGACTTGCCAAACAAACAAAGTTATTGTAAAATTGATCAAATAATGTTGGTTTTGAGTTGCGGAGAATGGTGTGTGCAAAATCTCATCACATGCATTATTATCATCAACTTTATGAAACCCATTTACTTCCGATCGATACCTATCGATCGGATCGAGTGGACAACAAGCGTCCGTAGCTTCAAGGAGATTTTTTCGTTTTATTCTTTAAATAACCAAAATTTCAGCTTTGTTAAAAATTTGAATGTTTAATTTTGCTATTTAATTTTTTTAATCATAAAATTTTAGATATTTAAAAAATGGAGTCTGGTATATTATAAGTAGGTAGTCAATTTTCCCCAGTCCCATATAGGTACTTAGTTTATTGGTAACTTTTTTTAAATTACTTACCTGTGTAGTTTCAAAATGTTTTGAGCTTTGAGGTATGACCATTTACTTTAACTGATATAACTTATTAAAGTTACAGTCGTTTATTGACATCATCCTCTATCAGCAGTTCGCTATGCTTGAAAAAAATAATTATATAAAATGCATGATTCAACTAATCAAATGCATTGAATTGCTATCAGACTCGTAATATCAAGCACGATACATAATCAGTGGGTTAACAAATATTTTATAACTATGTCAGCGTTTAAATCATGGAATTCTCTGGCCTCACATTGTTTGAATAGCATAGTGCTAACAAGAGTCAATATTGATGGTTTTATTCATGCATTAGCTTTTAGAAGGGAGTGAGGGCAGACTTGGTTGGCAGGGGGTTTGGTTTACCATCAAACACCGGCTGATGCTCACAAGGGGCGAGAAAGGGGCTTGTAGTCGGTCGATTTTGAAAGCCCTCCATAACTCCCTATAATAAATAGCTACGGAAAAAATTACTTAACATTATGCAACAATGCTGCCGAACTGTTGGCCATTCATCAAATAAGGGCTTCTCATACAGGTGCATGTTTTAATATGATTTTCATCTGGAGGGTGTATATAGGTTAACTATGAAATGACTTCTCAAACGATGTTGAGTTCTTTGCGACTTTGGAAATGGCGATTGGAGGGGGGTGCAGCAAATGTTCACGAATGCGCTTCAAATATTTCATGAGGAAGCCAAGGGCCACACAGTATTATTATTGAGCTCGTCAGTAAATAAGTAAGTATAATAATTGGGATTATAATACAATATCAGCGCCTTGAGGCTCTTTGATCGGTGCCCCTTGAACGATCCCCAACACTGATAAATTACTTTCTTACGGCTCAACCCCATCTTTCCAGCATATACTTTATAAATATAATAGATACTTTCCCTAACCTCGTTGCTTCCAAAATACTCTTACACAGAATTACTGCTTTTGGGGAGCAAAATATTAGTGCTGAAAATCCGGTGAATGAAATGACAAGAATGTCTCAAATTCTTGTCATTTCATTCATCGGATTTTCAACTTAACTGCCTGTCATTGCCAAATTCTCCTGCATAGCTACTGATCCTGGTCATAGGATTTATTCTTCAACTTTTTCAACCATGATGGTTCATTGGGCATTGGCGCAACTCTTCTTCAGGTGTTCTAGGTTCGAATCAATTCAACTTATAATTTTGGACTTTCTTCACTATCTCGACTATTTCTCCAACTCTTCCAAGTATAGTTGGTTTTTTTTTGTCTTTGGGTTTATTATTTTCAATATTGAACCTTTGGTATCGAGCATGAAAGAAAAAAAAGTTAACCCCCCCCCCCCCCCCCTCTAAATTTGGTGTTTTACGTTTCAAGTACGTAGAATCCGAAAATTCAATAAAACCGCTGATAATAAATTATTACACAACGACTTATTGTAGATGCCTGTATTAGCGTAGATGCCTCTTCTGCATAGACCAGTGTTTTCTGAGGTCAATACACTCGAGCTCCCTCCAGGAAAGCCTAAATGGAGTACTGGAGCCGGCCCGGGAATTAAAGTTGCATACAAAAATGCGCGGGATTCAGTAATTCAATGATTATTTATTTGTAGTTATTCATGAAGCTTAAGGTAAATAACAAACCGTTTTGTAATAATTTACCTGTACAGATGCCCCTTCTGCGTAGATAGTATAATAAACCGTTGTGTAATAATTTACCGTTGCGTAATAATTTACCGATATGTAATAATTTACCCAGTAATACTTCGACGTTTGTTCAAGTTGCAAAAGTCCCTATCAACAAAATCCAAAAGGTCCATCATTTGTCAAATGAAATAATATCACAGAACAACCAACTCGACTTCATACAGCCATCAGTGATTATAATCAGGTGCTCCCTAGCAATGATAATATCTGGGCCGGATTTATACAGTTTGATTCACGATCATGTTGACGAAGCTTTTCGGTGCAAACGAACGGCTGGTCGTACAATGCTCCGGGTGGTCTCAAAAAATTCTTTAGTTCAAGATCAATTTAAAAACGCTAAAAAAAACTATACCCTTCTATTGAAAGTTGTCGAGCTACGGCGTTCTGAAAATGTCAACCCTTATTTTTCTCCCCTTAGAGATGATTGACAGTAACGCCGAACTTCGAAGACCAAGTAGACCCCAAACGTACATAAAACGTTTAAAAACGTACGTTAGGTACGTTTTTAAATTTATCTTGAACTAAAGAATTTTTTGAGACCATCCGGAGCATTGTACGACCAGCCGTTCGTTTGCACCGAAAAGCTTCGTCAACATGATCGCGAATCAAATTGTATAAAGCACCTGATTATAATCACGTATGAAGTCGAGTTGCTTGTTCTGTGATATTATTCCATTTTTTTGAAATATGATGGCTCTTCTGGATTTTGTTGATAGGTAGTTTTGCAACTTGAACAAACGTTGAAGTATTATTGGGTAAATTATTACACATTGGTAAATTATTACGCAACGGTAAATTTTTACACAACGGTTTATTATACTATGTATGCAGAAGGGGCATCTATACAGGTAAATTATTACACAACGGTTTATTATACTATGTATGCAGAAGGGGCATCTATACAGGTAAATTATTACACAACGGTTTATTATTTACCTTATGCTTCATTAAGAACTACAAATAATTAATGACTGAATTATTGAATGCCGCGCATTTATATGATACTTTAATTCCTGGGCCGGCTCCAGTGCTTCATTTAGGGCTTTCCAGGAGGTAGCTCGAGGGTATTGACCACAGAAAACAGTGATCTACGCAGAAGGGGCATCTATACAGGTAAATAGTAAGCCTTTGTGTAATAATTTGCAGCGTTTTTTAACCATCAAATTACGTACAAAAGAATGCGAAATGAAGATATATTGGACGAAAAATTGGATTGTTTGCATGGGTTGAGGGACTAACTGCCTCCAGTCATCCTCCACTTTTACTACTATGAAGCGCAAGTGATCAACCATTACAACTAAAATCATCTTGCTGTTCATTCACTATTGAAGTACAATATTTAGGTCAGTGTGGCCAGATGTACGATAATAATTATAGTTTTGTACTATATATCAGGGGTCTGTACTAGGTACTACATAATTTGACATATTAGACAGCAAAGTGTACATTGTGGAAAATAACACAGTTTTTCTTGTTTTTACCCTAGAACCGTGATTATAAAAACAGTTCTAACTGTTAGGCTATAACTTATTTATAACCTTTCTAATTTAGTTAAGAACTGCCTTGTATTTTCTTGTGCATGTAGGTATCTATGCAAGTAGGTATCTTACATGTTATTTGCAATGGATTTGGATTCACAATGATTAAAGAATAAAAGGCGGAGTTATTGAAAGGATGTAAATTTCTACCAAAACGCCAAAAATACACTGTTAAATCCCGTTTTCGGTGATCAAACCATCGTCAGAGCAAACAATAACTAAAGGCATATTGGTTAGGGGTGACCTTATAAATAGTCCCAAAAAGTGAAAGGTGTCGAGCGGGATTGGTTGTGAAGATGAATGGTGATGGAAACAAAGTGAAGGGGGTCGATTCTGATTGGCCCTGGAAGTGAACACCAAAAAGTGAAAGGAAGGTAGGTGGGGAACACAGCTGTTACTGAAATGAACGCAATAGTTGAGAAAAACTTGAAGGAATTGCATCATTCAAAGATTTACCCAATCTATCACTCTTAATTTCTAATTTTTCAAGTAGGTACTCCCAACATGCTCCCTTTCGAGCAGAAATGAATATGGTCAACAAACTGTCTATCTTAAGATCAAAATTGAAGCTATGTCTGGATTCGTTCAAATGACGTGCAAAGGCCAAATCACCCTTATAATCCCTCAAATCTTTTTCATGTTCCTTCTTCGTTTCTCTAAATTTCCTGCCAGTTTGATCTCGGTGGTTATTATGTCCAAGAACATTATAATTTAAACACACCACTTTTATCTTGAACTTTAATTTTATCATTATCTGAACTTAATGAAGATCTGAGATTATTTTTAGTTCTGTATCCCACTTTGAACCCTTTAGAAGTTAGTTTACAGTTTTGTCCGAAATTTTTCCATGATACGGTAAACTGATCCTAATCTTCTCCGCGGTCGTAGCTTCCCTTACTAGATTTGATACTTGTTCCCTACTCGTTTTCCTAAGAACACCATATTGTATCAATGAGATCTCCTTATAGCCACTACTCGCCAATATATTTTAATAGTTAACTTTTCTTTAGTTAAACTCTGTTCATTCATTGGTATAGATAAAAGCTCTGTTAATCATACTATGAAAACCAGCATGTTAGTGGACTACTGGATGATTTGAAATACTATGAATGGTAATATCGCTATAAGTATCTTTCCTATATATTTAAAACTCATGTTTTCCATTATTCAACGTAATGTTACATCAAGAAAATTTAGATAATTTCATCCGAATTCTACGGTGAAGTTAATGAACGGATCTACTTATTAGTATTTTGTATGGTACGAACCATGTAATCTTTCAGTCCCTTTCCAAAGAATGATGTTTCGTCTTCGTATCTATACCAGTAAAGGAGACTATCTGATTTACATTTTTGGGGAAAAAATGTTTTCAAGAATGTCCATATAAATATCTGCAAGCAATGGAGATTGTGGAGATCCCGTTGCAACCTCTGGTTGAATATAGTATTTCCCACCGAACAAGAAACAATTCTGATCTATACATTACAGACATTAAATAACACAATTCATCTTTTTCGAACATATTTAAATTAGAATCGTGAATTAACCTATAAACAACATCTTTACATATATCGACATTAATGTTGGTGAAGAGGTTGGACTTCATTTTACTAACCAAATCGTAAGAATTTAAACCATCCGTACGAAATAGGTAATATAAGAAAGCAGGTAGGTAGCAACCAATAAATCAATTTATTCACAATATTTCTGGGGCACTGTTAGGATGTTATCACCTACTCTTACTAAGGTAGCCAAACATGTATGTGAGCTGTTCATATCGCGTCACTTGTTTCGAAATTAAGTAATTAAATTTCACAATGAATTCATCATCATCATAGGTCAGTGCATGAAAACTCTACGGGATGTTTTGGTTCATTATTCTGTGAATAATACACCTATGAAATGTATTCGCTCAGTAAACAGTTTTTCGAACACCCCCTCAACAAATTTTTTTTACGTTTCAAGGAGCGTAGATTCCAAAAATGCGATGTCCGTCCGCCGTATCATCATATATATATATATTTATTTTCTGTCTAAAAAATTCGTTCTTTGGCACACAGGCTCCATTTAGGCCCTAGTTGTATCCCGAAACTTTGCAGCCCTATCGGAATATACCTACCCAACGATGTGATGGGTGAAAAATGAGAGTAAACATTTGGGTTTTTTGGTGTTCTAGTAACATGAGCTTATCGTGTATCGTTTTCCATGTTTTTTAGGGCGAGGAGACCGAATATAAGGTCGATTTTGACCAACGAGCGTAAAATTGGGGTTCTAACAATGTTTCAGCCTTAAAGTTACGTTAAATTGTGCTCTACAACTGTCATTCTTCTGTACCTAGGCTCCATTTGGTTCAAATTTGTGCTCCGAAGCTCGGCAGCCCGATCGGAATACACCCAGGGGTGTTAAGGATGAAAAAATAGGTGTTTTCGAGTTGTTTTTTTAGGTTTCAGTGAATATGAGCTTGTGAGGTATCGTTTTCTATGCTTTGTTGGGCGAGGAGACCGAATATGAGTCGATTTTGACCGAAGAGTGAAGAATTGGGGTTGTAGCTAAAGTTCAACTCCCAAAATTCATTTTTTATGAGTCAAAACCTGGAAAATTATCTGAAATCACCATAAATTTGTATAAAAACGCTAGGAGTAGTAGTAGCAGGTTAATCAATGCAGTTAAATGGCATTATCAATGATCAAAGGTAATTTGTCAAAAGCAGGAGCCTAATTCGTGTTTTTGGGGGCCAAAATTGGTGGAAATCATAAAAAACAGCTATGTCGATTATTGCCCATGAATGAAACAATAAATGAAGAGCCATTTCTGTAGGTACTTATATCCAACAGAATAATAAACCCACGCGACAAGGGCTTTGCAGTGTTTTTCTTTTGTGGTAAGTCGGCGGGTAATTGCTTGAGTGCATCCCACCAGGTTAGGATCTCCGCCCAAAGCGGATTTACGTAGTTGCGTGCTTTACGGCAATTGGTGCGGTCAACCGAACCCCCGAACTGCTCCCGAGCGTTTTAGAGATATTCCCGAGGGATCAGAAGGTGAAGCGCCGTGGACGGGGGGTTGGAGGGTGAACTTGTTCTTGTTGTTGTTGGCGTTAGCGCACCGCTAACAGCTCGAGGCCATTACTTTATGACAGGCCGTTACTTCAACTGCCCCCGGGGGCGGCGTTAGTGCTCTTGTTAGCCACTGTCTTATTGTTGCCTCGTTACCCGCCCCCGCCGCCCTAAGGTCGGGCTTCTTTGCCTGAAATGCGGCAATGTGAAGTTCTTACGTTTTCTTACCACTTTCTGTTTCCAGGGTTCAGCCCCCCCCCCCCCCCCTCCCTTCCACTTTAGTATGATATCGTGGATATGAAGGTAGTACTCATCAATTACGTAGGTAGAAGTGGAAATTAACCCCTTCAGTTCTGAATTAATTCTTGTGAAAATTTGTTACTGTTCAATCTGATTCTAGTGCGGCTAAAGACGATTCATGAATTTGTTCAGAATTCTAGCTCAGCAGGTTATTGCTGTAATGAAATGGGTTGCAGACAACCCAGCCGTGCTGTACAGTATCCAAAAACGTCTAATTTAGTAGTCGTCTCGCGGAGCTTTTTAGGAACATTCCGTGATCAATTATGATTTTTTTAAACTTTGCCACTTGGATAACTGTTAGCATGTACCTTTTATAATAATGTAAGTCCCTAATTACTGGGGAAAAGGTATGTTGGCAACGACTGGTACGTACTTTCTGCACAATTCAGGAACTTTTTATTTTAATGACAAGACAAATACCTACATTCATACATTCATTCTTCAAATTAATATGAAATCTAATTTATTACTTATACCTATTTTAATAATTATTATTTTCATTCCCTGGCCGGCTCCAGTACTCGATTTAGGGCTTTGGGAGGAGCACGACCACAGAAAACAGTGATTTACGCAGAAGGGACTTTTATATAGGTAAATAATAAACCGCTGTGTAATAGTATTTTTGGAAGGTCCTGTAATCCGATTTTAGTATTCCAAGTGCTGTCATTCCAAGGTAGGCGCATCTTCATTGAATTAGTCGAAATATATTTGGTCTGATGTTTGGATGCAATTGAAGCTCAAAAAATCATAGCGCTCATAGTCTGAGAGCCGACCATTTCATCATTCCTAACGTTGGGGATTACAGATAGATTACGGTGGTGATCATGCTGGAGATTATTCTATGAGAAGTTTCTCAAATCCTGTTCAACGTTGAACCGCAGGAAAATATTCTTCGGTTTTGTCCAAGTAGGCACTGGGTATCCCATACCATGCCGTGCATGGTGTATATAATATGTTATCTGCCGCGACAACGAAGTGAATTCTCTCTACAAGTGGGTTCCCATCTCGAGACAAATATCTCAATACCGAGGCGACACGGAAAAAAAAGAAAAATACAAAAATCTCTCGAGTTTTTCTGAGATTGCATAAACCCGATCTGATGTGTAGATCTTCCTCTTGTTGTGTGTGGGTAGGGTGGGGGTGGGGGATCTTTCCAAAAGCGTACTGCCTCAACAAGCAATATCCCTCCCTTCTCGACGCCCAAGGTAAACCAACTTGAGAGGTAAGCAGCTTAAAATGCCCTTCAAGTATAAGCTCTCAGCGATGTGTTATTAACACTCTTCGGGTCCTGTGGTCCCTTCGCTTCGACGGCGGTTCTTTCTCCAGGAGATTACGTCCCGAGCTCGTTTCAATTTGTTTGCTTCATTTTTGTCGCTGAAATTCCTAAAAACAACCACTTTTGTCGCTGTTGCAACATCACACTTTCAACCTGCCGGAACAAGATATTATATTCTGGTGTTGAAGGTGCAGTAATATTTCAACTAAAGTAGTTGACGTAAAATTTACCTGGGTACTGTACTTACCTTCCGAAATCTGTTGGTACTAGCGAGTTGACTACTGAGGTTTCAACCATTCGTCAGCAACCACCCACTTTATAACCACTGGCCTGTTTACCCAATTGTGATATGAAATTCTTTTTATTTTATTTAATGTTTCCTTAATTTCTTCATAAATGATTAGGGATATCATATCGACATCTCCCCAACTGGAATGTTAATAAAGCTAGAGAGTTTTTTATTTCCTCGGATTTATCACTTGTTAATTTAGTGGAGCCTACTTAGGTCGGATCAACTGAGAGTTATTGAAAACTCATGGTAATTCGTTGCTCCCACCTCGAGTTTTTCTTTCTGTGACTGTTACGTACTCGTGATATACTGTGGCCTTTTCGTAATGACAGTTTTATTTTAAATAGCCTTATTCTTTTCAGTCTCAACATGAGTGTCTTGCGGTTAGGATACAAGCGCCACTCTTTGGCAAGAAGAGTAACTGATAAAAGATGATGTTTTTCGGGCTTCTTTACCGCTGCCAAAAAAGTGAAATGGGATCCAAGCTCAAATGCATGACAAATACATATAAAAAAGTAAAATAATATTTATTATGTTTTTCTGAAACGGTCAATAAATTACCATTTCACACAGCCAAGTGCTCCAAGTGTTATTCCAACTGAATGAGAATGAAATGTGAGATATGCTTCGTAGGATTTTAGTAAGTGACTCTTTTCAAAAATGTATATCCATCCAGTAGATAGCCGTCTACCCGTTTATCCTGTTTGGCTGACCAACCCAGCACGAACTTTCAAATAGTCATCTAGATTACAGTAAAGTCAACCCTAACGGGCCATAGCCCACCATCAACTCAAGTAGGTAGGTTGTTATCCACCGAGGTTACGACGTATATTCGACAACGGAGCCCCGAAAGATTGGAAGAGGAAAAAAAACTGATAAACTGCCCAACCCATTGAATTGGTGTCATTTTTCCCCTTTACCGACGGACATGCAACTTCTAGCTGAACGAGCAAAACCGGTGTTTACACTTGGTTGTCGAAACTGACGAAATTTACTTCATTCCACAGGTTAGAGCTCTGGCAAGGTGAGGAGGCCCTGCGTGAAGGTAATTTCTTCTACTTAATGGCCTCAAAAGAATGAAGGAGCGACACGCGGTTTCTCAATAACCGCAAACGCGTCCTCACAAACGCTTTCTGTATCACAGAACGGGGAGAGCAGGTTATTTTAACTAGGTGGTTATCCTCTTTGGAATCCGTGTAAGGGGTCTTCGACTTTTTCTTCGAAACGACACGTATTATTTTTCGGTGTATCCTTTTTCATTCAGAGATATTAAAAATATCAATTACATTGGTATGCGTCGAAAGGAACTGTGAATAGAATTATTTTTAGAATGAGCGAACTGTTCATCAGTGACTCGATGATAGTGACTCGACAATCAGAGACTCGAAGTGAATCGATTGATAAAGGAAAAATCTTGAGAAGCAATGGATTGATATCTTCGCAAAGTCGTGTACGGGCAGTTACATAACGGCTAAACTGTGGTCCCTAGATTAGTCCTGTAGTGGAATCCTTTCTTCCGCACTTGCGGTTGCGTGGATGGATCTCTGTATGAGCATACATGGATTTCATCAAAACTCAGTCGTGATACTTCAGTTTGCGCTTGTGCCACACGTTGACAGACCTTTGTTTTTCTTTTCTCGAGGAAAGACCGCTGTACCTATGAGCCGTTTTGCCGTTGGTACTGGTCGGGGTTCAGCCAGAATTTGATGTAATTCTTAGATAATTTTATTGCACATCGACGTTTCAGGCCTCCAAGCTGGGCCCGTCCTTCGGATAAAACCTACGGGCGAATAATCCGATTGCAATTACACCACAGCAATCCAAAGATAAAAGTAAACACAAAACAAACTTAATATAAATGATAAAATACCTGTAGAATGTCAGTCTTCCCTTAGAAAGTTGTCAGTAGTCAGTGATATAAATTACTTTTCATTGACTATTGACAACTTTCTATGGAAAGGCTGTCATTTTACAGGTATTTTATCAATTTATATTAAGTTTTTTTTTGTGATGACTTTTATCTTTCGACTGTTAGTTGTGGTGTAATTGCAATAGGATTGATTGCTCGTAGGTTTTGTCTTGATGATGGGTCCAGGTTGAGGCCTGAAACATCGGTGTGCAACAAAATTATCTAAGAATTACATCAAATTCTGGCTGAATCCCGACTAGTACGCTATGCAGCCGACCAAATACCACAAATACTTCAAACCAAAATACCTCTGAGCCGCCCATTACTCGTCGAAATACGTTTCTTCCACTTCTCGACAGAATTATTATGTCCACAGGTGATTATTTTGTGGAGATCACGCATATGCGCAGATCTGTGGTGAGGATGCTCAATAGCACTCGCATATCTCAAATGAAAACAAATTCCCTCATCAATACTCGAAAAAAATTAAATGGTGTTTTTGGCGTAGATAATTCTTCTTATGGTCGACAAATTGTTTACAATTTTACTTGACCTTGGTCTTCTGCTTTCTTGCTCAAAACTGTCTCACCGGCTCATCCACAGGATTATTCATGAAACAATAATCTTGAAGCATTCACCTAATCGTAATTATATCGGAATATGATGCCACGGTTCTTCCTACAAGTTTTATGTAGTTGACGTTCTCCTTCTAATCGCCAGTCTGATTGCGAAAATGTCGCCTAAGGAAAGAATGAAGGTGAGAATTTATAAGCCAACACGTTCTGTAATCTTCCACCGAACAAATTATAGTTTATGAAACATTGTAATTCATTCCGTTGCTGTAAATTTCTTATGATATACTGTTCCGAACTTCCGCCGCCCGTATTATTCCATAACCCTTTACTTCGGTCGGGGAGGTGTAATTCAGGGAATAAAAATAACGACGTAATCGTTTTCCCGAGACGTTATCAAGCCTGGGACTGCAAACAAAATTTATAAGAGGGGATTAAACAAGTGCTATTACTCGTTGAGTATTATTACCTCTTTTTGGAGAAAATTATCTCGTGAATTAATGTGAAAGCTTACCGTACGGATGCGGATTTCCCCGAAGGGCAGATCGGAGTATCGGAAGGTTTTCGCTCGTGTGTGCTGTTCGTTCGCGTGATGAACACCTTATGATGAAGGGGGGGTTTATGAGGTAATTTTCACGACCCTTCACTCCGACTGGGAAGTTTGAAGGCCAAAGGGATACCTCACTACGAATCAAACCCGAGTTTTGCACCGAATAGAAAATTCTTCCATTACCTATTGCCAATTTCAAGCGCTAACGCGGTACGAGTTGTAACAAGTTTAAATTCTGTAATGAAATGAAATCTAGAACTGCAAGAAGCGTCTGATTTTTCCAGGAAAACGCTGATAACGCTATGAATTCTCAATGAAATTGTCAAGACCAGTACCACCTATTCAAAACGTTTGTCGTCACTTCGAAAATGTTCGTCAACTTATTGTATTATTATTTATTTGTTTTATTATTTATTGATATTCATTATATTCATTTATTATTATTTATTCGTGATTTGTTTGTTATTGTTCAAAGTAACTTAACTTCAGTGATTGTGACATAATAACAACATAATATCAGTGATGATAACATAACACATCTTGTTTGGATTGAAAGGTAGTCAGGAAATACACAATTTCATCAGGTTCATTTGAATCCGGAATGATGAGAGTTATCTGGTTCCGTATTGATTACTAGGTCTCTCAATGCGGAATATTGCCTAAAGCCGAACTCGGAGCCGACTGGGTTGGTTGAATACCAGATCAAAGTGATATCCTGCTTTATCAAGGTAATGCAACCTTTCTGCGCGTATAATGCGATTGTCTCCCTCTCCCATACGATTCTTTCAGCCGTAACATACATTCATATCATTTTGACAAATTGACTTTTTCCTATCCGGTTCACATCACAATTCATGAAATGTGATTATTTCTCCGTCGAATTGAATTGAACCGATTGAACCCTTTCAACGCTTGTTTTTCAATATTGCTAGTTGATTATCGTGTAGAATGGCCGCATATTACAAGCTGTGCGGTTACAGTAGCTGAGCGGCAAACTGCAAATAGATGCCAACCGTAAGTAGTTGGCGTAACATCTAGCTCTAGTAACATGGTATTATTTTTTTTTTACTTTTTAAAGGTTGACCTACTTACCCTGAGGATGAAAGTAATGATTATAAAATCCTATTCGTGTCGACTTCTTGTACGATCTACCATACTACCCTATGGGTGCCACCAGCATGTACAAAAATATGCGTGATAGGGCGCGTTCATGTAGGAGCAGCGATGAGTGATCATAATCACACATGCCGTTTAATTTCATGTTTGTTACAACATACTTGCGTATACGGTTTCAAGTATAGACTCGATTTGTATTGACTCGAAATACTATCGGTGTTGAAAGGACGGTCTGTGATAACTTACTGTCTGAGACGTTGTTAGTTCTATATAGCAGCCGTTGCTTGTATCTACCAACTACCAGCACAAATCGACATGGGTTCTTAAAAGTTTTCAGTCTTAGAATTGTATACTTACATTCCTACCCCCCCCCCCCCCTTCCTTGTTATACTTACATTGTTACTTACTTGTCTTTTTGTATACTTACATTTCAGCCGAATTATCAACGCAGCATTGTGCACTTCTCTCTAGGGACTTAATGAGAATGATATTTTAATGAGAAGTGTCGACTTGGCAGTTCAAAGGATTCAACTAATGGACGTTTATTCGAACTTGCGCCTATTCTGGGTTTTTTTCGAGAACTTGTTTCATATCTGACGAACACGAATGTTTTATGTTGATTGTGCTAATTTAAAAACTAATAATAATCAAAGTTCGAGAGAAGTTGAGCCGCGTGATAATGGAAAAACACCTAATTATCAAAATTAATGGTTTCATCCAAAAGTTTTTTTCGTCATATTATAAAAATATTTTCCATCTGAAGGGCTTTTGTTTTCGTCGTATAATCATGGTAGCAGTAGTGGCTTTGTCCTGTGTTAGGTAAAAAATTTGCATTCATGTATATATTACTACCTACCCGATTACCTGTGCCGCACCATACCTACGTTAGCCAAATTTATATACCTAAGCTATTCCACTGTCATGAGGTTCAGGGTCTATATCATTTTAAGTTTCATTAAGTCAATATCCGCTGTACCGCGCTGGCATCTCCAGCCAAGTTTTTGCTGGTGCGTAGAAACATCTCCCATTGGTGATACTAACGTCTTTCATCCAGCCAACTCTATACCTTTCTGTTAGTATAAGAGTTTTCTAGTAGTATAAGTGGATGTAATGTAGTTATGCAAGGTGGATAGGTATGATGTAAATTCGATGGCCAAAACTAGTTTTGTGACAAACATGATAATGCGCACATGGCATCGCTCCATGCTTCGCTTCTACAGGTATCTACCCATGTGGACCTAGGGCTCAAACATTTTTCACTATCAACTCGATTTCTGTAAAATTCAAATGGGCATCTAGAAAGCAACTTCAACTCACTCCAGTTTAACAGCTTGTCGTTAACAGCTTGGCGTCAAGTGATTTAATGCAATGTTTTCTTCAGCCCTTGTAAAAAAAAAACATTTTTACTAGCTTTTAGATGTATTTTGTACAGCTGCCTCAGTGCTCTGTAATCCCTGAATATAGGTGTCGACGGCTGGATAGATTAAAAGACCCGTTTGGTCGCCCCAAGTTATGGAGAGACTGTTGCAAACAAAAATATCAAGTGTCAGGGGAGTGGAAATTGTGAAAATATTCCAAGAAGCTGGGAGATGATGAAAAGAGCCTGAAAATTCCGAAGAACCTTAGAAACACCGGAGGGGGGGGGGGGGGGGCTGAAGTTGGCGAGGGGGATCGAGAGAAGGTTTTGCTTAATATTAGTTTTGATATTAACCAAATCATGGCAAACCGCTTGGAACGGCATGCATAATATGCGCTCAATTTGTGGATGATCGCCTTCCATCCCTATCCGAGAAGCAACTCCCCACTCTTCGTCCGAGAGTTATATTAAAACCACAACCGGGAAGTCACCGACTGTGACCAACCGAAATTTCGCCTTATGAGAGTGTATTGTAACGATGATGGGGCGGGGGCTACAATTTCCTCGAAGGTTGATTTTCAGATTAAACGACTGGTCTGGCGTCGGGGTGGGATTACCATCGCTAATCTTTTGCGAGGAACTTTGAGTTTTGGGAACGGATCAACTTTTGAAACGGCATAGGTGCACGAGAGGGACGCGCTTTCATTCCAAGTTCGAGTAGAATTTGAATTACAAATTCTCAAGAGATGTGCCAAATTGGGATTTTACGGTCGAATTATAAACTGGCACTAGTAACTTCCATGGGCTATTCTTATTTCCTAGCAGTTCTTATTACCCCCCCCCCCCTCCCATTTCGGAAGCCTAGGTATTGTCCTCCTCCTTATAATATTGTAATCTGCCAAATTATAATCAACAGAATATGGTGGCGGGTTTTTCCCCCGGCTCCACGTCAGAAAAATCAGCATGAATAGTTTATTTGTTGAGATACTTTCCTCTCTAGAAACCTGAATAATTTCTGAACACAATAGATATTTTTTAAATTCTTGAGTTTCAATCAAGTTCAGAAATCGACCCAGAAATAGGTATGAATCGTGCGTTTCGGCCTACGTTTGCTCCACTAGTGATCGTTCCCACAAACGCGTGACCTGATGCAAAACTGCACGCCCATCGGTTTAATGTCTGAAATAAAATAAGGATGTGGATGTGTGAACTGGAACTGTACCTAATACGTATATAGGTGTCTCAATAAGTGAGCTTTCCAAAGATGTCGATGTGACATACTCCCTCCAAAGATTACGTAATATGTATCATATGTAAACAAGCCATTGAACTGAGGAATCAAATGATGGTGAATATTTCTCACATAAGTATGGCACATCCAGAAAATTAATGAACTGTATACAAAGTCAGATCATCATTTTTGTAATAATACCTCATTTTCGCTTGGATGCTTTCGAAGGTCATCCACATTATTGAATTTAATTCCTAATCCCCCCCGACCCCGATTAAGACTAACGATTTTTTGCTAAATAATATTATACCTAAATTTGTGTAAGCTGTCAGTAAGTAATGAGTCGCTGGCTCGTTCAAAAACAAGACTGCAGGCACCGTATGTAGATACGAAGCCAAGTAAAAATTCAGTATACAAATCTGTTTTTTCCGTATTTGTCTGACCGTGTCAACCTTGTTTTCACCGTTCTAGTCGTACTCGTCGGGGTAATCTTCAAATCTCCATCAAGGTCTAGATGTACGTTTCGGATTCCGTTGATCATTTTGTGGTCATTTATCATATATATATCTCTCATTGGCAGGGAGAAAAAATTCCCGAAACAACAGCGAGATGTTGAACAGCAAAAGAAGAATTGAATATGGAACGACTGGGGGAGAAAGCTGAAAAAATCGAGGGGTTGCTCATGGAAACCATCAGGGCTCGATCAATTCCTTCATGCTCGACTAAATCCCTCCCAGTTGTCTCTATTCTGTGTAGTAACTAAGTACTGTTCTCAAAATGTTATACATAATCGGTGATCGGTATGAAACATTATAAATTCTGACTAATCCAAAAGATTTTGAGCCTCAAGGGCCGATCTTCTTATACAGTGTACCTTTGGACTCTCAGATAGATTTTATTCATTACCCAGTTATTGGTTTGAACTCTCAACCAAACTTCCATTATTTATGTCGCTAGTACTGTTCTAGTAAGTATACCTTGTTCCCCAGATTTAGTGATTTTTTTATTTAATGTTCACACATAATTGCTAAACCTACTTGATAATGTAGTGGGTTTAAGTAGAACTTCGGTGTGTAAAACCTGTTCCTTACAACCAAACTTAAGTGGGATTTTTTTCAACGCTGTTTGGCGGGGGCTTTTTGCCTGAGGGGGGGGGGGGGGGGGGGGGCAGAAAGCTCAACACTTCTTTCCCGGGGAGGGGGGGGGGGGTCAGCCCTGTCAAAGAAGAAGAGCAATTAGAAAAACTTGAAAAATAGCAATCCCGATGGTTGAAATTCGGTACATGTCCTCAAGGGTCATACAGTGTCGACGCACAACACACGTGTCCACTTACGTTTTTCAACGATATTGAGATGTTGATTTTTGTGTAAGAGGATCACAACTCAGCGAATCGAAAAAATGAACGCGAGATTGTTGGTAAACATTAGAAATGCTTCGCGAAGCTTGTTTCAACAAACTGGTTGTTGTCCTTTGAGTGGACGACTGCCCAAACAACGGGAGTTCAGTATTTGAATGGTTCCATCGGTTTCTGTTTGTCACAGGTAAACTGCAGCTTTCATGCTCTTCTCCTAATTTATGCACACTTTTTCATAACCCTCTCGTTTTGCAGTTAGTTTCCGAAATTACTTTATCAAATACTTAGCGAAATGGTTCTATTCGACTTCTAAACTGAAGGGCCTGATTTTGGTTTATTATTTTTAATGATGGACCATTAGAATCGACCATGAAAAAATAACCTCCCCCCCCCCCCCTAATTTGTTGGTTTGCGTTTCGAATTGCGTAGAATCTGAAAATGAAATACAAAAAAATGCTGTCCAATTGCGGTAACATTTTCAGGAATCATGCGGTTTGGGCCCCCGATCGTCCCCTATGAATTACAGGACGATCGCACGCTTAAACGCTAACAAGAGGTACTAAATTTGTGGTGAATCACTGAACCGATTTTGCTCAAATTTACCTGAATTGGGGTGTAGCACCTAGAATGTCCCCCTATGAATTACATAACGGTCCGATCGTTGGTGGCATTTACTCGATTTAGGGCTTTCCTGGGGGAAGCACGAATGTTCTAGGTATTGACCACAAAAAACAGTATGATCTGTACAGGAAGATCATAAACCGTTTTGTAATAATTTGCAGCGTTTTGAATTCCGTGTTCCCAGATTTCAAGTTTAACTATGTACCTACTTATTCCCCTGGTTTCATCTATTTCGAGTGATTCGTTTAGGTCCATTGAACTCAATAAATATAATGTTATTACAGTGCGATTGCAATAAAGTAGCTCAGTAAGTTAACACACAACGGACTAACAATATGTAAGCTGAAAATATGAGCAGAGTCAGTTGCGAGCAAAGGAATCATCAAAATGAAACAATTTCCAAATTACTGAACGTGCACTCAAATACGGCTCGACAAATGAAATACTAAAAGAGCGGTAGATCCGTTGACAATTATTTCGGTTAAATTGAAACTTTTGTTTTACTGGGTCCAAATGAACTAAAGGCCATTTACACAACTGATTGAATCGTCTATAGAATACTCCCTAATTGGTTTTTAAATAGACTGCTATTCAGTCTGACAATTCGGCTTGGTCGATGGTGCAATTAAAATTGAATGTGAAGCACTGTGACAGGATTTTCCATTTCTGCTGAATTGTATGCATCATGGTATTAATGAATGAGAGCAACGAAAATGATTTTGGCATTATTTCCGCTTAGTAAATTATAAATAAGTAAGTACCTATAGTAATACCGGTATTATGACTAGGTATCAATATTCCGTTTGAAATTTTTGGTTGGGTTTAGTTGCGGAGAATTAACAGCAACGTTTTGAATCGATTTGTATTTCAAAATTGCTACTGAAAAATCAACATCTTGCCCGTGTTACAATTAAATAAATCAGTGCTCGGTAGATATTGTTCGTGTATTGCTGTCTTCATTGTGAAAACTATCGAATTGGCTGATAATCCTGCTCGAAAGGCTCTTAATTTTCGCACATAATAATTATCAACCCTCAATAAACCAGTTATCGCCTTATAGAACCAGTAGGCGTAATTTTTTGGTTAAGTACCTACCCACATGAAATGCCTAAAATTCAAATGAGTTTCCCTAGAAAAATCCGCGTCGTCCCTCAAAATCTTACACAAACCGGAACATTTTACGTTCGATATTCCGAGAGTATTCCTTAATCACCAGGTAGTTTTTTATTATTACGATTTATTCGGTTCCTCCCCCTCATTTTAAAAATCCATTAAACAGAACTTTCTGTCGGATTAGGAAGAATATGGCCTTTTTACCTCATTATTAGTTATTCCCATGACATTTACGATAAAACAATATAGTTCATTATAGATAACGTTGTAGAGTTATTGCTGCCCTATTCATTTTTCATTCAAACCCGGTTTGTTCGTGAAATCCGCGAAGTTTCTGGGAAACGTATGAAAACAAATCGGGGGACTGGGGAAGAGGGCGCTCGTAACGAGTTCGAAGTCCTGGCCACTTTTCGGTTTCACATTCATATTCTACATCAAGTCGAAGCAGCCTTTTTGAACTGACAAAATTTTATACGCAGGGCGTTTTTCTATTTATACCTACCAGTCTTAGTGAAGAAATCAAGGATTAGCAGTTGTGTACCATCGGTAAACCGTCAATCCCCAATACCTCACATAAATCTGTTTGACCGGTTCGTGCCCTCTGAATGGAATTAGTTCGAATTATAGATGTAAAATATTCACTGAATTGAATTATGGTAATCTAGCTCGGACGACTTTTGGTAGAATCGAGGGTGATCGAAGAAGTTTTTCAGATGATCAGCTCACAATGGTTGATTCAAACGGGGTTTGTAAGCTCGTCTAAGATAGGACATTTTTTATGCAAACTCTTCTACCTACTTTTTTAAGCCCACAGTTTCAACATGTTAACTCGTCTCAAAAAAAATTAGAAGATGTTAATCGATATATATGTATTGTAGTTAACTAGTCCAGTATCTTTTGTGAAATAAATTGAAAAACATGTTAACTCGTCTTGGAATTTTATTACGGTCAATAATGATGATGTATGTTGTTAATATTATATGCGCAGGTTTCGTTTGCTACGCCTTAAAATATCATTGTTGCACTAAGTCGCCGAAACAAAATAGTCATTAAAAATATCAATGATGTATCAAATCGGTATATTACCAAACCGACACCATACCTAAAACGAAACATTAAAAATACATATTTTTTGAAGAAAAAATCGGCATACTGTCAAATCAGGCGTCATCAGTGTTTTCCACAAATTGGTGGCTGTAGTAGCGTCACTGAGCCATAAACGGCCAGATACTGATTAGACGAGTCGGGTAGGTTCCGTTATATGCCCCCAATTCTTAAACATTTTTCTATTAACTTTAAACCTTATAAAAATGATGTAGTCGAGTAACTGAACTAACATTCCATCAATCAACAAGGATTTACAGGTATTCCGGTCAGTATTGTTATCGCTGTTATCTTATCTTTCTCGGGAATTCCGAATCTATTCAGAAGTCCCAAACAACCTGCTCATTCACGGGATAGTTTCTGGGATTGTTTATCTTGTTTGAGATGCGAGCGCTAGCGAGCATCCAGATCGCTTGACAATGCGAGCGATTTTTCATATATAAGCCTTTTTCTTAGCCGTTTCACAAGGTTTAAAGTTAATAGAAAAAAATTTAAGAATTGGGGGCATATAACGGAACTTACCCGACGAGTCAGCATACCTATCTGTTAATGGCAGGCGAGAATGACACAATATTATGTCGGTTACGGCAACAGCGAAAGTAGGTAGACGACGTCCACACGTGAAACGAGTCCACAAAAGTTAATTTTTAGACGATCCTATGTACACCCGTTTCAAAGTGTTGATTAATAAGGAGACCAGTTATTAGGATAGGCATATTTCGCTTCTCTGTGGATACCTACTTATCAAGTTTCATTCGAATTCATTATGGGTTTGATATATTTAGGGGATAGGAAATTGTGCAGCTTATATTTTCCTATAAGGAAAACTCCTTTGAAAAGTCAAAGTGAAAGTCATTCCAGTAAGTATAATAGGCTTTGAGATCCTCCGTAGCGTTCTTTTTGAACTTAGTTGGCCCTTCCGTTTTTCAAGCTCAACCTTTCGGCGAGGCGTTTCTCACAAAAGACCTTCGAGGAAATGAAGCGGCCTGTCAGCAGCACCTTTCCTAAACAAAACTATTGGCTTTCCTTTTTTTGCGTGAAAAAGAAAAAACGAGCGTGATCCTCTTTTCCCCAAGGCAGTTTTGTCTTTTGATGTGACAAAGAACTGATTCTTTGGTCTAACTTGGATAGCTCCTTGCTACCTCATTTTACAGTCTCTCCCTCGATTCCTCGAACCCAGCCCTTGCCCTTGCCATCTTGCCAAGTCTCTTTGATACCGACCCTGAATGGCACTGCTGAGAAGCAGCTTGGGCAGCTAGGGTAAGGGAAGAACTGTAGCTTCCACGGAGAGTGAAATCCCAAAGGAAATGCCGATTCGACTGGAATTTTCGATACAATACTGCTCCGGGATGAGGGATGGCTTTGGAGTCTTGCTGTATCTAATAGATACACTAGCCGTCTTGGTACTGGAACGACTCAGGCACCGTCAAAACGTTAGATTTTTCTGGTTGTTCGTCCGACCGCATCTTCGTCTTCTGAATCAAATTCGTTGTTATTTAATATAAAGCCATTGCAAGACTTCCACGAAGGTTGTTTTCTGTGTTGGCAGCCCTTCCACCACTCAGCCTAGACCACTGTTTTGTTCGCAGTTCCCTTGAAGTTTCCAAACTATTCAAAATTAAGTAGGCAATATTCACCTTGTAGTATTCAAATAAGAAAAAACTAACCTCAACTTTGTTCGGTGTTGAAAAATACTATGAAATCATGTGCGTCATGTAGGATTTGAGACACTTTTTTTTTTAATCAAAATTGCTCAAAAAACACTCACGCTTTGAATTCCTAATGGTATTTTGCATAAAATCTTAAACAAAAATAGTATCTAAACAAATAATGATGCTCCCATTTGGAAAACCCTAGTTATGATGCGTTAAAGACTACGCAATTTCCCAAGACATCGTATAATTATATGTCTTTGAATTCATTGTTGGCCTCTTCTTTCATTCGTCAAAACTGGTGAGACTTCCCGAAGCCACTGAGTTCGATACAGCTTGTAGCTTCTTATCAAACCATCGAGTTCGTGGTAGGTTTCAGATTCCGCTTCCGTCCTACAAGTGGGTCTCAGGAACAGACAGGTCGCTTCAACAACTGATGGGGGATAAAAAATATAAACAACAGTAGGTTACTCCTGATCGTGGCTCTCTCGCTCGGCTCCACGCTTCCAAACTCCCTTAAGGATTCACAGGTCCCTTCCCTCCTTCACTTGTTTGTGTGCTTTACTGTTTGACTATGACTTTTGGGAACAAGACAAACAAATATGCCGCCTTCAGAGGAAGCCCACCCCGAAAGCTAGGTGATTTCTGTCTATTTTTACCGTGGCACAGCGCTCCCCCGCGTATGCGGAAGATCTCTCGGATACGTCTTTGATGCTTTCCGAACCCTAGGTTGGCTCCCATAATGTACTTCCTAACGCGCTCACTGTAAAATAAACCGGGTCTTTTTACGTGCTGCCCGCAACCCCTTAGCTCCTTTTCCTGTTTTCCTCGACGATCTTTATGAGCTTCGCTCTTTCTTTTCTGTTAGAACACGTTAGAAATCACATAGACGCGTTCTCTCGTTCGAAAGGGCGAAACAGGCCGTGATATTATTGTGTGGGCGCATATGTAACAGGGGTTGCCAGACCTTGTGGATCAAAAAAGGTACCTACAACTCCTAAAAATCAGGAAAAAATTAGGAACATTGGTAGTTTGTTACAAACAACAATACAGCAAAAAGCAAAAATAGGGATTACGGGAACGCGGAGAAAGAACATAATATTGTCAGTAATAATTCGAGCTATAGTTATTTCAAAATACTTAGAGATGACCGTACATCTGAATTAAGGTACAAAATAAGTGGGAGTAATGAAGAAGATAGGTAGTAGATCTATTCGTACCTTGGTAACATTTATTTACAATTCTTATGTCTTATATTCAATTAATTCTTTATATCCAAGTGAAATTCTAGGAAAGTTTGCCTCGTCATTCGGTTTTGTACCTAGCGGAAATATTCAACTTAACAATACCCTATTAGATGATATTGTGATAGGTTTATTTGGCAAGGAGTATTTCGGAATTTTCATCAGTACATTATGTACTTATCAGTTTGAGAGCCCGTTAAATCACAGTTGGAATTTCTTCACATCTGTTTTATAATATCATGTCACTGGTAGGTTCAAGAACGTGCAGTACCAGATTATAACTTCCCTTCGAAAACGAGATGAAATCTCGATTTTGTCAATAAAATTCTATAGAAAGAAGCATTTGGTTGTTCTAAGCTGTTCCGTCTAGGTGTTTCAAAAATCACTGTAAACCCAGTAAGTCGTAATTTTAATGTTAGGTACTTTTGCTGTCCTCACAACTTTTGGAACTTTAAAATTATAAATTATCGTTACCTACCGTAAATAATAATATTTTGGAAAAAACTACGTTAAACTCCCTGTATGTAACCAGTGAATTATTCACAAAATCCCATCTTCCTATCTCATGTTTACCATTGAAAAACTCAGCCTTCCTTCCTTGTTTTAGTTATCGCACTCTACGAGACAATCAAGTTGTTCGTCTGAAGTTTATTTTTTGCCCTCTCCACTCTGGCGAGTCCTTTCGAAAAGAGGCGACGGCTTTCGCGTTAAATATTCGCATTTTAAGCGGCTCTTTCCCACTTCACTCTCGCCCAGAGGTAAGAGATCCTTTCTCACGGATTTCATTTAAAACATTTGGAAACGTTACTGTTCCCCTCCTCTTTAGAGGTAATAGCTGAAAAAGAAGGGCTTTTTACTCCTACTCCTGGTTTTTTTTTGTGGATGTTCAAAATAATCGTTTAGGAGAGGGAGTGATGCCGGGAGCGAGGAGGGGGCAACTGAGCCGACGTATTTACGTAAACGGCGCTAATATGTGCGTCCTGGGCTAATCCCAAGGAAAACTGTTTCATATTCATTAGCACCGACTGCGGGAGTGCGCTCAACTATGCATAATTCAAACCTGTATTCCAACGGTGTTATATATAATTCAAAAGGCGGAATTTAATTTGAGTCGAGGTATAATCCCCTTCGATCTCATTTTCATTTGGCTTTGTTCCCAAGCCACCGTCAATCCGTCGATGGTACTATCCCGCGTTTCCCCCTTATTGAAGAAAAAAAGAGGGAAATACGGCTCGACTGTATCAGTTTAAATTACAAATCCCTCGTAAAATATAGGGTTGATCAATCGGATTGATTTGAGCCGGCCACTTGACGTGATGATGAGATCAGCGCATACGAGGACGCCAGATGTCATTCAAGGCCCAGCCTACTTATTAATTGAAAGTTCAGGGAGTTCCCTCTCTTTTCTCGAGGGCAAGTCTGTAAAACTGGCGATGTTTTTTCTTTCTCTGTAATTACGCACCTTCTTGATTGAAGGAAATATTTACTATCGCCACAAATGAACCAATCTACGGTCGACTAGCTAAATGCTTTCCCAACACTACCTATACCGTCATGGTCAACTGATGACGTTCATGTAACTATATTCACGTTACGAATATTGAGCGTTTCCAGGAAATTTCTGATTAGTTCGCTCAGTTGAAAGGTTTTCTCAGTTGTATTGCTACAGGCTTATTATAGGGCGTTGGTATAGCCACTTATGCCCTGCGGAATTCATAAATGGGACTGGACATCTAATCCATAACTGAACCCCTTCGAATCATGATTTTACAGGAGCATGTAAAATATACATTTTTCAGAATAATGTAGTACGAAACCCACCGTTATTTAAATTTTGATCTGTTTGACGAATATTGAAAATGCACTCCCAGCGCCACCTGTACTTCAAGCCCGTTCTGAATCTATCTAGAGCGGCGACACTTATTCTCCATTCCTCCAAACCAAACAACTTATCTGCACTTTGTTTTTGTTTTTTCAACCTCCCACTGGTTTTTAGATACGCTCCTTCAGAAGTGTGGCATCCTGTCACTCTATAGCCATGTCGCTTGCTATGTTAAATTACTCGAGTAATTACAATGTTAATCACGCTTGTCAATGCCTAACAACCTAATTTTCGTTTTTTCTCTTTCAGGTGAGCAGCCGTTGATCAATTCGAGTCTTACTGTTGACTGGTAAATATAACTTTCACTGATGTTATAGACATCCATCAATTTCTTCTGTTTTAAATAGGTAGGTGCTGATATTTCTCGTGGATGAAATTTTCTTTGCGTGAGGAACCTACTGATACCATAACTTTTTCCGTCGATTGAACTGATAAGGTCATCAAATATTTACCATTAACACTTCTCAATAATTTACAAGTTCTTGTTATTAACTTATTTAGTTAGTAAGTTCACTTATTTATGCCACATTCTGAGCTTGACGATCCCAAATTTGATTTAGGTTCTGACACCAATTAAATTCACCGGTCAAATCAACAGTTTACTTATGTTTATGTAACATTGAGAATGAAGTGTTGTGTAGTTAGTTGTTTACACAATAAGTAATCACCCCCAAAAACAACCCTGTTGACAAATTTACCCGCCAACAAAACCGCACCTTGCTCTTGTATGTGCATATATAGAAATCTTTTCCTTCCCTCTCTGTTAGAGGTATGTGTAGAAACTGTTCTTGGTCGCTTTCGAATTTCTTGGATCGTTAGGCTGAATGAGAATAATAATGTGTACCTATCACAGTATCATGAAAGGAAGTTATGTTGGGTAACATTGAAAAAGGGTATTTTATTTTTGTGAGTGGGAATTTTCTGTAGACATCAGATTGATCTCCGCTCAACAAGACAACCAATGACTAACAGTGCTGCAAGAAAACACGATGGCAGTGCAACGAAGGGAACCGGAAATCCCATCGGAATCGTCGAGAAAAGGAGGAAGTAACCCGGAAAAAATGCGGACGAGCGGTATGAGGAATGGAAGTGATAAAATGGAAAAGAAGGAAAAACTGATAAGGCAATATGCTGTATCTTGAATGGGTGGTAGGTGGCGGCAGTGGGAGTCCCGATTCAATGGTGCAATGGCTCGAAGGTGGGTTGAGGAGTGGTGGAAGAAGGAAACTGTTCTTCCTCCACGGTTGGGCAGGAGGTTCTATAACCCTCTGCCCCCATCTCCAGCCATTTACAATTCCGTAGGAAATGACCCCTCTCCCTCATTCCTTCTTTCACTACAGTAACCGGAGGTGGCCCCTTTTTCCACCGTGGTTTGTTTGCCAAATTGCTTTAATCGGTGCGATCTAAGTGGTACATTTAAACATTCTATTTATATCCTTCTTCCACAACAAAAGAGCTCGTTTCCTTCTCATTTCACCCCCCCCCCCCCCATCTCTCGCCTATTCACAATTTTTTCCTACCCTCATAATTGGGTGGGAGAAATTTGTTTTATTCTGGGTAATTGGTTTATTGTTTTCCCCGTTTAATACTAAACTTGGAAATTCAGAGTCAACATTCGGTGAAATTCTTAGTTCTTTTGGCTACTCTCGATAACGGTAGACTTAACCTTGGTTTCATGCAGAATAACGTTTGAAATCGTTAGACGAAATAGCAGTTTTTCTCCAAGCAGTTCATTTGCATGTAGTTACCTACTTTGACTCCTTCGAGCTGATTTGAGTCCATTAGACTAATTCGACTCTTCATGTCATTTCGATTGTGTTTTTCCTTCATGCTGGTTGAAATATATTTTCTCTAATTGTGTTCATTGTAGCTAGCAATCTAGCGAGTTGATTTCCCGAAATCGAAATTCCGTAATATACCCATTTTAGCCATAAAACGGGTACCTAGAAGTTTCACAGTAGTTGTGAGTACCCTCCCCCCACTATGTAGGCAGTTGATGATGTTATGAATCGCATTTCGCACAGCGAGCAAATGGGGTAGGATGGTTCGTCATGTTTAGTGTAATTGACAGTAGCTAAGTAGTTTCCAGAAGTTTTTCTTTGTGGAAAAACATGTGATTGATTATTTATGTATTATTGATTATTATTAGTACATATAAAGCGGATGACGTGAGTGAGGAATGGACGTGGGTCGGAATTTGCTGCTTTCATCCTCAGAATCACATTCAGCACCCTCGAAAACCCCTGTATCCCAATTTTCAGCTCCAAAATCCGTGTAGTTTGGAGGGAGTCAGCTGATGATAAAACTCGTGACGTCACCTTATTTATCTCCCTCTCGCTGGGTTTCCACGTGCGAGAGCTAGAGGAAAACACATACCACATGACGTCGCACGCTTTTTCCTTCCCCTTATCGCCCAATTTCGTTGATTTCCCCCATCATAATAGCACCTTTTTGGAAACCTCTTCGTTAGACGTATAATTTTAGAGAATAAAAAAATACATTCCAGCCCAATCTTCATCTTTCGTACACAGTTTCTGTACCCATGAATCATATTTCTTCCTACTGAGATGCTATAGATTCTTGTTTGTATGTTTAAAATCAATTCGTAACTACACACCATCAATCAGCCTCATGCAGCGCTTAAAAGGTCCTCATTACCCAGCATAAAAGGCTCAGTTGATTGAAGTAGTCTGATAATTACTGATAATGGGCATGGAGTGGTAGCTGCAAGGCACTGAGCATAGAAAACCGCGGTATAAAATCAAAGGGACTGTACGGCAGATTAATGCTCAATCACAATATTATTATATTCCTCGCTTTCATTAAGGTCACATTTGCGTAACTAGTCATTATTTTTGTGCTGTTGGCATTTTGTCATATTTACCTAACCTTGCGAGGTTTTTATGAGAAGTTTGCTGTTTGAATTATTTATATTTTTATGATCCGTTAGCCGATGTCTTAATTATTCTTTTTGCTTGTTAGTAGTAGGAATAGGTACTTGAGTCTAAACAAAAAAAGTAGTTATTCCAGAAAACCACACCTCGACATTCTCACCTGATCTGAGGTACCATACTAAATTCTCTTTTAAATTCTTGAAACATACACCATCATCAACGTTAACATTTTTCGTGGACATGTCGTATTAGGTACATGGTGTACGTTTCTACCTTGCAGAATAATTTTCAAGTACATTTCCATTATATGTGTAAAATATTAATATGTATAGAATACGAGTTAAACTTCGACGTTCCTATCTTAGATCGAAGGTTCGATAGTCATTAAACGAGAGTCAAATCCTTCCAGCAGTCACCTTCAAATCAATTTATACTGAATAGGTATGACGTTTCAACCTATCCAATCAATAGAGAGTTTATGGTATCCTGCACAGAACGAAAAGAAACGTTTGTTTTCGAGCAACCCCTTAGTTGTCCATAACCACTTTCTAAAAGCCTTCCTGTCATGGTAGAAAAAACAAAACTGAGGATAGGCCTCAGTTTCACTAGACTGACATGTGAAAGCCCTCCACTTTAAGAATCTTTTATTGATAGGTGGAGGGGGGGGGGGGTCGACGGACATCAAAACACGTCAGTTTTCCATCAACTACTGAAAAACTTGGTTTAACGGTTCATTTTTTAGCCGCCCTGGTATCATCATAAATATTATTTGGAGAATCTTTCTTGTTTAGTACCTTCTCTTGAGTGTACACGGACACGACACCCTTCACTTTCTAAATTAAAAAAAAAAGAAAAAAAAGGTTTTCAGTTATCGAGAGGGACTTGAGTTGAAAAAAGAAGGTTTGGTAACATGTGACACTGTTTTTTTATTTTGTAGAACCCTGTACCGTTTGGCATGTGTGGGGTTTGTTGCTTTTGGTTTATTATTCTGCGAATAATACACCTATGTATTCGCTCAGCCAAAAATTGTATAACACCCCCTTAAATTTTTTTTCTTTTACGTTGCAAGGTGCGTAGATTCCAAAAATGAAATGTCCCTCCGCCGTATACCGTACTCCGTATCATGCATACTTATCTACTTCATTTTCGGTCTAAAAAATTCGTTGTTTCGCAAAAACTCCATTTGGGCCCTAGTTGTGTCCCGAAATTTTGATATCCAAGGGTGTTATGGGTGAAAAATAGGTGCAAACAGGGTTCTTTGGTGTTTTAGTAACATGAGCTTGTGAGGCCATATTTTTTAGGACGAGGAGACAGAGTATGAAGTCCATTTTGGCCAAACAGTGGAAAGTTGAGGTTCTAACGAAGTTTTAGCCTTAAATTTACGATACATTTCGGTCTAACATCGTCGTTCTTCCTCACACAGTTGGGTTCCAAATTTTGGAACACATTTGGGTCTTAGTTGAGCTCCACAACTAGGCCTTCCGATCGGAATATAGGGGTATTATGGGGGGAAATGGGTGTATATATAGGCTTTTTCGAGGTTTTATTGAGGTTTTAATGACCATAAGCTTGTGAGGTATCGTTTTCCATGTTTTTAGGGCGAGAAGACCGAATATCAGGTTGCCTTTGACCATAGAGTAATTGGGGTTGTAACGAAGGTTCAGCTCCCAAAATTCATTTTTTGTGGGTCAAAAACCTGGATAACTGTCTGAAATCACCATAAATTCGTAACACTGAAAGTAGTATCAACAGGTGAATCGAGACAGGTAAATGGCAGTGATCAAAGATTATTTGTAAGGAGCCTAATTCCTGTTTTTTAGAAACAATAAATGAACAGCCAACATTTCTGTAGGTACCTATGCCCAATAGAATAATAAACCATCGTGACATGGCCTTTGCAGTGTTTTTATTACTTATACTTCTGCATTGGCAGGATGATCCGTGAAATACAACTATATTTCATGTTGCTTACCGTAAAAATGTGTAGTTTATCAAAACATTTGCAATAAAAACCAATCAAGTATGATAAACGTATGAGTTTTGCTTCATTGCCAAGCTCTAAACTGTACCTACCTCATCCACGACTCGTCATGTCTTCGATACGGTACCTAAGGGTCCAAAATGGAAAGCCTTCGTAAGTATGGTCCCATTAAACCCCTGATGGGCATCAGGTAGGTATATAATTCTTTATTTACTTATATTTTGGCACGGTTTCATTTCTAAAATTCTAGTCGACCACTCGATTTGACCTGCCCTTTATGTAATTCAACAATTCTATTAATTTAAATTGAATCATATATGACTGCTTTTTTAAATAAATGAACCCAATTGTTAATTTGTGGGTTGATCTCATTTCAAAATTTATGTATCTTGTAGCTCATTCAGACCTAATTGGAGATGTATGGTGTTCGTATTTTCTTTGTATTGTACTTTTTTTGTAATAAAATCGGTAGATGGCAATTTATTTAGATGATTGAACCATTAATTTTTACGTCAGTCACGACGTTTATCAAAAAATTCTACTAACGGGGTTCATCTATATTGTTCATGTAGTAAATGATTTTATATCTTAGGGCTAATAAGAATGTCTGAGGAGATAGAGGGGCGGGTTGTACACCGAGAGGAAATGGGTGGGAAATGGTTCGAATGACGGTCAATGAAGGGGATGAGACAGCTTGGTCGTCCTGATAAGCAATTGGCAATAAATTATTACAAGTTTCATTTTCTTCTGTGTACAGTCCCACCATAGCATTAACCCCTCTTCTCGGAAGATTTTGGAAAAGGGGAAAAAGGATATAGTGGAAAGGGATATATTGGAGTGGACGAAGGGGAAGGGGGTATAAATCAATAACGATTCAATGATGGTCTGCAAGCATGTCCCATCTTCTTCCCTTCTTCTTCTCCTCACCCATCATCGCACTCTTTTCTTTCATCCTTCCCCTTTTATCGCATGATTTACCAGCTCCAATATCCCCTCTCCTCCCCTACAACCATCTTGCCCTCAAGAAAAACCCTCCTCACATCCTCTACCACATCACTCTACGCATCAAACCTTCATGGAATATCCTCTACTTTCACATCATTTTAAAAAAGTCTGTTCTTATGTATATGTTTTTTTTTTTAATCTGAAAGAGTTATTTCGTTTTATTTACGAAACAGCTGTCATTTTATGTAAGTAGTCTCGCGCAAACCTCCGAGCGAGAAACAACGGTCCGAGTTCTCGAGAAAAATAAACGACTTGTAATATCGTTGTGCTGAATATGATTTTACGGTATTGATGGACAAGGAAAAAGGGGACGGCGAGACGATCGCCGAAATTGTTGAAAAAATGAAACTGGTGGTTGTGCAGCACCGAGCTGGTACCGCAGCGTTTCGTATCCAGGACGAGCATGTCAACACTGCATTTGGTGAGCTATATAACATTATCGTTTCCTTGTGCGAATATTGAAACACGCAGACCTAAAACTGTTACTCGCGAAATTAATGTATTGTGTTGAAGACGAATCAGCCCTCAACCCAAAATTCCAACACAGTTCTTACTTACTCAGTTCTTACCTCTCAAATAGTCTGTTCAGACTAAAATATGAAGACAAGTATTCTCAGCTTAGGAACTCTGCAGAAGAAGCCAACGGTAAGCTACAATCTGGTGTCAACAATGTCGTAAGCTGGTCGAACCGATGGAGGATAGAGTGTAACAGTGCAGGTGGACCCTCGAGAGTCCCCCTCCCAGGCCAGTGAGAATATCAGCGGTTAAGAAGGGATATCGATTAGGCTTCCCCAAGCGACCCCGTCTCCACCGGAAGAAAAAATAGCTCGAGAACAGCCCACACTCCTCCCCACATGACATGCTTCTGGGTAGCAGAAGTATGAGAGGGAAAAGGGGGAATGAAAAGTAGTATGAAGTTCTGGTTCAAGAAACGACATCTGAACAACTTCAAGGTGACCAACCTCCATCGTAATGGATTATTATCCTCATTAATATTTTACTGGTGGAGAGCAAAGCTCCTCCATACGAGTATTGGCGGATAGTGTTGTCAGAGGTTGTTTTCCAGCGAATTGTGCTCATCTGGGCAACCTCTAGGTGATCAACCTCCATCGTTAGGATGGAACAACTATTGGGACTTATCAGTTGGGACACGGCATCAATCGCCTTCTGATGAGCTCAGTATATTTTAATTATACTGACACTCTAAAGGGGGGAAAGGGGGTGGGGAAGCCAATAGATGTATGTATTATCAAAGGGACAGGTTGTTAGTAAAGGAATCCTTCTGGGAAACCTTTGGGCTTATCCTTCTGGTAAACCCACAAAAAGTGGATAGAGTATGGTGAAGTGCTCAGCGTATACTACCGAACCACGCTCTTCTACCATGTGACAGAGTACCTATAATAGTGGAGGTGGACCCTTGAGAGTCGCCCTCCCAGACTAGTGAGATTATCACCGGTTAAGAAGGGATATCGATTAGGATTCCCCAAGCGACCCCGTCTCCACCGGAAGAAAAAATAGCTCGAGAACAGCCCACACTGTTAAAAGTTGAACGAAACAAAATCTACGCTTATAAATTTCACAAATCTTAAGACAGACGTAATCCTGATAGAGATTAACTCGCATGCCGTACCTTATGCATATTTATGAACAAAATACCTTGGCATGACTATCGACTGCAAGCTGAGATGGAAAGGGGAAAGCCCATGGAGGAGAAGGATTAACTCAACCTATGAGTCAGGAAAATGTATTGGTTGATAGGGAAACTGAGCTATCAGCCCACAATAAACTGCTACTATACCTGCAAGTAATAAAACCAGTGTGGACTTAAGGTGCCAAATATGGGGTTGCACAAAGAAAAGTAATATGAAACCCATACAAACGTTTCAGAATAGTCCTTCGGTGCATTGTCGATGCACCCTGTTACATAAGAACGGCTGGTCTCCATCGTGACCTAAAGATTGAGGCTGTTGGCAAAAAAAAGCAATGGAGCACGAACGCCATCTCAGCAATCATCAAAACGTTGTAGTATTGAACCTGCGACGTACGGAGTCTGAAGAGGACCAAGCCGACGGACTTTGTCACGACTCACTAAGAAAGTGAGGTGTGATGTGTAGTGGATGTATGTGGTCATCTATAGACCACAAAACGCTTCGACGTATTAAAGAAAAGTTGCTATATGTAGTTATACAGTTGTAACATAAATAAATAAATAATTTTTTTTAATGCATGTAAGTGCAAAACACAATTTCATTCGCAAATATCTGTCCAACGCATGATGTATGAAGGGCTCAAGTATCATCGTAAAGGCTTATCTAGACTTATTGTATGTCTTATGTCTTATTTGTACCGAGCAGAGTACAGTGGGAATTCTAATAAGCCAGATTCTCTACTTTTGTTACCGTTACCTACCGTTGAATGTCAAACTTCAGTCAGTCTTATGAGAAACGAAAATCCTACAGAACCACTGGATATCCTCTTCCTTAGGAAATGGACTCCTGCAGTTGATACGCCTGATCCTCATCTTCTTTGTTTGTACTTTTTCTCTCCATTCTCCACGAATTAATTGGCACATTATTGTTTCTTCCTTGACCAGGGGAAATAACAGGCCCTGAGTAAATTATGTGTTTATGACCATAGTCAACCCTGAACTGAGTGTGAAATTCAGTGTAGGTACATCCTTTGATGTTTATGTATAGGTTATTTTATTATACAATCCGAATCTCGCAAAATGTTGTGCTGCCCGAAGTAAGGACGTTGTATTGTGGTAGGTACAGAGCGGCATTCTAAGTTTATGTTGTTCAGTGAGGGGACATGCCATTGGACTGTAAACCTTACCAAATGATGTAGCTAGTGAGCTCCAGCTCAGTTGTTACATAGCCTGTAGGTATTAATTGAAAATACTGCGTTTCAGTAATCCAGTGATCAGTCCAAATTCGTTATTGAAAGACGGGCTGTCACGTCTACAACGAGGGCAGAAAACAATATACCTACAGAAGAACGAGGCTGCCTAACTCTTAAAAAAAAAATTCCTATTCACCAAAATTGGACGACTTGATTATCGGACGCCATTGCGATCTGTATCTCGCAGTGAAAAGTTACCGTTTTTGGTTTATTATTTTCAATAACGAGCCTTAACAATCGAGCATGGAAAAAAAGTAACCCCCCCCCCCCCCCATCCTTAAAATTTGGTGGTTTACTTTTCAAGGTACGTAGAATCCGAAAATGCAGTTAACATTTTCTGTCTGTCCGCCGTACGCCGTACTTTGCGCTTTTCTTAGTTACCATGAACCGAAATCAATGAAATTTGGTTTGTAGGTCCCGTTTGAGGTCTAGTTTGTCCACGAAGCTCGGCGTTGCTGTCAGTCATCTCTAAGGGGTGAAAATTGGGGTTGCAATTTTCAGAACGCCGTAGCTAGAAAACTTCCAGTAGAAGGGTATGGTTTTTTACGTTTTTAAATTGATCTTCAGCTAAACAATTTTTTGAGACCAACCGGAGCATTCTCGTACTACCAGCCGTTCGTTTGCACCGAAAAGCTTCGTCAAGGTGACCGTGAATCAAATGGTATATATTGCTAGGGAGCACCTGATTATAATCACGGATGGCTGTATGAAGTCTAGCTGGTTGTTCTGTGATATTATTCCATTTGAAAAAAGCTGCAAATTATTACACAAAGGTTTATTATTTACCTGTATAGATGCCCCTTCTACGTAGATCACTGTTTTCGGTGGTCAATTCCCGCGAGCTCCCCCCAAGAAAGCCCTAAATCGAGTACTGAAGCCGGCCCCGGAATAAAAGTATCATGCAAATGCGCGGGATTCAATCATTAATTTATTATAGTTATTCATGAAGCTTAAGACAAATAATAAACCGTTGTGTAATAACGTACCTGTATAGGTGCCCCTTCTACGTAGATAGTATAATAAACCGTTGTGTAATAATTTACCCATTAATATTTCAACGTTTCTTCAAGTTGCAAAAGTGCCTATCAAAAAAATCCAAAAGAGTCAAAGAGGCAATTTGCGTTTAACATGGCGCATGGTTTCATATTGAAGTAACTTACTGGCCAGCAAACTTGAAAAATTATGATCTCGTGAAATGTATACCCACTGTAATATTGTATACTGTAATATGCACATGCGTTTAACATAGTAACAGTTTTGGCTTATACCTAGTTCTGATATACATATCCCTATTACGATTTTTCTCGCCAATTCTGGTGCTCTGACAGTCAGATTGTAAAACCTGACTGTAAAAATTTTTACTTTAAATGGTAGTGATGATGATATTTTACCTATACTAGTTTGCAATGTTCAAAAGATAATATCGCAAAAATAATCAATATTGCAATTCCGTTAAAGAAATTACATTAAAAAACAGTTATCATGTTGCTGTAGATTAAAAAATTTCTACAGTTTTCTCATCCTTTCAAATACTGTTCTCCCCACGAGCCCAGTTATTAGAAAATTACTGCAAAACACGCGCTGATAGCCGCCCATTTCCGCTCGATGGTAATTTCCGCGTGAACGGGAGTCAAGTCGATAGCCGGAAGAGATGAGGCAGAGGGGAAAAATGTACCTCTCTTATTAGGATGGGGTATGCAGTAAAGAATAAATGGATTTGAAAAAAAAATCAAACCTGGGTGTAGGTACTAGGGTGCGGAGCAGTTTTGCATAATGCCGAAGATATTAATCCCCCCAGTGTAATCTCGGGTGAAATCGAGATTTCGTTGCGGAGAGACATGATTATCAACAGAGTGGCCCTGAGCTGGGATCAGGATGTTCCTGTCGGCGTCCCTGCGAGTACGTGGGCGGTTAGGAGACTGCTACTTCATGTTTGTTTGATTCACTGTCTTAGATCTGGTCTAAGGATTGTGGCGTGAGACGCAACGCCTGTAAAATATGGGCATTATTCAGTACAAGAGCCTCAGATTACTGTCAGAGCACGGAGGTCGCCATGTAATATCTTGCATTGCATTCATTTTCATGTCGCTACAATCCGACTTTTTAGTGTACTGGCCCTAATGGGGTGTGCAAATGATACTCCCCTCCCCCCCCCCCCTTATGTCAGATCTCAGCGAGAGCTTTTAGGAAAGTCGAAATAAGAGGAGTACCTACCTACCTACCTATCCGATGAGCGGGAATGGATGTTGAATTCAAATTTGATTTCACAGATTTTCCTTTGGTGGGACACGTATCGTTCTAGTATTTCTGAGGTCACGTGGAACTTGCCGTTATTCCGAAAATTGGCACCTATGGGAGGTCTTACGATTGTGAGTGCAAAGTTCTCTTCCTTTATGAAGTTCTTATTGTTGGCTCCTTCTTCCTTTTATGACGTTTCATTTGTCTTCCTTTTATTTGTCTACATCCTTGTGAAGTTTTTCACTGTGAATCAGAAGAAAGATGCGATATGAGTGTGCTTGAACTGCTGACGTCAGTGGTGGGAGGGGGGGGACCTGATATTGTCATCATTCGTTCTGCATCCTCTAGTTTCGTGGGGTACATGGAATCCGGTTTTTGTGTCCACATTTTTTCATATTCTGACAAAAGTTCCCGATGAAAGTCTGATGATCTGTGATAGATTAGGCGATGAAGGGCTACCGGATATAGAAAAATTATGTCAGTCCGTATTTGGCTGAAACATAAGTTTATTAATTTTACTTATTTTGAAGGATCTCGTCGCGTATAAGCTTTGATTTCACATCCAGGTTACGAACAGTCAAGCTACGACCTGTGCTACCAGTTTAGCCACGACCAGATCAGTATTCCACTCACTAGCTTGTCATCTCCTCTCTATCCACACTATTCAAACCCACCTCGCATGACATATACCTACCTATAGAGTGGAGTGCTCGGTCGGTGTAACGTTATTGAAAGGTTTCGGAAGCCAAGTGATTTCCACACACTTACACAGTATTTTTCATCCATCTTCCGAGGAATAATTAAACTCTTGGATATAGTGGATATTCAATGTTGACGTCGTAGTCAGCACTTTTCCATTATCTCCACTTCAAGAGTTGCTGTTAACATTCTATTCAGACATGATATTTGGCGCATTCCCGCGGTTTCAGCTGCCCTATCAAGAACAACGGCCCCAGCCGCTAGTTCACCTGGCGAATTGCCAAGTTAGATTCAGAATTGAATCAACTCAAACCTAGCCTACGAGTATTACAGAAGCATACAGGTTCTACCGTGTCTTCCATTACGTTTCCAGCCATCTCTCCTGTGGCTGCGTTCATGCCTCAGCTAGCCAAACTGCATAATTTCATCAACAAGTTGAAAAAATTAATTGATGGACGCATAGTTCGTTACATTATCGTCGGCGAAGTAACGAGCCTAGTAATTGCCTAATATAAATGCTGACAGGATTTATTCTTTCAGAAAACCATTGAACCGACCGAATGCTCGCATAAATTCAATCTCCTGCTGCTGTGTATTGAAACAGTTTCACCGATAAAGTGGGGGAAAGACATTTCCCTTTTTCTGGGAGAAGGAAGATTGTTGAAACTCTGTTGAAGCACTGAGTGATTGTCTCCAGCCGCCGCGCCGCACTCTCATCGACCCCTCGACGTTTCAACGGCCAGACTTGGGTTCCCCATTTTCTTTATTTAGACGAGGTTATTTCCGAAGTATCTCTTAGTTTATTTATATGTCTTCGGCCCTCAACCTTGTCAAATGCCGGGGATTTTTTTCTATGCGCTTTTTTAATAGATCCGTCCGATTAAAATAAGACAGTTGGAATCTGAGATTGTTAAAATGTCGTTGTACTGAAAGGCGTTGTGTGGTGTTGGAGCCATCCGGTCCACGTGGTTTCCATGTGGTAGACTTTTTTTTCTTCCATGTGATATCTGTACAAGTGAGAAAGTAACATGTGAAACTTGAAGAAATGGATGTACTAAATTATTCATGTGGCTCCATCGTTCGTTCCATTACAGGCTTACTGTACGCCACGGATTCCCTAACACCCATCCAGCTTCAAAGTCGTCAAGACACGTTGAAAAATACATGTCTTGACGGATCAACAAATAGGTTTAAGAAATCGTGTCAAATATTGTGAGCTATTTCATTTGAGTTGGTGCTTATTCAACAGTGGGGCTTGAGATCGCTGAGTGTATCGCCATGACAAAGTCGCATTATTTTTATTTTTCAAATAAAAATTAAAAGACTTTGAAAATTGGAAAAAATTGATTGAAAATAAAAAATGATTTTTCAAATGAAAATTAATTAAATAAGGATATGCTGCGTGTTTTGTAGCTATATGTAGCTGATGAATGAAAAACGAAGCGCGTGGTATTAAGGTTTTTTTTCTAAAGTATAGGCTTAAACCTGAAATTCCCTCGAATGCATCCTGGAATTATCTGGATTTTTGGGCTATATTTATTTTAAATCAACGTAAAAGAAATGCGGAGATGGAAGCTTAAAATATATTTTTATCTGCTCATGTCTGCCACATCCAAAATTTTATCACCTAAAAATTCAATGTCGTCTAGTCGCTCGACGGACTAATGAATTTGTCTCAAATCGGTTGTGAGGTAAAGTTCACTCACTCATTGGCAGTCACTCTCCTGTATGAATGACATTCCGTCTCCTATGTGAAAGCAAGTCCGTCTGCTGTATGAATGACATTCCTGGAGTTGAGAAATCTTCCTAAAATAAATGCTGCAAATTATTACACAACTTTTTTATTTACCTGTATAGATGCCCCTCCTGCGTAGATCACTGTTTTCTGTTGTCAGTACCTACCCTTAAACTCCTCCCAGGAAAGCCCTAATTCGAGTACTGGCGACGGCCCGGGAATTACAGTATTACAGTTTCATAAAAATGCGCGGGATTCAACAATTATTTGTTGTTATTCATGAAGCATAAGGGAAATAATAAACCGTTGTGTAATAATTTACCTGTATAGATGCCCCTTCTGCGTAGATCACTGTTTTCTGTGGTCAATACCTACTACCCTCGTGCTCCCCCCCCAGGAAAGCCCTAAATCGAGTGCTGAAGCCGGCCCGGGAATTACAGTTTCATAAAAATGCGCGGGGTTCAATAGTTCAATAATTAATTATTTGTTCTTATTCATGAAGCATAAAGTTTGTTCAAGTTACAAAAAATGTACCTATCATCAAAATCCAAAAGAGCCATCATTTTTCAAATGAAATAATATCACACAACAACCACCTCGACTTTAAACAGTCATCCGTGATTATAATCGGGTGCTCCTTAGCAATTATATCTGGACCGTTTCATTCACGATCATGTTGACGAAGCTTTTCGGGGCAAACGAACGGCTGTTCGTACAAGGCTTCGGGTGGTCTCACAAAATTCTTTAGTTCAAGATCAATTTAAAAATGTTAAAAAAACCATACCCTTCTATCGAAAGTTTTTGAGCTACGGCGTTCTGAAAAGTTCAACCCCTATTTTTCACCCCTTAGAGATGACTGACAGTAACGCCATGCTTCGCAGACCAACTAGACCCCAAACGGGACCTACAAACCAAATCTCATTGATTTTGGCTCATGGTAACTAAGTGCGAAATTTATTTATTCCATTTTCGGATTCTACGTACTTGAGACGGAAACCATCAAATTTTGAGGAGGGGTTAAAACACTGTTTTTTAATGCTTGGCCCCAAAGGTTCATTATTGAAAATGATAAACCAGAATCACAGGATGGGAGTCTGCGATGGTAAATATCGGGTTTTTCATTTCTCATCAATAACCCGATTAATCTTTCAATTATTTTACTGTTTCCACAATGCGTTTATATATATATATTTTTTTTTTTTTTTAAATATTTATATTTTTATTTTATATTATATATATATTTATATATTTTTAAATCGGTGGGCCTTAATCATCGTAGACTATGAATTCTCAACCATTCACAAGTTGGTTCGATCGGCTGCAGCTGTATTCTCGGCGTTTAGCTCGGTGCACGAACCATGTGGATTTTCTTGAGCACTGCCTAAGGGCGGGTATTCCTCCCCGGGGGATGAGTCTGAAAATGCCGGTTTCTGCATATCCTCCGCCTCTCCAGCCAGCAATACGTAACTTTGGCCGGGAAGTGTCTATGGGCCTTGCTGAATTGTCTCTCAAATTGTACGTGCATCATAGGACTCGTATCCTGAATGACGAACTTATTCCTCTGCTCAACATCCTTCTGAGAATGCCTAGGTGCCGACGACGAGTTGAATATATACTGCATTCAAACGCAGGTTTACTTTAAAGGGGGCGGCTGTCAAATTTGCGAAAATTGAGCACACTTTACATGGCTCATTTAGGGGCTGGTGGTGCAATCCCGACTGTGCTTTCGAGGCCTGCTGTTGGAGTGATCCCTTCTGCCCCTTTGGATTGTGGGTGGATGCGGGCTGAATCTCAGATTGGGCGGGGTTCCCCTGTAGGTGAGCGGGTTGTCGCCTCTGGGTTTTCTCGGTCGACGGTCTCCCCGGACTCTGAGTTGGTTGACGTGTGTGGCCCCTCCGTGTTGCTGGGCTCCGTTGATGGTTCTGGATCGGACTCATTGGATATTGCGTTCTTGTGGGGGGACCCTCCGGATCATGGTGCTCCATTGGATGCGGATGTTTCGGGGGTTTTCGATTCTGTGTCGGTGGATTCTGAGCTGGCTCGGGTTCGCGGGTTTTCCCTGCCGTCATCCCCCGTCTCCGGCGTGGGTTGTTCATCGCATCGATGGGGTGGAGCTGCCGGCTGCGATGGGCACGATGACGAGTCTCTTGAGTCTGGAGTTTTGTTTCGGGATTTATCGATTGAAGGGCCCTCGGATGGTGGGTCCCCGGATGGTAATGCTGTGGATCTTGACGATGTCCGCTCCACTCCCGTCGTAATGGCGGCGTCGGGCCCTGGCAGTGCAATTGCTCGGGACTCTGGTCCTGTCCGAGCACCGGCTGTCCTCAATCTGTCCACCAGAGCACTCACGGAGGTGGAGATGGGTGTGCTTTTGAAGGGGCTCTCCTTCTGTCCGACCCCAAAGGTGGATCATATCCGCCTTCATGAGGATATCCAAGCTTATTGTACTGCACTGAGGTGGAGATACTTTTGGAGAACGGCTGAAGCGCAGAACAGTCCGGGTGGCGATGTTCATGAGTCGTTGAGGCAGTTCCGCCCATCGACTGGGAGGTCTGCTCCACGTCAGCAGCCTTCCCACCCTTTGGAGGTTTACATTAAAACACTGCTGACTTTGACATCAAATGTCAATTTTTTGAACTCCCTTGTTCCACCAAAGAACATGAGTCGAGAGGAGCATCGGGCCTTGAGCAGCTTGAAGTCTGACTCATCTATCATCGTCGCGCAGGCGGATAAGGGGTCCACAGCGGTTGTGATGGACTTTTGTGACTATGATCGAGAGGCAATGAGACAGCTTGATGATACCCAGTCTTATCGCAGACTCGCGGGGGACCCAACGGAGGAGTACTGTGCTCAGTTGATGGCATTCTTGGATGCGCAGTACCGACTGGAGGGCTTGACGGAGGAGGAGGTGGCTCTTTTGGTGCCCAGTGAGCCTCGGTGTCCTGTTTTTTATTTACTGCCAAAAATTCATAAGCCTTACAGCCTGCCTGAGACCCCGCCCCCTGGCCGTCCTATAGTGTCGAGCTTTGGGGCCCCTACTGAACGCGTTTCGGCATATGTGGATTCTCACCTACGACCTCTGGTCCGGGACTTACCTTCGTACTGCAAGGATACATACCATTTCCTCGAGATACTGGCTGGAGTAACACTGCCATTGGGAAGTCAACATCCGGTCATGATGGCAGTGGTGGATGTTGTTTCGCTCTACACAAACATTCCACATAATCAGGGATTGAGCGCCCTTCGGCATTTTTTGGACCAGCGGCCGGGGACAGCACTGCCGTCCACGGGCTTCCTCGTGGGTATGGCGGAGAGGGTTCTCACGATGAATGCTTTTAGATATGGAGAGCACCACTATTTGCAGGTTCGGGGGGCGGCCATGGGCACGAGGATGGCCCCTTCATATGCCAATTTGTTTATGGGTCGTTTGGAGCAACAATTCCTTGATAGCCAACAACTCCGCCCACTTTTATGGGTTCGGTTTATTGACGATATATTTCTGCTTTGGCAACATGGAGAGCAGGAGTTGCAGGCATTCCTTGAGCGATTGGGTGGCCATAGCTCCATGAGTTTTACCCACCAGGTCTCGACTGATTCCATCACTTTTCTTGACGTGGATGTTGCTCTTGGGGACGGCCGGTTCAGGACCAGGGTGCACATTAAGTCTACTAATCCCCAGCAATATCTAAGTTTTGAGAGCTGTCATCCTCCCCACACAAAGCGCAGTATTCCCCGTTCGTTGTCGGTACGTGGGAACAGGGTTTGTGGTGATCAGGTAGACAGGGCAGCATTCAACGACGGTCTTTGCCGGCGACTGCAGGAAAGGGGGTATCCTCCTCGGGTCCTGGGGCAGCGAATTGTGCCTGCACATATTGACCACCATCCCCCTCAGCAGCGGAGAAGTCCAGACCGGATGTACTTTACGACTCTGTATTTCCCAGGAGTCCATAGGATTCATAGGATGATGAAGGACTTGCACTCCATCCTGCTCAACAACGCTCTAACTTGGGATGTATTTGCTGTTCCACCAGCGATTTCTTATCGTCGACCTAATAATGTGGGGAACATTTTATCGCACCGAGGGGGCTATGTAGCAGCGGATGGTGGAAGGGAGCTTGGACTCCGCCCGTGTAGTCGTCGGCGATGTCGTTCTTGTGGCCTTGTCCTGGAGGATAATAAATTTTGTTCTCCTCACAATCGTAATGTGTATTCCGTGGTGGGTTCGGCTGACTGCACGTCCACGAACTGCGTATACGAGTTGCTCTGCAGGCATTGCGAGGGATTTTATGTTGGGAAAGCAACGACACCGTTGAACCTCCGCATCAATAACCATCGAGCCTCTGTGAGACTCAACACCAACCAGCCTGCGGGTCGCCATGCCTTCGAGGACCACCACACTTCTTTCGATGATTGCTACCGGGTAAGGATCCTGAAGCGTTTACCTCCGTCTGCGCCGAATCCAAGGGTTGAGGAAAGTGAGGAAGCCCACATTTGGGTCCTGGGTGCGCACCGGCCTCCGGGTTTGAACACTTACACCTAGGGCCCATAATAATAATTTTTTAACTTTTTTTTTTTTTTTTTTTTTGGTACATTTATCAATTTATTATCTATATTTATTATATGTATATATACGTACATATGTGTGTATATATATATATATACTTTTTTCCCCATTCGAATATCCCTTTGTTTATTTCGTTTTTGCTCCATTTACTTCATTTTTTACTATTATTTGTACCCCACCCTATCCCACCACCATTTTACCCCATCCTTCTTTTCGCCCCTGCTTTTCTTCGAGGTGGTGGACTGCTCAGACCACTACTTGTCTCTCCAGTCTGCCGACGACGCTGAGTGCGAAACGTTCAGACGTAGTGTAAGTTTCTTTCTCTGTGTCCTCTTTTTGTGTCCGAAGTTATAAACAAATATATATATATATATATATATATATATATATATATATATATATATATATATATATATATATATATATCTGTCTGTGTTGTTATTTACTGTCGATTGTAGGCAGATAATACAAATAAGTATAGGTATAAATTATAAATTAATATAAGTTATACAATGTATGTACTGAATTGTTCCGTCCCCGGAATATTCGCGGCGACATAAAGACATCAATGACAGGAGTGATTTCCACACAAACCGAATGTCTGTCAATAGCAGGAACCGTTCATTGATGCATCCTATTTGTTATTCGTCTGTATGATCACGTGGATGGATGGTGATTTACTTCTTTGTTAACTAATATTGGATACACTCGAGGGCTCGATCTGCTTGGGAACGTTTTGCAATTGCAATTTACGCTGGACAGCGGGAGGCGGGGGCATTGTCCTGGGATTGATATTTATATTTCGTGATGCGCGATTGGCAGACGCACCTCTTTTCCGCATTTATCCTACTGAAATAGAACTTGAACACGTTGTCCAAGAATTCTGAAGGGGTTCTGTTGGTGTTACCAACTCTCCGACTATTGTAGGCTATTAGTGTGAGGTGATGCTTCAAACTTACCAATATTTGTCATTATTGTTTATTAAACGCTCAAGGCTGCTTGGGTCAGCTTATCCTAGTTCTAGCCGAATAGTCACGTCCATCGTCATAAACCCTCCCTTCGGGGCGCTCTCGTTGCTTTTTGAACTAACCCAAAAAAAAAAGCTCCCTGCAACGTATACAGATGACCTGAGTCATACGATTTTCCCAAGCCGAGCTACTTGACGTATGTGAGACTCACATGTCCTCACAGTAGTGAGTGTGAGAGTCAGTCTTTGTGACAGGCAGCTATAATGTTTTAAAAGGGTTTACGAGCTTGGGACGTTCCCTTCCTCCTCAAAACAAACATTTTCCCTAGAAGGCCGCATGAGGTTTCCCTCAAGAGGGGCTTCAAAATCGTTGGGGGCAGGTCGTGATTTTTTCTTGTGTTTCTTACAGCATGCGGAACTGTCGTCGACGAAATCTGACTAATTGCCCGACACTGTAGCGACGACTTGTGCCACATTTTTTTTCCCTTTCGGATACCTTATTGTCCTAGGTCGGAAACATACATTGGCAGGTTTACGATGGGACCGAGTTTCCAATGGTTTCCTCCAGAGAGAGTGGAAGTGAAACATGTGCCGGCGATTCTGGTCAACATTCAGCATCGAAGACCAGTCGACTCGGGATATTCGTGGCCGTCTGACACTCCGTTTTAAATAGTTTTACACTTTCTGTCATTTTATTAGGTAAGTTAAATATTATTTAATAATCAGCTTCTATAGGGGGATTCGATCTGCTCGTGATAGTGATCAAATAACTTGATAACGTATGACCTCCAGTATGACAACTTTATTGCTTGTCGGCTGATTGTATTACGACTTACCATGCAAGGCATGAGTACACTTCTGAGAAAAGGATTTATTTTGGTTTATTATTTCAGTAATGAACCTTTGGAATCGAGCATTGGGAAAAAAAGTATACCCTCCTTCAAAATTTGATGGTATCGTTTCAAGGTACGTAGAATCCTAAAATGGAATTTAAAAAAATTCTGTCCGTACGCCGTACTTCACACTTCCCTTAGTTACCATGAACCAAAATTAATGAAATTTGGTATGTCGGGGTCTGGTTGGTTAGCGAAGCTCGACGTTACTGTCAGTCCAGGCCAAGGGGTGAAAGAGGGGTTGAAGGAAGGTTGAAATTTTCCGAACGCCGTAGCTGGAAAACTTTCAGTAGAAGGGTATGGTATTTGTTTTATCGTTTTTAAGTTAATCTCTAACTAAAGAATTTTTGGAGACCACCGGAGCATTTTACGGCCAGCCGATCGTTTGAACCGAAAAGCTTCGTCAATATGATCGTGAATGAAACGGTGTAAATTTGGCACAGAAATCATTGCTAGGGAACACCTGATTATAATCACGCATGGCTTTATGAAATCGTGATATTATTTCATTTGAGTAATGATGGCTCTTTTGGATTTTGCTGATAGGTACTTTCGTAACTTGAACAAGCGTTATGCTTCATGAATAGCAACAAATAATTATTAATGGGTGAATTATTGAATCCCGCGCATTCTTATGACAGCAATTCCCGGGCCGGCTCCAGTACAGCAGTAGGGCTTTCCTGAGGGAGCTCTAAGGTACGTATTGACCACAGAAAACAGTGATCTACGCAGAAGGGGCATCTACACAGGTAAATAATAAACCGTTATGTAATAATTCGCAGCGTTTTTCGTTGTTTTCTTGAAAATAATATATAATAGGTAGGTATATTCCATTTGTGGTTTGTGTAACATGCACTATAATATATACGCATTTTACGAATAACCTTTACCATTTTGAACTTGACCCCAAAGATCCAGTTCTCACACTTTTAAAACTTTTAGTAGGTACGCACCCGAATGTTCTTTTATAAATTATTCTCATTTCGGTTCCGATTTAGAGCTGAGAGTTGACGTGAAAAGCCGTGTGGATAACTGCGAATATTTACCTATTTGTTTCATTTATTCACATTCCAATTTGGTGCAATAAATTGGTTTTCAGTGAGTTCCTTTAATCGGTAGTATTTTTATGTGCCACTATTTTGTAATCAATTTTATCTGCTATTTCTTTCTCAATCGAACAGAGACAGATTAGTTGATGAACAGCCTACCTACCTTGCCAGAAACAGAATGTCTTCTGATTTTTCTCGAAAGCCAAAATATGCCATCTAAAAGCATAATATTAAGCATAATGATATTATTGATTTACTATCAGTCTCTCTAATGGTGAGAAATATCGTTGGTTTTTACAATCGACGATGAATATAGATTTTTTCTGAACAGTACTTGACAAGACCTACTTAGTGTTTTGTATTGTTACAGATTCTAACGGAAGTCTGTGATTCTAAATTAATTTTAAACCCACCCGTCTTCCTGTTGGAGGTGTAGCGATGGTTTCCGTTACGGAACCCTTGTTATTGAAGTTTTCAGTAAATTGCCTTCAATTTCGGGGTCAGACGTTCCGCAGCCCCTCATCCCCGCCGGATCTCGTGTGGCCTGTGCATTGCAAAGATGAAAACCAACCCGACCAACCAACGTCGCGAGCAGAGCCCTGTGGAGCGAGGTTGAGACGATTTGGCTTTTCGAGGCCATTAGAAAGTTTGTCGTTAATGCATCAAGTTGTTTGCATTAGTTGTTTATTGTGTGGAAGGGGGCAGGTTTGTGGCGGGGGTGAGGCAAGGGGAGATAATGGGGTTCTGCCTGTATTAAGTGGAGCCATCTTGCCATGGCACGAGAGACGAATTGCTGGAAGGAACTTTGCTATACCCTCTCGCTCCCTAGACCATCCGGCATCACGGAATTATGAATATCCGTTTCTTAATCCCCTTTATTCCACAAACGAGACCTTTTTGAAACAAAGAGTTGCAAAAAATCTCAGATTCACTGTGGAACCTATAATATTTGTAAGAACATGAAATTCACTTCAGTGTTTTATTTGGACCCATAAATCCTCCTAAAGCATAATATGCACTGAAGGACTTGCACTTTATATCATCCTTTTTTGTGGGCATAAATTGCAGGTTAGGTATGTCAGGGTTTTTTTTTCATACATTGAATAATTAGTTGTAATGAAGGTGCTATATGTGAGGCTGTCCTTTCATCATAAAAGGATAATTGACCTCTAAATGAAATTGACTAACTCTTCCCGCTAAACCTCTCATGACAGTCCATCAACGCGGCTCCTAATATAAGGGTGATTAAGAAAACTAGACTGAACTGAGTTGAAAGTTGGAGTCTGAGCTTATTGGACGGCAAATCCTATGTTATTTTTGAACATTCAAAACTCCAACACGTTCAAGTGCCTATTCGATAAATAGGCTAGTAGGCACATAATACAGAAACATACCTGTTTCTCGTGTTATTCATCGTCATGAAAACACTGCTCAGCTGATGTATAATTATATAAGTTATAATCTGTTCTTTTGAAATGCAATTAATTCGTTCTGTAATTTATTTGAAAGGTAAAGGCGTAAAAGGTTCCTGATATAGTCTGACGAGTCAGACTGATTGAGGATATACGCATGTATGTGTATATGTTACACCTTGATTTATGTTACCTTGATTCAAAACCCTGAAGCCAGCTCCAACATTCCTGGCTCATAGAGGGAAGAGACGTACATACCGTTTACACATCATTTAGCCATTGTTCAATGTTCACTATTTATAATATTGATACAGCGAGTTACATGCATAAACATGCATGTTTCAAAATATTGCGGGGTTCTGCAATATTGAACAGGTTCGGTTTCAAAAAAGTACCTTGAGTTTCTATATCGGTCTTCATATTATATTTATGTATGATGTGAACTGCGAGTTGAAGTACGAGTATAATCATATTGCAAATATAATTTAACTTAGGTACTGTATTCAGATTTAATTACTTATAATCTGGACCAGATTCCTTGGATGACCCATATAATTGACCTGACCTGTCAGACTCCATCGCATTGTCTGTCCCCCTCTTACTGAATATATCATGGTAAACAAATATTGAACTAACTACATAAATAATGGCTATGAAAATGTAAAGAAATGGTTATTTCTGAGTTAGGTAAGCATAACATGCAAAGAATGTTGAATTTTATCATTTCGGTTAAAGCAGAAATAGAGAATTTTCAGTCCTTGTTGTCAGTTGGTACAAATTTTTGTTGAACCAAATATACTCGTAGATTAATATCTTTACTTATCCCTACTTATCCAATATTTACCTGCTTAGTGTATAGCACTTCCAGCAATCTTAATGTGCAGATAAAAATAACGAGGTTTTTAGAACCCCCGATGGGGGTATTAATTACAATTTTTACGCTTCATGATCAAAAACCGGTTAACGCACCTTCCAAGCCCCCTTTTTTTATTTCGACGTAGATAAGACCAAAGATATTATAAAAGTGAATTACTCTTTCTTAATAGAGCGGGCGTAAAGCTGATGGGAGAGAGGTGGGAGCTTTTTAATTGTTTTTCCTTACCACTTGATCACTCGGAAATGTCTGAGAAAAATCATTTTACGCGTTGAGCTCGACCTGATAAAATCCATATCGGAGTTTTACCCCACACCACGCCCCGGCACCGGAAGCCAAAAAATATAAATCGGTAGGTATCCTGCACCTTCCGCTATCGCCTATTAAAGGTGAGAGTTTTTTCTTGTATCAAAACCCCGCGGTTCTCCCGATAGAGAAGTGATAGTCGTGAGATTTTTTTCTTTGCCGCTCGTGCCTCAACCGCTCCTGTAGATAAGCCGAGTACCGTCTTCTTTAAATAGAGGCGGCCAAAAAATTAATACGACCGAAATGAAATGTTTCAGCGTGATACCTACTCGTAATTGGAGGCTTGAGTTAATATTTGTTTGTCCTCAACTCTTATTCAAACAGAGCGGTTGGCCTCTGAAAATCCCTCCATTAAGATCTTTTGGTTGATAAGTCCCATGATTTCGAACCTCTACTTCTTACTTATTTCATGCCAATAAATCTTCATTTTGTGAACTTTATAGGTACACCTATCGTGAAAGTATCACCGGAGAACCCCAGGGGGCCAGGTTATGGGTAAAGGCCCAACTTGTTATGTCGTGTAAGCAGTGTTCTTCGTCGCTTTGGAGGTTTTCGGTTTTCTTGGCTGGCGGGACGCAGTTGCTTTAAATCATGTTCGTATTATTTAGCTTACTACAATTCTGCTATCATTTATAGAGGGTGGCCTACCAGAGAGTTTGAAATCACACCTTTCATTCCCAAAATCGCGATGTAGCTCGAAAAACCAAAAAATGCGTGTCCTGATTTTTGACAGAAATTTTAGGAATTATATTTTTGTATAGTTAACAAAATAATATAATTATATGGTGAGGATGATTATATGTTTGAGTGTTTATGGGTTTTCTTTTAAAGAAAAGTTGGATTGGATTGCGTACTCCGCGCATGTGCTTAAAATTGAATAAGCATGGTTTTCTTTCATCTTTAAACCCTTATTTTTTGGAATTCTGGCATACCATTGTCACGGCATTGAAACTAAGGAGGATGATAACTCCCAAGTGGAACTTGAGTTTTCTCCGTGTGATTTTCAGGTAAATCCCAAAATGGACCATACAATACTTAATGTAGGTGTACAATAGATAGGTACCGAAATAGTTGAAATTCAAAAATGTTCTGATTTTCTCAAAAATTGTGTATAGGACAATTTATTGTTCCACCATATGAAATCACCCCTAAATATTGGCAAACAACAGGAAGGTGGCTGAAATTTACATATTTTAGTCCTGATCAACCAGTCCGCCGTTCTGAAGTGGCCACAAAGCTGTCGACGGGCGGAGATAAAATTATAGTTTTTCAAAATCGGCCATTCGTCTGCCATGTCAGGTTTTGCTACGTAATTCATGAATAAAAATACCATATTGTTATTTTTATGCTGCGTATTCTGATGCTGCACCACTTGATTTTCAGAAGGTCAGTTTTCAATATGTTTCGTAGACGTTTTCGAATGTAACATTCTACAGCTGGATCTGGGCCACACTAAATGAGATTATTCTTCGGCGATGGACGTTGCAAAATGTCAGTCAAATCTGTACTTTTTGGGTATCATACATAGTTAGCTGCTCTTTTCTGATGAATATTTTGTACTGTTGGCTCACTCATTGTTGATCCTAACGTTCGGTAATTAATCTTTGAGAGATTGAGGCGTTGTTGTTGCGTATTTTGAAATGAAACAGTGGGAGTTGATTGAGTGAAGGATGACTGGCGTGTAAACCGATCCCGTTAGAGACTCGCGTCCAGAGGCACTGTATAAAATCCCTCTCAGAGGTTGAAATGAGAGCTTCCGAAGAACCGGAATGTCTGGTTTTAAGGTGGCCTGTGCAAGGAAAAATGTAACATGGACGGGGCCCCGCGCTCTTTCTAACGACCTGCTCGCTCTACAGTCGCTCCGCCAAGTTCACTTGCCTCCTTTTCTTATAGTCTTAGTATATTAAACGGGGTTCGACGACTTCTTCATTCCCCATCTTTCTGCTCTCAAGCGATTGAAAACCCTTCTTGGTTTTAAACGGCTCAAAACTGATTCTTTTACGGTCTGTACCGCCATCAACTGATCCGAAATGAACCATTAGTCGTAAGTGCCGAGGCGTGCTCTATTAGATGCTTCTGGTGCTACGTTTCACCCATAATCAAAGCCTTTACCGCCGTCTTCTCCTTTGTATCTTAAGTTTGTTTCAATCTAAATTATTATTTTTCCCCTTTAACTTATTTTAAAGTTCAATGGTTACTACCTGCCGTTTTCATTTTTACTCTACTTCTCGAAAGGAAGTGTCGCCGCCTCGAACTCAGATTTGGGCCCGTTCAATAGTCCCTTCGATAGCTCTTTCGAATAATAATAATAATAATAATAATAATAATAATAATAATAAGCGAATAATAAGGAATAAGGAATAACTAGCGAGATATTGACAAAATCTTCTGTTGGCAGTGATTACTTTGGCGTGATAAATGTGTGCTAAAGGAAATGCCCTAGTAGAGATATCTTCTGATCTGTCTTCATCGATGATACGTTACATTGGAAAATCGAGGTTGTACCGATTATTCCCGATTCTCGCAAGATTCCCGATTATTCGACTTGATCGTTTCACTCACCTGTCAGCGCATCTACCTTTTGAGCACGTAGCCCAAGAGGCCGGCTTGGGGCCTTGGTTGGGCGCCTAGTTTCGGAATCCCTACGGTGGACATAATTTCAGTTCACAAATATTAGATACACGGTATTCTTTACTTACATAATACATACCTATATCTTCATAAATATTAGGTGGGTACTCTTAACTGCAGTCCGTGAGTTGCCACCATTTACTTCCATGGATTGCCATTTAATGCTTTGTTATTGATTGATACATGCCCTCGGAGGTTTTGTTTTCTTGGTTTTGAGAACCCTTGCTATCCGCATGTTGAGCTTCATGGGGGTCAAGGTTGGGGATTCAATTTGCAAACCACGCGGCAATGCTATTACTTGAAGAAAACGTACCTATATACATGAGGAGGCCAAGAATAATAAATAAATCCCTTACCCTTCATCCTTGATCATTTTTAAACTGGTGAACGAATTATATAACCTATCGCATACTGATCTGAATGTTAATTATAGTAAATTCGATTATTGAGACAATATTTGTCTTTGTCTCATTTTCATGATGCACGAAAAGAAAATCTCAGCAGTGAAAATACTTGCGAGAAGTCATGCTCAGAAAAATTCTCAAGAGATTGTTTCATTTTTGTATGAGCCATCCTATAGATAGTCATACTTGGAGCTCATATTGATACAGATACGGTTTAGAATGCCGTGCTGTCAAAGCACTCCATTCCTATATCAACACTGATTCCATGCGTATTTGAAAACCCACTTTCAAAGTAATCAGTGATGATAATCACTCGTTATATTCTTTGTTTCAGAGATGTTGTGGATCCTGTGGTCTCTCGTCCTGGTTCTGGCCGCAGGAGCTATCGCAGAGCAAAAGTTCGCGATGGAACCCCAGGATCAAACGGCGATTGTGGGCTCGAGAGTAACCCTGCCGTGCAGGGTAATTGGCAAACTTGGGAAGCTGCAGTGGACCAGAGACGACTTTGGGTTGGGTGAAGGGAGGCACTTGCCCGGCTTCGATAGGTACAAGATGATTGGATCGGATGACGAAGGTACACACTGACTGTTTTTTGGCTGTGTAATCATAATGCGTTATCTTACTGGAATTGACTTGCTCGTAAACCGATATTATTATAACCTCAGAGCTTGACTATTTCTTCACGGCCGGATAGATCAAGCGAAAAAAAGAGGCGGCACATGTGCTAGTTCATGGAGATACCACATTTTTAGGGCGGATGAGGACGCATCACTGATAAGTAATGTTGCAGGCATCATGATTTCTGGTCGACTTTTTATCGGGAGGGCGTCATGCCCAGAACGACATTTCCACCACAAGCCGCTATCAGCTAACCAGGCGGTGTCCTGGAGTCTTTCAAGCCCTTTTCGCCTCTCTCATCACATTCGGTTAACATTAAAAGACCAGATCGCTTTCCCGTTTTATTGAGTGTTTTAACGGAATCAGAATATTATAACTTCTCCCCAGTCGGTTGGGCTTCCCTTCCAGGAACAAGCTCATTCTCTTAAGCTTTATGGAGTTAGTTAAACTTCACAACCTCCGTCTTTCCTGTAGATCAGCCCCCTCTCCTTAAGGGGTATGAAGGGTGGCGAGGAGGAGGAGGGCTGGTACCTTGAAATAATGTTAAATGTGTTTAAAACCAATTTATTTTGAAAACCAAGAAAACCTTCAGGGGTTTAGTGCCCACCCAAGCACTCTCGTCAGTCAATAGATCAACATAATTTTTATTTGTTATTAGGTAAATAGGTAACGTTCATATTGTAGAGAAGAAATGAGGTACCTATATGGTTTGATCAGAAAATTCTGTAGAGACACCAAGTGCACGAGTCTCATAAAACGTTCGATGCGCTATAGCAAATTAAAATAAATAGAATAAATAGGATTCTGGATAGTTACAAATGTAGGCGGTATAATCATTAATAATATTTCATATTTCTACCTACCCTAGTCATTTGTAGTACCTAATTTTCTTCATTGTTTTCTTAACAAACTTTCTGAATGTATCTTAAAATGTTATACGATACAACGAACAGGAAGATGCTCTAGGTTTCAAACGGAGCGTTAGAGTGGGTACCTTCGATTTTAGCCATGTCCGCTCGCGTCGCTCGCTCTTCCAAGTGGGTGTACAGATCACTGGACTTGCTTATCCAAGTGACTTGTAGTCCCACGGGAACAGTTAAATTTACTTAAAGTTTACTTGAATTGTTCAAACAGTTTAATTTACTTGAACTGTTTAAACATTTTAATTTAATTAAACACAGCGGGCAGCTGTGTCCGCTCGCTTTGCTCGCCCACCTAAGTGGGTGTATAGATTACTGGAATTTCTCATCCAATATTTCAGAAAGATTCTTCTCAGAAAGATTCGTCTCGCGGGTTTGTAGTCTCATGACACGCAAGATTCCTTGGTTACTACGGGTGGCGTTGTTCTTTTGCGGTTAACCCTTGTAGGTTGGGTATACGACAAATCAACACAGGAGATCCCCAGGGGGCAGAGTAACTTGGGGGGGGGGCTACTTGTTCTGTCGTGTTAACGTGTCTTGGTCGCTGAGTAGGTATAGTAGGTATGGAGGTTTTCGGTTTTCTTGGCAGGTGGGAGCTACCGCGTCCCTAGATCAATACTGAATAGGACAGAACGATTATACTACCGTGGAATAAATGCTCAACTTTACTGTTACTACAAGAGTTGAAAACTAAATCCTATTATTATTTCAAAATATCCGAGTACGCTCCGAGAGAGCTCTGACGTGTGCTGTGTCCCCCACGTTTGCGTGATGTGTAACATGGTCACAATTCATCAACTACGGGCGCTCAGCTCAAACGTACGAACACCGAAGTTCAATTGATATTCATCAGAAAACGCCCAGGAGACCCAGCGAGCTCATGTCCGTGGTCCCTCCGGGCTGAGGCACCCCTTATTAGTGCTTCTGTTGTTCCTAGTGACAGCACAGCATATCGTCACGTATATTGTACTCATCACGCAACTACTCGTTCATTATTCCCGTATGTACCTACTTAAAAGCAAAAAAGTTGTAGAGATTATGCTCATTAAGTTGAGCATTTGTTTATTTTAAAACACAAAAATACGAACAAATACATGTCAAGTTTCCAAAAAAATAATAATCTCGCGCGCTTTCAAGCATATGAAAGAGCGCAGTGGTTTATATGTGGCAGTGTTGATTTTTATTCCTATGCATCATCTGTTAATGCCAGCAGTTGATTCTCTTGTGCTATAGATTGCAGGAATCATCCATGTATCAATATCATGTTTCACTCTTGCAGGGGATTACTCATTGGAGATATACCCCGTCAGCCTGGAGGACGATGCCCAGTACCAGTGCCAAGTCGGGCCAGGGCCGAACGGTGAGGACGCGGTCAGATCGCAGTACGCCCACCTGCATGTGTACTCCCCGCCCGAACCTCCCAAGATCATCCAAGGGGAGCGACTTCTCACGACCGAAGATCGAGAGATCGAACTCGAATGCGTATCGCTCGCCGGTACCCCACCTGCTGAGGTAAGTTTCTATATAATGGCATCGTAAGCTTCAAAAATACAGAATTTAGTCATCTAGGACCGGTTCTCAATGCTGATTGATGATTAGGAGATGTTCTGTTCTGTGTGCGAACTCTCAACAGATCAGTAATCGTCCTTCCATCCAGCCATCCTCGCATGACATCTGGCAGTAGCACCTGATAGCATTGTGATGGCTGATAGTAAAGTTGAAGTTGGAGAAACCATTGATGTTTCAGGGGATAATCAAGGGGATGGGAGGATAAAAATTGGTGTTGTTGATTTTCTAGGATGACCGAAAGAGGTTTTCATCTTCTGTTAATCAACAAATACAGCCGTCATGGCTGTATTCCTGGAGGAAGATGCTCAATGAGACAATCATCCCGTGTCTCATTGTGCAAATACGGTACCACCAGAAAAGAAGTTATGATAGAAACGGTTACTTTTTCATTTCCCATGCTGATTTGTTTGCACCTCTTCCCTCCATTGAATCGCTTTGTACCAGGAGATTACGAAAATTACCTATGGTTAGTGGAAGGCAACAAACTGTTTTCTGAGGGGATACGTGAAATGTGATACCTTCAAGTTGGATATTCATTTCTTACCTACTCAAAGTTTATTTTATTTTATTTATTTGTTCTTTTTTTACTACTCAAATACCGCAAATAGGCTTGCCATGGTTGAATTGAAAAGGTTCTCTGTTGCATGCAGGCATATAACCGATCCGATGACCCCTCGGGCAATTCGAAAAGTTGTTCGGTGAGGGAAGGCAGCAGACTTGGCTCGAAGTAACCGCTGAAGTTTGATTTTCCGCGACCGTTGAAACTTGTTAAGTGCTCAAGTCACCGTAGAGCGGAGTTTACGCGTTCAACTAACACTCGAGTTTGAATGGTTTACTACGACGTTGGCTGCGCTCCGCTTAACTTTTACACTGCGGTTCACTCCGGATCCCGCCCTTCTTTCTCGTTACTCCCAACGAAAGGGTCAGTTCATCCGAGGAATCCTAGTGAAAACACGCGATGAGGGTACGTCGACAGGAAAAACATTCAACCCTTTTTTGTACTGGTACTTGGCAGCATTTTTTTAAACTTAATTATGGAGTTGCTCTCTTCTTGGAAACAGCTAGTTTACTTGAGGTTAGTTGGATAAGGGCTGGCAAAAACCTTCCTGTTGGTACCCGTCATGAATGATGCTACGGTAATTGGATTATTCTGTATTACTTTTGGTGAACTCTGACATCGCAACTCAATTGTGATATCTGGTGGAGGGAGGGGGGGATTAGATGTTGAATTTTTCCTGGATACCTGTTTATGACATATCCCACCTATGAAATACGTTTTGGCTTGTAATTCTACTTTCCCTGGTTTACATCAGCTGCAGCCCAAATATTGAAAGTGAACGCTCTTAATTCCACACTGTGGGGAAATACAATATGGGAAGTTTAAATTAATAAAAGTAGTATTCGATGAGTTGTACTTGCTCTATGCTCAGCTGCACTACGCAGTAGTTTCTCAGTTGTCAGCAGTTGTACTTACAGCAGTAAAGCGAGTGCTGTATGTTCAGCTCGGCTCTCTGACAGTTTACCACGTTGGGTACCCACTTCATTAAATAGGTTACTTAACCAATTAATGTATGGTTGAACCGTTCGTTTGGCAGATAACGTGGCTGGACGGGCACGGCAGCGTTTTGACTGAAAACATCGAGTACCTGACAGAGGAGATGCCTGGCGGCAAGCGCTACAACGCCAAGTCCATCCTGAAGCTGACGCCCAGGAGGGAGCATCACAACACGACATTCAGCTGTCAGGCTCAAAATCAAGCGGAGAGAGCACATAGGACAGCTCACCTCCGATTAGAAGTCAAATACGCTCCAAAGGCAAGTTTAGCTCAGTATAAAATGTAATAGGACGAAATTATTAAAGTTTTGCAATTATTTCACGTGAACGGAAACATTTTGAGTTTTTCTTGGGAAGAAGGATTTCAAATGCTAACAGCGCAACCCATGTTGTTTCCCTAATTCTTTACGAGTGTGAATGATGATCCCCTTTCAATTTCTTCTTTCAGCCGGGATGATGGCAAAATTATGATCGAACAAAGTAATCGTTGTAACTCGTATTATGCCACGTTATTTAACCGATTCCGCTGCAATATTCAATATACTATGCTGGTTGGGTCCCTGATGGTCATCTAAGAATTGGGCAATGGTTGCAGCAATAATGACTTCCGCGGATGCGCTGGCGTGAAATGCTTCATAAATAAATTTCATCCAGATTGGAATGGTTGGTACATACATTAGCGTATGATATATTATCATGGATGACTAAGAGGAACCTTCATTATTTTCGTCAGTTTTCTTTCATTTCAAGAGAAGAGTTTGTAGAGATCTAGATGGTTTGGACTTTCGAATAAAACGTTCGACCTACGTTTTAAACCTGTTGCGTAAATACGTGCAACCATTGCCGTAGATATAATATAAGAAGAACATAGGAAGATATTATAGTGATCAGGTGGTTCTTACGTCAAAAGTATACCCATACTCTAAACATATTAGGATAGAACATTGATTTTTGGTTTATTATTTTCATTGATGAACCATTGGAAATAATAGGGGCATGAAAAAAATAGATAAAGTAATAAAAATTGCATGTGCAACTGCTTGAGTATATCCAACTGTTTTTATGAGGGGCAGCGAATACCTGGTTTCAATATGGACGCGGGAATTGTTACTATAAACCATGTAACGCACCAAAACCTCTTACCCCGTGGAAACAATGAGGCCGTTCAAGTATTAATGTGACATGCATAATAATTTTGTTTGTCAGTATGGTGTGGGCGTGTACCCGAAACGCTGTAATGTAGCAGGTTTATTAGGCGGTCAATTTCAACGGTAGGTTACACGGGACCTGTTTTGTTGTCGGGTGGTTGGTGGTGGTGGGGGGAGAGTATTACAAAATTAATAAGCCGCCCGCTAATTGACTTTCTAGTGAAGGTATGGAATCTGAAGCAACGCGAGAGATAACGTCAACACTGGTGAACAGACGAGTCTTTCTCTTTATTTCACTCTGTTTATATCTATTTTACAACATCCTTACCGCGTTTGGAGAAAAAAACCCATAGCAACAGGTTTTATTATTAACTTCGTCCATATAATAAGTAATTTTCAAGCGACATTCGAATAGCCTACTTTCCCTGCGTGATAATAAATTAAAAACTCTAGTCATAGCTTTTCGGAATATTATTTCCATTTATTCGATTGCCTGGACCCAAATTATGGGAGATGATAGGTAGTTGGTAAACTCGAAGAAAATTCTTTCTCAAATTTATTAATAATTTGTGGTCTGTCAAAATTCAGCTCCTCTGTCGATATTATCATGTTTCACAAATGTATTTATCTTTCCAAAATTAGGTCACTGTTAGCGTGATCGGAGGGGCATCAAGGCTGATGGAAGGGATGGAAGTCCGTTTGAAATGTTCAGCCGACGCCAACCCCCCTGATGTCACTTACCGCTGGTACATCAACGACAAACTCGTCGAGACTGACGCAACGACTGAGCTTCACCTCGTCAACGTCACGAGATCACAGCATGATTCCATCGTTAAGTGCGAAGTTCAGAACGCCGTTGGGAAAAGCGAAGAGACCGAGACCTTGGACATCAGCTGTAAGTGTTGTCACTTTATGTCCAGATTTTACCATTTGAACTCATGGATATGATGCTTATGCTTATGTATAAAGTATATTATGTATCGATGCTATCACACAATCCTTAAAAATAGCTCAGCCCATGAACTTCACTGTCTTTTGGGGACTTGATGATTACATCAAGTCTCTATTCCGGCAATGGCTATCGTTGATACACGTACGATTACTTCTGAATGAGCTCTTACATCCAAGGAGGAGGCAGGTGCAGTACCATAATAATGAACTGTCATCATAAAGTTGGTTGCCGTGTAACTCCCAGGACCGAGCTTTTTAGGTTCGGTATGTAACAGCTTGGAATAGAGTATTCCTACATCATAAACGACATTCCGTGACATTGGAGAAAGGAGCTGACTAAAATGTTAAACAATTTAAAAAATGTGTTTAGTTGGTGACAGTATTCAGGCGTAAAGGGATGGAGCCATGGAATTACACTACACTACTTGTGCACTTCAGCAGGATTCTGTGGTGTCATAACCTTCTTATTTTTCCCTGTCAACTGATTATTCTGGGTCTTCTCCCTACTGTCTGCCCTTCCAGGATGGATAATACGCTCGAAATACCTGTGACAATATCTAAGGCAGGGATCCTAGTTCAGTTGTGTAACCTTCTCTGTATTTTCAGACGGTCCGAGGTTTAGGAAGAGACCCCAAAGCATTCAAGCGGATGCTGGCTCAACTGTAACGCTCACATGTGACGTTGACGGGAACCCCCAGCCGGACATTGTTTGGCTTCACGAACCCACCGATAGGGTGCGTACCGATTTGAATCTCGATTATTTTTTAATTTGGCACACAATTTTATAAAAATTGAACGAAGCTGCAAGTTGAATTTTTGATTGGTGGTATTTGCTCTAATAGTATTTATAATTGTGGATCCCTATCCTTGTTACAGGTGGCAGGAACTTCATCCAACCTCAGTTTGAACGTGAATCCAGACACGGCAGGCCGCTATTACTGCAAAGCTTCCGTGATGGGGTTTGCCGAAATCGGCGCGGAAGCGACGGTATATCTGAAAGGGAAACCTCAGATCATCTCCCACAGGACACAGTTCGGCATTCCTGGAGACAATGCTAGGGTAGAATGCACTGCTTATGCCGTTCCGCCACCTACCAAAGTTCTTTGGAGCTTTAAAGGAGACGAAATCACGAGCGAAGCCACCCCAGATTATTCCGTAAGCCCTTACTAACCGTTTTACAAGAACAAAAACGAAGGACTAGGTGTAGCTGGCAAATCACCAAGCCAGCGCTGTATAACACTGTAGTTGTTGAGGATTCCACAGCACTTGTTAATACTTGGTGATATGGCTGATTGCAAGTCGATTTAATGATACTGGTATCCGCGTTAATACATATTGTACCTTAACACTATACAGTACGTATTTAGGTTGGCATCACGTAACTCTCATTCGATGTGTATTGAAGCAGTAAAACAGAGATGCTGCCGCAAGAATGAAAGAATTTACATTGAAGATTATAAGCAGAGGCCTCATTAAGATGTCTGATCTTCATAACCTTCTTTATAGCTCTCTCCTGAATATGAGTTAAATATGAATACAATGAAGTGAATGCAAACTGACTGAAATGGCGATAAGTATTTCATCGTCTCATAAATAGAGTTCGTGTTCTGTACAATTGATCGGCTTCAGATTTAAGCTCATTTTGGTTTATTATTGTCAATAATGACCCATAGGAATCGAGCATGAGAAAAAAAAATTAACCCCCCCCCCCCCCCCCCCCGAAAATTTGATGGTTTACGTTTCAAGGTACGTAGAATCCGTAAATGCAATTAAAAAACGTTGCAAATCCCTGCATTATTTTGTACAGAATACCCTTCTGTTACAGATCACAGCTCTCTGTATTGATAACCCTTCTATATAATATATGTACTATTCTATACATATTATGTAGATCGCAGATCCTACCTAGTACCTAACCCCGTACTCGTTACTAGGTACCTACCTAAATCACGAGTTAAAGTTGCTAAAATAATTCTGTCGATGACAAACAGTAACTAAAATGGCAAAAAGAAACGCAAATAATGAAGTTCTGAAGGAAAATTGTTGATGTGGAGTGAAAAAAGTTGCAAACGTACCTACCAACAAACTCCAGCCCTTTCTATGTAGATGGTATAATGAACCGTTGTGGAATTATTTACAGTTGTGCAATAATTTACCATTGTGTAATAATTTACCCATCAATAATACTTCAACGTTTGTTCAAGTTTCACCACCTATCAACCAACTCCAAGAGAGGAGTAATAATAAAAATTTAATAACGTAAAAAAAATCCCCCCTTAACCCTTCCATCGAAAGTTTTCGAGCTACTGCGTTCTTAAAATTGCAAACCCTTATTTTGAACCCCTTAGAGATTAATGACAGTAACGTCGAGCTTCGAGGACCAACTAGACCCCGAACGGAACCTATAACCCGAATTTCATCAATTTTGTTTCATGGTAACTAAGAAAAGTGGCCAGTACGGCGTACGGCGGACAGACAGAAATTTTTTCAGCAGTTTTGGATTCTACATACCTTGAAACGTAAACCATCAAATTTTGAGGGGGGGTTAGCATTTTTTTTTTTTTTTTCATGCTCGATTCCAATGGTTCATTATTGAAAATAATAAACCAAAATTATGGCTGTTGATAGGTACTTTTGCAACTTGAACAAAATTTGAAGTAATATTGAGTAAATTATTACACAACGGTTTATTATTTACCTTATGCTTCATGAATAACTACAAATAATTAATTGTTGAATTATTGAATCCCGCGCATTTGTATGAAACTTTAATTCCCGGGCCGGCTCCAGTCCATTTAGGGCTTTCCTGGAGGGAGATCGAGGGTTTTGACCACAGAAGACTATCTACAGAGAAGGGGCATGTATAAACCGTTGTGTAATAATTTGCAGCGTTTTTCATTGTTTAGTGATAGTAGGTACTTTTTTTGACAATTTACTTCAACTTTTGCCACTCCATCTTACCGTGTTATTCTGTTCAGCAGGTTCTGGAGGACCCTTTAAGTGAAGGTATTAAAAGCACGATGATCATCAGAGAATCGAGGCAGGACCATTTCGGTGTATATAATTGCACTGTTCTCAATGCCTACGGTGCAGACACTCTTGAAATCACTTTGAAACCTCAAAGTAAATAAAACTTATATTACTAGTATATTTATGTGGGCATTATGATCGTTTTAATCGGAGGGATACGTTCACCTTTCATTATGTCCTCATCGTTGATGGGTTTTGAAGCTAATCAAACCCATGTAGTTGATTCAGGTGACAACACGCCCTACGAAAAAATGGTCCTTTTCCATTTATAAAGTTTGAAGTTTGCGTTTAGTGTACGCTTACTGATCAACAAGGTGCGAAAGTTTTCAACCAGGCCGTTTATAAATGTATTAAAACCCTACTGCAATCATATTTGTTGGGACCATGTCCAGTTCAGTTCAGGAATCTGAGTGGAAAGGACAGGATTGCCTCGGGAATTCGAGTGGGCGAGGAATAACCGGGCCAAGTTGTTGCAAACTTCTCACGCGCCCCCATTCAACGTGGCACATCTGGTCGAACTATCTAAATTATGTCCCCGACTTCCGTCCACTCAGCATCCACTGTACGTGTCCATCAGTGTCCCATAAGTTGTCACTATGTTCAAGGGATTAATATAATCTCTCTTTTATTCGGGGTGAAACGTCGTTGTTGGATCAATATTTCCTTTGCACGGACCCGTGAATTTCTTCAGAATTATTTACTCATTCAGAACACATCCATAATATATTATATTCATGTCCTAACCTAGCGTACAATTAACTGGAATGAAACATCGTGGGAAATCGGTCGTTCCTTTGTTTTTCAGTAGGTGCTGCTTAGCTCAGGGTATCTTATAAGGCTATTGAGACTAGGAGATGTATTGCAGTTGTAACTACAGTAACATCAGTTTGTCATAGCACTTCATTTATATTGATCCCAAAATGCTACATCTTTTCAGAGAGTTTTCCTCTTCTTTTGATCCTGTTTGGTGTCATCGGAGGAATAGTTGTCATCGTTTTGATCACTATGGTCATCATCCTCTGCCAAAGAAAAGTTAAGAAACCACCTGGTAAGTTTATACGACAGGATTAAAAATGACTATGTTTTCTGTTATTGTACTCCACACTATAATTCACTTTTGAGAACTTACCTAAGATTGCTGTCGGAATAGAGGGTTGGTAACCTAAGCGCATGCAAGTTCTCAAGATCTTCTACGTTCTTCTTCCACGTTTCGTAAGATCGGAAACCACTCGAATTCCGAGGGTAGTTCTGAGTTGCGTTACAGTTACAATTAAATCAGAGCAGTTGTGAATTTTGACCTTATTCAATGAGCACTTGACAGTTCTATTGTGATATAAAAAAGGGTGAATTCTAAAAAAGTTGATACAGGGGAGTCTTTCAAAGATTTTCCATATTGCTAAAATCAATTAAAAGAAATGAAAGACTATAGACGTCCTAGAAACGCATCAACGTAATTTTAAAATTTAGTAAGATTGATGAAATTCCGTTCTTATTCGTCCTTCCTACAGATTTGGTTGTTCTGTAAAAAAAAAGCGTATTACTTCAAAGTCGTACATAGTTGATAAACGCACTATGCGCCTCTCAGACAATAAAATAATGCACTAACCCCCCTGCCCCTTTCTCACCCCTCAGAAAATGTTCAGAGAAATGGATGAACATTCTGTTACAACATTCGATTTCTTTCATGATCAGTTATTTGGCTTTCAATGTGTTCAAAGTTTTTGCACAGCAAAAAAAAAATAATTTCACAAAAATATTATTCATCTATGCTAGAATAAATTGAGTAATGCTGACTGGTTCGCGCTAAAACGGTTGGACGGATATTAGTGGTTTTTCGCAAAACCTTTTTCTTTTTTCTTTTTTTTCTCTTTTTTTACTGCCCAGGGAAGGTTTATGGTTATTCGTTTCCCTCCTGGATTCCTCCTTATTCGTCAATTTGGCCATCCCTAGGGACATGAGGTTTTTTAAGACTCGTATCTGCTTTGTTCTTTCGAAAACTCGCTAAAACTTCAGTGTTTCAACAGCAATAAAAAGAAGATACGAATTAATACAATAATTGCATAGGTCAATATATTTTTGTTATTGTTCAAGATATTAATTATTGTACAGCGTAAAGCACATCCGCCATTCTAATGCAACAAGGTGCTCCTCCAGAAGATAGGCGAATGCGTGTTTACGTGAATACGTATTTTATCCTTTTTGACGAGCTGGTGTCTTTTATTCGCCCAGGACCAAGTGTCATATATGCATAAAATTCGCCAGTTGCAGAACTGCTAAAAACTTGACCTTTGGAGTAAAAAAAAGTTATTTTCCCAAAAATGTGGAATTTGCCCTTTTAGCGAATTTTCAAAGAAAATGAAGCTATTGCAATGGCTTCGAAATTTAAATAATATAAATTTTTGGAAATTTTCTTCATAGAAATCCGTTTCAGACCATTCTAAAACGATTCCTGAAATTTAACACTTTTTTATATGTATATATATATTTATATATGTGTCACTCCAGACGATAACTCTCGATAGAATTGAGATAAACAGCTCAAATTTGCACAAAAAATCTATCTTGGCAATCGAAAGGCTAAGTTCGAAGATGGGCGAAATTGGCCTACTCTAAGGAGGGTTTTGGCGCATTTAAAGTACGCAAAAATTACCCAAAAATCCCCAAAATGTTATTTTCCAACAAGTGACCCCTCATTTTAAAGGTTTTTGCACGCTGAACACGATGGTGGAATCGGATTTTAGATATCTTGATCCGTTCTCAAATTAGAGCATTTAAAGTGCGCAAAAATTACCCAAAAATCCCCAAAATGTTATTTTCTAACAAGTGACCCCTCATTTTAAAGGTTTTTGCACGCTGAACACGATGGTGAAATCGGATTTTAGATATCTAAATCCGTTCTTAAATTAGAGCATTTAAAGTGCGCAAAACCTACCCAAAACCCAAAACGGTAGAATCAGGATGGACAAAACGTACAAATTAAAATAAATACGAAGAGAATATACATAGAAAACCAAATTTTAGACCGAAGTTTTCCTTTATTCAAAACCATAGCCATTAATTCGAATATTTCTTTGAAAATTCGCTCATTAAGTCATGCTGCATGACTGGTTTTTTTTATTACCTACCGTCGAAATATGAAATGCTGACTAAGAGTATCACATGCCAAATGCGTTGCTGTTATTGTTTTCTCTCAAGTTTTTCTAATCCCCTCTCATTTTCCGTGTTTTCTTTCAGGATTCACCGTGAACGATCAAACCGACGTAGAAAAGCAGTGCAAGGAATCGGACCGGTCGTCCAACATCTCGGACATCAAGCTCGAGGTCCGGACTGGCTCCTCCGTTTCAAACGTCCACTGCGAGTTGGACTATGGAGGCGGCGGTGGCGGAGGCTCCGAAACCGGCTCGGAGTCCGTCGTTACCCGAGTTGGCGTTCCGTTGGCGGGTCCGGTTCCGATGGAACAAATCCACAGATACTCCAACAACCGTTTCTCCACGGGAGACTATCCCGACCCCGTCCTTCCTCCCAAGGCTGTGAGTTACCAGGCCTATCTAGTCTGAATTGATACAAAGTTACCTAACTCTAGTAAATACATACATAGGGCCGATATTGCTGACTGGTCGCTGTGTTTAAACTCGTCTTCAGCTTCTGCGAACCTTTTTCCGGAATTCATTCCCTGCAACCGTCCTAGTACGGATTTGGTACAGTTTCCTAATTTACCCAAGGTATAAAAGAAGAAATACTTCATATTCAATGTATTGTACAAACATTGTCATCTACCTAAAGGAGTCACTGGTGCCATCTTGGTGATGTCAGTATAACCAGTTTTCGACAATACTCATCAGAATTTCAACGAATGTCTGTGATCAACAATATAATGTTAATTTATCAAAACTCTAATTTCAATTTCGCAAAAGTTTTGGGAATTTGAGGTCACTCACAGAAATCGGTCGTGGAAAACCTCTGTCCAGTACAGTCTCAATTTCGATAATAATCCATAATTTATTGCGTAAATAGAAATTCTGTTGTGTGATAATCCGCAATTTATTATTTTGTAAAGAAGAAAAAATAATAATGTTGACTATTTTTTGTTCAATATTTACTTCTCAATCTCGGAAAACTATGAGTCTTCCATTGATGCCAATAACTAGGCTCGGAACAATAATTACCTACTTTTGCAATATGAAAAACTACCAAAGTAAACTATGTATGTGTATATTACATTTACCTATAGGTACCCACTTGCATAATAACGCCCCGATTTTAAACGTCGGGCATCTTGGTTCGCGAAACCATGAAGGGGGATTGATTGCCTACTTTGGTTTTGTAGTTGAACATGAATAGACGTAGGTATTCTAAATTTTCCGGCACAGTCAACGATTTATATCAATGCATTATTGAGTTGATAAATCCACACTTCTACGCCTAAATTTCTCCATTTTAGTGAATAAGTTGTTGTGTACCTACCTATTCTTAAGATGTTTAGGTTGCATGTTCCTATTATAGGGTGTCTCGGAAACAGGTACCTACCTATGCAAAAAGCCAGGAATCGACTTTCGTCATTTCCATTCGAAAATATATCCTAACAGATTTTTCGTAAGTCCTTAGTTTTTGTTTTTCGACATTTAAATTTTTTTTAATCACTTTTTTTACATAAAACTCGCCATAACACCATTTTTAAAATTATAAATATCAATTTTGTTGACTATGATTTAAAAGGTCGTTAAAATTCCTAATTTGAAGAATATTTGAGTGTTGAAAATCGTACAATCAATTTGTTATGAGTCAGAATGTCTCGGGAGTGTCACTATTCGACTCAGCGTCAAAAATTATATGGAAAACTATAAATAATAGTCATTGTTTGGTCGAGTATTTGGTCTAACACCCTCGATTTCCTTAAATTAAAAAAACACGTTTTTTGGATTCAAACTCAATTTTCTCCTTTAGTTCGTACAGTATAATTGAAAATAACCATACCGTTGGAAAGCCGAGATTCTGAGGAAGTTTTTCCCGTCAAGGGCAAATGGAATTTGAGTTGCCCTCTGTGAGCTAGAGCGATTTGAAGCTTTTCTTATTTTCTGAGATTCGCCAAATTCCGATTTTCAAGCGAGAATTTCAGGGGTCCAGACCACTGAAAAATTCTTCAAACTAGCGTGTTCTGAAAGAAAAGCGAGATTTCAACTGTAGTACCAATTGTTTTTTTGTAATTTTACAAATGGGTGTTATGGCGAGTTTTATGTGGAAAACGTGATTTACGAGAAGAAAAAAACTCAAAATGCCGAAAAAACGAAAACTGAGGGTTTAAAAAAATTGCCACGAGGAATTTTTTATTGGAAATCACCAGAAAAATCTATTCCTGGCATCTTGCAAACCTGTTACCGAGACACATATATTATTATGTTGTTAATTTAATTCGATGTCTCGAGATTTCGTTATTCTTGTTGGTTACCGGAAACAAACGGATTTCTTCTGCCAACATTATTCCTTATTCCTTACCAGACGAAATCTTTGGACATCGTAGTGTTATAAGTCAGTCAGTATAGTATGGATGGGTTTCTTCAGCTAAGTGTTAATTTTATGTGCATGTTGTGTGCTTCTTTCTGGCTTTCGAAACGACGAAACTTTCCACCTGTTCTTTGCATGCATTTCGCCCATCCCCTTCAATAACATCAATCAGCGAGCCTTCGATTTATTGTTTCACTTCCCAACCTCCGGTTCCTTTCGAACTAACTCACTTTAAAACACCTGCGGCACTACTATTTACTGACAAAGGGAATTTGCATCTTGCTGAATCACCATCACTTTACTTTCGCAGTTCAGAAAAATTGGCTGAAGGATGCTTATGATTTATGAGTGATCTTATTGATCTTGAGATCAAAACAGATATATATGAAGCTTGGCAGTTCCATATTATGTCCTATTGATCGTCTCTTTGTGATGAGCATTCTTTTGTTTTCGCTGTTTATTTAAGACTGCAGCAGAATCATGCACTGCCCTGAGCACTAAAGCATCCGGTTAACATTAGCACTATTAATTAATTCATTGCATGGTGTGGCGGTTTGGAATTTTTTGAAAAAGAAAAAAAGACACGAGCATGGTCCGCAAAGACAATACGCCTTTGAAAAAGCACAAAATCGCATGGATCGAGTGGCGCTAAGGCAGATACCTGACCTGAGGTTCGTCGTTTTGTTCAGGATGGGCAGAATAACAACGGATACGTCCCATACGTTGACTACAGCCGGGATTACACGCCACCTCCTGTCGTGAACAGCCCAGGAAACGTGGACCCGACGTATTCGGCCGTGTACGGGAATCCGTATCTGAGAGCGGTGCAACCTCCTCTAGCGCCCGCGCCTCCGCCGTACTCCGCCCGGAACGGCATCATCGGCGGTGCCATCCGTTCACCACTGCAAGTGTCTCCGACTTCGCATCAGACCCAACACTACATCACTGGCCCTCCAATGAAAAGGGCCTCGTTAGCCACACATGTATAATATGAGGACTTGAAAGAGAGCTTTTGTTAACTCGGTGCCCTTAGTGCTTGCGAGATAACGATATTGTCCTGTGATACATGTCACTGCGTTTTGCCATAACACTTGAGGGACCAAAATGAGCGTACGTCAAAAGGGCAAGATGAATACGGGTTCTATTCCGTTCAACTTTTCTTGCATACAGGATTTTTTTTTTTTTTTTTAGTAGAGCTACCAGTTTACGAATTACAAATTTTGCCTTAACTCATAAAGAGCTCCATTAATTTTTAGGTTAATCGCTTAAAACCTTAAGTCAGCCCATACAAGAGTAGTTCAAGTAAGTGTTACAATAGGTAAAACATGGTGAACCAGCTGAACACTACGAAACTTGTTACTTACCAAATAGAAACCGTAACCGTGATATTATTACATCTTTTGTCCAAATAATCGTTGCAATTTATTATAAACCAACAAAGGAAAATTAATGAAGAGTTAACTTCGAAAATTAAGCACAGTCACCTCTCATTAGGGGAAGAATTACTGGTGATCAGCATGAATGGTTATCATGTTATAATATTAGACAGCAGGATACCATAATTTCATGTGAACGGTGCTTAAATTATCGAAACCGTCGAATAGTTTTAGAACTCATTCTGATCCTCTCGGTGCGACTGGCAAAACGTCGTGTGCCGTTTGGCGCTCGGTATCGAAGTTATCTCGCTACGCACACAATTTTTGAACAGTACGCCGCATTTTGAGCAGATTTCGTCTTCAAGGTTCATAAAAAATTGACCTAGAAACTTCTAATGCACCTAGTGGCATTCTGTTAATGTTTTTTCTCCTAGTAGATCGTCAAGACTGATTTGCGCTAGCAAGAATTGTGATCCCTTCCGCCCTCCATATTCTGTTTTAGCACCGATATTAGGTACCTATCAACGAATTTTCAATAAGAATTGTTTCGATCTTCAATCGAATGAAATCATTCTTCAATTTCCAAATGTTTATTTTTGATGTCATTTATTTTTGATCCTATTTATTATTTTTGATCCCATTTGTTTAATGAAAGTCATTTGGATTATCAGAATGATCTGATAAAATTTTGGTGGATCCTTCTCCCAGAGTATACTTGATGTAACCAGTCTACCTCCACCTTCTTCCCCTTTAGGTTATTACCTGAGTTTTTGAACTACATTCAACTTTCGTTGTAGTTTCCAATCCTTCCACGTCGCTCACCTTTCTAAATATGTACCTAGTTATAATTCTAAATATCCCACATCCTTAGTACATATCAGAAACATAATCAAAACGGTTACTGAGTCAAATATTTTTTGATCCACCTGATTGCTTTTGATATCGCTATTACGTTCAGGTAATGTTGCATATCTCCTCTAGGATCAGAAGATTTCATTAATTTGATTAAAGTACTTTCTCGTGATTATAGACATATTGTGCTTTAATAGAGTGACTCTTGAAAACCACCCAAAACATGCATTTTTCGAAATTTATACGAATAGAAGGGGTATTATTATACGTTTTTTGAAATGACTAAGATTGTCTTACCAGTGCTTCTAGAAGTGTCGTTATAGAAGTCAATGTTAAATGCCACTTGGTGCATTATTATGTTGCACTCATTTGTATGAACCAACGTAGTCTGCTTAAACCTGACTGTTCATTTTAATGTGGGTCGCGTATTCTGAATTTCACTCTTTTGTGTTGTTTTCCAGAGCATTGAAAATAAGTCTGATGCTTGAAGTCAATTTATACAAGAATATTGTCTAAATAAATAAATACGATGTGGTCGTTTAAAGGAGAAAAAAAACAAGAAAATAGAAATTCTGTGATACGAATTGAATGGCTTCAAGGTTATTGGCCTACACCCTCCAAGTTAACTGGCTCTCTTCGCCACGAAGGAAGTTTCGCTCATGAACATACCTAAACCCAAATTTGGTTATAATTCTTAGCTGGTATATCGGCGTAAAGGTTATTAGTATTACCTACGTCATAGGGTTTTTTTTAAATATTCTACTTCATGAATTATATATCCGAGATTTTCGCTCTTTGAGACTGATTAATGTGTAATTTCACACTTCTGGATAGGATTTTTCTTTTGTATTACGTCCAGATTTCTTTCTATACTTGAAAGAACGAAAAAGATAATCTCGAGAATAGGCGACTTTTTTACTCTCGCCACAGTTTTCCCAATCGATACAAATCGCTTTTAAGAGTGCGCGGAGTCTTGTCCATTTTGCACGTTCGGTATTGTAGAAACGGCTTTCGGATGAAAGTTTTGTGTTTTAGAATTTCAAATCCCCGAAGGAAGCACAAACATTGTGTAGGGATTTTTTGTTTTGTTTTGTAAAGTTGTAAAATTGTTCTTTCAGTCCATACAGGCAGTTGTATTTTTGTATAAAAATGAATTTAATTAGATCTCTCACTAGATGACGCCAAAGATCATTTCGAAAAAATAAAATAAACACGTAAAAAAGAATAGTTTACCTGACAAACTAACCATTCACTGTCTAGACTTATATTACATATCAACGTAGTATTTAGCGACTGCAAATTCAACTTTGAAAATTGAAAAAAAATCATTGATTCGTACAGTTTTCTCTGTTTTCTCCTGTATTTATTTTCTTTTTGGATCCCGAAATGAGGAAAAAAATGTAAATACTAGTTGTAAATACTTGGAAAACTTTAGAATTAAGGTCGATGTAAATATTGAAACGGATTTGCATTAACTGCTGGTTTTTCTTTTGTAAATGTCCTCATTGAAAACCGGCTTTCCAAGTCCTTGAAAAATAAAAGTGTCAACTGTGATTTAAATAATATTTCAAAGTATTTCGAGTACATTGTAAATCTTAGTTTAAGCTTCATCGATTGAAAAAACAAGAGAAAAAAATTGTACATATTGTTAATAGAGTGTAAATGTTATTCTTCTTTGTATATTGTAATAGATTCTAATCCTTGTGGAATATGTTGAAGTACGTTTCTTTTTTAGTACAAGAATTTCCAACATAAATGTGTTGCCCATAGATTACGAGGGGACATAGTGCGGATTTATTATTACTATTTTTCGTTAGGTTATTACTTTTAAATGCCTTTTTTCCTTTTATGTAAATTCCATCAGTAGATTTCTAAATGTATTTTTTTAAACGATGCAAGGGCCTAGCTGTTGTATAAGCAATTATTATGTATAAATGATTTTATAGTCTATACTTCACGTTTATGAAATGGGGGGGAAAAATGAAACGTCGCTGTTGTATTACTCTTGCTCAACTATGGCCGGGTGATGCATTCGAAAATGTAAAAAGGCCGAAGTCAGATCCTGTGACATTTTTCTAGTATTGAAATTGAAGAACAAACCTAAAACTCTGATTCTCGCTCTTCTTCCAGTGCCATGACTGTTTTTTGTTACTCTTGGAACTTGCAGAACGCTAAGCAGAGGATATTGATTCCCTGCATTTTGTGAAGAGCAGAAAATTGAATTTGTCTAAGTAATATTTACCTATTACACTAAGCAATGTACGTGTGTGCATATTGTGCAAGGACTGTTCTCTTCTAACAATGCCACTGAGTCGTTGAATCAAATACCAGTTCGTTATCTTTCTAGGCCTAAAATTTTATTTGCAGTTGTAAAATAAATTTTCATTGGTCGATTTTCCAGAATTGGTTTCATTTAATCCAAAAATGTATCCATCTCCTCCACTGCAATTTTATTTTGAAAAAATACCTACCTAATTTTTTTTTAAAGTATTTGTTTATGTTCGTTTAGAAATAGTCTTAATTCTGAATACATTTGAATACAATATAATATTCAGCGGATTCCAGTCATTTTTTTCTATGTGAATAACGTTGAACGTTATTTAGGATATTGAATTAAGAGCGGTTCCATTAATTTCTCCCAACATTTATCACTATCATGGTCGTAAAATGAACTGTACGATTTCACAGAGAACTATTTGCGCCATCGTTCCTAACATTTTTGGTCTTTTCCTTCTTCTTTTAGCGAATTTTTAAAGAAAGTAACGTGATTTGCAATGGTTCCAAAATTTTCAGAACAAAAATTTTTGAAATTTTTTGTAGGCAAATCCGTTTAAAAAAATGGTGGTATATGTATATATATTTATGTGTCACTCCAGGCGATAATTATCTATCCTTGAGTAGATGATAAAAATGCCAAATTTCACCAAAACGTTCGTATTGCCAAACAAAAGAATGAATTCGAAGATAAACAATTTTCAAAAATGCCAAGGGGGTCAAATCTGAGTTTTTGGGGTCAAAAATCGGTAAAAACTGCTAAAACCATGATCTATTGATATAAAATCACTGGAAGTGGTATGGAAGGTTGAGTAAAGACAGAAAAATACAATTTCAATTGTTTTTCATACGGATAGGTGTCAAATTTGGATTTTTAGAGGCAAAAATTTTTATTAAAGGCTGAAATTTATATTAATTCACCTGACGTTGTGTGATATGGTGATTCACGACGGAGGGACTATTTCGATGATAAAAATATTCTTCTCAAAAAGGAGAGGGTCAAGTTTGACTTGGGTCAAATCAATAAAAATGGCTAAAATCACGAAAAAATTATACAATTTTAGGGAAAATGGTATGGTTTCTCGCTATATCATCTTATTACACAATAGCACGAATATCTCTTTGAAAGAGATATTGAAGCTCTTATAGCCATGCTGCATGACCGAGCTTTCTTTTTTTTTTTTTCGTATGACTGTGAGGATCCATAGGTGGAATATGGCATCTCGTAAGATACCTGGAGGGGGCCGCACCTCCAGGTTGGGCATCGTTCGTTTCGTCACATAAGGTGATTAAAATCATTTATCGTTTCGTCAACGATTCTGTAATGTTTCGTCACAGTCATCGTTACTATGCTTCGAAATTTCGAGCCTGACTGTACTCAACTGAACACAGGGGCAAAACAGGATGAACTCAGAGAGCAAGAATGAATTCTTGTACGTTGAAATGCAGTTTCATAAAAATGCTTAATTCACGTAACTTGATAAAAAGTTGAGCTGATGATACGAATGCAATCACATCAAAGCCAGGTCGTAAGTCCGCACGTAATTACTCACACCACATTTTTCACTGGTTTCTTTTTTTTACCGATCTTCATGACCAAGTTCATCAAACTTAATAGATTTTCCCGATAATCCTTCCACAGTTCTTCGATTTTGGCTTCCTTCTCATGGATTTCTCTTGGCTCAGCTCGGTGAAACTTCGTTTTTCAATTTATTCTAGTCTCAACCTGAAGTTCCTTGAGGACTTCAATAACTTTCCATACGGAGGGATGAGTGTGGTAAAATTGAGCGTTGAAATGGGAAGCCAAATTCCCTCCTGCGAAGTGGGCGTCAGCGGAAACCAGCTATCCCTTGACGACGAATGGATCGGAAACGTTCGATAGAAGAAGGTAAACGTCACTCGTAAACAAGGCAAGGTAAACAATCGGAGTCATGAATACTCCTATCATCGGCTGAGTTCATCCAAGGTAGGTACAGTCACTCCAATCAGAATTCTCTGATGTTACGAAACGATTGAACATCGCCCGAAACTTGCATGTGACGAAAAGACTTAGAAACCTATCGTTTCGGAACAAAAGGATGTGATGAATCGATGAACAACGTCCAGGTTATGTGGGACTCAAACCGCACTGAAGCCTCGCCTACCTTTTCCCACGGTGAAACTCATTACTTCGGGCCGAGTCCTAGGGTGTTCTCTTCATTCTTGCCTCTGCTAGTTCACGCGCTCGCGCGTGCTGTATCTTCTTCCTCAGGACCTTCACGTCTCCTACCAGGTGAGTCCAATCCTGTTCTGGTGTCATTTTGGCTGCAGATAAACCTAGAGTGCTCCCTGTATCCAACTCCTTTGCTCCTTACCTTGTGCACCCGAAGGATGTGTGATGCACATCGTCATCCGCGTCCTGGCAGCTGTGGCAAGTGCATCTTTCCCATTCTGTGCAAGCAGCTATATAACGAGCCGTGTCCTGTGAAAAACTGGGTTATGAAATAGTTCACCCCTCCGTGCATTCGTTCAAGCCATACCTACTTGGTCAGGGACTAGCCGTGCATTCCATTTCCCTCTCAGATCACCGCCCACATCCCTTGCCAACCAGTCATTGTCCTTTCTCTCACTTCTCCGGCAATGCGGTGTCTTTCTCTTTCTTCTCTTTTGTCATAAATCCGTTAGCGGTCGGCTCTACTGCCAGTAGTTGTATGGGTACCACACCAACGAAGACGAATATTGTTGCCTCTGGTACTATCATGTAGGTGCATGCAGTCCGTAATGATCCTCTTCGCTGCACTGCTATCATACGCTTCCTGTAATAAGCTACATTCAGCGCATCTGCCCAAACCTCGGCCGCGTACAAGAGAATTGAGTGCACCACTGACATCATCAGGCACCGTTTGCATGGTCTATTCCCATTTACGTTTCTCATAAGGCGGCTCAGAGCAGTTTTCTTGTTCAATATTAGGTAAGTATATTATTATAACTAATACCTCGAGTTTTCGTATGGATTTCAAGGTACCTCCAAGGGAACCTCGATTGTATCCCAGCTCCTGTTATTCAAATTCTCGTAACCCTCCATTCTTGCGCTCTACCGCAAAGTCGTTAAGAATCCGAATCCAGCTGGACACAAATATTTGACCTGCTATTCATATGTTTCCGCCCGTTTCCTATAATACCTGAGATAGCTGTTAGCCCCAAAATCGACAATTCTTGTTTTAATCCGTCAAAACCGACCAAACTGGGTCTTAAGAATTCAAGTTGTAAATGATAAAATTCTACGTCAAAAGCCCGAGACTCCAGTTGTTTAGCTGTGGAACTCCCCCACCAATAAGACCCACCAATCGTGGGACAGAAAAATTTTAACCTCCACAGTGTTTCAAATCTGCTGAAGGTAGTCTCACCTGCCAGCTTCTGAATTAACGCTTTTAAGGACTGCATGAGGTATACAGCAAGAGCTGATACTATCTAAGAGTATCATCAGGTAAATCAGGTTACCTATATCTTCCTTATGAAACTAATAATTATATTTCATACCTGTGCTCCTAATTTTTTCATGTGCTCCTTACATGAGTCAAAATTGGGACACTTTAATCAAATCTTGTGATCAGGACATATTGTAGTGATAACAACTTTTAGGATAAAAACTTAAAGGAAAAAATAAACTTCTAATAAAAACTTTTAGGAAAAAATAAACTAGACTCACGGAGTCTAGTTTATTACTATTATAGTTCCAAAATGTAGTAAAATCGCGTACCTAGGTAAATGACATTTTTATGTTTTGAAATGCCCGGTCACATTCCGCCTTGTGCACAGTTTGGCAATAGAAGGACTTTTTGTCCATTTTCCTCTCTTCTGTGACCCGGATGGGGCCGGGGAAAATGCGCATCGTGTGCTGCAGTTCCCATTTGGATTATGACGAATTAGGTAACTTTATTTTGGGAGGATGAAACATTAGGATATATCAGTAAAATGAATTTATTCATCCGGCCTCTAAGAAACACCTAGAAAACACTTTTAAATTTATGCTGTTGAAGTGACAACGTCATGGAGAGTGGAGACAGACTAGGGAGAGATATTGATGTACGAGTAGATTAATGATAAGTGAGCAAGAACTGAGAGAGACTAGGTAGGTCATCAGAGAAAGTCTGAACGGGGTTTTTTTTCCTCCTTCTGAATGCCACAACAACCACCTCCGCCACTACCAGACGTGGGGGTCTAGTATACTATACCTACGGTGACCGTAGTACCACTTTTGGGAGGAAGAGTGATACTTTTTAGGTCCGGGGCCTTCTACATTTTCGAACTCTTGAAAAGGTAGAAAAGGTCCTACTTTTTTGTAGTGGTACTTCCAAAGTCCTTCTTTTTTTACCCAAGCCTTTATGAATGGGTTGGTATTGGGGGAATTCGAAAACTATGATGTAAGAATATGGAACATCGATATCCATACATCGATATTTTCCACCCATTGTGAAAGAAGCAGAAGACGACGACGACGATCCTTCATTATCACGACCTTTGTCTGTTCATTTTACTGTCAGCCTTTAAAGTCAGTACATTTTTCTGTCCCGTCCAATATTCAGTTTCAAATTATTATTATGATTCAACAACAACAACTTTTAAAGACTGCCACTATTCTTTAGTTATACTTTTTTTATTTCCTCCTATGTGATTATGGGGAAAAACCTGTGCTAGATATTAAGTCTATTCAGTCAAAAATGTTGTTCCTATTTTAAAAACGCTTTGGAATGAAATAAAAAGGATGTTACCTCAATAACCGGTTTTTCCCTTGAAGATGGTCCTACTTTTTTGTTTTAAAATTATTATAGTTTCTGTAATTATACTAGATATAACGCCGAAAATCAGCTTAGGACTTGGACGTTCTTCATTGATCATCACAGTGACTGAGGGGTATTCTTCAGTCTCTACGTCAGGGACATGATTTATAGTATACATAAAAGGTAAGTAGGTACCTGTATATAATATTACTGTCATTCTATTGATGAAGTTATTTAAGTATCGAATGGTGGTACATACCGGAAGACGAAGATGAATACCTACCCAAAGTATTATTTAACTTCCTGGTGGGTTCAAGACCAAAGTCCGTTATGTATACTACGTGTAACGTCGTTATGTAACCTTAGCTTTAGCGGATGACCTCTGAGGTGCCTTAGTTGTGTGACTGTTACTCTAACTTCTCCCTTTCAAGCCCTCCGGCATGGAAGCACCCAAGTTTCCTCGCGACCTAGTTTCTCGTTTTCCTGTCCTCCCTCCCCTCCTATAAACCTAACACTTTCCGCAACTGGAAGTTTAGTCTGAATTGACTTTCATCATGCACCGTGTCCAGAGGCGGATTAAAGCACAGGCTACACAAGCGCGCGCCTAGGGGCCCCTACAAAAAAAAGGTATTCGTTAGGAAAATTTCTCCGTTTTTGCAGCAAAACATTGAATCATGGACATGTTTTTGGAAGCACGAATTGACAATACCGTACTGCATTAAGGACCCATAATTTTTTATTTTTTTAATTTTTTTTCAACGGAGAAATTTTGAGATTGAAGAAAGGCTCACTAAGCTGATTAGGGAGGGCCCTCACCTCGTCATTCTTACTCACCAGTCCTGCAGAAGCTCCATTTCGAGTTTCATCCTTGCAGATCAAAACAGGAATGAAATTAGCCTCCGGGCTCACTCAGCTGATTAGGGAGGGTCCTCACCACGTCATTCTTACTCACCAGTCCTACAGGGGCTCCATTTCTAATTTCATCATCGTAGGTCAACACAGGAGTGATACTAGCCTCAGGACTCACTCAGCTGATTAGGGAGGGTCCTCACCTCGTCATTCTTACTCACCAGTCCTATAGAGGCTCCGTTTCGAATTTCATCATCGTAGGTCCTCCAAACCGCCGAGCGCTTCCATAGCGGCCTCATGGACGCAAATTTTCAAATGGGAGTATAATTCTCCTGCCGACCAGCCCTCCTCTGCCTTCAGCTTTCCACGCAGTCGCTATGGAAGTGCTCGGTTTTGAGGATCATACTCATGGCAATGCAGACTGAATGACATGAGAAGCTTTAACTGACGTAAAAAGATCTTTATTTGAAGTGGTTGTGCTCAGCTACAGTTCCTTTCCGGCAGCAGTACCGAATAAAGAAGCAGAGCGCCAAGCGTATTGTTCGTGATCTAAGAGGCAAACACTGCGATACGATTTGCCACGACATTAAGCATACAGTCGGATATGGGAGAGTGGCTAAAGCCTAGAGCCACCAGACGATTGCGAACCCGCACTACGAACCGAGTCACCCTGAATACTATAACACTGAACAACTGGAGGATGTACTTCCAGGGTATGTTTGAAGAGGCTAGAGCTGAGTTTCTCTGTGAGTCGCACACCCTGGTCGGACAGGTGAATGGGAGCCCATCCTCGAGGGGGAAGTGTTGGCAGCATTGAACAACTCCAAGAATGGGAAAGCAGCTGGACCAGGAGGAGTACCAATGGAACTGTGGAAATATGCGGGACATGAGTTTGACGTTGTTGACCTAGCTCTTCAAACAGATCTTGGAAGGGGATGATATTACTGAGTGAGTGTTGCCTTTCTTATATTTCCGCGATTCACAAGAAGGGTGACAAGAAAGACACGAGCAATTATCGCGGAATAAGCGTCATATCATCAATATACCGACTCCTCAGTGAATTCCTCAACACTAGACTTGAACTCTATCTTCAGAGTGGGATGGTTTCTGAAACGTAGGCCGGTTTCACACGTGGGAAGTCATGCATGGACAACATCTTCATACTCCGGCAGATTGCTGAGAAGATATCTGCAAAAGGCCAGGAAGTTCATTTTGTCTTTATCGACTTGGAAAAGGCGTATGATTCCAGTGCCTGTGTCACGCTTGCGGCCTGCCTTAAGCAGCGTGGGAGTTGATGATTCACTCATTTCCCTCATCAGGAGGCTCTACGGGTCGTCAGAGGCATCAATCAAGATTTGGCCGTACAATATCCCAGGAGTTCCGTATCACCAACGGACTTAGGCAAGGCTGCTCTATGTCATACTCTTTGTTTAAGGTATATGTGGAAGAGGGGCTAAAGAGTTGGAGTGAGGCATGCGAAGAGATGGGCATTAAAGTGGCTGGGGAGGCAATTCATTCCTTGTTTTTGCTGACAATCAGGTCGTTATTGCTCAGGATAAGGAGGACGCCGAATACATGGTAAGAAAGCTTCACGAGGCGTTTGGAACAGCAGGCCTGAAAATCAGTACCTCCAAGACCGAGTATTTGGTGGTGAGTGGACAGGTCCAGGATCTGCGTGTGGATGGCCTGTGGGTGATACGCGGAGTGGACAAATTCAAGTACCTTGGGTCAGTTTTGGATAATACAGGAACCTATGGGGCGGATGTCGAGCATCGGATCTGCTTAGCACGTGGGGCATTCCGCTCATTGGATGGGTTGCTTTTGAGTACCTAATGAGATCCATCTGCGCACGAAAAAGGCGATAATCCAAGCAATTGTGGAAAGCATGTTGGTTAATGGGGAGAAGGATGGGCACTGACCCAAAGGCAGAGACGGAGGCTGTGTGCTTTAGACATGGACGGCCTGAGACAAAGCTGCCGTGTCTCAAGGCTAGAACGCCTGAGAAATAATGAGGTCATTCGAATCTGTGGTTGACAGACTGAAAAGGAACAATCTGCGTTGGTATGGGCTTGTACTGCGTATGCCAGATGAAAGGTGGCCCAGAAGAGTATTTGGATGTCCCAAATGTCGGCGAAGAAGGGGAAGGCCAAGGATGACATGGCTAGGAGGAGTTGTCAGCTCCATGCGCCGTCTCGACCTCGGGGACGATGAGTGGGAAGATAGAAGATGGTGGTGTCAGGCAACATAGGGCAACCCATGACAAGGGGAGAAGCTTTTAGAAAAGAAGATCATCGAAGGTCAAAACAGGAGTGAAATTAGCCTCAGGGCTCACTCAGCTGATTAGGGAGGGTCCTCACCTCCTCATTTTTACTCACCAGTCCTAAAGAGGCTCCGTTTCGAATTTCATCGTCGTAAGTCAAAACAAGTGAAATTAGCCTCAGGGCTCACTCAGCTGATTAGGGAGGTCCTCACCACGTCATTCTTACTCACCAGTCCTACAGAGGCTCCATTTCTAATTCCATCATCGTAGGTCAACACAGGAGTGATACTAGCCTCAGGACTCACTCAGCTGATTAGGGAGGGTCCTCACCTCGTCATTCTTCCTCACCAGTCCTACAGAGGCTCCATTTCGAATTTCATCATCGGGGTGAAAAATAGGCGATGGTATTTTCAGAGCTCGACAACTTTCAATAGAAGGGTATGATTTTTTTTACGTTTTTTAAATTTATTTGATCTTTTTCTGAACTAAAGAATTTTTTGAGACTACCCGGAGCATTGCACGGCCAGTCATTCTTTGCACCGAAAAGCTTCGTCAACATGATCGTGAATCAAACGGCATTAATCCGGCCCAGATATCATCGCTGAGGAGCACCTGATTATAATCACGGATGGCTGTATGAAGTCGAGTTGGTTGTTTTGTGATATTTTTCATTTGAAAAACGATGGATCTTTTGGATTTGTTGATAGGTACTTTTCCAACTTGAACATAGTAGGTATTACGTTGAAGTATTATTGGGTGAATTATTACGCAACGGTAAATTATTACAGAATGGCTCATTATTACACAACCGCTACTTATTATGCAGAAGAGGCATATATACCGGTAAATTATTACACAGCGGTTTATGCTTCATGAATAACTGCAGATAATTAATGATTGAATTATCGAATCCCGCGCATTTGTATGAAACTTCAATTCCCGGGCCGGCTCCATTACTCCATTTAGGGCTTTCCTGGAGGGAGCTCGAGGGTATTGACCACAGAAAACACTGATCTACGCAGAAGGGGCACATATACAGGGAAATAATAAACCGTTGTGTAATAACTTGCAACGTTTTTCTACGTTCCCTTCGGCCACTAATCTTATCTGACTTGGAAATGTACGAATTTAAGAGGTTGGCAGCAGGCTTCAAAAATTATTCAGCTGACAAAAACAATTGGATATGGCATGGCACCTAATGAAAGACCATTTTACCAGTTGAAAATCGTCAGGAACTTTCTAAGATCTACTATGACAGACGAACGGGTAAATGACCTTTTCCTTACTGCTTAAATTCAAGAGGCAATGGGGAATACGCACACGTTCAGTTTTATTTTATGAAAGTCTTTGGATTCCATGCTGAGAATTGTAACGTCAACCGCACTTTGCTAAGATAAGCAGTTTTGGTTCATTATTTTCAATGATGAACCTTCGGAAACCTTCGAGCATGAAAAATAGAATTTAACCCCCCCCCCCCCCCCCTTCATTCTCTTGATGGTTTTCGTTTCAAGATACGTACATTGAATCCGAAAATGGAATTTAAAAAAAATTCTGTCCGCCCCCAGTAGTTCGCACTTTTCCTAGTTATCATGAACGAAAATGAATTAAATTTGGTTTGCGGGTCTAGTTGGTACGCGAAGCTCGGCGTTACTGTCAGTCATCCCTAAGGGTTGAAATTTTCAGAACGCCTTAGCTCAACAACTTTTAATAGGATTTTTTTTTTTTTTTTTAAGACGTTTTTAAATAGGTCTCAAACTTCGGAATTTTGGAGACCATCCGGAGCATTGTACGTCCAGTCGTTCGTTCCCACCGAAAAGCTTCGTCAACATGATCGTGAGTGAAACGGTATCATTTATTTATAAATATGTAATCAGCCCAGATATCATTGCTAGGGAACGCCTGATTATATTCACGCATGGCTGTATGAAATCGAGTTGGTTGTTCCGTGATATTATTTCATCTGAATAAATGTTTCTTTCAGATTTTGATGATAGGTACCTACCATACCACTTTGTATCTTGAACACACGTTAAGTAAGATTTATGAATAACAACAAATAAATTATTGTTAGAATATTCTTGAATCCACCGCGTATTTATGAAACTGCAATTGCCCGGCCGTCTTCAGTACTCGACTTAGGGCTTCCCTGGTGAGGGGGGGGGGGGGGGGGGTTGACCAATGAAAACAAGTGATCCACGCGGAAGAGGCAGCTAGTTTACAGGTAAATTATAAACCGTGGTGTAATAATTTGCAGCTTTTTTTTATTCCATTTCGCATTCAACGTACCTTGAAACGGAAAGAATCAAATTTTGAAGGGATTATTATTACTTTTTTTCCCCATGTCCGATTCCAAAGGTTCATTATTGGAAATAATAAACCAAAACCAGCTGACATTTTCAGAACGCCGATTTCTCTCGAAGTCGGTGGGTGGTTGGGGAGTTTTCCTCTCTATGGCCCGATTTTAATGAAATTACCAAGGAAATTTTCTTCAAACTACGTGGAGGAATTTTCGTTCAACTTTTGTTATACTAGACGTTATGGTTCATGCAGAACTTTACCTATAATTAGATAGAGTTCTTGAATCCACCACATGTTTTTCAGGAAACTAATTGCCTGGCCAGCTCCAGTACATGATTTAGGGCTTTCCTCAGGGAAGCGCGGTAGGCATATCACCTGGGAAACAGTGACCTAAGCTGAGAGGCATTTGTATAGGAAAATAATAAACAGTTGTGTAATAATCTGCAGCATTTTTCTTCTCAGTACATTGATACATTTTTAATTTTTTCATTTTGATATTTTCAGTTTGAACAGGGCATTTGCCATGGAGCTAAAGGTAATTTTATAGTTATATACATACCAAGCAACAGTAAGAGGTACAAAAGAAGAGGTTTCTTTTTGGAGCGTTATCTAATAGTTGAGCGTCTCGTTCAAATATCGGATTTGCACGAAGAAACCTTAGTAAAGTAGCTAATCCAATAACCTATTCTGCCCAACCGAACTGCATCAGTGTGTTAACATTCTGGTCGAAGGTAGGAGGATCTCATCGGAGCAATAAGTTCATTTTTCGGTGAAACTATGGCCGGAGCTAGCAACGCATCTGGTAGCCCAGCGATAGACGGTGGGGAGGCAGGAGAGAATGGAAACAAGAAAGCTCCCTACATGAAAACAATGATCCGCTTGGTCACCGTGGGCGTCTACCTTTCCTCTCTATTCGGAGCTGCTTCAGTGTTGTCGATATTCTACGTGTTTTTTTGGAACCCTCGTCAAATTCAGTTTTGAAGTTTCTGGTGCATTGTTGTGGAAGGCACAATTGGATACTTCGCTGTTACTAGGTAATTACCCTTATTATATGAAACTGTGTAGGTAAGTATGGGCGAGACCTATACACCTATTGCATAGTCAGTTATCAGGTAAGTGTAGTAAACGTTGTTTACATGAATGTAAATAAAGAGCAGGGGTTTTTTTGTTGGTAGTTCTAGGAGGATTTCTGACCATCGATATGAGGGCAAAACTTTCAAACCGATGTTTTCAAATGCCACAAAACAGACATAGGTACTCTAACAAAAAGCCCCAAAAAAGTGTAAACATAGCTACCTAAGTAAAGTAACGGTGCGTTCGTACTTACCGGGAAAACTTTTAATATTATCTTACCTAATCTAGAGAGATATCCGTCTGTAAGATGTTGAATTGTTGAACCAAGCTCATGGTACCTATCGGTTGTAGCATCATTTTCGAAGTTTTCGATACGAGTACGACTGAATTGCTCTTCTGAATTACTTATGGTCACAAGCAGTCATCAGAATGAACTTCACCCACTTCTAATTGCAAAAAAGAGCAGTTATTAAGTAAACTAGTGTTGCTGTTGCTACATTGTGAAGTGTTGTGTCAACGCGATTCCCAGAGTGTATGTAATGCGTTGGCCTGATGCGGGAGTGTACTAGGTAACCCCATTGAACGAGTAGTGTGGTCTCTCCACAGTGTAGGAACCGGAATCTGGACGGCATTCAACTTTTAAGCTTCCATTTCACTGGAATTATTACATCAAAATTATGCTCTAAGCCGTATTCAGGACCAGTTTGTGTGTGTGTGATACAGCCTTGACGAAAGAGACTCATAACCAAAACAGTGTACCTGTCCTTAGTTCAGTATCATACTCAAGTCCCGCAATCTTCAATCAGCAACTTCACTTTGTTATTAAATATATTCTTTCATTAAAAGGAAATACAGAAGAAAATAATGTTAGTAGGTAATGGGTGTAATATTATGAAAATTGGTGTAATATTATGATTTATCATAATATTACACCAGCTAATTTTTATACACAATCCTCATAAATTGTTACGTAATGAATAATTGTTCCATCTGCCAATATTAATGTCTTCGGTATGTATTTTGAATCAGTAGGTATTATATTATCTAATTAATAAATGCAGGAATCCATTTTATCTTTTGTTCGTTGAAATGTGACCTTATAGTAGTTTTTATACGTGTTTAGCATATAGTGTGTATGTGTACGTCTACAATGAAATACTGTCTCTATGCAAGGGGTTAAAATGATTGATTACGTACATATTTGAATGTTACCGAGTTTACCTATATTGGTAGAATTAAGTAAAACTTAAAATCTTTCGTTAATTTTTTCTGTACCTTTCCCATGAAATGAATAGTAAAATACCTACTGGAAGGTTCAAACATGGTTGGTACATATTACACACTATGTATTAGTGACTGGTCTATGTGTATTAGTGATTGGTCTATGTGGGGGTCGGGTTTATGTACAATATAGTTTATTTATATCCACACATCCACTTAAGCATGACCACAAGATCAATAGTAATGAGTGAAAATAATGGCGGTTGTTGCATGTAATGGGTTTAATGCACCGTTGCAGAATTGATGAAGAGTTATAATAAAGTGAAGTTGGTCGAAGGAAAATTTATGAGTTAGTGAAAAAAAACGCTGCAAATTATTACACGAAGGTTTATCATTTACCTGTATAGATGCCCCTTCTGCGTAGATCACTGCTTTCTGTGGTCAATACCCTCGAGCTCCCCCCCGGGAAAGCCCTAAATCGAGTACTGGAGCCGGCCCCGGAATTAAAGTTTCCTACAAATGCGCGGGATTCAATAATTCAATAATTAATTATTTTGCAGTTATTCATGAAGCATAAGGCAAATAATAAACCGTTGTGTAGTGACTGACCTGTATAGGTGCCCGTTCAACGTAGATTGTATAATGAACCGTTGTGCAATAATTTACTTTTGAGTAATAATTTACCGTTTTGTACTTCAACGGTTGTTCAAGTTGCAAAAGTACCTACCAACAAACTCAAGCCCCTTCTACGTAGATGGTATGATGAACCGTTGTGTAATAATTTACCGTTGCGTAATAATTTACCGTTGAGTAATAATTTACCGTTGTGTAATAATTTACCCATCAATAATACTTCAACGTTTGTTCATGTTTCACTAGGTACCTATTAACAAACTCCAAAAGAGCCATCATTTTTCAAATGAAATAATATCACAGAACAACCAACTCGACTTCTTACTCCGTGAATATAATCAGGTGCTCCTTAGTAATGATTATCTCGGGCCTATTCCCGATTGTTGCCGCGTCCCTAGCGATGATATCTGGGCTGAATGTATCCAATTTCATTCACCTTCCTGTTGAAAAATCCTGTCGGTGCAAACTTCTGGGCCTTACTGTGAACGAACGGCTGGACGTACAATGCTCCTGGTAACCTTAAAAAACTCCCAAGTTCGACAACTACTTAAAACCGTAAAAAAATTCGAGATAACGGCGTCCTGGAGATTTCAACCCCTATTTTTCACCCCATAGGGATGACTGACATTAACGCCGACCCCAAATGGGAGCTATAAACCGAATTTCGTCAATTTTGGTTCATGGTAACTAACAAAAGTGCGAAGTACGGCGTACGGCGGACTGACAGAAATTTTAGCATGGAACATGCTTTAGCCTTGGACTAACTAGCCGAAAAATGTCACGCGGAAGTGTCACGAAATTTTAACGATGATTTTCACGTACAACCGAGTAGTTGCTAGGGAAATGAAACTTCTTTCATTTTCATCGGACAAAAATCGTTTTCCATTCGTTGGAAAGCTCTTGATTTATCACGAATTTATTTCGTATTTGTTCTTGGTATTTATTTCGTACTTTCATACTATAACTATATAAATTGATGTTATAAATGGATGACGCTTGTTTGGTTGTCACTTGGTTGTATCCTGGTGACGAAGTGAAATCATAACAGTGCGGCTACAGAATCATAAAAAGCGCGGCTAAAGCATGTTCCATGTTTCTTGAATGTTAGCCGTAGGCTCTAAGCAGTAAGCATCCGGGGGTCCAGGGGGCTTGCCCCCTGGCGAGGCGCGCAGCGCCGATTTTTCACTGCATTTTTCGGATTCTACATGCCTTGAAACAGAAACTCTCAAATGTTGAAAAGTGGGTACCTAACTTTTTTTTTTTTTTTTTTTCATGCTCAATTTCCAAGGTTCATTATTGAAAATGATGAACCAAAAAGAGGACGGCTGAATTCTTTCACCCAATTCCAAACAGGTCATGAAGTTACTAGTGGAATACTTCTTTTCAAATGGGTCTTCACCGTCCTCTGTACTCCTCCATTCTCCCGCCGCCTTCAGCGGACATTGTGCTTCTTATTCGGTCAAATCCTGGGGGACTTATGTCGTGGTCCCCTTTAAGTCCATGTACCACTCGTATGTAATACAAAAAGATTTTACCAAATACCTGAAGGTAACGACGAGCCGGGGACGCCAAGGGGGAAGGGTTCCCTCCTTCATCCGTCAACCGCCCTCAACGGTCATAACATCCGATTGTGGACGGGGTACGGGTGGAAACGGGCCTATATGTATAAGCAAACCTTTTGGCCCAGCTCTTCATTCGACCGACCACACTTTTACATGCGACTACTCTCTCTCACACCTCCTATCCTTTGGCATCCGCTGTGGTTCATCTGCGGGATGTCTTCCTCTCTTTCCTCTAGCACTCGCTGTGGTCCATCCGCGGGGTGCTAGCAAAAGACTCCTAAGGATCGCCTAATACTCGCTATGGTTCATCCGCGGGGTGCTAGCAAAAGACTCCTAAGGAGCGCCTAATACTCGCTGTGGTTCATCCGCGGGGTGCTAGCAAAAGACTCATAAGGAGCGCCTAATACTCGCTATGGTTCATCCGCGGGGTGCTAGCAAAAGACTCCTAAGGAGCGCCTAATACTCGCTGTGGTCCATCCGCGGGGTATTAGTACTAGGTTCCTTCCCACCCAATCCTACCCTACCGTAGCGCACACCACACGTAGGTAAGTACTTCCAATCGTTATTGGTTGTCGCCATGAGAGAATGAAGGGCAAATCATTATTTCGATGAATTCAAATCCGTTTTATTAAAATGAATTTCGTATAATTTAAACCTTGCTGCAGGTCTTTCCAGGAAGTCCGGTAGCTGAAAAATGAAGTGCAAGGGTTGAGAAAATTCAGAGAATGTCAGTATAGTGAATAGCGCATCTTATAGTGTATAGTGGTTGGTGTATACGTGAACAAGTTTGTATTCAATGCGAGGCCAACTAAATGCTGATGAAATGAGCAGGCAACACACCTCAGCACTTGTCATCCAGTCGGGAATCATCCCCCCCCCCCCCCCCCAGGGTTGTAAAAGTTTGCCTGTCAAGAAAACGTCCTCAGCCGAAAAAAGGATTGATACCCATTCTGCCCGCCAAAGCAGCATGCGCTCTTGCATCTCGCTCTTGAATGTGCATATAACAACCAGTTCCTTCCATCAAACCTTGAAATTCATTTAAACGCCGTTTGGAGGGAGATTTCCGATAGGCAAGCAAATAAAATCTTCATTTTTGCCGGAAACATTGTTGTGGAAACGATATCGTACTCAGTAGGTAAGTACCATTAAGCGCATACTTATAACATTTCCTTGTCCAGTAGGTTCCTAATTATTTTACCGATTCATAACTCGTCGAAGGAGCTTGGTAATTGCCGAATAATACCAACACATTATGTTGACAATTAAATTCGCAGTCGCGAAGGCACGCCCAGTTGAATCTACTACGTTCTCCCTAATTAATATGTCTACCAGAAAACTGGTTACTTACAAGCGATCTTAGCCTGGATCCAAGGAAGGAAATGAGCCACGTCAGTGTTCACAGCTGGGGATTTGGAAGCACAAGCCTTTCCGTATGACACCAAAGCAACTTGAGTGTAGCGGTTCGTTTGAGGGTCCAACCAGATCAGTGGGCCGCCAGAATCTCCCTAGAAAAATTATGCCAACAAAATGTAAGGTTTTCTTAGAATGTGTCAGAGTAAATAGTAAGCTTTGAACACCGGGAATGTTGCCAACCAGCTTAGATGCTGTTTTCGTTTCAAATAAGTGTTCAAGTTTGAGCAGTTTCATTCAGTTTAGAAGATCAGATCGAAACTCCAACTAGTGATTATTCGTGTTCCACAACCTTGGAGCGTCATAGGGGAAGTAAATGGGCGCAGAATGAATAAATTAATGAAGGGTGTGAAGAAGTGCAGACCGTAGGATTAAAACTATCTATAAGTGTACCTTAAAGATGCATATCATACAATGTATCTTTGAACATCAGTTTCTACGCTTTTCCTCAAATAAATTCTAGAATCAATGTTGTAAAGATGTAAGTTTCTTTAGGTTTCTTTTCATTTTAACTACTACTATTCACTATGTTGTGCTTCACGTACTTGGCAAGAATCTTTTTGGTTCCTGTATGTACAAATCTGAGTAGGGTTCTTCGTTTCGATAGGCCTGATGTAGGATTTGGCGCATGTGGTGATGGGGAAGACTTTGAGGTTGACCTTCATAAGGACATCTGAAGTCTGTCCCTTGTTCTTGAGACGTCCCCATCCTGTGGTAGTAAAACTTGAAAATAAGCAACACCCCTTCACCAATATCTATGAAATTCATCATTTGAAAAAATAATTCTCAAATTTCACCTCTAAACTCAGTTGCTCAAATTCAGTTGAAGACCAAGTGTGAGCTTCTTTTATAAGCTGGTATTTAGGCTTTCATGAACTCTTCATAAGAATAACATGTCAGTTCGTACATACCGAGGACCTTGATCCACTCGTTTTCAAGCGGAATCTTGGCGGTTGGCAGGCAAACAGGTCCAATAAACTGGTTGAATTTTAGCTCCTGGGCTAGTACAAGAAGTGCCACATCGTTGAAGAAAGTCTCCTCGTTGTAGTCCTCATGCTCGATGGTGTATGCAACGTCGACTGTCATTTTGCTAGGATCGTTTGCTTGCAATAATGAAAACGATGCAAAGTTCATAATGGGCTTGATTATAAATATATTACATTATATGATAAATTTTTCGAATAAGGAAATTAACATTTTTTACTGCTTGTGTTGAAATTGTCCTCAGTTACTGTTGTTCCCCATTTAACTACCTACCTAGCCATAGGGAGCGCAATATTGCGATCGCGAGGATATACTTCACCCTCAAGACTGTCCGACCTTGCTGGTTAGTATCATCAACGCCTTGTTCTGCCATAAGAAGACGAGGTGAGAACTATAAGACATCCCTCGTGGCATTTTCCTGCGGCTTAAATTGAACCACAATTTAGAGTAAGGGGAGTATTCAGCGTTTGAGCATGAGGAATGACGAAATCGCTCATACGATTTCTATGAAAACACTGAAGCAAAAATTTGAATAAAGTAGCCCAAAAAATCATGGTTCGACACGGCTAACTCAAAGTGAGAGTTAAAATGTGGTAGCTGTGCGGAACCCACATTGCTGGTTCAAAAATCCTTTGAATCTGGAATTGAACATGATTCTTTGTTTGACTAGGCTTTTATTCCCACTGGGGGGGAAAGTTTCATTTTTTATCATTTTCTTTAAAAAATTGGTTTGAAAATTTTCAATTGTTTTTAAAAAAATTGAAACTTTTTTTGAAAACTTGTTTCCAACTCTTTTTAAAAAGCGCTGCAGAAAAGAATAATACGCGAAAGTTACGGCGCTTTTCTATAATCCTTCAAATTAACTCATGGAGCACTTTCCAAGAAGCGTAACAACACAACAGTAAGCCAATGGAAATGGTTTTGGACATTGTTACCTAATGACTTCAAGCAAATTTAAAAGTCGCTTTGAACCAAACTAATGGGAATTTTGAGTAAAAAAAGGTACAAATTGTTACACAACGGTTTATTATTTACATGTGTAGCCATGCATGGGATGCCCCTTCTGCGTAGATCACTGTTTTCTGTGGTCAAAAGCTACCCTAGTGCTCCTCCCAGGAAAGCCCTAAACCGAGAACTGGAGCCGGCCGGGTAATTACATCATAAATATGCGATAGCCAAGAGTTCTATAATTAATAACGCGTTGTTATTCCTGAAGCCTAACTTTTTTCAAGTTACAGAAGTACGTATCAACAAATCCAAAATAACCATAATTCTTCAGATGAAATAATATCATGGAACAACCAACTCGATTTCATACAGCCATGCGTGACTAATGCGTGATTGATGCGTGTTCCCTAGCAATGATATCTGTGCTGGATGTATACTGTTTCATTCACGATCATTTTGGCGAAGGTTTTCGGTGCAAACGAATGGCTGAACGTACAATGGTCCGGGTGGTCTCATAAAATTCTCAAGTTTGAGATCAATTTAAAAAGTAAAAAAATCCATATCCTCCTATTGAACGTTTTCGAGCAATGGCGTTCGAGAAATTTAACCCCTATTTTCCACCCCTTAGGGACAGTAACGCGAGCTTCGCGGACCAACTAGGCCCCAAATGGCCCTACAAACTAAATTTAATTCATTTTGGTTCATGGTAACTAAGAAAAGTGCGAAGTACGACGGACGGCCAGAAATTTTGTTATTCCATTTTCGAATTCTACGTACATTGAAATGGAAGCCATCACATTTCCTCAGTATTGAAAATAATAAACCAGAACTCTAGAATTTTTCGTGCTGACTCATTTTTAGGTCGAGAATGTCAAATTCCTTCCCAAGTGTTTTACAGATAGGCACCTGGTTCAATATCAGTAGCCCCCCCCCCCCTCCCCCTCATACAATTGTATTATATTGTCTAACAATTGATATTTAACAAAACAATAATTTTAGTTAGGTACCATACCCATTTTTCAAGAGAAGGTATAGTTATCATTTCATAAATGTTTGCTGTGATACGTACAGGTGGTGATATCGTGGGCACCAGCAACAAGTTGCTTTTGTTCATCTTTCGTTGGAGTGGTGCAGTGAGCTGCAGTGAGCGCGTGACGGGGGGTGAGGATGCTGGCACCGCAGAAAGCAGATCCATCTTCTTTGAAAATGAGGGCCGCCATAAGCGGGTATTCGTTCTTAAGGGTTTGGCGACCCCCAACGATACGTTTCTAAAGTCGATAAAACCATAACATCATTAGGATTGTATTTTTCTAGCATTACATCATCTAAAGATAAAGATATTAGCTAAAAACCGAAGTTATAAATAAAAATACAGTGTTGTCTTCAGAAACTGTAGATAAACCACGTTCGGCAACCTTTTCATACAGCTCATGATAATATTTCCAACATCGGATATTATGCCTTACATATTAGCAATGATTTATTTATTCCATTTAGGTAAATTATTTGGTTCGAAAAACTCGTAAATGGGTTAGAGTAGATTTGGAAGGATGGGTACAGAAAAGTTGTATACGAAGAGGGAACATAATATAAATATTCAAACGACGATTACGATTCATCGAGGTCCTGTGTCAACAAAGACCTCCCGTGGACGGACACATCACAGGCCCACTCCTTCCTGCAGTTCGTACAAAAGTGTATTTTTAAGCTTCCATTTTTAATGCAACATTTTGAAGCAATAAGTGGGTATCACTCATTTCTTCCTTTGATATTCGTAATGTACTTTCATTAAGATGCGTAGGTACATTAATATATCTGTATTAATTAGGGTACCTGGGAGGGGGAAACAAATTTAACTTTGATGGGTATCTAAAGTACCTATGGGTATCTAAGGAAAGAAGGTAACGACCGGGTAGACAAGCTTGCATTAGTATACTTCGTAGGTCCGATAAGACGGGCGATTTTCTCAGTACCGGAAGGTAGGGAAGCCTTGGATTCGTGATTGAGTAAAAAAAAATGTATGTCCTCAAAAATGAAAATTTCCACTACCATTTTGCGTTTCAGACTTAAGGATCATTTTTTGTTCCGTTCGTGTCTGTCTGTCCGTCTGTGTGTCTGTCTGTCTGTGGTCAATTCCTTGTACCCGAAATAGTGGTCCAGATGGGCTGAAATTTGGAGGATATGTACATTATACCAAAATCATGAAAACTACTGTAACTTTCGTCTGCGCATGCGCAAACGTGAAATACTTGTAACGCCCGTAACCACTTTAAATATATTACCGTTGAAATGAGTTCAAACTTGGAGGGTCGATCAGGAATGATGATAGTTCCACACGAATTTCATTGGAATCGTACTGCAACTTTCGTCTGCGCATGCGCGAACATGAAATGCTGATCATTTTCTGGTAACGCTTCTTAATGCAAAAACTAGTCGTAGGAGCTGAAATTTTGAGGATACACGCAAGTTAGATCGCAGATGGTCCCGCATCAAAATCAATGAAATCGTACCCTTACTTTCGCCTGCGCATGCGCAAACGTGAAATAATTGTGCCTGTAACTACCTTAAACATCGTTGAAATGAGTTCAAACTCAATAGGTCGATCAGGAGGGATACTTCGATAGTTCCACATGAATTTCATTGGAATCGTACCGTAACTTTCGTCTGCGCATGCGCTAACTTGAAATGTTGACCATTTTTTTTGTAACGCTTCTATGGGAATAATAGTCGTAGAGAGTTGAAATTTTGAGGATAAACGCGGGTTGGATTGCAGATGGCCCCGCATCAAAATCATTGAAATCGTACTGTAACTTTCATCTGCGCATGCGCAAGCGTCGGATCCTTGTAGCGCCCATAACTAACCAGCAAATCATCGTAAAGCGGTGAAATTTGGAAGATATATGGAGGAGAGGTGTTGGATGATCCCAAAATCCCATTCCATCAAGATCAGACTATAACTTTCGTCTGCGCATGCGCAAACGAAAAATCCTTGTTGCATTTGTCCGTTGTCCTACCTATCCACTGACAGGACCTACCCAACTAATTCTTTTAGTCCACGTGACCTGAGTCGTTTAGTCATTAACCTATGCATGGATACCTACTCCACCTGTCCACTGAATGAACCTACCCAACTATTTTATAAATACTTTCATGTGATTCAAGCGAGGAAGGTGTACTGCCTACCTACTCGAATTTGCAGACGTTTTTTCTAATTAGATTTTGGGTTTTTACGTATTTTGAAACGTTAATAAACCAACAAGCTCTGAGGGGGCTGAAAAAATGTTCTCGCAAGAGACTAAAGGTACTTGAACTTAAAAATGAAAATAACGAACTTTAAAATCCCCAAGAGCTTCGAATAAAAAGGTCAGGGAAAAGCTCAAAAGTGTACTTTTGCCATCTTAAATCTTTTTCGAGGCCTTCTTGGACTTCTTCCTTCCCATGTTACATAAATATATCAAATGAATATCTATGAATTGCAAACAGCAGAAGTGTAATTAATTCGACACTGGAATATGACCATTTTTAATAAAGATGATCAACGGTAAAATACAAATGATTTATTAAAGCTACCTACTTCTCAGGCTCAATGTGACCAAAAGAAGCCAATTTTCATAGTTGATCGAAGTCAGGTTTGTGAAAGAAATGTGTCCAACGTTCATGTTGCGCTCTTTTTCATCCCAACATGATAGGTACCTGCATACTTTGGATGACTATTTTTGCTGACCTTGTTCGTCCATCCGCAGGAGCAGTTTGTGGACCTTGGACCCGGAGCGACTCCTTCTTCGGCGGAAATTCTCTCGTCGGAGGTGTACGCCAGACGGGTGAACTGTGGAACGGCTACGGCGAGGGCAATGCCTCCTAAAAGTATCAGCAACTTCATCTTGAAAGGGAAATGTTCACATTTATTTTATATTAGTAACGGTCGTTTTGGTGTGACAAAGTCTGGAAACAAGAAATAGAGAGAGATGGAATAGAAAACTTGTACTATTTAGAGATTGTTGTTGGTGCAATTTATTGATTCAATTTCTTCTCATAGGTTACGAGCTTCTAGGTTGGGTACAGGTTTAGGGATTATTGCAGATTAGAGCTATGTTAGTGACTGACTATGATTTCAGCTGCCTAGGAGCTGTAGTAGGAGTTTGGCGCACCCCAATTTGCCAGTTACTGTGATAGGTATTACCTAGTGATTTTGTTAATGAGTTCTAATAGTTACTATTGTTGATGATTTTTCCCCCTTAAATTTCAGATCCTAAGAGCAATATTAGGCGCACCCCAATTAGTCAGATAGTGTGATATCACCAAGAGATTTTGTTAGGATAATTTTATTCTTCAACATTAGTTTCCTCCAGCGAGATTTCATAAGCCTAATACAGTATTAAAGTGATGTTACATTGATTGGTCCTATTTTCCCTAGTTACTATTGAAAAGTGAGTGTACATGCATAATACTGGGCTCCTGTGACTAATGTGACTTGATATTCGGGGATATATAGCCAAAATTGTGAAAATGTCAAATTGTCGAAAATAAGAAAGTATTTTAGCCCTATAATCTGGATTTTTCATGCGTAAGCCAATGTACCAACTAAACTTATTGTAAATTCATCTTTAAACCACTGGTGCCTAATGGTCATGGAGTTTGGGAGAATAATAAATACTCAACAATGATTAGATAACCCATTCATTCCAAAAGCAAAAATGTTTACATATACCTACATAAATATCAAATTATTATAAATAAATAACCAATAAATTGTTTTAAAAGGATGATTTCTTTCTCGATAATAGAACAGTCTACTAGTCTCCTAAGCACAATTCATTTGATCACGGTTGTTTCAGAGACCATGTCGATATAACCTCGACTATCGTTTTTACCTAATTGTTTTATATGATCTTGGATTGATACCAGAAACACAAGTAGGTACCTACATAATTACTCTCAAATCTTCACGAAGTCTACAGAATTTTGTAATACACATTTAATGCTCATGCTGAAATTGAATGAAAATCAGAATTTTACAGTGAAACTTACCTTTCAGTCTCACCCACAGCAAGGTTGATTGTGGTGTACCTAGTAGTTTATTTTCTTGTCTATTATAAATGTTTGGATGGCCTTGGGGCCCAATCAACTCTAATTGGATTCAAAGTAAACAAAAACTACCCGGTCGTGAAACAATTGTTCTGAACAACTACGCAAATCTAGAGTACACCTCACACAGGCAATATGTACACGTGTATTTTTATTAGCTACCGTCAAGGAACCCTACCAGAAGGTCCTTAGTGTTTTCATGATGAAATCAGCAACTGCGCTGAATGAAAAAACGCTGCAAAGTCCTTGTCATAAGGGTTTATTATTATTCTACAGAAATTTGGGCTGTTCATTTATTGTTTCTTTCATGTGCTATAATTGAAATAGCTATTTTTGATGGTTTCCACCAATTTTGGCCCCCAAACACGAATTAGGGCTCCTATTTTTATTTTTACAAATTACAAATATTTAACTGTCTTGATTCACCTGCTGATACTACTTCTAGTGTTATTATACAAGTTTATGGTGATTTCAGACAATTTCCCAGGTTTTCGAGTAATAAAAAATGAATTTTGGGAGCTGAACTTTCTACACTCTTTGGTCAAAATCGACTTCATATTCGACCTTCTCGCCCTAAAAAACAGGGAAAACGATACCTCACAAGCTCATGTCCACTAAAATCTCCAAAAAAAACCTCGAAAACCCCTATTTTTACACCCCCTCTCCCCCTCCATATCACCCCTCGTTGTACTCCGATCGTGCGGCCGAGCTTTGGAGCACAACAAACTAGGACCCAAATGGGTTCCCAAATAGGGATCCAAAATATGTACGGAAGAACGACGACTTTAGACCAAATTTTAACGTAAAGTCAAGGCTGAAATTTTCCACTCTGTGGTCAAAACTGACTTCATATTTGGTCTACCCGCCCTAAAAAACGTGGGAAAACTATACCTCACAAGCTCATGTTACTAAAACACAAAAAAAAACCTATTTTTTGGTGTTTTAGGGAGGCCCAGAAGGAGATGGCTGAACGAGGTGAACGATGATCTGGGTACAATGAGAGTGCGTAACTGGAGGGTGGCTGCGGAGGACCGAATGCGCTGGAGGAGAATTGTGCGGGAGGCCAAGGCCCATTCTGGGCTGTAGAGCCAAATGAGAGAGAGAGAGCGAGAGAGAGAGAGTAACAAGAGCTTGTGAGGTATCGTTTTCCATTTTTTTAGGACGAGGAGACCGAATATGAAGTCGATTTTGATCAAAGAGTGAAAAATTGAGGTTCTAACGAAGTTTCAGCCTTAAATTTAAGTTATATTTTGGTCTATAACCGTCGCTCTCCCGCACACAGTTTGGGTCCCCATTTCGGTGAAAAATGGGTGTAAAAATAGGGGTTTCCGAGTAATGTTTTTTTTTCCAGGTTTCAGTGAACATGAGTTTGAGAGGAGGTATCGTTTCCAATGTTTTTTAGGGCGGGAAGACTGAATATGAAATCGATTTTGACCAAAGATAGAAAAATTGAGGTGGTAACGAACGTTCAGCTTTCAAAATTCATTTTTTATGAGGCAAAAACTTGGAAAATTGCCTGGAATCACTATAAATTTGTATAATAACGGGTGTAAAAATAGGGGTTTCCGAGTTGTGTTTTTTTCAGGTTTTAGTGAACATGAGCTTGAGAGGTATCGTTTCCAATATTTTTTAGGGCTGGAAGACTGAATATGAAATCGATTTTTACCAAAGAGAGAAGAATTGAGGTTGTAACGAACGTTCAGCTCTCAAAATTCATTTTTTATGAGTCAAAAACTTGGGAAATTGTCTGAAATCACTATAAATTTGTATGATAACACTAGAAATAGTATCAAAAGGTGAATCAAATCAAGACAATTAAATGTACTAAATGATCAAAGATAATGTGTAAAAAAATAGGATCCTAGTTCGTGTTTTTGGGGTCCAAAATTGGTGGAAACCATCAAACATAAATATTTCAGTTATTGCACATGAAAGAAACAACAAATGAACAGCCATCATTTCTGTAGCATTTCTGTCCAGTAGAATAACTCACTCCAGTATAATGACTTACAGCGTTTTTGGAATCTACGCACCTTGAAAAGTAGAATAAAAAATTTTGAGGGGTGTTATAACATTTCTTTTCTGAGCGAATACATAGGTGTATTATTCATAGAATAATAAACCAAAACGCGTGGAGGCAAAAGAGTCGAAGTTTGGATTTGTATGGATGAAACCCAACGAAAATGTTTGATAGTAATTTGAAAAAGAAAATTTTGAATTTTGTGGACGGGGATATTTCCTTATTCTAATCCATTTTGCTGACAATTTCAGGGGCCACGTGGGTTGGGTTCTTAAAGGTCTATGAATTTCAGAAAGATCGGATTATTGGTACTGCCACTGCGCATGAGTAAACGCGAATTCGAGGTACCTACTTATTTTCTCACGAATCAATGGTTCTGCTCAAATTTGGTGAGTAGTTGGAGTGTAGCTCCGAAATGGTCTCACTATGAATTTCAACGCGATCTGATAATTAGTATGGACTTCGCTCATGCGCAAACGCGAAATCTGAGTATATAGGTAGGTAGGTACTTGATTCCTCACGAACCTATGGCCCGATTTTGATGACACTTTCGGGCACTTTTCTTCGAAGGTGTAACTAATAATTTTTTTCGTTCTACTTTTTTCAAACTATCTGCACGTTACGCTTCATGCATGACAACAGGTCAAATCCACCCTACCTAATCTTCTGTAGGTAGGTACTGAAATGATTGTCGTACCTTTACGGTCTAGGTACCTACCAATGCGATCATTCGAGGAAGCTATGCGTACCTACTGCTACTTTTGGTTTATTATTTTCAATAATGAACCATTGGAATCGAGAATGAAAAAAAAAATTCTTACCCCCCCTCAAAATTTGATGGTTTACGTTTCAAGGTATGTAGAATCCAAAACTGCAATAAAAATATTTCTGTCTGTCCGCCGTACGCCGTACGCCGTACGCCGTACGGGCCACTTTTCTTAGTTACCATGAAACAAAATTGATGAAATTCGGGTTATAGGTTCCGTTCGGCGTCTAGTTGGTCCTCGAAGCTCGACGTTACTGTGAGTCATCTCTAAAGGGTTCAAAATAGGGGTTGAAATTTTCAAAACGCCTATACCATTTTTTAACGTAAATATTTTTACGGTTTTAAATAGTTCTTGAACTTGCGAGTTTTTTAAGACCATCCGGAGCATCGTACGTCCAGCCGTTCGTTCACAGTAAGGCCCCGAAGTTTGCACCGACAGGCATTTTCGACTCCAGTGTGAATGAAATTGTATACAATTCAAACCAAATCTCGTAACCAGAGACGCGCCCACAATAGGAATTTGTGAATACGGCCAATCATTGGTAGGGATCACCTGATTATATTGGCGGAGTATGAAGTCGAGTTGGTTGTTCTGTGATATTATTTAATTTGAAAAATGATGGCTCTTTTGGAGTTTGTTGGTAGGTAGTGAAACTTGAACAAACGTTGAAGTATTATTGATGGGTAAATTATTACTACGGTAAATCATTACTCAACGGTAAATTATTACACAACGGTTCATTATACCATCTACGTAGAAGGGGCTGGAGTTTGTTGGTAGGTACTTTTGCAACTTTTTTCACTCCTCATCAACAATTTCTTTTCAGAACTTCATTATGTGTGTTTCTTTTTGTTAGGTACTGTTTGTCATCGGCAGAATTATTTTAGCAACATTTAACTCGTGATTTAGGTAGGTACCTAGTAACGAGTACGGGGTTAGGTACTAACCTACGGAGGGTCTGCGATCTACATAATATGTATATAATAGAATAGTACATATCATATTATATAGAAGGGTTATCTATACATAGAGCTGTGATCTGTAACAGGAGGGTATTCTATACAAAATAATAAACCGTTGTGCAGGGATTTGCAGCGTTTTTTTTTATAGGTAGAGTATCATAGCGGAAAATATGAAAAACGGAAATGGAAAAAACGAGTGTCATATCAATTCTACTTACTTATGGTTTCCAAAAAAAAAAATCCAGAACGAAAATCGGTTCAGCCATCCGGGCACAAAACCTTTTCCAAATTTGCCCCTGATAGTGCTGCCATCTCTTGAAAAAATTTCTTAATAAAATCGGGGACATTTAGCCTTAAAGTTGGCAGACGTTTTTTTTTTGTCTTCCTTGTGCATTCATCCCGTAGAGTTGCGAACTTCAGCGAGGCTCAGTTCCCATTTTTTAGGATCCATTTCATAAGCTCCATGCATAGCACTAGTATCCATGCTCCAGTTGGCGACCTACCACTTGTTTGATTTGAATCCGAGCGGGGACGTCGTTAGCCTCGCCGGCTCTCCCAAGAGCGTCATTTCGGTGGGGGGCGCATGAACGGAACGACAGAAGGCGAGGGGTACCTGTGGCCAGTGGGAGCAGTCCCTGCTCATCTACACTTTGTTTTTGATCGGTCCATGTATTTTATATGCTTCGAAAATGGTTCTAAGGAAGGCGAGATGCGGCGGAAGTGAAAAGTTTGCTTTTGTGAACAATGACCGAAGCTTCTGAAGAGTAAGTAATCACCACAACCTTCCCTATTATTTTGAACCCGTAGTTTTATCAATACCCAACCTCCCACCTACCTCCTGTGTTCCTCCCGTTCCGGAATGGGCGTTTACTCCACACAAAATTATAAAATCTTCCGTTCAAAACGTTCCACTGCTTTCTTGTTCTAAATTTCTCTCGATTTTCAGTGTATTTTCGTTTTTTGCCACTCCTATTTCATACAATTCATAACTCCCGACGAATTCCCTAACCGTGACGTCTACTGAACGCCCCTCCTCGTAGTCAAACTTGCCTTGTTACCCTTAAGTTAAGGCTCAATGATCAAAAATAATCGTTTTCTCTGGTTATAAATCAACCCACACGATTATCGTCTTGATTATAATATTGGTTGATACCTAAAAACATCAAAAATCCTCCGCTCTTCTGCTGACCATTAGATTACCTGGAACTTGTTCATGAGTAGGAGGTGTCCTATGGGTTTCAAAATTTGTTATTATAAACATTTCCATCTACGCTTACTGTAAATATATCCATCTCTCATTCCCTTTGCCATGATAATTATCATTTTACCTACACACTGGTTCGAGCTACAGTACCTACACACGTACAATTTTGCCCTTTACTGTGAATGTTGAGGCGATCGATGTTTCGCTTCATTCATCTTGGTTCCGAGTGTATCATTTATAGCTGACCTGTTGTGTCAGTAAACGTGAATGGGTAGGCTGCGGTTGGCTGTTTCCTCTCCGGTTATTATAGGTAGGTAGGTCCTTCACAAACTGAAATGTAGATTGATGTTATTAACAACATTTGATTGGTCAGAGGTACCTACCTCTATCTTAGCAATTAACGTAAGACCTACCTATTATCGAGAAATAATCCTAATTTACCAGATATCCCGAAAGCTTGAAATGCACATATCGAGGTTTTCGGCTGCCCCAAATATTTCATAGGTACTTACCTACCTTCTATTCATTATCATTATTTATAATCAACAATGAAATGCTCACCTAATCTGTTGTCATCTATGTAAGATGGCTTTGCATTGCTTCTTTATCGTTATCGATCATTAAGCAACATCCGTAAAACCCTACTATAGGTAAGATATTATAGCTAAGCAGAGTAGGTAGGTATACTCTTATCCATTCAGGTAGCATTAACTACATTCAAACAGTTTTCGAACTGTATAATTATGGTATTTTGTTTGCTGGTCTGTTATCTACCATGTGTGTACCTATCATCTGAAAACTAATGTTGAAGCTTGTTTTTTGCCGATTGCACAGTGATACAGTAAATTCACTAACCACCTACCAGGCAGTTTTATTTGAATAAGAGTCATGTATTAAGGTCTTTGAAATGGCATGTTTCACTAAATAATCCGAGTAGGTATGGCGCGAAAATGCTAAGTAACCACTTTGATTCCATCTTCAACCATACCAATTTCCTCAGGTTGTCAAATTTCAACTTCAAAAAATGTTTTATTTGTGCGCAAAAGGTACTATACAATGTACATAATGTGTAATGTTAGGTAATTATAAACGCATGGCAGTAGATTAAAAAAGCACAAATCCCACATAGGCAAAGAGCCTAGGTGCGTGAGCATATCCGCTAAGACTGGGAAAAGATAAATTCCGCCACTATTTACTTATTTGTTTAAAAGAATAGGAGATAATTATGAACGTTAACAAACAATACTTATTGAAATTAGTTCTCCATAAAAATGAAATTGAAGATGAGGTCCGTTTACAAAGAAAATGTGTATGCAATTGTTTTTAAGATGTAGTAGAATAAAAATCATTATAGTATATATATTATAATTGTAATTTTAATGAAAACAAAGGAAGAACCGGATTTTGAGTTCTGGTTTTCTTGTCCGAGTGAAACTAGGTTCAGGAGCTTCGGCCCTTTAGACAGATACAAGTACGTAATCATTCATAATTATTCCAAGTGATAAACGTACGTGTAGGCTAGTATTGTCGTGTAAAATCTCACTTATTCAAAAATGTATTAAGCGAATTTTTCATAGCTACGTAGGTAGGTATTTTTAGTCTATTTTACTGGAGTGGTCGGAATGACAAATGAATTTTGCATTCATGTTGCAAATCATAAAATCAAATTGGTTAAAAACTCGACTGCAAATATCCTATTTTTTTATTAGCTTCCCCCCACCTTTTTTCAAGATTGTTAAAAGTGATGTCTTAGAGGATGCTGCCCTGAGCCGTGGACGTCTTTTTCACATAATGTCAATAATTTCCCGCTAAATGCTCGAAATTTCCCGAAAAATTGGTGCATTGTCAAGAACAACTTGTTCACACCTCACTCAAAATAAACACAATGTGACCATGAAAACAGTGTTTTTTCGAAACATGAAAATGCCCAATTATCAGTCATCTTGGCAAGTCATGAGCTAGAAGCGATCAGGCCATTTTTCTTTTGTTAGTGCAAACGTCTGTTGATCATAATCTCAATAATTGGACCTGCTCATATTGTCTACGAATTCATCAGCCTGTACATATCGACTACGGTCCTCACTTAATTAATCGAAGAATACCTGTACGAATTCATCGGTGATGACGCATAATCTGCAGTAATGGAAACTGAAACTACTTTCGGTCCTAGTGAGGGGAGGGATATCCACCAACATCAAAATCTCCACTGGCGTTTTGCGTTTCAAAAACTCTGACGTAGTTAGTTTCGTTCCGCATCCAATCATAAAAACCCATTGCACGTAACTTGGTGAATAGATGTAATAGTGAAATTTGGAAGGTTGATATTCCCTTTCCTGATCATAGAAGGGCGTCGTTTTATGCTTCTGACCCTTCCAAGGTAGAGGAGGCATTGTGATCACTTTTTGGAGACAAACCATTTAGGCCATATAACACTTGTTGGAATTTTTAGGGGAAGACATTTTTAGGAAAGCTGGAAATGGTTTTAATCGCTTTTTTCGAATTCTAATTGTATTGAAGTATCCCAAGAATGAAGTCTGCAAATAGAAAATCAAATTTTGTATTTTCTGTTATCCGCAAATTTGACGTTTAAGGTGCTTGCTGAACGCAGAATTTGATGCTCTACAACTTTCATTCAATATGTTTTTTCATTTAGAACAGCCGCTTCGACAGTACGGACGTTTCAAATCACTATATCAACGTCATCAGCGATGTTGTTAAAAATGGACATATTTGACCATTGATTTCGGTCATATATTGCTTGGTTGAATTACTAGTTGTGGGAAGCCAATCGTCGCAGAATTTACTGCTCTTTAATTTACGTAGGACTATTTTATTCTGTAGGATACATATTTTAGGGGCAATAAGCAGAAGTCTGAAAAAAAAGTTCTAACATTTCGTGGTTTTTTGGATCCCCTCCCTTTGAAGCTCGCAGTTGAGGATGGTGCATACCTAGGATACTTTAATTAGATGTCAAATAAAGATATTTAAATGATTTCCAGCTTTCCTAAAAAAAATTTCTTCAGGTGGCTCCAAAAAGTTATTATTTTAACTGGCGTAATTGTATGACCTTGAAATCAAATTTTTCTCGCTTGCGCCGAAAACTTCCTGGACACTGCTGTTTTGTTGAATTTTTCTAGGGCTAAGTACTCATGTTATGTTCCTCTATAAATTGTCATTGAGGTCTCGACGGCTCCGGTTCATTGCTAGGTATCATTTACATTTACATTGCTAGGTTACATTTACGATGAATTAGCCGCTTGCGCATAAGAAGGTTTCATGGATGTAGCTTTCTTCTGTGGCGCCGTACGTTACATATTGATGATCTCCATCCGGTTCCAACTTGGAGCCCCAATATTGATGCGCATGCACCACAGAGCAGAAACGCATAACTGAAATGCATGACTGAATTGGTTGTTACTTCGCCTCTGTTTGATTACAAAGTACGTTTTTTAATTCAATATAATTGCGCACATGCGCTGACGAAACTTACTGATATTTATGGAATTCATCGCATACATTAGAGAGCTAGATCTAGATCTCTTTGAAAATACCTAAAAAAAGTTGTTGAAAAATTGGCACCGTTTCTCGTTTTTGGCATTCGAAATGGGAAGGAATAAAGAGTTGATTCTTGCATCGGGAGTTACATTATTACGTTCATCCAGATGGTGAAGTCGATGATGGTGGTGAAGTCGAAAATTGGTCGTTAACCAATGTGACAGTAGGTACATAATTTAAAAATTCGACATTCTAAAGCAATAATGTGGCACAAGAACAAAAACCTGGTGCGCTGTGAATGTCTCTAATCATTCAGACCTTTGGTTTGTTAGGTATAATATGCAGCATTATGTTCCCTAGTCAAATAATAATTTTTGAGTGGAAAATGTCTAGACTCAGGAGGTCTACTTGTCTTGACAATAATTATCTTTAGTGATGATTTTCACGAATCATTGGTAATAATTCCGAATGATCCGTGAATTGATCGATAAATTATTATTTATCAATTTGTAAGTGTCAGCGGTTTATTTATTCAATTCTAGCTTGGTTTTTTGTCGGTGGTTCTTTTATAGATTATTATTTTTGGTTTATTATTTTCAGTGATGAACCTTTGGAATCGAGCATAAAAAAATAAATGTTAAAAATTTGATGGTTTCCGTTTCAAGATAGGTACGTAGAATCCGAAAATGGGATTAAAAAAATATCTGTACGTCCGCCGTTCGCCATCCGCCGTACTTCGCACTTTCCTTAGTCACCATGGACCAATACTGATGAAATTTGGTTTGTATAACAGTATAACAGGGATCTCAGTCATTGTCCACCATGAGAATAAGTTCATCAGAACTTGTGCTCTCAGGTGGAGCTCGTCCAGACCTCACTCGAAAAACACGTTCCCTTCCGTGTAGTTACTTAACCAGAATAGAAATAGAGTAGAAATAAAAATAAAAAGTGAAAATAAAAAATAATTAAAAAAGTAAAAGAAAAAATGGAGAACCACTAACTAAGAGCATCCTTCGCTAGAAGAACCTGCTCAGTTCGGCGTTTAGATTCTTTCAGACTTCGAAACGCAAATGTGTTGATTTTATTTCCATTTTAAAAAATATAACGCTCTATTGTAAGGGACACGTTTAAAGAGCTCTGTGCCACATTTAGGTTGCTTGACGTTAGTCAACGGGGCCAGTCTGGTGGATCCCATTTGGGGTCTAGTTGGTCCGCGAAGTTTGGCATTACCGTCAGTCATCTCCAAGTGCTGAAAAATGGGGGTTGAACGTTTCAGAACGCCATGGCTCTAAAACTTTCAGTAGGAGGGTATAGTTTTTTTACGTTTTAAATAAACATTCCTTAAACTTGGAATTATTTTTAGACCACCCGGAGCATTGTACATCCAGCCGTTCGTTTGCAACGAAAAGCTTCGTCAACATGGTCGTTAATGAAACGGTATACATCCAGCCCACATATAAATTATTTCTAGGGAAGATTTGATTGTAGTCACGCATGGCTGTATGAAGTCGAGTTGGTTGTTCGGTACTATATTATTTCATTTGAAGAATGTGGATTTGTTGATAGGTACATTTGTAACGTGAGCAAACGTTATGCTTCATGAATAAAAATAAATAATTAATCATAGAATTCTTGAATCCACCGCATATTTACGAAGCTGTAATTTCCCGGCTGGCTTCGGCACCTAATTTTGGGCTTTCCTAGGGGGAGCTCGAGGGTAGGTGTAGACCACAGAAAACCGTGAGCTACGCAGAAGGGGCATCTATCTATACAGGTAAATAATAAACCGTTGTGTAATAATTTGCAGAGTTTTCTGTAATAATTCCCGCGTTTTATTGGAGGGTGGAGGAGGTCACAGTTACCTACATAAATCAGGCTGAACCGTGTTAGTATGTGACATTACCAGTGGACGTACTCGTAGGTTACTGTCTATTCACCACGTCCTTAGTTTCCACACTACTCAGATGCCAGCTATCTTTGCATTTGCAGTTCTGTGCAGGGGAACCGCAGAAGGTCGCTAGCTTCCACGAATGTAAACATTCTGACTCTTCATTCACCAGGAAGAGCCCATTCATGGTGGAGAGGGGGCTCCCCCCTAGCTTCGCCTCTCCTCGCCTGCATCACTAATCGATAAAACCTACTCCGTTATGTTTTCGTTCATCAGCCTTGTAGATTCCTATGTAATACACTCTTGCTCTCTCCGACGTCCTCCTCGAGATCAATAAAGTCATGTAGTGTTTTCATTGAAGGTTTCGTTGGAGGTTATCCTAGCAACGTGAAACCCTATTTTTCAGCGTGAGAACTAGATGGGAGTAAAGTAGGTCAGTCCCGGGATTCTGCACTCGATGAATTCCTCACAACATGATGTCTGTAGTTTCTTAGCTTCAAATATGACTACGTGAATTCATCCATTTCCGAAAACATAAAACCGACAGCTGGTGGGGGGGGGGGGGGGGAGGGTATTCCTACTTGAAACCTGACAGGCCGATCATCTCACTTTCAACCACTTTCTGACACCACACCAACGTCATTTAGCTAGTAAATCTAGAAAATATTTGACCCATTGACATATTGGTTTATTATTTTCAGTAATGAACCTTCGGAATCGAACATGCAATTTTCACCCCCCCCCCCCCCCCCCCCGTTAAAATTTGGTGGTTTCCGTTTCAAGGTACGTAGAATGCGAAAATGGGGTAGAAAACGCTAGAAATTATTACTCACCCGTTTATTGTTTACCTGTATAGACCCCTTCTGCGTAGATCACTGTTTTCTGTGGTCAATACCTATCCTGTTGCTCCCCCCAAGAAAGTGCTAAATCGATTACTGGAGCCGGCCTGGGAATTATTACAGTTTCATAAATATGCACGGAATTCAATAATTTATTATTTTTTGTTGTTATTCGTGAAGCATAGCGTTTGTTCACGATTCAAAAGTACCTACCAACAAAATACAGAGCCATCGTTCTTCAGATGAAATGATATCAAGGACAACCAACTCGACTTCATACAGCCATCCGTGATTCCCTAGCGATTATAAATATGTGGGCCGTATTTATACCTTTCCATACACGGTCATGTTGACGAAGCTTTTCCGGTGCAAACGAATAACCAAAAAACGTCGAGAAAAACTAACGTACGACCAGCCATTCGTTTGCACCGAAAAGCTTCGTCAACATGATCGTCAATGAAACGGTATAAATTCGGCCCAGATATCATTACTAGGGAACACCTGATTATAATGCCGAAGGGGGGGGGGGGGGGGGTAATGGTGAAGTCGAGTAGGTAGTTCTGTGATATTTCATTTGAATAATGATGGATCTTTTGGATTTTGTTGATAGGTACTTTTGTAGCTTGAACAAACGACATGCTTCATGAATAACAACAAATAATTAATGATTGAATCCTGCGCGTTTTTATGAAACTGTAATTAGTACTGGCTCCAGTAATCGATTTGGGGCTTTCCTTGGAGGAGCTCGAGGGTATAATAGACCACAGAAAACAGTGATCTACGCATAAGGGGCATCTATACAGGTAAATAATAAACCGCTGTGTAATATTTTGCAATTTTTTTTTCTATCAATTAGCCAAATTGAATTCGATTGAACTCAAAATCAATATTTTGGCGCCAATTTTGGTCCACTTCACGGCAGATTGAAAATAGAAAAATTAGAAAAACCCATCATAAATCTCTGATTTTTCCACCTACAAAGCTCGTTCTCGTCTCAAATTGAAAAGCTCGACTAGCTGAACAAAATTCAAAAAGAAAATCTGAAAAAGACTGCATTTTGAGGAAGTTATGACCATTTGAACTTCAAACATACGCGGCGTCAAGTGGAAAACCGTCTAGAAACTCGTTTTGAGCACTTCTGAACGAGATTCCACGGTTTTCTCGAATACCTATTTGTGGCGGTATAACCTTACTTCTATTATCACAGGGCCAAACATTTACAGTGTTTCTACATACTAGTACATATTAGAAGTACATGCATGAAGGTGTGTTCTATTCTTGGATAAGGTAGGTAACACCCTTCCTGATATTCATCAATTTTAAGTGGTGCTTTTCAGTGCCAGCTCACACAGTGATCTTAGAGACGCAGAAAAACTGCGGAAGCATCCACATAAAGCAGTGTGGAGTGTTCTAACCAGTTTACACCCAGTTTAATGTGAATTTATTTTTCGGAAGTACAGGTCTGATACCTTGCAGGAGGCTTCATATTAGGCTACCCCTCGTCCCTTCAAAGCCTAGGTGTTTTTTAATTACAAACCGCTTGTGTCGAATAAAGCTAATAAGTTTACAAGGTTTTACGAGTATAACCATGTAGAGCACTTATTAGCACCATATAGTATAACTTATTAGCATCATATAGTATAACTTATTAGCACCATATACCTAGTATAACTTATTAGCACCATATAGTATAATTATGTACAGCCAGAGCACGTAATAAGATCGCTGTTTCTGTTCTGTGTCTATATAAAGTGCTTGTTTTTGGGGGCAACGGTTTGGGCGAATTCGTTATATACGCACTTCCCTGAAAGAATATTTTACGTTTTTCATGAACTAAACTGAACTAATAACTAAACATGAGCTCAGTAGTACCTCTACTGAAACATACGTATCGTCTCTTTGGTATATTGTTAGATATCTTAGACTCTAATGAAATATAGAAGAGATTTCTATTGGTATCTGCAACTTACTTTCATTGTCAGTAATTGTATCTGCAACTCTATAAAGATGCACAGTACTCGTAGTAGCATGTTTGATGTCACTTGGTCGGAACTTTTCTTCGAAGAAAGGAAAGAAAATTAACTTCTTTTTGATTTCTTGTTCCGGAATTTCTCTTAACCTTGAATGGATACTGTTCCAGCTGCTCATTACGACTTACTGATACAAAGTCAGCCGAATGAAATCCACTGTGGTTTGACTAAGTCATCAATATGAGAGGCGAATCGTGGGTTTTACACCCTGGCAGGGCGGATGTGTATCGATTCTTTCAGGCACTGAACCGAATGAAAATTGTCTCAAGCCATTGCCTCTCCCGGCTTTTGAAACTGCAGGCTCAACTCAGCAAATCATAACCGACTCGAGCCTTGAGTATTTAACTGGAATATAATTCTGAACCCTGAGAGTTTCGGCTCTCCATATTTTGATTTTGGGAACACTCGTGCCGTCAGCCCCCTAATCGCAACAGACCTTTATAAGCGAGGAATCAGGGACGAGTTAACCAAAAATGGATTTTATCGGTTAAAAAAACTAGTTGGTTTCCACCAGGTGCCTACGAGTTGTACCATCCATATGTTGGACATCCTCGTGAGTAAAAATGGATAACTGGGGCATGAATGAGTGAATGATTATTGATGAAATAACCTCTAAACATGACGTTGTATCCGTTGTACCTGCACCAAGTGCCCAACTTGTAATAATTCTAACTGACCATAGAGCAGTTAGGCCGAACTGTTGAAGGTATTTAGGTGGAGCCTGGTTCAAGGATGATTCCTTATGAATCCCATTTGTTTATATTATTTATCATCTTGTCTTCATATATGGAATTCTAAGGGCAGCTATGGACCATTCTACCGACCAGTTGCCCGTTTTAGTTTGTATTATAATCCATGGAGAGGGTTCCTAAATATTGCACAGAATTGTAAAGAATTCTTTGACCACACTCAGCCTGTTTGGTTGTACATAGTAGTCGTGTGAACTTGCCCCTGCCGTGAGGCGGGCAGAGTGCGAGTGGCGGCGTAACGAATTCACACGCCGTTGCTCCACAGTTAGATAACTGGACTAACGAAACGAATGTACTCAAATGTTGGTTGCTTTTAAATGTAAACAATGGGGCTTGCACTGTATGTTTGCGTTGGGTATCCCTACAACTTTCTCTCATCTCACTCCTGCGTGCTTCACCTTCATCCACGATAGTTTGGTTTTATTGTGTTATCCTGCAAAAACTCTCAACAATAATCCTGTGATGCCTCGATTATTGACCCTGATTGGATAATGGCTAACAATAATCGGGTGGTTCAGAAACGGGTGGTTTTCGACTGGACGGCCTAATGATGTCCTCACACCAAAAGCGCTCGCCTCCAGTACTCGACCAGCTAGTGGCAACGGATTCCTCCGGTGATTTTCATAGAGATAAAAAAAGATGTACTTATCTAGGTAATTAAATATTTCCATTTAAAGGCTGCTTCCATACCAGGCTGCACCAATATACTACATACAAGGCGATGGTAGACGCCTTTATCACTTGGTTTAAAAAAATATGCATATGAGATCCTCTTTTGATACCTATATAGTACTTTCATATTATGGAATTGAATCCTTTTACTTTCAACTGAACTGTCGAGGAGTTTGGCCTCAATCACTGCCCAGGACTGCGCAAACTACGCAACAGATATGTTCCGTCTGCTACGAGTACCAACTGCTGCCGATGGACAACCATTACATTGAATTCTTCGATCTTGTGAGAGGTTTTGATGGGTTTCCTTCATTTGGATATTATTCCTTGTCTTTTTGTTTTATTTTTTAAATTGTTCCCTTCATATTTGTTAGGTAATTAGCTTCCCTTCATATTTGTTAGGTAGCTAACTACAAAATAATTTGTTTACAAACATTTTTCAAACTTGCCTGTGAAGTAATATTTAAAGGCTTATTTGAAAGTGAAAAAGGCTCAATTGAAAATATAAAAACCACAGTCATGCAGCATGGCTATAAGAGCGAATTTTCGGCATCTTCCTCCTCCGCCTAAAATTTTCTGAAAATTAATTTTCGGTCAATGTTTCCCCAACTTGATACCATACAAAATTAAAACAGGAGTAGTTTTACGCAAAGTAAAATTTGGGGTGTCAGGAGGGGGAGGGGGAAATCAAAAATGTTTTGAATACCAGAAGAGTAGGTATTGGGTACGTAGGTAACAAATTTTTTGTTCCATTTTTTGCCGAGTAACACCTCGGTTTGTAGATTTTCCAACGCTGAACACGATGGTGAAGTCAGAATTGCGATACCCCATTCCGTTATCAGATTAGAGCAGACGAACCAGGAAGAACATCTCAAGAAATAACCACGTTCCTTCATCTTCAAAGTGCTCCAGTTTGAGAACGGAATGAGATATCGCAATTCTGATTTCACCATCGTGTTCAGCGTACAAAAACCTTTAAAATGAGGTGTCACTTGTCAGACTTTTTCATTTTGGGAATTTATGGGTAATTTCCCCCCCCCCCCTAAAACTCCCCAAAACTCCCCCTTAGGGTGACCCGATTCGGCCCATCTTCGAACTTAGCCTGTCGATTGCCAAGACAGATTTTTCGTGCAAATTTGAACTTTTTATCTCAATTCTTTCGAGAGTTATCGTCTGGAATGACACATACATATATAAATATATATATAAATATATAAGTATATATATAAATATATATATATATATATATATATATATACATATAATTTTTGGTGTCTTTCGGCAGGGAATTCAGGATGGTCTGAAACGGATTTTGGTATAAAAATCTTTCGGAAATTCGAGTTTTAAAAATTTTGGACCGAGAACAATAGCTTCTTTTTCTTCGAAAATTCGCTAAAAGATGGATTGAAAATAAATTTTCCCTCATAAAGTCAAATTTTACTCACTCTTTTTTGAGAAAAATGTTTTGATCATCGAAATATTCCGTCCGCCCCTTCAGCGAGGTCAGGTGAATCCATCTTGAATTAATATCGAGTCTAGCCCGTAATACCAAATTTCGACCCCCCAGAAATCCAAATTCCCTATTCCCAATTTCCAATCCCTGTTCTGTATGAAAACCCGCTTAAATAGTATTTTTCTGACCTTACCCATCCTTCCATATCACTTTCAGTAATTTTATATCAATTTTTCGATATTTTAGCCTTTTTTTACCGATTTTTGACCCCTAAAAACTCAAATTTGACACTCCCAGACTTTTTGAATATGGCTCATCTTCGAACTCATACTTTTATTTGGCGATACGAACGTTTTGGCGAAATTTTGAATTTTTATTATGTACCCAAAGACAGTATCGCCTGGAGTGACACAAATATAATATATGCATATCCACTTTTGTTAAAACCTAGGGATGAATTCAGGATGCTTGAAACGGATTCGCCTGTGAAAAAAATTTCAAAAATTCGTGTTCCGGAAATTTTGGACCCATTGCAATGGCGTCATCTTCCTTCAAAATTCGCTAGAAAGGTTTAAGTGAAAGTAAAAAGGTTTTAATTGAATGTGCAAAAATACTGCAATAGCATTGAACTTATATCTACGCCACAGATTTTTTGAATATATTTGAGAAAAAAGTTGGTTTATGTATACATTTTTTTTTTTTCACCTTTGTGTGTGTGGCGCAATACATATTAATATAAACATGCTAACATTTCGATGCCTTACGCATAGGAACATGCAGGGTGGTATGTCCCTATGCGTAAGAGATCAAAATATTAGCATGTTTACATCAATATGTGTTGCGCTAGGCATTCGCTTGGATGTTTTCCTAAAACGACATTTTCCTGATCAAAATTTTCATCGTGTAGTACTGATGAACAGGGTGTGCGTTAGGTAACTTTATAATATTCAAACGATTCTCTTTTGTGTTTTCCTTGAGCTGAAAATTGGCACTCGAGGACTTTCAAGGGTAGGTAGTAAATTCGATGAGGGGGAAAAACGCTGCCAATTTATTAGGTACTGAACGGTTTATTATTTACCTATGTAGATGCCCCGACTGCGTAGATCACTGTTTTCTGTGGTCACTGCCTTCCCTCGTGCTCCCTCCAGGAAATTCCTAAATCGAGTACTTCAGTCAATAATTATTATTTCTTGTTATTCGTGAAGCTTAAAGTTTGTTCAAGTTACAAAACTACCTATCAGCAAAATCCAAAATAACCATCATTCTTATAATGAAATATCACAGAACAAGCAACTCGGTTTCATGCAGCCATGCGTGATTATAATCAGTTGTTCCCTAGCAATTGTATCTGGGCCGGATTTATACCGTTTGATTCACGATCGTGTTGAAGATGCATTTTGGTGCAAACGAACGGCTGGGTGGTCTCAAAAAATTCTTTAGTTCAAGATCAATTTAAAAACGTTAAAAAACCACACCCTTCTATTGAAAGATTTTCAGCCACGGCGTTCGGGAAATGTCAACCCCTATTTTTCACCCCTTGTAGATGACTGACAGTAACGCCGAGCTTCGCGGACCAACTAGACCCCAAATGGTTCCTGGTAACTGAGGAAAGTGCGCAGTACGGCGAACGGACAGAAATTTTTAATTCCATTTTCGGATTCTACGTACCTTGAAACAGAATCCTTCAAATTTTGAGGGGCGATTCCAAAGGTTCATTATTGAAAATAATAAACCAACTTGAATTTCGGACCCGTGTATGAATAAGGCTACCTTGCTATGAAAGACATTTGTTGAGGTTCCTATAACGCTGCAAATTATTACACAACGGTTTATTATTTACCTGTATAGATGCCCCTTCTGCGTAGATAACTGCTTTCTGTGGTCAATACCTACCCTCGTTCTTCCCTCAGGAAAGCCCTAAATAGAGTACTGGAGCATGCCGGGCAGTTACAGTTTCATAAATATGCTGTGGGTTCAAGAATATATCATTAATTATTATTTGTTGTTATAATTATTCATGAAGCATACCATTTGTTCGCGATACAAAACTACCTATCAGCAAAATTTGTTAAAAACCATCATTCTTCAGGTGAAGTAATATCACGGAACACCCAGCTAGATTCGTACAGCCATGCGTGATTATAATCACGTGTTCCCTAGTAGTGATATCTGGACTGTATCCGTTTCATTCACGATCATGTTGACGAAGCTTTTTGGTGCAACTTCAGGGCCTTTCTGTGAGCAAACGACTGGACGTGCAATGCTTTGGGTGATGTCAAAAAATTCCCAAGTTCGAGAACTATTTAAAAACGTTGAAGAAATTCGATGTATCGGCGTCCTGGAAATTTCACTCCCTATTTTCACCCCTTAGAGATGACTGGCAATAACGCCGAGCTTCGCGGATCAGCTAGACTCCAAATGGCGCCCGCAAACCAAATTTCATTAATTTTCGTTCATGGTAACGAAGGAAAGTGCGGTGGACAGCGGACGGACAGAAATTTGTTATTCCCTTTTCGCGAGGGGGGGGGGGGGGGGGTCAAAACTTTTGTTTTCCATGCTCGATTTGATTCCAAAATTCTTGAAATTAGTAAACCAAATTTACATGCGCTACCTAATGTAGGACTCTAGACGAGTTAGTGTAGAATGTACATATCACCACCGCGAAGGTCGACAACACACTAAAATCAAGATCGCGCTGGAGCAATCAAATTTCACTTCTTGCATCCATGTTCTTGCGGAATTCAATATCCGGCTGTTCTTCTCGCTTTTTTCCTATCTTATTTTATTTTCTCGTACAAATGCTTTCTTACCGATGAGTGCCATGGTATTGCATTTTCTGCGCTTTGGTGCCATTTCAATCCTACAACTCCGGGAGCTGAGTCAGTTCAGTTCTCAGGTCTCACAGTGGAAAGTAATCGCGTGCAATTACGTTGCCACTCCTGTTTCAAGCGATGACCTGCTTTGTCCATCTTGTTCGTAAATAATTGCGGGAACTCGGAGGTCCCACGCCGCGCGCCGTTTGGAAAGGGTCTTGCCTGTTGTGGAGAAATCACCTCAAACCGCAACTTTTTTCTTTTTTTTTCAAGCTCCAGCTCTGGTTTGGTTGGCTATGTCGAGCTTGGTGCCTTATTGCAAATACTCACCACTTGTAGTTAATTTGGAGGTACCTACTTTGCTTTCTCACACCCGATCCAGTCAGAAATTTAGGTAGTAGTTCTTGTGAGCTAATGAATGATGATTGTAGTAATGTTGCTGTTGGAGTAGTTTATTATTTATAGTCTGTTGCTAGCTGTTGTCTTATAATATTGTCAATGAGTTGTTTGACTGGATATGGATAAGTCTACAGAGTAGCCAACCTGATAACTAAGTAACCTCTAACTATAAATATCGTAAAGGCAATACACGATATACTTGAAGGTGAATTAGTAGATGCCTTGAAGGAATTTCGTCACTGACCAAAATAAGTTTCAAATTTGTGGCTTGACGAGTCAATTTGACCGTTGAGTTCACCGATTTCATTCTGAGGAACGAGTCTACAAGTGCGGCTGCTTGACAAGTTTTGCCCAATAAGAAATACCCATGGTTCTGGAATTGCTGATTTTTTCCTAATTTATTTATTGTGTTGTTTGTTGATGAGAAAAATAGAATCGGTTCGCCAGAGTAGCATATTCCAAAATTACGTGGAAAGCGGCAATGACGTCATTGCCGCTTCTTCCTCCAAGCTGCAGTAGAACAGACAGCGACTTCTAGGGCATAGTATCGATGTCACAGCTCACCTTAACGTTGTGGGTTATGTAGAACAAACTGTATACATAGAAAGACGGCATGATGTAATCAAAACTGTATTTAATTAAGAATGAACTAGTACTTGTCCAAATGAGAATTATGTACCATCAGTGTATCAGTGTTAGCTTTCAAATAAAAAAATACGTGGTTATTCCCCGTAGGCTTTGATCGCGTATGGAACTCGTGTATGGAGCCCTTTATGGAACTCTGATTTAACTATGGCTCGAGTTATGATTAACAGATGACATTGGGCTCGCGCCTTACCCTTGTTGACTAAATTGAACTGATGCCGATTGGTTATGAAGGGCTTGCGATCCAAGCCCATCTTATGTAGTTGCAACCGCCCCAGTAATATCTCAGCAATTGCTTACCCCTTCCGTGAGCCAAGTATTGTGATCCTTCTTTGTTCGCATATCTCATTATAGTTCTTCTATTGTTCTCATTATAGTTGTTGATAACATTTGACTGCTCTTCTTGTTTCAGTGGTAACTTCTTGGTACGTGTACGAGCACAGGTGATGGTGCGCGATGACAGCACGGGCGGATGGGTTCCTATGGGCGGCGGCGGCCTTTCCTCTGTGTCTGTTCGCAAAAGAACTGTACTATCAGCTCCCCAAGACACCAAACACGAGTACCTCATTTTCGGCCAGAGGATATCTGACCAAACAGTACGTTCCTATCGCTATTGTTCAACTACGCACATTTTCTCGAAAAATGAATTTGCCAGGTTTTTAGAGACCCCGTGGGATCTTCCTGTATATATGTACATATTATGTATATATATAATAGACCTTTTTTCCCTAAGCGTAATGCGCTTGCGCGGCCTTATCACAAATCTTCGGCCGCCATATTGTGGTACCATCGGTCACTCCCGGTCCATATCCGTGACTCTGTGCAACTATCTACACTTGATCTCAGCTAGTTACCTTACTATTATTATTTTTTACCTTAATTACCTTAATATACACTGTGCGTTCGTTTCCTGCTTCAGTTAAAATAATAATTTTTCACAAGTGTGCTCCAACTAGTCTGAAAACACCGAAGTGCAATTAAACGTGTAAAGAAACTGCAATTCGTTGAAATGTTCTTACACCTACTGTAAATATTGTTGGTTGTGGGGAAGGGTAGAATGATAGTTCCCTTTTGTGTTCAGTGGTATATTGGTCGAGTACTTTTGCCCATAAGACCTCTTCAGGAGTACCTATACTGTGATTTTAGTTATACATAATTAAGAGTAGTCTTATGTTGGAACCTAGTTCGTTTTAGGAAAGCAGTTACGATTAATATTGCTGCACGCTTCATTTAAATTACTTTACCATTTTTGTTCTTTGTGCTGTGATGTTTAATATTGTCCTATTTTTAAGAAAGCTGACTACCAATAAAAACAATTTAAGTTCGTATTTCGAATGTTGTACTTATTTTATTAATATCCTTGCTTGATAACGTTTGTTCCCTGGCTTTTCAGGATTGGCAAAATTCCCTGAGTTTTACATGTCCGTATACACCCTGAATAAACCTGTAAGAAGTACTAATAGTTCAGTTGCTACACGTTTAATTTAAGTATAAATAGTTGTCAGTTGTTATTCCGTTTCGTTTCAGTATAGGTAATTGAACTCATGAACACTCAAGATTTCAATATATAGTTTATTTCGTCAAAAAGTACAAAAAATGTGTAAATAACAACAAAAGTAATGAAAAAAAGTGTATACATTGCCTATAGAAAAAAATTTTTTTGAGGGTGCAATATTATGTAGGTAGACGACATATGGAACGTAAGGAATACAAAGTAGGTAGGTACTTCATGTTCGAGAAATGATTGATGATGAACAACAATGATTCTTTTCAAAATCTTTAACCATTAATCTATAATTAAAGGTTTACGAAAATTTAATAGGCAAGCACAAACAAAAACACTTTGAGACAAAATGTGCAGAAGACGCAGCTGATAAAAAATGTGGTACCACAATATGGCTGCCTCCTTATCAGCTCGGGCGTAGGCTCCGCCCCTTTCTTACGGAAAAAGGTCTATTATATAGGTACGCTTATGAGGAGTGCCCTCAAATGTTTCCAGTTGTTTTGGTCGGGGAGCAACCAGAAGCTGGAAAAATAACTACACACAAATCAGTTCCAGACCATTCTGAAATCAAGTTACTTTAAAAGAAGAAAGAAAAAAACAGCCCATTTGTGTGTCCAGCTGTGGTATAGGTGGTACCTATATGACACTATTTATGAAATGCCATTGTCTCGTTTACTGAATTATGTTTTCTTTAGTTTACTCTCGGCCTGGTTGTGAAAAAACATTTTCTTTCAAGTTGCTACAGGGTTTCAGAGTAGAGGGTTGGTGATCAAATTTTCCTGGATTGTTTATTTTGCAATTTTTTTAAAAAATATTCAGAACTGGAAAAACCGGTTTTTGAAGCTCGTTTTCAAAAATAACTTGTATTTTTTTAATGAGGGTGATTAAAAGTAAAAATGCGGCAAGAAATGGTATCAGATCCATTAGCATCTGATAGGCTGTTCGCCCAAGGAGGCGGAGCGAAGCTTCAGAGATAAAGGTTCTCAATGCTGCCAACATTAGAAATTGCTAACCTTCCTGACAACCTTGAAGGACCTTTGCTGTGATCTTTCATGAACCACCCCTCGGTTTAATTCTGAGGACATGTTTTATAAATTTGCGGTTCCATCTGTCCATCCACTGTGATTCTGTGCATCGATTAAAGTGGTGCACTAGCGCTCTAGGTTTTCCTGAGACGTCATTTCTAGTGGGAACTCAGAAATTCAAATTTCACACTCGTTTTCTGTCTATACTTTCCAACATGAACACATCATAATGTGGTAAATAAGTGTTGATTTCCGTTGTTGAACAGAATTTCGTTGAAAAGATAACCATAATTACCCATTCACATAGTTTTATGTCTTGTTGAGTAAGAGGTCCGAGAATTTCGTTATACATGTGGCTGAGGTCGATAAATTGAGAACTGTACAAGATACCACGGAAGAAGTTCTCCATCAAACGTTCATTCCTCAACTGGACGTTTTCGTGTCGTTAAGTTCTTCCTACCTAACCCGAATTTGAACAGTGGTCATCCACCGAATTATTTAGCCACGAACGTGTTTTCCTAGATGCATTCCTAACAATAGCGGAATTCTCGGGAAAGGAAGAAGTTAGGGGGGGTCTGATGTGTAGTCTCAGAGTTCAGACCCAAACTTTCCTACCATTCTCGACAAAATCAAACTCCTCGTTTATTTTCTAATGACGTAGGCGCTCATTTGGACACCCGCTGCATATATGGCAAAAACGCTGTTAGCCGTATCGTCTGAGTTCCGTTCACAGGGGAAATGAAGATGTGTCGTCACCTATTTAGCTATCGCGTCTAATCGATGGAATCGTGCGCCCATTTCCTTCCTTAGTCAGCAGCTTAATGTGCCTTATCATTTTTACTCATATCATAATCTTTCCATTCATCCTCACCATGAATGGCTCTGGGAAGCCCCTGCTTGCAACCTCTGCTTGCTAATAACATATTTTAAATCGATTATAAAAACATCATTTAATTTGCAGATTATTCTAAGCTGCGTTATCAAGAAAGATTTCGAATACAACAAGGTGATGCCAACCTTCCATCATTGGAAGTCGGGAGATAAGAAGTTTGGTCTGACCTTTCAAACTGCTGCAGATGCTCGTGCCTTTGATAAAGGAGTAAAGACTGCAGTAGAAGAACTTCTGGATGGTAAGTTGACCTTTTATTTCAATCATCTTAGCCCTATTTATCCACTCGCTCATCATCACTCAAAATAATTGCGTAGTTGATGTCCTAGACCATTTTTGTTATGATTGGGAACGAAAACAATGTTTGGACTGAGAGAAGAGCACAAGTACAGAGCGCGACCAAGTAGTTGGCAGCGTGAACATTGCAAGACATTAATAACATAATAACCTTTATGGTATGCTGTCATTGTATTAATTGATGAGGCTTTGGTTCCCAGTAGCACATGAAATAGCTCATTGAATTTAATATAAAAAAACCTTGAAAATTCACATTTTCGAATGAGACCGACACCAGTCTCATGGAGATGTCACGATTTTTGGCTATCCGAAGTTGGTATTCCCGTTCTTTGACTTTGCAAGTGGCACATAATTATAGTAGGTACATCGACTGCTTCATGCGAAATCATGTCCTCTTCTTATATTAGTGCGTAGTATAGAAATTAGTGGTGTCTGGTGTGATATGAATATGTTTCAAGTTACCCAAAATCCTGTACCTGAGCTTTTTCCGGACGAAAATTGGCCCCTAAGATGTGTTAACTACCTGCTATGCATGTGAAAATCTCTGTTATGAAATCCGTTGTTGGGTTCTGGTGAAAAATCCATGGAATGTGCCGCTGGCTGCTAGTATTAGAACATTATTTTCAGACTAAAATATTGGTGATACTTGTTTATTTGATGTGTGATATTAATTAATAGCCAAGAGAATTTTATCTTGATTTCTTGTAGGTACCTATTTTCTAAGTTAGTTGGTCGAAAGTCTCAGATAAGTTTTCATTGATGTTATTATAACTTTTTCTTTGAAGTATACTTTTGATTATAACATTTGTGTCTGAATACTGAATTTGTATGAAGTAATCTCATTTTCAAACTAAGTCATTACAGTGCCTTGCCAAATCTATAAAAACTAGATCGATATTGTCCGCATTCAATTATTATTTGTTACTATTCAAAAAGGATTTAGCTATAGCAGTAAGTTGAAACTCACGGTTTCGTTTCATGTTGTAATTTCGGAGGATTTTTTTCACCGTTTGGAAGCATGGGAGTAGCTATTTAAAACTGAACATACTCGTATTTGCTTACTAACAGTGTTACCAGTAAATCGATTGAAGACCTTTCGCCTTCAAGTCATTACGTTTGCTTCTTCATCTCAGGAGTTATAGAACTAGATTGTTGATGATATAAAATGTATCACCCATAACTCAAAATCGTGACAGAAATGACAATACTGAGAACAAAGTGAAACAAAAACAGCTCATTTGCTATCGCAGGGTAACTTATTTGGTTATAACTGGATGAAACTTACCCTCAGCATTGAGAAGACAAGCCTGAGGAAAATGGTAGGTACTGATTTTTGATCGTCAGTCCTAAACCCACTCGAATTTTATTTTCAGTATTGAAACAAACGCTATATAAAACCCTAAAAATCAAACTATTGCAAACTTAAAATATTAATATTATCAAAATAAAATAATATGGGAAACCCAATTCTAACTACATTGATTGTAACTTTTGAAGGTACCTACTTAACAAATTATAATAAAATACCTAATAATTTTGATGGTGAACTTTCATATGAGCTATTTTTTATTTACTTGTTCTAGAATATAATATTATATATCTAGAAATAGGTTTCGTATCTTATGAAAAACGGTCGATCTAGTTTTTGCAGATTTGACGCGGTTAACCCATCGAATCTTGATGTCTTTCATCGGTTTACAGTATGAATCATTATCTTCATTTTTCTTCTAGTCCGCTTCTCTTGAGTTTTCACATCTCTCGTCATCTTGTATTTTAGATATTTATTTTTATTTGGAGAACTGGAACTGTAACTCTTTTTACGGATTATGAAGCATCAAATGAAGTTTCTGCTGGAAAGCTGAGGCGATTTAATTGTTATATCTTATTTCTACTGTATAATGTTAATCAGTATGCTTTTCGTATGCAATAATATCTAAAGAAAAATTCCTCCTTTCTTTTCCCCTCCCTGCTTCTTACGGATTTTTTCAACCCTGCTGGTGAGTCCCATTTATTTGTTTGATGAGACTGATCAAGTCAAGTTTTATCTAAAGGAGTTACATTTCTACTGTTTGATGGTTTATATTGAAGTATTGTCGCTCGGCTTTTATAATTTATGTTTATGGATTAGTTATATCATTTCATATAGCTGAATGACACTAGCCAACGTTTTTCTCTTGATTCTTTTCTGGTGCGCACACCCTTAATAGTATTTTCAACGTTCTTTTGATTTATGATGATAATTTTTGTTAAGTTATTCTTTATGTAAGTTACGAAAAAACGAATCGTGATACCTATTAGATGGGAATATCGATACTCTTCAACCATCAGATCAAGCGGAGTGGACTGGGGAGTAGGTACCCTGGGTCTGAAATCGACTGAGTTTTGCTCGATCAATTACTAGGCGATTAACTGGTGTAGTTAGTCGGGAAAATAACGAATATTTACTTGGTTTCCATAATTACCTACTAGTAACGTCACGCTGAACTTCTTCCTCCCACTGTTTGGAAACATGACTTTCAGTCTTCATCTGACTTTTGAACTCCTTGTAATTGATATCCAACTTGTTACATCGCTCTGGAAGTTATCAACTCTGGTACAAACTTGAACCAATATCGTGGATAAGCCAAGTAAACCTGGACCCTCCTGTATCAGCCATGTTATCGAATACTATCTGCTGTTTAGCAAAGTGTCGTTATCAAATCATTAAGAATTTTAAAGAAAATAACTACGAATGAATAACAATAATGTGAAAACGAAGTAGGTACTGACTACTTATCTCAATATGTGCTTTCAAATCAAAAATCGAAATCAATAGGTGTTACCTACGTGGTTACTTCTCATCATAACGTTTTCTTACGGATGTCCATTTGTAGGTGGTTAAGTACCTTTATTCACGGCTGTTCCCCCATATACAATTCCGAAAAATCCTCCATTCTCCTTTATCATACCGGAAAATCATGGCGCGGTTTCTCGGAAGTAGGAGACATTATTGAGGATTCTGGAAAACTTACTTCCCGTCATTATTTTTATCCAGACTTAAATGATTCGCTAATGATCCAGCGTTGAAAATACTATTGGTAAACCTTGGTTCTGGTCCAGAATACTTTCATTTTCTCGTTGGGTAGGTTGCAGCCTTTTCATCCCGACAAACATTTCGCCTTGTTACAGTTGAATTCTCGCGTTGCTGTTGCTTTGTAAATGAATGTAAATTACCTTTCTGACTCCAACTTGTCTTGTATAATGGTATGTGAGCAGTGCATGGTCCCCTTTTATCATTTTCATTCACTTTCGCTCATCCTGCCTGGAGGTGTTCCACGGAATTTATTCTATTAGAATCATTTATATGCAAAATACGATGTCTCAGAATTAAATATCCTAATTTCAGGCGTTTTTCAATAGATAGTTTCTTCTCACAAGACTCACGATAAGTTGGCCCCGAACTTTCTTGTTATAGTTCGGGTTTACCTACATAGCAGAAAAGCCCTATTGTATGGAAAAGAATGTTTTTGCAAATCAGTCAAAACTGTTACAGGATGATGACGAGACAGAAAAATAATATTTCAGTTATTGGCCACAACAATTTTTCTCGTTAAAAGTGGGTCAAATCATCGTCAAAAAGATTTCAAAGAAGAAAAGGATTGACTTTATATTTGAGTACCTACTCCTATTCTACCCCCTTCTTCAAGTACCGGCATACTGAGTGGAAATCGTCTGTGTCTCCTGAGCAGGAGGATCCTGTTGAAACTCCTTTACCCCTAACTGGCCCTTATTATTTCCCTCTTGATTTGAAGAAGTTCTCTAGGGACACAGTAGCAGCACTTCTAGCACTTTTATATTCTGTTTAGTATTCCATTTAATGAATTTAATATTGATATTTTATCATCCTTTTCCCTTTTCCGTGGCCTTGATGGAGTGGGATAAACTCGTTTTCGTTCAGCTTGTGGTAGGTTGGTTTTCCTGACGACTGTTGGGTCCTGGTGACTTGAGTGATCCGAGGTTGCAGGTCCTAATAATGTTCGTAAAAATATCTGGGTACTGGTGGTAATATTCAAACGTCAATGACTACTGATAGCCGATCCGAGGTTTCAAATGGAATTTGAGTCGATTTCCTTCAAATAAAATCCCTTCAGCTTAACGTAGATAAATTACTCGTAGATTTCTTTATATTCATCAGTGACCATCCACGTAAAAACCTCAAAATTTATTGATGATGAGGTTTGATTATATAAATTTATTCTTCGGGTATCTAAAAATCCCATGGCTCTCATCTGATCAGATCTCAAGTATGAAGATGGAAAATACAAATACAGTAGGTAGTTCAGGTTATGTCAGGTGTGCAGTATACTGCAAAACGAATTTCACGTGGTTATTTTGCAGTTAGTGTTCTTTTCATTTGGGAGATCTGTCTACATTTATTCTAAATCTTTTAAATTGTTTACGTGTTTCATCTTGGTGTGTAATATCACCTTTACTGTTGAGCATATTCAGTGTGTTTGCATTCCTACTTCTTCTTCTCATTGATACACATTTTCACAATTGTCCACTTTCTGTCAACTCGTTTTCACTGCTTTCCCAGGTCTTTACTTGGACTACCGCCACTTCCCACCCCCTCCTACTGTAGAGGACGTCGGAGATGATGACGACGTGTTTATGGTAAGACATAGTTTGTAGCATTATTTCTACTGCTCTGTTGTTTGAATCAATGAAACCAAGGTACAATAGAACGAAGATTGATTTTGTGACGTCTTCACCTGGAGGGTGTTAGGGCTAATCCTCCGACTCTCTTCATCGACATGACTGGGATTATGGACAAATTACATGTTATCATCTGACCTGCTAATCGGAGCGGGGCGTCTTATGGACTTCGAAGGTCGGATCCCAACCTCAGCGCTTCCGGTTGGTGCCCGAGTGGAATGGACGTATTTGACATCAATATCGAGTTCATTAGTTATTTTCCACTTAGTGTTCCAGAACTATTATAAACGGACATATACTTAAAGAACTGCCCCTTGCCTTCCGCGTCCTACCTCAATTTGTGCTGAAAAGTTGGAACTGCAGTAAGCAAAAATAGCTAAGTATGTTTAGTCAGCAACCTGTACCTGTCCTGTCCCACTACAGTGTGCAAGAACCTGTTGGAGGCCCGTCACTGTTAGGAGCTCATATGGAGGAAAATAAAATAATTATCACAGTGTCCCATAAAGGCAGGGAAAGGAAAGAAAAGGCGTGAAGTGTTGAGAATAATTATAACGATGGTTTTAATAGAGCGGGATGCACGGGGACACGGTTTAAGATGAGAATAAAGAACAGGGAACTGCCAGACAGGAGGGCAGTGGGGGTAGTAGTAACATGACGATGAACTAAGGATAGCAATCACAGCTAACCACACACTGTCCAATAATGATTGTTTCCAATACTCCCCCTCAATCATACAAAATACAGCTAATATCACATAAGTACAACACTTTATAAAATTTAGCAATCACCATCATAACAGATGAAAACTCAATATGTAATCTTATCCTCTAATAAACTCCAAAAAGACAATAACGATAGAAAAATGTTGAAAGCATAACAATAACAATTTAGAAACAGACAATAACAATTTAGAAACAGACAACAGTTATCACAGACTATCAGGACCATCACAAATACTCAAGGAATCACGAAATCTCTTGAACTTCACATAAGCCAGAGCCTTGGTAAAAACATCAGCCAACTGCTTATCTGAGGAAACGTATATAAGCTTGAAAGTTTCATCAGCCACCAACTGCCTAATAAAATGGTATTTTACGTCTATATGTTTACTACGCTTAGTCTCCCACGTTTGGGCCATTTTAATGCATGACTTATTATCCTCATGAACTAACATAGGATAGACGAAATTGGAAGATATTATTTCCTTCAATAATTGACCCAGAAACAAGCATTCAGTTAAACAACTTGCCAACGCAACATACTCAGCCTCGCTAGATGAAAGTGCTACAACGCTCTGTTTCTTGGAACTCCAACATACTACATTATCGTTCAGCTTAATCATATACCCAGAAACACTTTTCCTATCCGTCGGATCTGATCCAAAATCAGAATCAACATAGGATACTACCTGAACATTTTCAGAAGGTGACTTCCTATAAACAAGGCCTAAACTCTTCGTCCCATTCAGGTATCTTAAAACATTTTTCAAGTGATTCCAATGCGTCTCATTCCAACCACTCTGGTATCTTCCAAAGAATGAGATCGCGTAGCAGAAATCTGGCCTACTCCCTAGCATCACATACATTATGCTTCCCACAAGCTCCCTATAAGGGAATTTCGTATTACAGGAATCAACTTTTGGTAACACCAAACCTGGCTGAACGGGTACAGTCTGCACATCGCAGTCAGACATCCCAAAGTAGTTCAAAATCTTTTCAATTAACATTCGCTGACTTATTCTAAGTTCATTGTTTAAACGCTCAATTTCTAAACCTAAAAATATTATTTAATTTCGTGACCCTAAGTCCTTGATATCAAACAACTTCCTTAAGTGCTGCTTCACATCATCTATTTTGCATGAATCCTTCGAAAATAACAAAAAATCGTCCACCCAAATCAGTATATAAACGCTGCCATTAAAATATAAACAAGGATCTATCTCCGACCTTCTAAACTTCAGACGCTCAAGTTTTCGTTAACATACAAATTAAAACATTTAGGAGATTGTCTTAAACCATACAGAGCCTTTTTTAGCTTACAGACGTACCCACTTGGAACATTATCTAAACCATCAGGTGGTTGCATGAACACAGGTTCACCACAGAGCTCACTGCTCAAAAATGCAGACTTCACATCAACCTGGGCGATCACAAAATCATCCTCAACCGCCAATGCTAACAGAACACGTAACGTCACCATCCTAGCCACTGGACTAAACACAACTTCTTCTTCCCCAACTGGCAGCTGATAGCCCCTGGCAACCAACCTAGCCTTCAGTACGTCGCAGCCATCGACTTTCTTTCTTGTAAACACCCATCGGGAATCAATTATTGGCACACCAGAAGGTTCGGGAACCAATTCCCACCTTGAATTGCTCTTGTGAGATTCCAGTTCCACCTTCACTGCACTTCTCCAGCCCTCATCCTGATGTACAGCTTCATCATACGACCTAGGAGGCGGTACAGAAGATCCATCCTCCATAAGGAGACACAATGCCATTGACGTTACGTAATCCCACAAGTGGATTGGTAATCTCCTCTCTCGCTCTCCTCGTCTAAGCACAGGGACGGGAATAATCTGTCTCCGACCACTGCCAGGAGTCGTAGAAACCGGAGATGTATCAAGATCCCCATCTTCTCGATCTACTGCATCCATGAGAGGCTCCTCAACTGGACCGATTTCATCACCACCGACGTCAACTACGGGCAGGCGAACCCTTTCATCGAAAACAACCGACCTCGCGGTCACCACCTTACGACGATTTGAGTCCCACAACCTATACCCGTTGTCGCAGTAACCAATAAGCTGCAGGCGCATAGAACGTTCCGCCAATTTGCCGTTCCTGTCCTCAGCCGGAATATGAGCGTAGGCGTCGCATCCGAAAACGCGAATCTTGTTCAAGTCGGGTTTGGAGCCACACCACAACTCAGCCGGAGTTGTATTAGGCTGTGCAAGAGCACGCGTCGCTACACAATTCAACAAATAGACAGAAGTCAGGACAGCTTCACCCCACATTTCACGAGAAAATCCAGAATCAATTATCAAACACCAGGCCATCTCCATCACAGTCCTATTATAACGTTCCGCTTTCCCATTGTTCTCAGGGTTACGCGGTATACCGTACATAATGTTTATACCCTTATCCACACAAAACTCGCGAAAGGTTCTGGACGTGTACTCACCCCCGTTATCACACCTGAGATTACGAACACACCTACCGAATTTATTCTCAACTAACAAAACATACTTACGGAGATAGGTCTCCACCTCACATTTGTTCTTCATGAGGAACACCATCCCGAAATTCGTGTAGTGATCCAAAAACGACACATAGTAGTTTTTTCCGTCGTGTGTGGGAGGCGTGATTCTGCCACAGACATCGGATGACACCACTTCCAAAACACCTGTTGCTTTTCGCTCAGCAGGTATCTCCTTTTGAAACGTTGATCTTGTTTGTTTACCTCTCATACACACATCACAAACACCATCGATCGGGTACCTACTAGAATGTCCCATTCGCCTATGTTTCAAAACAGAATCACTAGCAGTAGTATTTGCCACAGCCGTAGATCTCAACTTCAGAGTTATGTAGTAAAGGTTTCCGCATTTTATACCCACTAACACAGTACGATTGTCTTTTACAATGTTCACATGATCGTCATTGAAAACTACCTTCATCCCATTTTCAACAATCTTCTTTACTGATAATAGATTGAACGAAAGGTTCTTGCAGGCGTAGACATTCTTAAGAGAAATCGGTGTACCATCAATCGACACAACAGGAAGAACACCGACAGTTCCACCAATGATGCACTCTCCAAGCTTCGCAACTCCAATTCGCAAACTCGTTTCACACGAATCAATCAAAAACTGTCCGAGCTCAGACTTAATTAAATGATGAGTAGCACCACTGTCTATTACGAACTGAATATCACCTCCCGACTGCGTCACGCAACACAAGTCCTTATCAGGTTGCTCACAATCGTTATCAGATTTAGTATCCATGCCAGTCGTGAGGAAGGCTATTTCATCATCGCTCGTCTTGTCCAATGTGACATTCGCAGATCTGTCGGTTGGACACTGATCTTTTATGACCCCTTCCACGACACCGATAACACTTGCCGGTAAAGTTAGCACCCGAATTGTTCCGCGGAGAAGTACCCGCATTATCCATTCTACCGTGATTTTGACCGTCCCGTCCGCTTCCTCTTCCTGCTCCTCCAAAATGGCCACCACGAAAATTATTTTTGCCATTTCCGCCCTGATACGAACCTCAAAAACCGTTCCCTCGACCAACAAAGGCGTTTTCTTGCACAAGCGAATCCGAATTCTCTGGTTTTCTCTGATCGACACGTTCGCTCTCCGTCAATAGCTTGTTTCTGACGAAGTCCTTCGTGACATGTTCGGAATTTGCCGAGAACAAAACATCTATCGAGGTAACAATCGGATCGAACTCACTCGGCATCGAACTTAGGAGCTGAGAGATGTATTCACCGTCACTCATTGTACCGCCCGATTCTTTAATTCCAAGCACAATTCTATCGAATTCGACGAGAAAGTCCTTCATGCTTGCTTGACGGGAGTATACCATGTTCCGCAAGTGCTTCTGCAACTGAACTCTGGTTTGCATACCTCTCTGAAAAAACGTCAACTTCAGAGAATTTACCATTTCTCTTGCCGTACATTTTTCCTTGATCAAATCCAGAACAGAGTCAGACGTGCATTGGACGATCAAATCCCGCGCTCTAGCATCACGTGTGTGCCATTCCTCAAGACCAGAGTCGGGCTTGGGTGTGTAGATCACATCAAGACAATTGTTCCTTTCCAAGAGTCTCTCCACCCGGAAAATCCAATTTCCTAAGTCTGTTCAGTCAAACGGTTTGATGTTTACCGGCTACGATGTCGTAAATAATGCCATCTTCGATTTTCCCAGTATGAAACGGAACAACGGACAAACCGAAACGCTTCACCTGCACGAACAGACCAACGACACAAAACGACCGACTTTACGCAACTCACGAACTTCAAAACTTGACGCACTGACACTTTACTCAACAACTAACAACTATCTGGGCCCCTAACCTAAAGGCAGGGAAAGGAAAGAAAAGGCGTGAAGTGTTGAGAATAATTATAACGATGGTTTTAATAGAGCGGGATGCACGGGGACACGGTTTACAGATGAGAATAAAGAACAGGGAACTGCCAGACAGGAGGGCAGTGGGGGTAGTAGTAACATGACGATGAACTAAGGATAGCAATCACAGCTAACCACACACTGTCCAATAATGATTGTTTCCAATATCCCAATCGTGTAAATTCCTTCTCACCTTAGTAGTTTTGTCCCGAGTACCAATGAGCCTCTATAGACATCCTCCGCGTAAGACCTCCTTTCATCAGTGTCTGATTTGTCTATTTTGGGACCTTAGCCTCCTTGGACGCCCAGGGCTGGGCGTGGTATCTCACCATGTGACATGGCTTGTGGTTATCACGCTGTCAGTCATAGATGTTTCTTTTAATGTTCTCTGACTTTGAGGAATTTAAAGGTTATAAACTAAAATAATGATGAAACCAGTGTGAGTATCACTACCAACTTCGGGACCCGTTAGTGTGTTTTTGCGATTTGACTGTCTTCTCTCACTCAACACAATCATAGGAATGTCTTAAATTTACTGAAACCTTTAGGCAGAAGTACCTGCTGAGTATTCCTGTTCATTACGTTTGAAACAGACATTTTCTTGCGATTTTCTTTTATGATTATGTAGTGTTGTTTGAGTTAGTAAAATTCAGTATAAGTAACCTATAGTGAGTTTTGCCCTATAAGTGATCCATGATTCAGCACCATTCGGGCTTTTCATATGAAGATTAACGTGAACTTGCTCAGTTGTTTTTCATTTTAAATACTGAAAGGTCGTGGTGAGAGTTTTCCAAAAGGTGCAAAATATGCACATTTTCCTACCTCGTTCGCCAGTTAGGGATTCTCCCACCGATCCAGCCCAGTACTCTTTCTTTCTGTTCTTGTCACAGCTTACCTAAATGGAATTTCGAGCTGAAAATTTAGATATTCTGGCCAATGCAAGTCCTCCTCTGGGGATAATAAAGCACGTGCCGTCTGAGCTGGGTAGTTCGGAGGGCCCCCTATGGCGGGCAGGGGCCAAGTTTCAAGACCCATTTTCGCACCTTATCCCCCCCCCCTCCCCAACCATTCAGACTTGTTACATTGGTAAGGTTAGGGAAGTTTGTTGAGGGGTGATTTTATTTTTATTATTAGGTACAGTCAGTGGCGTATTCAGTCTCCCATCTACCACGGGTAGCGCACACAATGCCTTCCTAGAAAAAAGTAATCTTGTACATCATGCGTCCAATTATTAAACTCTCCCCATAAGATACGTGTTTTAAAAAGCTTCCGAAAACAGGTTGATAAATATTAAGGGCCATCAATGAACGTTCGGTATACCTGCCAATATGAAATTCAGTGATGTAATATATGACCGCCAATCTGTTCGTCCAAACAGATTGATTGCTAGCTGACTAGAAAAGAAGGTGAAGAAAACAATTTATTCCTAAAAGAACAACCTGGTAACCGCTGGTATCGTGCATAATTCTCTATTGTAATATATGTCGAATATACTCACGACCTCTCTCTTTGGTAGCTATCTGAAGACCCCGCAGCAGATATGTGGATCATCCTTGTTCAGTAGCTGTGCACTTTTCACAAAAATTACGCGCGCCGAATGGCTTACGGAGCAAACTGCATATAACGCATTGCCCCATATTGATATAAGTACCTACTAAATAAATGTAAACTGCACTCAAGAGACTACAGGTTCGTTTCAGCGTGCTTGAGTTCACGAACTAGTTCGGCACATGAAGCGTTCCAGCACGGTTAAGTTCACATACTGTTTTACCTGCCCCGAGTTCCAGCCGGAGCCATCGTAACTTACCGAGCCGGTAGGTTGGATTCAAAATGGCTGTGGTAGTGGCCGATACTGAAGCCCGCCAAACCCTCACACTGCGCTCTTTTTCCCGAGTGTTTGAGATCGTTTTGCTTAAGTTTAAAATTTCCAGGACCTACACGGGACGTTCTCCACATTTTAGGGTAATTCTAGATGTAAATAGGTTGAGTTGAGGTTAACAGACAGTTGAACATAGTAGGTATTATTTGTTTCGAAGTGAGGCAGAACCAATAGATAGGTTTTAAATGACAGCACACATTGAGCGTTACGTTTTTGTTGATATTAGGTTTAGGTATGTAATAGGAACAAATGTACACGCTTATTATCGATGTAATAATTTATTAAAACAGAAGTAGTAAAAATGGGAACAAAAATGCAATAATCCTAGGTTTTATACAACGTAGGTAGGTACCTAAGTAATCTAAGAATTGAATTTTTCAACATTCTGTCATTTTTTTTCTGAGCTGACTGTAGTTTGAGCTTGTAGCTTTTCTGTTCAACAGTATATATATATGCAATAATTATTCAACAGAATGTTTCAGAACGTATCCACTAACTTGTCAGTGAGTTGATACTCGCCCCAGAGTTACAATAATTATTATTTTAGTTTTCCAAGTCATGAGGAATTTCGGAGTTTGTGGATGGCTATCTAAGGTTTTCAAAACTTGCTTGTGTGAAAGGCCCTTGGAAATATCTACATAAGTTTTTTTAGATGTACAAACGATATATGTTTGAATGTTGATTTCATTGAAATATTCTTCATCATGTTTCAGCCCTCCCCTGTCAAGTAATGAGATGTACGAATTTATTGCCTGCGTGGTTTTCAGTTCAATATTTTTGACGTATGTTATGGCACGAAATCAATGAACCCATTTGTTTTTTATTTTATCGGCAGCATATCACGAGACATATGTATAATAAAACAATTAAATATTCATAAAATAAAAATTCATAAACTAAACAGCAATGTTCGTCAACAGAATAGGTGTAAACAAATATTTTTATTAAATGAGCCCACAGTAAACTGTCGTATACAATAGAAAGAGACAAAAACTTACAGTTATGGTACTACGAGTAAACACAGCAGGGAAATACACCGTGCGCCATAGGTACTTGGGAAAAAGTCAAGCAAATCACATGGATTAGTTCGCTGCACTAGTAGTGACAACTGATAGTCGTAACCTCTAGCAAGGCCCCCCATCGTCACAGCTAATCATCACCTGTGAAAAAGGTGGGCAAAGAAGGTGGAAAAATCGCATTTTAACTTGGAATTAGTGATGAAAGCGAGCGAGAAGGAAGGACAGAAGCGTTGGGGCGGGTGGAGGCTGGCCACTGTTGTGACGTCACACGAAGCCCACCACCCAACCTACTGGCTCGTTAGGTTAGGATGGCTCCATTCCAGCACCCAAAGTTCTTGAACTGCCATGAACTTCTTGCTCCAAGCAGATGGCAGGGTTGTGAACTGAAAACGAAGATAACCAGAAGATAACCAAAGTGACGTGTACAACCTCCCCAAAATGTTCGTGTATCTGGTATTCTTATGCAAATGAAAATTATTTCCACCTATTTAAATGTCCCGGCCGGTTTTTCTAGTCCACGCGTTCCAGCAGTTTGTGAACCGAAAAATTCATGAACTCATCACCACTTCAGTTCTCGTACTGATCTAGTACATGTTGTATTCACGATGCTGGAACAAACCTTATAAAACACCCGAGATGAGAGTAACAAACAACGCAACATGCAAATATGCAGTGTGCACACGACAAAAACAAACTCAAACCCTTTTAGCTTGATAGCTTTTGATGGGAATTTGGTGGAATGTATCGAGGCTTTTCATTTGTCTTTGCAGGGGTGACTTGAAACCCAATCAGATTCGCTTTTAAAAATTCCAGTTGCCTCACCACCTACCGAATCTACCTCAGCATGGATACTATAAACGTCTTTAAAGCTCGCATACAACGTTGCAATACCAAGTGGGAGTGCAACTTGGTGGATTTAATATCCTTACTGTGGAGTTAAGGGAGGCGTGGTCGGGCAAGTGAGGACGACGCACCTTTTTTGAAATGAGCCTTTTTTTTCATGAAAAATGTAACAATCCTATCAAGTATTTCTGATGTTCTTATTTTTATTAGCGAATTTTCAAAGAAAATGAAGCTATTGCAATGGCTTCGAAATTTAAATAATATAAATTTTTGGAAATTTTCTTCATAGAAATCCGTTTCAGACCATTCTAAAACGATTCCTGAAATTTAACACTTTTTTATATGTATATATATATATATGTGTCACTCCAGACGATAACTCTCGATAGAATTGAGATAAACAGCTCAAATTTGCACAAAAAATCTATCTTGGCAATCGAAAGGCTAAGTTCGAAGATGGGCGAAATTGGCCTACTCTAAGGAGGGTTTTGGCGCATTTAAAGTGCGCAAAAATTACCCAAAAATCCCCAAAATGTTATTTTCCAACAAGTGACCCCTCATTTTAAAGGTTTTTGCACGCTGAACACGATGGTGGAATCGGATTTTAGATATCTTGATCCGTTCTCAAATTAGAGCATTTAAAGTGCGCAAAAATTACCCAAAAATCCCCAAAATGTTATTTTCTAACAAGTGACCCCTCATTTTAAAGGTTTTTGCACGCTGAACACGATGGTGAAATCGGATTTTAGATATCTAAATCCGTTCTTAAATTAGAGCATTTAAAGTGCGCAAAAATTACCCAAAACTAGGATAATCTTTAAACTCTTACCCCCACCCCCTTAGAGTGGTCAGATTGAAAAATGTGAGAAGTATTAATTGAAGACGAGAGTTCGAAGCAAAAAAGGGGGAGGCAAACGATTAGTACAACTCCTTGAATTTCCCATTTGACATATAATTGTTATGATACCTTCATAGATAGACAAGTACCGGCCCACGTATTACTAGAAGGAAGACGAAAGAAAAAATCTATTTCAAATTATTCAATTTAGGTACTAACAGTAGGAGGAAGAAGGTTAGGTAGGTATCTTATCAATTTATTATCAGTATCATACGAATATTTGATATTCAAAGGTAGGTAGGTACTTAACATGATAAAAATAATATCAATGAAGAAGGAAGGATCTACCTACCTAGTAGAGCAAATCTTGAACTGGTTTTAGATACCAGGCCTGAAATCGTAGTCAAGAGGAAAGGCCATTCAGAAGGAACAAGGAATCTACTCAAAACAAACGGTAGAATCAGGATGGACAAAACGTACAAATTAAAATAAATACGAAGAGAATATACATAGAAAACCAAATTTTAGACCGAAGTTTTCCTTTATTCAAAACCATAGCCATTAATTCGAATATTTCTTTGAAAATTCGCTCATTAAGTCATACTGCATGACTGGTTTAATTTACATCGAGGGCATGCGTTGCTACCTCAGAGACTACACCCCAGAATACAGTGCTAGAGTCGGGATCTAACCTTTTACTGTGCTTTCCACAGACGCTCGACCTTCCTGTCGAACGAGAGGACTCGCGCTCATCATCTGACTCTTCTGCTGGGAAAACTCCCCCTAGTATCATACCCGCCACGCAGCCGCCTCCTCCTCCTATACCTGAAGTTGATACCAGTGGGGTAAGACCTTGAGCTTTTTTGTTAGGTATGATCTGTGCTATCAGTTGTTCTGTTGATACATGCCATGTATGTTTCCTAGTACTAGACATAAATAATTATCTAGTTCCCAAAGAGCATAATCTATTATTATCTTTGTAACTAATAATGGCACCCTTTGAAGGATTAGATTAGATTAAGTGATTATTGACTTATAGGGCTAAGCCCTTTATAAACAGAAGGCACAGAATTTCATATAAACCACCTTAATATATAACATATTATTCCAAAAATAGGTGCGATGTAAACTATAACAAACACTGAAGTACCATAATTATTTCTAGGTAGGGTTCAAGTAAAACAGCCTCAGTTTTATGACGGTAACTGAGAACCAATTTGCGCTGTCTACCTGGTTACCAGAACAGGAGGATCTTATAGAGATCCCCATCACGCGCATCTATGAGTGGCTGAAGGTAGAGGTGTCGAGGGGATTCCGACTGTTGGCAGGAGAAGAGTAGATGGAGGAGAGTGTTGGGGATCAGTGGAGTTGCAAATAGGCCCTCCGTCCGAGTCTTCACTGAAGACAGCTACTGTCCCCCCCCCCCCCCCCCCATCACAAATAGGAGATAGCTCTTATAATGAGCTGGTACACTGCTGAATACTCGGAGCTCAAAAAAGCTGTGAGAGGTCAGGGTACTCCTGACGGATGAGTTCCTGGTTGGTTGTTCAAGGCAATGTAAATACTACATTTAAGCAAATTGGATTGTTTATTAGCAAACCCAAAGACTTTTCTTCATCTCATGAAAAGATGGTGTAAAACGGGGAGAACCATCTGAACGATTTTTTCCCTCATTCTTTGGATAGCCGTTATCATTCAGTTATTTCCAATCTAATGTCCTGGGTAAGTTTGCTCATTTTTTCATGTTGAGTATATGTTTTGTCTGAGTTGGGGTGAAAGTCTCATGTGGAGAAGAAACCAAAAATGCCTCCTTCAGCAACGCTTTCTGAGGGGAGATGTGATGACCTAGAGCAACATCAGTTTAACTACTTGTTATGTTCCAGCTGCCAAGTTGTTATTGAATGAGTTTGGCACAAATCCCGATGGGGAATACCTACGTAATTTTGGTTCTTGTTTTCAATAATGAACCTTTGGAATCGAGCACGAAAAAAAAAGTTTAACACCCCCTCAGAATTTGATGGTTTCCGTTTCAAGGTATGTAGAATCCGAAAATGTAATTAAAAACGCTGCAAATTATTTCACAACGGTTTATTATTTACCTGTATAGATGCCCATTCTGCGTAGATCACTGTTTTCTGTGGTTAATACCATCGAGCTCCCTCCAGGAAAGCCCTAAATGGAGTACTGGAGCCGGCCCGGGAATTAAAGTTTCATACACACGCACGGGATTCACTAATTAAATAATTAATTATTTGTAGTTATTTATGAAGCATAAGGTAAATAATAAACCGTTGTGTAATAATTTATCTGTGTAGATGCCCCTTCTGCATACATAGTATAATGAACCGTTGTGTAAAAATTTACCGTTGTATAATAATTTACCGCTGTGTAATAATTTACCGTTGCGTAATAATTTCCCCAATAATACTTCAACCTTTGTTCAAGTTGCAAAAGTGCCTTTCAACAAAATCCAAATCATCCATAATTTTTAAAATGGAACAATATTACAGAATAACAAACTCGACTTCATACAGCTATCCGTAATTATAATCAGGTGCTCCCTAGCTATGATATCTGGGCTGAATGTATACAGTTTGATTCACCCTCCTGTTGACGAAGCCTGTCGGTGCAAACTTCTGGGCCTTACGGACTGTCTCAAAAAACTCCCAACCACTACTACTGACCACACTAACTACTAACCACTACTAACTATTTAAAAACGTAAACAAATTCGAGGTAACGGCGTCCTGGAGATTTCAACCCCTATTTTTCACCCCTTAGAGATGACTGACATTAACTTTGACATACCTAGCTTTGCGGCCAACTAGATCCCAAATGGGACCTACAAACCAAATTTCATGAATTTTGGATCATTGTAACTAAGGAAAGTGCGAAGTACGGCGGACAGCAATTTTTTTATTGCATTTTCGGATTCTATGTACCTTGAAACGGAAACCGTCAAATTTTGAGGGGGGTGGGGGTTAAAAATTTGTTTTTCATGCTCGATTCCAAAGGTTCATTATTGAAAATAATAAACCAAAATTTCTGTCCGTCCGCCGTACCCACGCCGTACTTCACACTTTTCTTAGTTACCATGAACCCAAATATTATTAATTAAATTTGGTTTGTAGGTCCCGTTTGGAGTCTACTTGATCCTCGAAGCTCGGCGTTACATCCAATAATCTTTTAAGGGGTGAAAAAGAGGGGTTGACATTTTCAGAACGCGGTAGCTCGAAAACTTTCAATGGAAGGGTATGGGGTTTTTTACGTTTTTAAATTGATCTTGAACTAAAGAATTTTTTGACCACCCAGAGCATTGTACGACCAGCCGCTCGTTTGCAGCGAAAAGCTTCGTCAGCATGATCGTGAATCAAACGGTATAAATCTGGCCCAGATATCATCGCTAGGGAGCACCTGATTATAATCTTGCAAGGATGTATGAAGTCGAGTTGGTTGTTCTGTGATATTATTTCATTTGGAAAATTATGGATCTTTTGGATGTTGTTGATAGGCACCTTTGCAACTTGAACAATCGTTCAAGTATTATTGGGTAAATTATTACACAACGATTTGTTATACTATCTACGCAGAAGGAGTATCTATACAGGTTACACAACGGTTTATTATTTACCTTATGCTCCATGAATAACTACAAATAATTAATTATTGAATTATCGAATCCCACGTATTTGAATGAAACTTTAATGACCGGGCCGGTTCCAGTACTTCATTTAGGGCTTTCTGGGGGTAGCTCGAGGGTATTGACCACAGAAAACAGTGATCTATGCAGAAGGGGCATCTATGAGGTAAATAATAAACCGTTGTGTAGTAATGCGATGATGATGGTAATATTCCTCACTTGGACGAGACGTGAGTTACTTTTTAATTAAGTTTGGAAGTTTCGATGACGTCATTTCTGCCTTTCTGATTCAGCCAGAGTACTGCTCGAGAAGTCTGTTCTGCTATGCTGTAGCATGGAAGAAGAGCAGGAGTAAAATGGGTGATTTTAGTTTCACTCAGTCACTGTACGCCACATGTTTATATGTATGTGACTTGGTCCTGTACATTGATTGTGATGACCTCTTACTTAGACCCTCATTCGCTGTTCGTCTTTGAAACCCCCGCTTTCTGGATCCTTTCGTTAGATATAGGCCGATTGTTTAAGGTGTTGAAATCCAGCTCATAACGATATTAATGTCACTTGAAGTCAGTATGAGCCTGAAAATACAGCAATGGCTTTCTATTATTACCTTCGTGTGTCACTTCTGGTTTGGAAAACGTTAGCTGAAGGTACCAATGATCTCCTCTTGCGTTGAACTTCTGGGTTGAATTTCTGGTTACGTTTTGCACCTCAAAAAGTCGACTCATTATCATATTAAGAGTCCAACGGCCTTATCAATTGGAATAAACCGGTTCCCGTGAGATCACCGAAGTTAAGATACCTCAGGCGTTAGTACTTGGATGGGTGTCCGCTGTGATACCTGGTGACACTTCCAAGTATGACCCATGTAGCTGTTGGGCGAACCCCTCTCCACTCAAGGTGGCGAGGCAATGAGTAGACAAGTAAAGAGCGAAATGATCAGATTGAATTCTGTTCCTCTCATCGGAGGACAGCTAGTCACATGCTTGACACTGGCAGGGCAGTCGAACATAAAGCCCCGGCTTGGATTGCTTTGCCGGTTTACTTTGCTTATCATATTAAGAGCTAGTACAACCTACACGGTTACGTGTAAGTGAGATAAGCACCACCAGCTTGTTCAGAGCATAACTTCTTGAATCAAAATAATAGCCCTGTTTTCAAGCAGCAGAACAAGAAACAGGGGACCCCAGAACCACGGACAGATTGGATTTCAACCATGGATGGCATTGCTACATTCTACATGTGTGTAAATCCGATGCAGCCATGCATTAGGCAATCCCTTGGTGTCCCACACAAGATTGAGTATAACCGTTCAAATAAACCTGGATTGTTACACATGGTAGACTAAACTAAACAGGAGAGTTGTGCATGGTAGGTACCCACCAGGTATTACCAGCAGGTCGCAAAAATATATATGACGTTTCGATAGTATAGTATCAAGCGATAGTAGTTACAAAGTTGGACACTAGCGGGATTACATAATGCATTGCTGCACCTATTTCCACATATGTGAAACTCAGCTATGCTAAACAGCATTGCAATAAATTCATGGTTTATCATACACTATCTTTTCATGGTTCTGGGGTTTCTTGTTCCTTGTTCCACTGCTTGCAACTAATTTTGATCCAGGGTGTTATGTGATCTCTCTAACATTTGGCAATTACAGTTACAGAAATATTGATTTTTCCGCTCCCCCCCCCCCCCCCCCCATCTCATATAATGCACCATTTCGGCCCCATAGAGATGACTGACCGTAACACCGAGCTCCGTGGACCAACTAGACCCCAAACGGGACCTACGAACCAAGTTCATGAATTTTGGTTCATGGTTACTAAGAAAAGTGCGAAGTGACGAGCAGACATTTTTACTGTTCTATTTTCGTCTTCTACACACCGTGAATGGCAAACCTTCAAATTTTGAGGGGGCTACACTTTTTTTTCATGCTTGATTCCACTAGTTCATTATTGAAAATAATAGTTCTAAAAAAAAGAATTGTTAGAAAATAATAATAGTTCGTTTGTGCTGGCTTTTTCTGATGGTTAGCTGACTCCTAGAAAACTGTTAGAAACTATCCATGATCCAGTATCATCTTGAGCGTCTGAGAAGGGTTTGGGTTTCATTCATTTCATTTCGAGAAGGTTTGTGCATGGTCAGTACTCGTCTGCCCTATTTTCTGTGTGCTGGAATGATGATCAGAAAACTGGCTTTGGATAGTCAGGAAAACACTGTGAACAGCCGGTCGTGGATACTATACAGTCAGAAAAGCGTCCGAGAATCACTGCAAACAGCCCAACATCTTTCCGACAGTCACGTAACCGTCAGATGGTCACCGCTTAAAAAAATAAAAACGTAATAAACCAATATGCTCAGAGATCTAGGGTAGCCGGTATATAACCTCACATTTTTTGCTGATGGCATTTTTGTGCTATGGAGAAATGGTTATGATGTTTGCCTTATCTGCAGGTTACTGATTACATATACCCAGTGATTGAAGAAGGCAAAGTCGGGATCTCGTCAGGAAGGCGAGACTCCACGGGCAGCCTCAAGCGGCGCAGCCCCCTCGGTCAGAGATCCCTGAGTGGCCTCGGCTCGAAAACCAGCAACGGAAGGAAGAAGGAGCGCTGCCGCCATTGCCAAGAGCCGTTCTACCTCGAGAACAACAAGCGTGGGAGCTGCGAATACGCTCCGGACTGCGCCAAGACGAGCATCAACGCCGTCGCCTGCATCTCCTGCGCCCAGTGCATGCTCTACCACTGCATGTCCGATCCCGAGGGGGATTTTGTACAGCACCCTTGCGAATGCAGCCCCTCGACGGACGATCAGTGCACCAAGCGATGGGTCGGCCTCGCGCTCCTTTCCCTCGTCGTCCCTTGCTTATGGTGCTACCCTCCTCTCCGCGCTTGCCACTGGTGTTGCGTCTCGTGCGGCCTCTGCGGTGGTAAACACACGCCCGCCTCATAGAAAATCCACACAAAAATTACAAGAAACAAAAAAATATTTACTAATATTTAAACAAGAAAATTTTAACCTTCTTTTTGCCGCAACCACGAAGGAAAATTATAATATTCACTATTCCTTTGAGTTGGTGCTGCATTTACCAGTAACGCAAAACGACCTTTATACGAGGAAGCAGACATAAAATAAAATTTCAACTGTAATTATGAGATGCTAATTTTTAATAATACTTGTCAAGGAAATTAATTCCTTCTAAGTGGAAAAAATAATCGTGAGAAAAAGTTGATTCTTTGTGTATGGACTTGATCCCGCTGACAAGTATGGGGGATATCCAGTTTTCTGCGGGGCTCAGTAGAAAGTTGGAGTATTGCTTATACTTCGTTATACCTGTTATTATGTTTCTTCATAGATTCAGTGTGTTATTGAAATGAAAACGATATAATAATTTAATGTGCATTTAAAAATTTAAGAAACATCCCTTGCTTAAAATTACGTTGGACACTGATGGAAACAAAGTGCGATACATATGCTTTATAATTGTTCTCATGTTCAGAAACTCCATAAGATTGTTATTGTTTATACATTGATTTTTATGACAGTAGTATTTATTATTATAACGTTGAATATTTTAGTCCTTTTTTAATTTTTTATTTTCATATATTTTAGAACACGTTGTTCCATTCATTTAGCTCTTACACGAAACCTTTTACTTTTCTATTCTAAGTGTATTTATTGTTTATTTAAGGCTTTACGTTGTAGGTTGTAAAACTTCGTTGTGTATTTATTGATTTAAAAAATAGAGTTGTACCATCCGCATATTGACCGTTTGTTCTCGATTCTCAACTTTCCTATTCGTTATCGATCGGAAACGTTCTGTCAAAGGAAGAAACCCTTTTCGTACTTGTTACTTAACCTACGTGCTTTCAAAACCCATTTTTTAATTCGTCTGTTTTCTTCCGCAGCTGTTATTAATTGTCGTTTTCTTTTTTCATTTAAAACACTGTATGAATTGTAAATATATTATATTACCATCCCTTCCTGATTATAACACTTATTTTTATATCATTTGCCAAAGCTGATTACAGTAATGTATACAAAAAATACAAATAAATGTTCAAGTGTTGGAACGGCTAATTTATTCAGATAGGATATTAATGTTATAACAACTAGTGCGGGATCGTGCCAGTTCCTTTAGGTCTCCTGAGTCGATGCTACCTTTTGTGTGTTGGAAAAGTTTTCTGTCAGGTGTACTTACTATTTATGATAATATATAACGGTTGTATCATACCTTACAGACAATCACAAGTATCTCACTTCACACGTTTCAGCTGTCTATAATCACAAGTATCTCACTTCACACGTTTCAGCTGTCTATAATCACTTGTCATCCATGTGTCATCTTGTCATCTTGCTTCGTCTTGTTCCAACTTGTGAATCTGTGTCGGCAACATGTTTAGCACTAGAAGTCGTTTTGCATCCGAACTAGAGAAGCTTTGTATTCGTGCAGGAATCGAAAAAATGGATGTATTTTTGAATGAAAATTTCCACTCGCATTTTACGTTTCAGACATCAAGGAACATATTTGGTTACGTGTCTGTGGTAAATTCCCTGTCCCGGGAAAAACTATATGAAATAATGGTCGTAATGAGTTGAAATTCGGAGGGTAGGTGCGGGTTTGGCCACAGATGGTCCCTTTTCAAACTCATTAAAAAATTACTGTGACTTTCGTCCGCGCATGCGCAAACGTGAAATCCTTGTAAAGCTCAGCTACTCTAGAAGTCGTCGAAAAGAGCTGAAAGTTGGAGGATAGATGCAGAATTGTACCCTGATTGTTCCTTATCGATTTAATCGAATTCGGAATGTAACATTCGGATGCGCATGCGCAAATACGAAATGTTAGCCAATTCCTTGTTAGGTACTACCCAAAAAAATAGTCGTAATCAGTTGAAATTTGGAGGGTAGGCGCGGGGTGGAGCGCAGATGGTCCCTTGTCAAATTCATTGAAAAAGTGCTGTAACTTTAATCTGCGGATGCGCCAACGTGAAATCCTAGTGGAGCCTACAAGTCGTGAAGCGATGTGGTTTGAAGGGTAGGGGGCTGGGCCGCAGATAGTCACATTAAAGTTATTGATAAAGTACAGTAACTTTCATCTGCACATGCGCATGCGCAAACGTGACATCCTATTAGAGCCCAGAACTTCTAGACCAATTTCCGTGAAATATCCAGGGCCCTTAGACGGCCCCTTGGAGTTCATTACCGTTGGACCAATGGTACCTAGCTCTGCAATAGAGATAATCAAAAATCAATATTTTACCAATAGTTTTACCAACTGATTCTGTACGTCCAAGTTACAATAAGCGAGGAAGCGCTATTCTGCTCACCCAACTTGGCAGGCGTTTTTATCTACGTTCCCTTTGGCCACTAATCTACGATATCTGACTTGCAAATGAACGAATATAAGAGTGTGTTAAAGCAGGACTAAAATTATTCGGCTGACACAAACAATTGGATGTGGCCTGGCATCAAATGAAAGGTCATTTAGCCAGTTGAAAACCGTCGTATGACAAACGAATGGCTAAATAACCTTTTACTTACTGTGCTTAAATGCCAGAGACAATGGGGAATACACACGCGTTCAGTTTACTTTTCTAAATGAAAGTAGATTCCATCCTGAGAATTATGTTATGACACCAACCGCACTCTCGTACGGTAAGTAGGTCGTTTTTATTCTATTCTATGATATTTCAGTTTCTTGCACTAGTGACGTCATTGCAGCACTCCATATTTAGCTATTCCTAAAGAGAGGGGAAGGGGGTTGACTTTTTTTTTCCCCTTGTGAAAACTAGGACAAAGTTGGCGAAATCCCCCCCCCCCCCCCCCACGAATATTGCTAGCGCCGCTCCTGATTAGTTGACTGGGTATTGTTAGCCGTATAATACAACTGGCGAGCCTGCATGTGATCCATAATTTATTAGATCATTGTTAGATTCTAGACCCCGGAGTGGCTTGAGTGCCATACAAAATGCGTTTAGGTAGGACCTCGTCGTTTACAGTTACGATTTAGGATATTCTTTGTCTATGTGGGGCCTACATGTAAGTATAATAGTTATACACTTGGATATATCGACAATCCTCTATCCAAATAAAAATAGGTAGGTACTTGGTATATTAAAATTTAATATCAGTACAAATTTCCTATGCGGCATGATCATATATGAGTGATTTTTCGAAGTCATGAAACGACCCAATCTACCCTTCAATATTCAACACTGTCGGATAAGTCTTACATAGTTTTTAACAATTAAAAAACAAATTTTACAGTTTATTGCTCTCTGAACGTGTTGATACTTGTATAACTGATTGTAGAAAACGCTGCAAATTATTACACAACGGTTTCTTTATTATTTGCTGTATAAATGCCCCATCTGCGTAGATCACTTTTTGAGGACAATACCTCCCCCCTGCCCCAAAGGAAAGCCCTAAAATCGAGTACTGGAGCCCGGGACTTAATTACGGTTTCATAAAAATCCGCTGGATTCAGTAATTAATTATATGTTGTTACTCAAGAAGCATAACAATATTTTGTTCAAGTTACAAAACTGTACCAACCTGTCAACAAAATCTAAGAGCCTCTTCAAACGAAATAATAGAACTACCAACTCGATTTCATATAGCCATGCGTGATTGTAATCAGGTGTTCCCTATCAATGCTATCTGGGCTGGATGTATAGGTACCGTTTCATTCACGATCATGTTGGCGAAGCTTTTCGGTGTAAACGAACGGCTGGACATGTGTTCACAAGAAGCTATTTAGTTCGAGATCAAATTAAAACGCTGCAAATCCCTGCACAACGGTTTATTATTTTGTATAGAATACCCTTCTGTTACAGATCACAGCTCTATGTATAGATAACCCGTCTATATAATATAAAATGTACTATTCTATGCATATTATGTAGATCGCAGACCCTCCGTAGGTTAGTACCTAACCCCGTACTCGTTACTAGGTACCTACCTAAATCACGAGTTAAATGTTGCTAAAATAATTCTGCCGATGACAAACAGTACCTAACAAAAAGAAACACACATAATGAAGTTCTGAAAAGAAATTGTTGATGAGGAGTGAAAAAAGTTGCAAAAGTACCTACCAACAAACTCCAGCCCCTTCTACGTAGATGGTATAATGAACCGTTGTGTAATAATTTACCGTAGTAATAATTTACCCATCAATAATACTTCAACGTTTGTTCAAGTTTCACTACCTACCAACAAACTCCAAAAGAGCCATCATTTTTCAAATTAAATAATATCACAGAACAACCAACTCGACTTCATACTCCGCCAATATAAGCAGGTGATCCCTAGCAATGATTGGCCGTATTCACAAATTCCTATTGTGGGCGCATCTCTGGTTACGAGATTTGGTTTGAATTGTATACAATTTCATTCACACTGGAGTCGAAAATGCCTGTCGGTGCAAACTTCGGGGCCTTACTGTGCACGAACGGCTGGACGTACGATGCTCCGGATGGTCTTAAAAAACTCGCAAGTTCAAGAACTATTTAAAACCGTTAAAATATTTACGTAAAAAAATGGTATAGGCGTTTTGAAAATTTCAACCCCTATTTTGAACCCCCTAGAGATGACTCACAGTAACGTCGAGCTTCGAGGACCAACTAGACGCCGAACGGAACCTATAACCCGAATTTCATCAATTTTTTTTCATGGTAACTAAGAAAAGTGGCCCGTACGGCGGACAGACAGAAATATTTTTATTGCAGTTTTGGATTCTAGATACCTTGAAACGTAAACCATCAAATTTTGAGGGGGGGTAAGAATTTTTTTTTTCATGCTCGATTCCAATGGTTCATTATTGAAAATAATAAACCAAAAGTTAAAGAAAACCATACCCTTCCATTGAAAGTTCTCAAGCTACGGCGTTCGGGAAATTTCAACCCCTATTTTTCACCGTTTAGAGGTGACTGTAACGCCGAGCTTCGCGGAACAGTTAGACAAAATTTCATGAATTTCGGTTCATAGTAACTAAGGAAAGTACGGAGGACGGACAGAAATCTTTTAATTCCATTTTGGTTTATTATTTCAATAATGAACCTTTGGAATCGAGCATGAAAAAAAAAGTTTTAACCCCCCTTAAAATTTGATAGTTTCCGTTTCAAGGTATGTAGAATCCGAAAATGCAATACAAAAATTTCTGTCCATCCGCCGTACTCCGTACCGAGCACTTTTCTTAGTTACCATGAACCAAAATTGGCGAAATTCGGTTTATAGGTCCCATTTGGGGTCTAGTTGGTCCTCGAAGCTCGGCGTTAATGTCAGTCATCCCTAAGGGGGTGAATAATAGGGGTTGAAATCTCCAGGACGCCGTTTTCTCGAATTTGTTTACGGTTTTAAATAGTTCTCGAACTTGGGAGTTCTTTAAGACCCCCCCCCCCCCCCCCCCCGGAGCATTGTACGTCCAGCCGCTCGTTCACAGCAATGCCCAGAAGTTTGCACAGCCAGGCATTTTCAACAGCAGGGCGAATGAAATTGTATACATTCAGCCCAAATATTATCACTAGGGACGCGCTTACAATCGGGAATTGGCCCGATATAAAATCATTGATAGGGATCACCTGATTATAATCACGGAGTATGTGTCTTTTGGAGTTTGTTGATAGGTAGTGAAACTTGAACAAACGGTGAAGTATTATTGATGGGTAAATTATTACACAACGGTTCATTCATCATACGTAGAAGGGGCTGGAGTTTGTTGGTAGGTACTTTTGCAACCTTTTTCACTCCACATCAACTATTTCCCTTCAGAACTTCATTATTTGCGTTTCTTTTTGCCATTTTAGTTACTGTTTGTCATCGACAGAATTATTATAGCAACATTTAACTCGTGATTTAGCTAGGGACCTAGTAACGAGTACGGTGTTAGGTACTAACCTACGAAGGATTTGCGATCTACATAATATTGATGCTATATATACCTACAACATAAGTAAATATAATATTATTATTTAATTGACGTTACTTACATAATTATTATGCATGTCCATATTACGAGTAAGGTATAATAATATTATACTGCCTATGCATACCTACCATCGAAATTATTACTTAGGTAGATTCATTAGTCCCCCCCCCCCCTCCACCCACTTAGAATAAAAACAACAATTCACAAGTTATTATTTAGACGTAGTAACAAGCTGTCTTCCCATTACACCACACGATCATGCATCACAATAAATCACTCAAATCACAATAAATCATTGAAATAAATTAGGTACATTTATATACATACGTAGCATGGCTTTCAACGCTTCTTGGCGGGGAGCTTCGGTAGTAAAACCTCTGAAGCCCTCCGGTGTTTCCTTCCGGTTTTGGTTTATTATTCTGTGAATAATAAACCTATGTATTCGTTCAGCAAAATTTTTGTTTTACGTTTCAAGGTGCGTAGATGCAGAAGACGTATCACGCATACCGGCTCCATTTTCGGTCTAAAATATTCGTTCTTTCGCATGCATGCCCCATTTGGGCCCTAGTTCTGTCCCGAAACTTTGCAGCCCGATCGGGATATACCCAGGGGTGTTATGAGTGAAAATGGGTATACGAATTTTTTGTACTTTAGTAACATGAGATTTTGAGGTATCGTTTTCCATGTTTTTTTGGGGCGAGAAGACCGAATTATGAATTCGATTTTGACCAGAGTGGAAAATTGAGGTTCTAACGAAATTGCAGCCTTATAAATGTACGTTAAATTTTGGTCTAAAATCGTCGTTCTTCGCACACAGTTCGGGTCCCCATTTGGGAACACGTTTGGCTCCTACTTGTGCTCCGAAGCTCGGCAGCCCGATCGGATACACACAGGGGTATTATGGGAGAAAAATGGGCGTAAAAATAGGGGTTTTCGAGGGATTTTTTGAGGTTTTAGTGAATATGAGCTTGTGAGGTAAAGTTTCTATGTTTTTTAGGGCGAGAAGATCGAATATGAAGTTGATTTTGACCGAAGAGTGAAGAATTGAGGTTGTAACGATGGTTAAGCTCCCGAAATTCATTTTTTATGAGTCAAAAACCTGGGAAATTGTCTGAAATCACCATAAATTTGTATAAAACTAGAAGTAGTATTTGCAGGTGAATCAAGACAACTAAATGTTACTATCAATGATCAAAGATAATCTGTAAAAAAAAACCGAGCCTAATTCGTGTTTTGGGGGGCCAAAATTGGCGCACCATCAAAATAACTATTTCAATTACTGCATACGAATGAAACAATAAATGAACAGCCAACATTTCTGCAGGTAGGTATGTCCAGTAGAATAATAAACCCATGTGACAAGGACTGCAGCGTTTTTCCCTCTGAAGCCCTTGCAATTTTTCAGCTGTTTAAATCCTCTCTAAAACACACTACTTGTAAAAGCCCCCACCCCACCTAATGGGGGAAAATCGTCCTAAAGGCACTTCGTTGGAGCATAAAGAATGTGCGTGCATTTCAGCTCCAGCCGCTACGTCTATGAGACTGTCGCCCCTATCAAAGAACAATGAGAGCAACAACAAGTAGAAACAACCCGCACAGTAATCAATGGACGTCCCTTATGGTGGAGTATAGATCACTCTCACTCACTGCAGGTCTTCTGGAAGTATGTATGAGTAACCGATCTGTGATGATGACGAATTCCTGTGCAATTTAATGACCCTCTAGTGACGCGATATGAACAGCTTACGTACTTACATGTTTGACAACCTATATTAGAGTGGGTGATGTTATCATGATAACAGTGCCCCAAGAATATTGTGAATAAATAAATTTGATTGATTGGTCTAAGATTGGGTTGTTACCTACCTATTTTCAGAAAACCCTGCGTTCTCCCCCCCCCCCCCCCCCATAGAAATAAATTTCAAATTCCGGCGACATAGTGCACAGTTAGACTGAATTCTGCGTCGAACAAAAAAAGAATAAAAAAAAAACACGTAAATCGGTTGCGAATTGAGCCCTGAGCAGTGCGCACAACATTTTGTCGAAAACACGTTTTTCGGCATTGACCCCCCCCCCCCTCCCTTCTAGTGGTAAATTTCGAAGTTCCGGCGACGTACGGCACAACTAGACAGTTTTCTTCATCGAAAAAAAAAGAATCACGCAAATCGGTTGAGAATAATTGCGGCCTGGGCAGCGTACACAAGATTCTGTCACACACTCACAAACGGCGATTTTCAAACTGCCATAACTCCATTCGATCAATAACATGACATTGCATGCTTCGTTTTTAACCAACTTTCAACACGGTTGGTCCCTTCCTAGTTTTTTAATTAAAAAGTAGTACTGGGCCTGTGCCAGGCCGGTTATACTCTTCGATTTCTAGTGCTTAGACAGACATTGCACGATTTGACGACAGAAAATAATCTGTCTTTGGCAGATTATTACTTGAGCGGATGCTCCGGTAATTATGGTCCTACCAGTACTTGGTAGCATGAGGTGTATAATAAAAATATTGCACGAAAAAGCAAAAACTAAACAAATTAACAAAGAAACAAACGACTTCACAAAAAAAGCGGTTTAAAACAGAAAGTAAATAATAATAATTTTTATGCTGAACAAACGTACCTACATAATTTATTCAAAACCAATACAACAAAATTTTTGAAGTTGGTGCCAAATTTCAACTAAAATGTATAAAAACCAAGGGATACAATATGAAGGTTGTGTGTGGGGTTTTTAGTTAAAATTTGGCGGACTTCAAAAATTGTTTTCTTTTGGCTTTGAATAAATTATGTATACGTTTGTTCAGCATAAAAATTATTCTTTACTTTTCAGTTTTATACCTTTTTTTAAAAGTCGGTTTTGTTTTCTGTTAACAATTTTTTAAATTAAACAATAGCACGAATATTTCTTTGAAGGTTCGCTTTTATATCCATGCTGCACGACTCGAACTTCCACATTAACTACCTCAAGCAAAATATTGATGGTTCTTGAAATATCATAAGCCTACCTAATGAATAATATTGTTACTGTGATGGTACATTGATTAGCCGTGTTTTCCCTTGTTCCTGTTGAAAATATTGAGGACGGCCAAAGGTACAATGACGTCTGACCCGAGGTACATCCATAATAAATATTTTACCTACCTTGGCCAATTTACACACTTCCGTAAATCGGCTCATGTGACAAGTTTTTCGTGGATCATTCTTCGGAGTTTATACGGCCAGATTCGCACAAATTGTGTTTGTTGTTTCTCAGATGGATTTTAGTTAGGTCCCAACCTACTTAGCCTACAGTATTACATTTTTCTAAAGAGTTTAGGTAACTAATCACAATCTATGAATGTGCGTAATGACAATCTTGATAAACCTCTCAGCTGCAGCTGTACCTTCCTAGCGGACCGTAGGGAGCTGGACAATTCAGCGAGAACTCTGAAAGAGGAATTCTGGAAGGTTAGGGTCGATTACACGCTCCACTATCATGTCGAGAGAAAACCGGGAATGAGCCTGACCGCATAAAGAAGGCCTATTCTGAATACACGGCCGCCTCAATACCAAGCTAACGGCTTCCCGCCTGAATAATCGCTGGGCCAAAGCGACGGTCTAATAACAAACAGGAGCTCGGAGGGAGAATGGATAGTTTCATTGTTCGAAAGGAAAATTCGCTCGACCCTTACCCCAATAAAGTGCCGAATTACCAACAATCTTGACCGCAGAAGACAGGTAGGTATGTCCTACATCCCATTGAAATTAACAACAAAGAGCCAAGAGGATAATATGAAAAGCTGCAAGGTACCAAGCTAATCCAGCTGCATGTACCTACCTAATTCAGCAAATCATAATATTTTGTTTCGCCCTTGAAACGTATTTGTTATAGTACCTATTGTACCTGTTATAGTACGTATTGTACATACCTACAAATGACATTTTATTGGGAAAAATATTCCCCTATTGATTTGATGTGACTTGATTGTTGATTTGACAGGTTTGCACCAATTCAGAGCAATTTTCAACTTGATAAAAAAAATCAAATTTATTATTTTCGGCTTAGCCATATGATAGGGTATTGAATTATGATTCAAGTAGGTAAAATAATTAGTCTTTCCTGTCTCGTGTCACCATCCTATGCTTCTTTTTAGTGATTGGATGGCAAAGTTTAGAGATTTTTGACTCACGAAAATTCCAATTCAACCCGCATTTCCTATTGCCACCTAAATTCGAACGCATGTCTTAGGATATTATTAATCTTGCTTTTATAGCCGATAAGTATTTACCTGCTGAAGTACGCGTCAGTCTGTTGTTCTCAGCTTGTTACTTGAGCAATTTTACAGTTGAATGAGTTGAGTAAGGTCATGTACCTATATCGTAAAAAAACCACGTTTCTCGAGGGATTTATTTTTACAATTAAAACATTCCATTTATACAATGTAAAACCTGTAGGTTTCTTCGCCAGAGAAAATAATATGAAATTAAACAGTGATGTTTAACAACATGATTCGACATACCCTGATGAAAAAAGGGTCCAAAAGATGTGAGAAAATGACTACGAGTTTTTATCAACATTAGGTACGAGTATAGCTTAACATAATATTTACAAACAATTATTTACAATATCATATACACAGACTTTGAAAGAAAAGGCACTTAGTTAGCGCTATACACTTTGTACACTCCCTAATTCTGAAGAAGAAAAACTACAAAAAACATAAAAATCATAGTAATGAAAAATTAATGGAAGGATAAGGACGGGGGTTTTCAGTCGACAAACTTATTAGCTTAAGCTTTCTAAGAGAGTCGAAAACATTTCAAAAACGGTGTTTAAATGAAGATAGAAGAATGTTACACTGTCTGTTGTCAAAACACAATGGCAATCTTTTCTTATGCTAAACCACACAGGGTCATGAAAATTCAATAGACTCATTTTAACTTATTAGCATTCCGGTTTCAAGCAACATCGATGAAAACTACTATTAACTATCCTAAATTGACTAAGAACATTAGGTATTGAAATAATTATAAAAAATATACTACACAACATAACATTAAACATTATCTGCACGCGTTATACAAATACAGGGCTTTGGTTTAGAACATTAAATTCACAATTAAAATGAACACGATAAAACTTAAGAGTCGTAATAGCTAACATTATAATAACGACGACAGATAAAGACACTGCATAGGGCTGCACAATGAAATTATGGCTAGGACTGGGTAATGACAGCCAGTTCCTAGTTAGCCGAGTGAATGTTGTAATTAGATACTGTGCTGTTACAAGATATCATGTTTCACGAGTATCTGACGAGGTAAAATGTGTAAATCGCCTGTTAATATACTTCGAATATTAACTAAATTTGATACAGCTAGTGGATTGGATGCAGTCAAGACAGTTCGTGCAATTACTGTGTGATGGAGTTGACAGCTAATGTGTTATAAATAGGAATCGAACAGTCTGTTTGACGGATAAGTAATCATTTTGTACGACGAACTCTAGTCGTACAAACGAGGTTTTGCCAGTACCATTTGATGGTATAGGAAGCAACGGTAAGGGACTCACCGACGGCTACGTCTTCAAAACCTACACGTCACTGGTAACAGTTGTTATTTGGAAATGTAGTACGTGCAAAAGGACAGGCAGATCCAGGCTCAGTCAAAATAATAGATGCATCGGTAGGTATAAAGGTATAGGTGTATCAGTATTTACATACGATCGACCTCGACTGTAGTAAGCTAAGAACGTACGTACTATAAAAATGTAGAAATGAAAAGGGAAAATGCTTCGACAGCCAATTAGAGCTAAAGTGTTAAGATCAAGGGCCCATTTTCGTGTTAATTTCAATGGACCTACCTATGACATCACATCACAAACAATGGATGATGTGAGAAGGAGCTGATGTGCAACGTATCTAGAAATAATGTGGGGAAAATATTCGCTGATCGGATATACTGCGGAGAAATCTCTTCAATCAGAAGGAATCTTGTTTGCTGGCTTGCAGATTACTTACGCGCGAAGTTCTTTTGGACCTGGTTGCTAGTGAATGCAAAATAAATACCGAAACTCTCCACAAAAAGGGTGGAGTTGAATATTTCGGTGTTTCTTCATTTATTAATGCGGTATTTCTTCATTTATTAATGCAGTGTTTCTACAAAACCGGATAAAGTAAAAGTCGTGTTCAATAAAACTAAAAAAATAAGAGACCCGAAGACGCTTCCCGAAACGATGGGGGAACAAATATTAAAATAGTCGGTACTTGGTTCTACATGATATAAGTACAAATCACTTGGGTACCGAGGGGGAGAGGGACAGCTAAATGTACAGATTTTTTTAACGAAAGATTCGTGTTCAGTGAACAATACCAAACATAAATGAATATTTTAAATAAATAATAACAAATTGAATCAAGTAAATGCTGCATACCTGTGCATTACTGGGGGCATTTGTACATTAATGCCAAGGCATGATCAATTTGTAATACGTGAGCACTCCTGAGCGTTGAATTAATTGAAAATGTCAATTTTAAACAATGGTAAAATGTGTATCGTAATTTTAAAAAAAAAGCGACCTATTAGTTACTACAGTAAATCATGGGGGAAAACCCCGCCTAGGCATAGAACTGTATGGCTTTGATATCATGGACTGCGTTCAGCAATTTATTGATACAAGTCAGGACGAATACTTTAGAGGCGGGGAGAGGGAGACGGTGGCGCCGAGGAGGGGGAGCTTTTTCACCGGGCGCCTGAGGCGCCTTACAACCCACTAGTGTGGTAATAACGAAGACTAAAATTACTATTCGAATAACATTCCAGTGTAGTATCTCCAATTACGTACACAGTACACAATAGAATATATAAATCCAAACAATCGACTAACCAGCTGAACGTTGGTTGCGAGGATATTATACATATTTATTACATACAACGAAAACAATTATCAGTCAAGTCGAGTAAGATGATTATAATATAAAATGACTAAGCGGTGGTAGGTGGTGGTGAAGCCACCATTTCGAGCCCCTGTTCCGGGAGAGGCGTTTGTCACAGATAAGCTTCCCTGGAGCGCGAGGGCCGATGGAAGAAACCCTTCCAGGATGCGAGAGTCTTGGGCGACCAGACCCAGAGGGAGGACGTGAGTCCGACGACCAGGTACATGAGGTATTTGATCATGAAGACTTCGAACTCTGGGCGCTGCCCCAGACCCCGAGCCCTCTCGCCGATGGGGCAGGGTATGGAGTACGGCGTGTGTTGCCCTGGCTTGGAGCACATCTCCTGGTTCCACGTCAGCATCCACGAGTCCATATATGCCTGAAAAGAAAAAGTGAAGAATATTATACAGAAAAAAGCCAACGATGATACACAAACAAATCATTATGTCAAAGTCCATCAGCGATCGTTCTGATTATGTACTAAGACCGATTCGTATATGAGTGGCGCCTGGCGCCCTTGGTCGGGATTCCTGGTCCATTATGAGAGTCATGAATAATCAGAGTTTTAAGGCAGTCAAACTGACAAAATTTGTTTAGAAAGTTCTGAAACGCGAAACATGACCGGAACTTTTGATTTTAGAACAGGTAAGTACACAAAATTCCATTCCTCAGCAAAACAATCTTTCTTTTCCTAACAACCCTCTACTAGGTCCTCCACTCTTGATGGACAGAAAGTAGCATTCGTCCAATTTTACCGAAATTAGAAAAACCAAATTACAAATAGGCCGTTAGGGGTTTCAGGTGTAATGATTATCCCGTTATATATTTGAGCAAAACAATGAATGATTTTTGGTAAAATTACAAAATTAAAGAAGTGTTTAAAGTACGTTAAGTTCGAATGGTGTCCCCTTTCGCATATTTACCTCAATCACAGGAACCATGTTCGGGACTACCAACAGACCATAACAGTAAATTTGAATAAAATAATGCGGCCTCCAACCAACACAGCTTTCATCAGTATTTAGCGCAATCAGTGCACAAGCACCGATACAGATTAAGCATTCAATTTCCCACCATTAAAAACAGGTAGAACTTCTCCAGCTTCGTTCAAACAGAAATAATAATAATAATAAGGGAGGTTAGAATAGAAAAGAAGAGCAATCTCAGAAGCAATCTCTTCCCATGATTCTAATATCAGGATATCACGTTGACACCACCTTATTAGGAAACGCGCGGAGTGGCGATCGAAAAGCTTCACAGTTGGTTGAAGGTTTCTAGTTTCCGGGCACCGGCCTCCTCAGCGGCTGCACCACTAATCATTTTCATCCTTATTTTTATTATTTTTGTTTTTTCTTTCAAAAGCCGTCTGCGGTCTCTTGGTTTCTGTGTGAAGACAGCTCGTTTAAAAAGTGAGGTTGTCTGGACCAAAATGTTGGAAACGGGTTCTTTCACAGCGATTGTAACTACCAGTCTTTTAAACAACGGGCGAACTTTTATTGCCATAAGCTCGATGAACCGATAAGGGCAGTAAAATGTCAACTTTCAGATGCCTATGAATAACCGCAGTTCATAACTTGTAGCTGTTCTTGCTCGAATCTTGGCCACTGGGTCGATTACAATAGTACTCTTTCCAGTCAAACTTTGAGGAGCTATGACAAGCACACTATATAGCTAATACTCGTATAATACTCGCTTTGGAATAGTAACTACAAAAGAAGTGCTCGTATCTAAATTGAAAAACGCTGCAAATTATTACACAACGGTTAATTATTTACCTGTACAGATGCCCCTTCTGCGTAGATCACTGTATTCGGTATGTGTAATAATTTACCCAATAATACTTCAACGTTTGTTCAAGTTGCAAAAGTACCTACCTATCAACAAAATCCAAAAGAGCCATCATTTTTCAAACGGAATAATATCACGGAACAACCAACTGGACTTCATACAGCCATCCGCAATTATAATCAGGTGCTCCCTAGCAATGGTAGCTGGGCTGAATGTATACAATTTGATTCACCCTCCTGTTTACGAAGCCTGTCGGTGCAAACTTCGGGGCCTTAGTGAACGAACGGCTGGACGTTCAATGCTCCGGGTGGTCTCAAAAAACTCCCAAGTTCAAGAACTACCTACCTAAAAACGTAGAACAAATTCGCGGTAATGGCGCCCTGAAGATTTCAACCCCTATTTTTCACCCCTTGATATGACGGACCAACTACACCTCAAATTGGGCCTACAAACCAAATTTCATCAAATTTGGTTCATGGTAACCAAGGAAAGTGCGAGCGAAGTTTTATGCCGACGACATACATTTTTATATTGCATTTTCGGATTCTACATACCATGAAACGGAAAACATCAAATTGGGGGGGGGGACAATTTTTTTCATGCTCGATTCCACAGGTTCATTACTGAAAATAATAAACCAAAAATTGTTTAAATCTAAGGACTGTCTACCTTAAGATTTCAAAGTATGAAATTACGCATGAACAGGAAGATCTGTAGTGGTTTTACAGAACATGGAAATGAAAAAAGTCCATTAATTCGCCTTTCATGAATTGAATAAGTAGTTTTAGAACGTCAAATTTTGGTAAAAATCGACACGTTACCAAGGTATTTTACAAAAAATTGCGTCCAACACATCTGACTCCTCAGAGCTGCATCAACAACAAAAATGATAATAATTATATATTTTAGTCATCCAATGAGATAACGACTCCGTTGCTCCTCATTCTGTTTGGTCTTACAATTAATTAGTAGGTAGGTACTCTTTTTAAACAAGTTGACAGCAGTTCAGTGTTTCTAGCCCCATTTCCAGTACATCTTCTAATCAAATATTGATTAAACGTAAGTATCCTTTATTCACCTACCTGTTCATAAAACAGACAAGCCAGCACTACGAGCGCTGGCACAGTGTACATGACACTGAAAACACCGATGCGGATCATCAGTTTTTCCAGCTTATCCGTTTTCGTTCCGTCGTGCTTCATGACGGTTCGGATCCGGAAGAGAGAGACGAAACCCGCGAGGAGGAAGATGGTGCCTAGCACCAGGTAGACGAACAACGGAATCAAGACGAAGGAGCGCAGCGTTTCGGGGTTCATCATTCCAACGTAGCAAACGCCCGTGAGTATATCACCTGAAACACCAATCAAAATATTTTGTTATTACGATTCTTCGCAGGGCCAAGATTTTATATGGATAAACGATGAATCTTGTAGGAATTATTTCTATGTTATTTTCATCAAATAACTGTTTAGCCTAAATGGCGAGTTTTTTAGAGTGAATATATTTTTGCAAATAATATATCTGCTGAGTATGTTCAAAGTTGGTTTTTATAATTCAATGGCTACACATCGACAATGTGCTCGATATGAACAATTTCAGACCACTCGCAAGAGTCTAAAAACCAACTGACCAGTGACTGTTAAATGGGATATCCTGAAAGTAAGTGCCACAGGGTTTGGAGTCAAAACGTATGAACTCTTTAGGAAAGAAGACAATTCCAGATACTCCGTAGAAGTACTTGTCTTTGTCTTTTTTTCAAGTACTTGTTTGTCTTTTTTTTTAAACGTTTTTTAAAGCTGAATTTTATCGGTTGAGATTCATAATAAACAATAATGAATGGACATAAAAATTCGCCATTTCCGACCCATGTACAGCTATTATTGGGTATAATAGAAAGACGCTGGAAAATTGCTGAATGCTGTGATAGTCAATATTATGACCGCATCTTGAAACAAATTTTTTACAAATAAACTAATGCCTACAACGGCTAATAAATGCATTTTTTTATACGCACATGAAGCCACGACACATTATGTTACGTATCAAGTCGAAGAGTGTGTTACAGTGACTATTCGTATGTTACTGTTAGTAGTAAAAAGAAAGTCGGAAAGCTACTAACGAGGTAGGTATGAAAGAGCTTGGTTCTATGCTTCCCAATTTATCCAGATATCTGATGGCATGCGGAATTCCATTAGCCCTGGGGCAACCTTCTCCTTCGTAAGATTCGTATCTATGAGTTGTCAACCTGTCGATAGGATTAGCGAGGTAGATAGGTAACTACTGTCATTTAGTTAATTCATCAACGCTAACTACCAAGACAAACAAGTATGTGCGATGTTGGAACGTATATTCAGTTCTCCGTGAGACTTTAATTAACAACGACCAACGGTCTCTCGATGAAAGAGGTCTTTCGGAATTTCCAGTTTCCATTACGATGGACAGGGCACAAATTAAAGTGGCCAGATATACTTCTCGAGGAACAGATTGAAAATGAAACAGCCGTAGATCTGGCGACTGGGAATGGCAGGCAGGAAGCCTGAGGCCATAGATTTCGCCCACAGTCATGATTCGATCCTACCAACTGAGTTTGAAACCTCGCTAACTCGAACCGTCATGAAACCTCGCTAACTCGAACCGTCACTTACTGGCTTATCAAATTAGTATATAACTTGTTTAGTCAGTACAATGACCATCTGGTCAGAACCATACATTCAGGCTCCAGCGAAATTTATTAGACAGTGTCCAACCACATACCACTGTTTCAAAGAAATCAACACAGTTTGGGAAAAGGAAGGTTATATAAATGATTTTTCAAGGAAAACGTTCATGATGTACGTACGAGAAAATCGAAATGGGACACGTGTATACCACCCAACACTCACCTTAATTTCGTACTTAATTCGTTCAAATACCTAGATATGATCGAGATTAACAATCAAGTCCATACAGTTGGATTTCGATGGAGTTCGTATGACCATCATGTAATTCCCTCTAATTTTCAGCTCAATGCGGTATGTAGTAAATATTTCTAATAGATTTCAAGGATTGCGCACGGACATGATATTTAGGTACATATTCAGAATGGATCAAAATGTGGAGGGATACGAGGGTGATAAATCAAAAGCGTGGCCTTTGTTCAATCACGACAAAAAAATCGAAAAAACGAGGCAGCTTCAGTATGTCAAGCCGAAAACAACAACTATATCCACGTGAATAATTACTTCGCTTGCATAATTGAATAATTACTTCCTATGCCACAAAACCACTGGGAAATGGCCCAACATAATGAATGTAGGCTTGCGAATTACAAGTTTTCTGGAAGTCGAGCACTCACATAAGAAATCCACTCAAGGTTGAAATCTATACCTACTCAACATTTTATTTCTCTTCGTATGCATCTATTCTAAACCTTGTATAAATTTGTATAAACCTTAAATAAATTGACAGTACAAAGGCCGTTAGCAAGGCAGCAACTGACAATGACAATGAACTTGTAACTGCTAACAATTCCATTAATGAAGGGCACTATTTAACCTTCTATAAGGGTTTCTTGTTGAAAGATTGACGAAAAATCTGTACAGATACCTTCTAAATTTCTTGTTTTCTATTATAACTATAGCCTAGGTTCAAAATGGATCGTTCCAGAGAATCGTTCGGAAAGACTTGAGTTGTTAATCTCACTTCATACTACGCTTTGGTGATCATATATGTTTGTTGATCATCTAGGAATACAGCGAGCCTCCACAATCGATTATAATTTATTCATTGTTCCGTTTAAATTTATTCCAATAAAATAATGGATGCCCACAGTAGGTGATCTTAAGCTGTCAGAGAACACGGCGGCAACATCAAACAGGATATTCAAAAACCCGTCATCGGAACCCCAAAGTAAGACGGTTGGTGGGCAAATTGCTTGATCTTTTGCGCAAAACCTCGCGTCGACCTAACGGTGTAGCTGCTGGTTTTCTCACACTCTGAAATGAAAAGGTGTCTTTTCACGTCATGTCTCGCACACCTCCTCAACGAGTAACGGCGGCGAGGGCGGGTCCCGAAACGTCAATTTCAAAATCCATTTGTTGAGGCGTCAACCAGTGCGAAAGGCTTTACAACGAGTGGTGATTACAACTAGATTTTTTCCTCCAACCCTCCACGTCGATTCCCAGGTCAATTTTCGCGGACTTTTCATTTAAATACCGTTCTTCTGGTTCTATTTCTATTTAAATTGACTCGTAAACTTTGTCAGGATCGAAAGGAAACAGTCACGCAAAGTGAGTTCACGCACCCTTTTAGTAAGACATGGCTTCTTCTTCAAACAACATTTTGTACAGGAGTACTGAATCCGGACTGTATGTTTTAAGATGACTTTTGAAGTAGGCTGTATAATTAAAGTCTAGGAAATTACAAAGCAGTGAACTGCAAATCAGTACTACAAAAAACACTGGTCAGTTCTGTCGTATTATGGTACAAGAAATTTACAATGACTGGAATACAGCAACACATTGAGGGACTTTCAGGGGATATTCAGACGATATGATATTTCTGACAACATGCTTTCCGCGGAAAGATTTTCCAGATTTTCAAAATTTTCCTGCGTTTGTTAGCCAGGCTTATCTACTCAAAATATGACGATTGTCCTACAGAATGATGACAACTCAAAGATTCACTGACAGGTTCAACAACATCTTTCCTCCCAACCCTTTTCCTCTGGTGAAAACTCATGTGCAGCTAAACTACATAGATAAGAAACTACTTTTTCGAAGGTGACTGAAATGAAGTGCACATTAAAGAAGGAGAGGCTAAGTTTCAAACACATTCATTTCTCAAAACTTCAACAGTCGGAATTTCAAGTATTTTAATATTTTTCTTCTTGTAACGCTATCTCCGTAGATGTTTAGCGATACAATTGGCGGTTTGCTAAAAACACTCCCATGTTGTACCCTAATAATTATAAGAGTAGGAAACGTGCGATATATGCAAGTAGGCAGGTAGGTACCCAATGAGATTCTACCAGGTATCGGGTAGAGCAGCTTCGTTGTGTAGTGAGATAAAGACCGGGAAAACACCCAAGAAACTTTCCTGCGAAAGAGCGGCGCAGAATAACCGTACGGAAGTTCATGGTACATGGTTTTATCAAGGGATTTTCCCGCAAACAAACTTCATCAGGGGGATTGTGGGCGTCTTCATAAGTACATGAGAAAAGAGGATGTAGAAGGGCGCTGAGAGTGTGTATTTGCAGAGGGGGAGTTTTTCCAGGTGCTGTTTTTCCAGTAGAAGGATTTTTCCGTAAGGGGGATTCGCGGAAAAGTTTTTCCAAGAGCTCAGAATTTTTCTGCCTTATTAGACGGGCTTACATCGAGCTACCAACTCCCACGGAACCACGTCAAAATCCATTCAGTTTGAACATTTATTCGGTCTAGGACGGACTTTTCATACTATACCTGGAACTTGTAAGCCGAAAAATTCGGAGGATGAAGAGAGGCAAATCCCCCGACAACCGAATGAGCAATGCAGTTGGAATGGAAAAATGAACTCTTTTCTTTGGTTTGATGGGTTTGTATTATGGGTATTATGATAGTATTAACCATTCTTACTTGAATACGCTTCAACTATAATACCTGATCAATCACTCTGACTTGAATAACGGCCTTGTGAAGGGGGATTTATGTGATGGCTCAGCTGTTAATGAGACGATGTAGATGCAAAAAATATTGTTTAGAATTCCTAAGTGACTTGAACCTCGATGGTGATTTACTCAGGACGGAAAATAAGGTTTTTAACCTTCGAATGATTATTACTGCCTTGGAAACAGCGGTACCTAGTCGGCGCGGCGTGCCAACACCATAAGAAGGCAAAATTTGAAGAAGAAAAAAAAAATGTAGGAAAAAGGAAGCATCCCTCATATTTTCCACAAGAAGTGCCGTAAAGGGATACAAGAAGTCAAGGAATGGAAGGGGCCAAAAATATCCGAGAAATGGACGCTGAACGCCTCGAGTCGCAACTGAGGATGAAATAGGGTCGCGCGGGGCTCTCTCAAGAACAATCCAGCGCCACGAAGAAGAATTGCTGCAGAAGAACCGGTCTTGGAGCTAGCGAGGCAGAGGTGGTACCTCTACCACTCAACGACCAAGCAGCGCACGCCCTTTCGAATGATTGCAGTTAGCTCCAACTCGCCAACTGCTGGAAAATCCCGTAAGTTCCTGAGGATGTTTGTATGATCACAATTCAAGGGCCAAGGAGATTTCAGAATGGAAAAAAAAGTTATCAAACGAAACAGCGTTAGGCACAGAATGATCAAACGAAAAACGCTGCAAAGTCCTTGTCACATGGGTTTATTATTCTACTGGACTTACCTACAGAAATGTTGGCCGTTTATTTATTGTTTCTTTCATGCGTAATAATCGAAATAGCTATTTCTGATGGTTTCCATTAATTTTGGCCCGTAAAACACAAATTAGGTAGGTACGCTCCTTTTTTTTTAAACTATCTTCAATCATTGGTAGTGCCATTTAATCGTCTTGATCCACGTGCTGACACTTTTTCTAGGGTTATTATTTAAACTGATGGTGATTTCAGACGATTTCCCAGGTTTTGGTTTATTATTCTGTGAATAATACACCTATGTATTCGCTCAGCAAAAAATTTTTATAACACCCCCTCAAACTTTTTTCTTTTACGTTTCAAGGTGCATAGATTCCAAAAATGCAATGTCCGTCCGCCGTACGCCGTCCGCCGTACGCCGTATCACGTGTACAGGCTTCATTTTCGGTCTAAAAAAGTCGTTCTTTCGCACACATGCTCCATTTGGGCCCTAGTTGTGTCCCGAAACTTTTCAGCCCGATCGGAATATACCCAGGGGTGTTATGAGTGAAAATGTGTGTAAAAATAGGTACTTTTTACGTTTTAGCAACATATTGGTAACATGAGCTTCTGAGATATCGTTTTCTATGTTTTTGGGGACGAGAAGACCCAATATGAAGTCGATTTTGACCAAAGAGTGGAAAATTGAGTTCTACCAAGTGTTCAGCTCCCAGAATTGATTTTGGTTTATTATTCTGTGAATAATACACCTATGTATTCGCTCAGCAAAAAATTTGTATAACACCCCCTCAAACTTTTTTCTTTTACGTTTCAAGGTGCATAGATTCCAAAAATGCAACGTCCGTCCGCCGTACGCCGTCCGCCGTATCACGTGTACAGGCTTCATTTTCGGTCTAAAAAAGTCGTTCTTTCGCACACATGCTCCATTTGGGCCCTAGTTGTGTCCCGAAACTTTTCAGCCCGATCGGAATATACCCAGGGGTGTTATGAGTGAAAATGTGTGTAAAAATAGGTACTTTTTACCTTTTAGCAACATATTGGTAACATGAGCTTCTGAGATATCGTTTTCTATGTTTTTGGGGACGAGAAGACCGAATATGAAGTCGATTTTGACCAAAGAGTGGAAAATTGAGTTCTACCAAATGTTCAGCTCCCAGAATTGATTTTTTATGAGCGAAAAACCTGGGAAATCGTCTGAAATCATCATCAGTTTGTATAATAACACTGGAAAAAGTGTCAAGACGTGGTTCAGGACGATTAAATGGCACTACCAATGATCAAAGATAGTTTAAAAAAAAAAGATAAAAAAGAGCGTACCTAATTTGTGTTTTGGGGGCCAAAATTAATGGAAACCATCAGAAGTAGCTATTTCGATTATTACGCATGAAAGAAACAATTAATGAACAGCCAACCTTTCTGTAGGTAGGTGAATAATAAACCCATGTGACAAGGACTTTGCAGCGTTTTTCACTAATAAACAATCAATTTTGGGAGCTGAACAATTGGTAGAACTCAATTTTCCACTCTTTGGTCAAAATAGACTTCATATTCGGTCTTCTCGTCCCCAAAAACATGAAAAACGATAGGTACCTCAAAAGCTCATTTTACTAACATGTTGCTAAAACGCAAAAAGTACCTATTTTTATACACATTTTCACTCATAACACCCCTGGGTGTATTCCGATCGGGCTGAAAAGTTTTGGGACCCAACTAGGGCCCAAATGGAGCATGTGTGCGAAAGAACGACTTTTTTAGACCGAAAATGAAGCCTGTACACGTGATACGGCGTAGGGCGGACGGCGGACGGACATTGCATTTTTGGAATCTAGTACGCACCTTGAAACGGAAAAGAAAAAAGTTTGAGGGGGTGTTATAAAATTTTTTTGCTGAGCGAATACATAGGTGTATTATTCACATAATAATAAACCAAAAATGAGGGTGAACATCAATGAAATCCAATTACGAGTCTCAATTTCACGTAAGCAGATATGCCATTAAAATAATCTAAATGTCAACATTAAAATATAGAATATGGCATGGGGAATATTTTTTGTCTTCGTGAAGCCGAAATTTCGTGATGACGATCATTTTTTACATTTATGCCACACAGGTTAACAAATTTTTGACATGAATGATGCATAAAAATATGCATACCTTAACTACTTTTGGTTTATCATTCTGTGAAAAATACACCTAGGTAGGTATGTATTCGCGCAGCAAAAAATTTTTATAACACCCCCTCAAAATTTTTTCTTTTACGTTTCAAGGTGCGTAGATTCAGAAAATGCAATGTCCGTCCGCCGTACACCGTATCATGCATACCGGCTTCATTTTCGGTCTAAAAAAGTTGTTCTTTTGCACACATGCTCCACTTGGGCCCTAGTTGTGTTCCAAAACTTTTCAGCCCGATCGGAATATATCCATGGGTGTTATGAGTGAAAAATGGGTACAAAATAAGCATTTTTTGTGTTTTAGTAACATGAGCTTGTGGGGTTTTCCATGTTTTTTGGGACGAGAAGACCGCATATGAAGTCGATTTTGACCAAAGAGTGGAAAATTGAGGTTCTAACGCAGGTTCAGCTTCCAAAAATTCATTTTTTTTATGAGTCAAAAACCTGGGGAAACTGTCTGAAATGACCATCAATTTGTACAGTAACACTAGAAAAAGCGTCAAAAGGTGAATCAAGACAATTAAATGGCACTATCAATGATCAAAGATAATTTGGGAAAAAAAGCGTAATTTGTGTTTTGGGGCAAAAATTGGTGGAAACCATCACAAAAAGCTATTAAAATTATTGCACATGGAAGAAACAGTAAATGAACTGCCAACATTGCTGTATGTAGGTATGTCCAGTAGAATAATAAACCCATGTGACAAGGACTATGCAGCGTTTTTGTTTTATTATTTTCGATAATGAACCTTTGGAATAGAGCATGGAAAAATAAATGTTTAACACCCCCCCCCCCCCCCCCCCAAATTTGATGGTTTCAAGGTATTAATAATAAATAAATAAAAAAATGTAGAATCCAAAAATGCAAACACTGCAAATTAGTACACAACGGTTTATTATTTACCAGTATAGATGCCCCTTCGCGTAGATCACTGTTTTCTGTGATCGGTACCCTCGAGCTCCCTCCAGGAAAGCCCTAAATGGAGTACTGGGGACGGCCCGGGAATTAACGTTTCATTCAAACGCGCGGAATTCAATAATTAAATTATCAATTATTTGTAGTTGTTCATGAAGCATAAGGTAAATATTAAACCGTAGTGTAATAATTTACCTCTATAGTATAGATGCCCCTTCTGCGTAGATAGTATCCGTAAACCGTTATGTAATAATTTCCCAAATAATACATCAACGTTCGTTCAAGTTTCAAAAGCCATCCATTCCATTGTTTCCATTGGATGTTTTTGAGCTACGGCGTTTTGAAAATTTCAACCCCTATTTTTCCACCTTTGGAGATGACTGACAGTAACTGTAGCATTATTTACTAGTTGAATAATTTATCAACAGATGTCAGCGCACCACGCTTGGAACAATCTGGTCACTTACCTCCTAATCAGTTGTTATCATTCTCATAAATTATAATTATTAAAAAGACCTCTCCGATTATCGTTCATGTTAAAATAGTACCTAAAACCTCATAGAATAGTACAGTAACGACCAGCTTCGACGAAGAAAGAAGATAATTTCTTGAGACTACCCGGAGGATTGTGCGACCAGCCGTTCGTGTGCATCGAAAAGCTTCATCAACACGATCGTGAATCAAAAGGTATAAATCCAGGCCAGATATCATCACTAGGGATCACCTGATTATAATCACGGATGGCTGTATGAGGTCGAGTTTGTTGTTGTTCTGTGATATTATTTCATTTGAAAAATGAGGGATCTCTGCTGGATTTTGCTGTTAGGTACTTTTGAAACTTGAACAAACGTTGACGAATTATTTGGGACATTATTACAGAACGGTTTGTTATACTGTCTATGCAGAAGGGGCATCTATACTATAGAGGAAAATTATTACACAACGATTTATTATTTACCTTATGCTTCACGAATAACTGCAAATAATTAATGAATTAATTATTGAATCCAGCGCGTTTGTATGAATCGTTGATTCCCGGGCCGTCTCCAGTACTCCATTTAGGGCGTTCCTGGAGGGAGCTCGAGGGTACTGACCACAGAAAGCAGTGATCTACGCAGAAGGGGCATTATACAGGTAAATAATAAACCGTTGTGTAATAATTTGCAGCGTTTTTAAATAGTTCTCGAACTTGGGAGTGTTTGGAGACCACCCGGAGCATTGTATACGTCCAGCCGTTCGTTCACAGTGAGGCCCAGAAGTTTGCACCGACAGGCTTCTTCAACAGGACGGTGAATGAAATTGTATACAATTAGCCCAGATCATTGCTAGGGACGCGGCAGTTATTGGGAACTGATTCGAGATAATCATTGCTAGGGAGCACCTGATTATATTCACGGAGTACGAAATCGAGTTGGTTATTATTTCATTTGAAATTAGATTGACCACCTAACCCGTACTCGTTACTAGGTACCTACCTAAATCACTAGTTAAATGTTGCTAAAATAATTCTGTCGATGACCAACAGTAACTAAAATGGCAAAAAGAAACGCAAATAATGAAGTTCTGAAGGGAAATTGTTGATGTGGAGAGAAAAAAGTTGCAGAAGTACCTACCAACAAACTCCAGCCTCTTCTACGTAGATGGTATAATGAACCGTTGTGTAATAATTTACCACTGAGTAACAATTTACCCATCAATAATGCTTCAACGTTTGTTCAAGTTTCACTATCTATCAACAAATTCCAAAAGAGCCATCATTTTTCAAACGAAATAATATCACAGAACAACCAACTCGACTTCATACTCAGTGGTTTAATCAGGTGATCCCTAGCAATGATTTTATCTCGTGCCAATTCCCGACTGGTAGCCCGTCCCTAGTGATGATATTTGGGCTGAATGTATACAATTTCATTCAACCTGCTGTTGAAAAAGCCTGTCGGTGCCAACTTCTGGGCCTCACTGTGAAACGAACGGCTGGACGTACAATGCTCCGGGTGGTCGTCAAAAACCCCCAAGTTCAAGAACCATTTAAAAACGTAAAAAAATTCACCTGGACATAATTTCCACGAGCCCCCTCCTCCCACCTATTTAAAGTCATTGTTCTCCGCCCGGTGGTGAACAGGAAGGTGGTGAAACTTGGTGAACAACCTGCGCAACTCTACACTGTACAATTCGTTGTCAAACACTCGTACCTCAACACTGGACACTACTACTGAGGTAGAAAAATAAAATGATGACAGTGGTCATGATCGAATGAACTAGTCTTACAAGGAGCACAGAGCCGTTTCCGAAGACTCACTGGGAACCGAAATTTATTGCATAGAAGCCAGTACTCGGGTGCCGAGTCCGTGCGTATCCAACAGAAGCAGGATGAGCAGAAACGTGACCGCCACACCAACGGAACCCGCTCTTTGTTCTACGGCCCGCAGTCGGTTCTCGTTAGCATGAAAAATGAAGCTGAAAAATAAAACATTCGTTCAAGCAGGCAGATCACAACATCACGTGAGCCGAACATCCCTGGTGAACTCTATCTTGGGTGAGATAGAGTACGACCGTCATCGATACCTTCAATCACTATCATGCCACTGGGTGTCATGACTTTGGAAACCATCATAAATCTTGAAGGCAGACCAAAGCAAGTATTAGTGTTTTTATGAATCAGGCTAATGGATAATGAAGGAGGGGAAGCTACTCAAATCACAAAGCGACAAAGTACCGGTAAATAAAGGTACCTACTTGGCGGAAGATGAGAAGTGACTGAAAGCCAATTCTAGGTTTAGTCAAGAAATATAGACCAAGAACATGTTAGAGACCCTAAAAACACTCAAGAAAGAGGGGTCGGACGGAGATCCCAATACATTTGACGGATCTAATGTAGATATTACCTACTCAAGAAACATAGAGAAAGCTTGAATCCGAATCTAATGGCCAAGCTATATGACAAAGCTGATAAAATAGTAACTGAAATACCTAGTACGTACCTACCTCAGGAAGATCAAACGAAATTGAAAGTTACCTATAATGCGTACACACACGTCCGTTCTTTCCTGAAGATGTACCCACGTACACTTGCAGTATCCAGCACATTGTGAATAGCTTTGCCCATTTCAGTTGTTCTATTAACAGAGTCGTTTCTGTATCTTTTTGTACTCATACCTTGAAGTTCATGCTCTCATTATGAAAGACGAGCAAGTAGGTACAAGTAAGCAGATGATACACACCAATTCAATCATTCTCTACATAATTACTGTTGTTGGATAGTTAGTATTGGAGATCGTAACATGATTGAACCCAGTCGTATATGCATTACTCTAATTCGTTACTATACGACATTATTATTATCACCACTCGTAGACATCTAGCCTCGCGCGATTCCCTAGTCAGTAACCACGCATCGCTATCATGAAAAGTGTAAGTACCTATCTGTTACTATCAGAACCAGCCATTGATTTCCACAACGATGAATATTCATCATTAACTCATGAATTTTCATTAGCCAATTAAAAACAGTTGGGAAAGATGAACTAGGTAACATGTTTCTCAACATCAAAATACATTTCTACCGAACCACAATAATCTGAATACCTACACAAGTATATTACTGGAACAAAATTTTATTTCCTATAGGTACCTTCTCACTGTGTTTGTAACAGAACATTGATTGATATTAAAATGAAATGAAAGTAGTTTTTGGAGTCTGATGATGAATAGAGGTGCTCAGATCACGGACAGAACCTAATCCAACACTCACTGATAATTTACAACAATGATGCAGGTGGACAGAAGTAAAGAACTATTATTTCATAACAGTCTCTTAGTTTCAAACGTCCCTTTTATTTTAAACGAGCAGGTTAACACGTAACACCGAATCCAAGGATTACAAGACAAGCTTTCTGATTCATTACGTCTTATTTTACTCGCCTCCTTTTCTTGTATTTATACCTTCGTTTTACAGTACAAACCTGTATTTCGAAGGGTTGGGCCCAAGGTAGGCCAGACGTTCGTCTGCATCGCAAGTTCGAGGAAGTATTTAGACACAAAAGAACGGCGTAAAATATAATTTTTTGTTTTTTAACGTTTGATGAATACCTACTTACTCTTTACCACTTTTGAATATACACAATAGTGTTTTAAACTCTTTCAGGAAATATAAACGGCTAGGTGCAACAAGGTGTATTTACCGATGTAATCTCAAGTCATGAGAGACAATTTTATTCCCACTAGTTCTCCTTATATGAGACCATGTGACAACAGGAAACTTTGCACCAACGAGGTCTCATCAACAGAGTAAGTTTCATTTTGATGATCAGATGGTCCGGTTGATTTTTGAGGGACTTCCAGACTTTTCTAGTCAACACATAAACCAAATGGGGACCTCACAAAGTACTATTCGTTCTGTTTGCACTTCGGAAAGTCACACCCACACAGCCTTCCGCTCGTGATCAATTCACGAAAAGATAGGTAGGTAGTGGTGAAAAAAATATACAAGGAAGGTGTGAATAGTAAAACGATGCTCCTATGGTGGAATAGTTGAGATGACCAACCACTACATCATAGTAGTTAAAAAGCTGCAACGTCCTTGCCACATGGGTTTATTATTCTACTGGACATACTACAGAAATGTTGGAAATACATTTTATTGTTTCTTTCATGTGCAATTACTGAAATAGCTATTGTTCATGGTTTTCACCAATTTTGGCCCCAAAAACACGATATAAGCTCCTATTTTCGACAAATCATCTTTGATCATTGTTAGCGCCATTTAACTGTCTTGAGTCACCTGTTGATACTACTTCTACGGTCATCATAAAAGTTTATGGTGATTTCAGACAATTTCCCAGGTTTCTGACTCATAAAAAAGGAATTTTTGGAGCTGAACCTTCGTTACAACCTCAATTCTTCACTCTTTGGTCAAAAAATCAACTTCATATTCGGTCGTCTCGCCCTAAAAAACATGGAAAACGATACGTCACAAGCTCATGTTCACTGAAACCTTAAAAAAAACATAGAAAAAGATACTTACCTCAAACGCAAATTTTACTGAAACACCAAAAAACCCTATTTTTACACCCATTTTCACCCATAACACCCCTGGGTATATTCCGATCGGGCTGAAAAGTTTTGGGACTTAACTAGGGCCCAAATCGAGCCTGAGTGCGAAAGAACGAATTTTTTAGACCGAATGTGAAGTAGTTATGCACGATACGGCGGACGGACACGGCATTTTTGGAACCTACTCAATTTGAAACGTAAAAGAAAAAACTTTTTGAGGGAAAAAAAAGGGAATAAAATTTTTTAGCTGAGGGAATACATAGGTGTATTATTCACAGAATAATAAACCAAAAACCTCGAAAAACCCTATTTTTACATCCATTTGTCCCCCGTAACACCCCTGGGTGTATTTTGATCGGGCTGCCGAGCTTCGGAGCACAACTCGGAGCCAAATTTGTTCGACCCAAACTGTGTGCGGACAAACGACCATTCGACACCTAATTTTAACGTAAATTTAAGGCTGAAAGTTCGTTAGAACCTCAATTTTCCACTCTTCGGTCAAAATTGACTTCATATTCGGTCTCCTTCTCATAAAAAACATGGAAAACGATACCTGACAAACTTATGTTACTAAAACACCAAAAAAACCACATTTTTCAGACATAACCGAATATGAAGTAGTTATGCATGATACGGCGGACTGACATTGCATTTTTGGAATCTACTCACTTTGAAACGTAAAAGAAAAAATTTTGAGGGGGTGTTATAAAAATATTTTGCTAAGCGAATAAATAGGTGTATTATTCACAGAATAATAAACCAAAAGCGGCCATGAGAATGGGATATTTATAATACTACAAGTAGTTATCGAACTTCTGAAGTTCGGATTACTGTAAGATGGGATCAACAGCCTAAGGGGATTTTTCGGTAAGTACTCAAACCGAAGTCAGGAGGATTGAGATCAAAAGTATTCTAATAGCCGCCACCGATAGAGACAATGAAGCCCTGAACTTGGGATCCAAAAGACCCTATCAAATAAAACCGGAATGGCTCTCGAGGTGAATCGAAAAGTATTACGGTGAACAATAACGTAGTCCTAAATAAATGAAACGCTCGATGTGGAGTCCAAAGGCTCTAATGGAATTTCCTTGTTTGGGTTAGGGAAGTATTACATCTTACCAAAACATTCGGGACTCGGTATCAAAGTAGAGGTACGGCAATACGTTACTGCCTAATTGTATACATTTGCTAATTCCTGGTTGGCTAACGCGCATTTTACTATCGTTCGGGGTTTGAAAACTCTTTATGAAATGAAATGAAACATATCTTTATTCTAGCACCAATTTTTGGTATGGAATGCGTCATCATAATAATATAATGTTACATTCGACCATCGTTTTCGGGACCTGACCTATATCATTATACTGCTCCCTACGGCCCACCAACCATACGAAGTCAAACACCCCACACAAATCAGTACATTCTTTAAAAATTTACATTCATTCATCTCCAGTCACACATAATAACAAATCAAAATAACCATAATGAAAATAATGTAACAAAACAACAACAGAATACATATCACAGGTTTACATAAAATATCACAGACGAAGAAGCAATAAATAGGGTAGGATTTAGATTATTTCCAGACAATATTGCTCAATACTAATTACACACAGACTTACATACCTACTTAAACTACTAATGTCTTCAAAGATATTGTCATATAAAAAAATGGATCACTTTTTATTGAAACTTCAACTGGTAAAATTCATTAATGCCGTATAAGGGGATAGGGATGAGGAGCTTTTTCGGAAAATCTGAAAATGTTCGTGCCCAACGTCGGGTTTCCAATGCCGTATGATTAAATAATAATCACCCCATGCTACGAAAAACGATTCTGGGCTCAGCTAATCTGCACCGAGATATTTCGGGGTCTAGCCTTTGCCGGGTATTGTGCTCGTTATCCCGTTGTTTAAGTGAATAAACAGCTTCGAATTTTATTGTCATGTTGTACTTCAATAGTAAGTCTTAGATAAGAACATGAGCAAGAGAAGTACAAACTTTGCCATTAAGTTTTCCAAAAAACCCAACAATAAACTTCGATTTAATTTCGTGCGTAAATACTGTTGGAATGGTTGAAGTCGTTATTCTTCTTAGTCAATAGGTCCAGGCATTCATCGATACAAGAACAAACACCTTTAGCTTCATCCCAAAAACACGGAAAGGAAATTGAGCCAACTCATCAGGAATCTGCTACGTATCCAAACAGCAGGTAGGACTGTCATTATTTTCAATTAAGTAAGTAAAAACCAATAACTTCAAAACCAAAATAAAAATAATTACATGTAGGACAGACGTGTTTCGAATGGAGGGTCATAAAGATATAGCTTCCCATAAAGATATAGGTAGAGCCTAGATTTTTAGGAACTTCCTTAGATTTGATCTCCCGAAATAGTTTTCTATTTATTACCTCAATTTAAACCATAACTCTGCAAATGTCTGTCCCTCGTCATTTACCCCTTCTATAGAACACCACAGATTTGTTGAAGCGGGTACGAAAAACATGTCCATGATTCGATGATTTTCCGTGAAGCGGAGATTTCAAGGATAAAGATCACTGTTTTTCGGTCGCGTCTTGGAAATGTTGACTTCTTGTTGGCTCCTAGCCATAAGACCATGTAAAAAAGTTCCAGTCATATACTCGTAACAGGATCACATGAGTATATCTGAACATCAACTTTATAACTGAAACATCGATCTACTGGTACGTAAAGAAAAACAGAAAAAAAGAACGAACCATCGTTACTGTATGTATGCACTACGCGTGTAATAGTGAATCAAGAATGATTCGAGAAGGGTTTTATTTTTATGAAAGTTCAATGAGCAGAACTTATTATATAAGTTGAACAAATATAAATAAATTGTTCACTAGACAGGAAGCAAACATAACATGTACCTAGCTGATTTAAATTGTAACACCTCGTGTGACACAATATACCTACTCCTGTTTCCTTAGAATCTAGAAAAAATCTTTACTGAGAACCCGTTTATCAGCATCTCTGCAAATTGAAAAAGAGGATCGGTCCCGACTCAATCGAAAATGAGACATTTAAATAACTCTCAGCCCTAACGAATGCTCAACAGTGTGAATATCCTTGAGGCCACACTTAATGTGTATTCGGCTCTCGTTTACGACGCGACTGACTGACAAGATCGGAGCACCGGGAACCGGTCAGACGGGCATCGACATTAGAAACGGTCAAGGAGTTGCCGCTACAAAGATCGAAGATCTGACATCATGAAACTGTTCTCCAGAAATATGCAGAATCGTAACGGACTTTATGGCGAGGAAGAATGAATAGGAACGAATTTTAATAAAGAAAAATATATGCTGAAGAAATACCTACTTAATATTGATAGGCTTCCTGTTCGAGTAACTTGAATAAAAATCTTGGATACGAAGCGACTAGTACCACTTTTCTTTATGGTAGTGTGGGTGGTTAGAATTTCATACTATATTAGGAAAAATCTGACCTGGCTTTCTGGAATAATAAATGTAGGATTTTAATTGTGGAGAAATTATTCACACGCTGATACGCTTATCTGTTGTAGTAATGAAAAATACTGGTATACAAATAATAAATCTAACCCACATAATCGATGTTAGTAAATCTTCGTACTTTGCAAGTAACGTCATTGCAATCCTCCCACCTAGGCCGGACGCCTTGCCCAGTGTTACGTCACTTGTTGCCGAGACTTTGAAAGCTCTCAGAAAAACGCTACAAATATTACACAATGGTTTATTATTTACCTGTATAGATGCCCCTTCTGCGTAGATCACTGTTTTCTGCGGTCAGTACCCTCAAGTTCCCCCCAGGAAAGCCCTAAATCGAATACTAAAGCCGGCTCCGGAATTAAAGTTTCCTACAAATGCGGGGGGATTCAATATTTCAGTCATTAATTATTTGTAGTTATTCATGAAGCATAACGCAAATAATAAACCGTTGTGTAATAATTTACCTGTATAGGTGCCCCTTCTAAGTAGACAGTATAATGAACCGTTGTGTAATAATTTGCCCATCAATAATACTTCAACGGTTGTGCATGTTGCAAAAGTACCTATCAATAAAATCCAGCCCCTTCCACGTAGATGGTATAATGAACCGTTATGTAATAATTTACCGCTGTGTAATAATTTACCGTTGTGTAATAGTTTAACATTGTGTAATAATTTACCCATCAACAATACTTCAACGTTTGTTCAAGTTTCAAAAGTGCCTACCAACAAAATCCAATAAATCCATCATTTTTCAAATGAAATAATATCGCAGAACAACCAACTCGACTTCATACAGCCATCCTTGATTATAATCAGGTGCTCCCTTGTGATGATATCTGGGCCGGATTTATTCCATTCTTAGTTACCGAACCCCCACCAGCCATCCAAATCTCAGCGCATTCCGACAGTTTCTAGGGTAGTTATGGGCTCTACTAGGATTTTACGTTTGCGCATGCGGAGATGAAAGTTACTGCACTTTATCAATGACTTTAATGGGACTATCTGTGGTCAACCCCCCCCCCCCACCTACCTCCAAACCTCATCGCTTCACGACGATTTCTAGGGTAATTGTGAGCTCTATAAGGATTTCACGTTGGCGCAAGCGTAGACGAAAGTTACAGTAGGTACTCTCTCAATGAATTTGATATGGGACCATCTGTGCTCCATCCAGCGCCAACCTCCAAATTTTAACTCACTAAGACTATTTTTTCGGATAGTTATGGACGTTACAAAAAATCGGGACCTAAACATTTCGTGTTTGCCCATGCCTACCATAATATTACTGTCCGAATTTGATGAAACCGATGAGGAACCATCAGGGTACCATTCTGCATCTAACCTCCAACTTTCAGCTCTTTTCGACGATTTCTAGAGTAGTTATGAGCTTACAAGGATTCCACGTTTGCGCACGCGCAGAAGGAAGTTACCGCACTTTTTCAATGAATTTGATATGGGAATATCTGTGGCCAAACCCGCACCCACCCTTCGAATTTCAACTCCTTACGACCATCATTTCTTATGGTTTCCCCGGTACAAGGAACTGACCAAAGATAGAGATAGACACGGAATCAAGTATGTTCCTTGATGTCGGAAACGTAAAATATGAGTGGAAATTTTAATTTTGGAGAAAGGGGATTGGTCCTGCATTTCTTATTTTTTCGACTTCTGCAAGAATACAAAGCTTTCCTGCTTCGGTAGTTGTAGAGTCACTGCAGTTTGGTTGACGGGTTGTCATCATCAGTGTGGGTGATATTTGCAATATAGTTTTGAAATATAGTTCAGTCTTCATTTAAACGTGAATGCTACTTTACATTGGCGCTGCGGAAAATTTAAAAAACACAGAATGCAAAGATATACGGGGAGGCAAAGTCTACTTTCCGCAGATAATGAGGTGGAGCAACCTAAAGGATCGGGAACTGGTGATGCAGGGCGCTCCTCGTCGGAGAGACAATTTCTTGATCACCTGATGCAGACGTTCAAGTTCGAGCAATCTGAGGAAGAGGAGGAGACTTGGACGTACTATGTAAGTCGATTCGAGGTGGTTGTAAAGCGATACACCATGGGGAGAACTATTTCAAACAACTTATGGAGCATATTGCTGCTGTCGTCGGTTGGAGCGGTGCCATTCAAAATGGGTGTGATTTATCGGCCCGGCAAAATAGAGGTTACTCCCTACATAAAAGGCGGGCATAACAGCTTTTAATTCAAACACACGTCCAAAAAATACTTCGCACATCAAAAAAGGGAATCGCACGGCTAATTTGGGAGACGCCCGTCTAATAAGGTGATTCAACGTTCAAATTTGTTATTGCCCTTCCAGAAATTGATTATAACGGCAGAAGAAGGATTCTCACAGTAGAATCCTTGAAATCACATGAAATAGCTGTGCAAAACCCCTTTTTTGCTGTGCAAACCCCTTTTCTGATGTGTGATTGAATAATACGCTGGTATTGATCACCTATTTAGCCGTGATTGGAGTCAATATTGACGTTTACTTTATGCTGGGAGTTTTACTTTTTCTGAAGTGAAGATAATCTTTTTAGATGGAGATTCGCAGAAGGGAAAATACTTTTTTTGCCGTGCAGTTAAATATATCCCATTCAAAATGCTGGTGGACCACTTTCGACCAGCAGAAGTGAGCACAATGTCTTACGCTCAGTTGAAGAAGGCACTAGAAAGTTATTATGTAAAAGCAACGTGTATTTTTGGCGAAAGAAGAGCGTTTGCTCTCAAACGTCGTGACAGCAATGAGACAGTGGCTAAATTCGTAAATAAGTTGAGAACATTGGCAGGAACGTGCGAGTTTGGGGAGAACCTCGAAGAACGGGTAAGAGATCAACTGGTGATAGGTATTAATGATACACAACGGCAGGAAGAACTTATTAGGTTGCATCCAAACAATACGGCTACATTCCAGTAGGTAGAGGCAACGGCTGTAGGTTTAGAACGCGCACGAACACAACAGTCTAAACTGCAGATGTTGGAGGAGCCAAACCAAGAATGCTCTTTGACTAGACAAACTAACGAGAAACCAAAAAAGAGGGAAAGGTGGACAAATAGGCCTGAACGGCGGAAAAAATAGTACGAACCTAGGAAGTTATACCCGGACGTTGATTGTTTGAACTGTGGCTTTCCTTTTTGGTATCCAATGTCCCGCGGAAGGTCGAAATTGTGGGGAATGCGGTAAGACGGGTCACTTTGGCAGGGTTTTGCGTATCAAAGAAGCGAGCAATAGTAGTCAGGATAACGGTAACACGATATTTTCGAAAGGGATCGGGCAATGAAACAGAAAGTGAGGCGAGTGGGGCTGATACAAACCAAGTTATGGCTATGGGAAGCAAAGTTATGCTGCGGGTCGTGATAAATGGGCGGGATTGTGAAATGCTATACGATTCTGGGGCAGCACAAACAGTGATTGGGAAAACGTTGTGGAAATGAATAGGAGCGCCGAAGTTGCAACCAGTTGAGAGTCTGGTGGCTTACACGTGTATTCCAATATGTACCTTGGGGAAAACTAAAGTGAATGTGGTAGCGTGGGGTCAAACGAAAACGCTCAGTTTGGTAGTGGTGGACTCGAGTGATTCACCATTGTTTGGTTTGGATTGGGCAATGAAGTTCAACGTGCCAATGCCGGAAGGGGCAAGGATTTGTTCAGTACAACATAATGACGAGGCTGCCAGAAACAGAAGACTAGAACGTTTGGAACAGATAAAGGCCAGGCACAAATCAGTTTTTGAGGAGGGTACAGGGAAGATTGTAGGCCATTCAGTAAAGGTCAGAATAGAAGCTGGGGCTGAGCCTAAAGTGTTCCGAGCAAGACCTGTTCCTTTTGCGATGCGGCAGCAAGTAGAAGAGGAGTTAGAAAGGTTAGAACAGCAGGGTATTATAGAGGTGGTGGACACAACACACAGTCCTTTAGAGTGGGCAGCACCAAAAGTAATTGCCGTGAAGTCGAATGGGAAAATCAGGATTTGTGGTGATTTCAGAGTGACTATAAATCCACATGTAGTTGGAGAAGAACATCCGATGCCGACATTTGATGAAATTATGACTAAACTCACTGGCAGCACCATCTTCTCAGTAATTGATCTAAAAGATGCATACCTACAGTTGGAAGTAGAGGAAGGATCTCGAAATTGTCTAGGGTTGGCCACACACAAAGGGTATACTATAGGTACAAGAGGTTACCATTTGGAGACAGCTTTGCCCCTAAAAAGTTTCAAAAAACAATGGATGCCATTCTAACTGGAGTGCCAAATGTAGCTTTGTATTTGGACGATATAATTTGTGGGGGGTGCACTGAGGAGGAACACTTTAATGCCATAAGCCAAGTTTTGACACGGTTAGAAAAGGCCGGGGTGAAAACACAAGAAACAAAATGTAAGTGGTTACAAACGAGTGTGAAATACCTAGGTCATGTGTTGGACGAGACAGGGATTCAACCAATAACGGAACATATATTGATCTAACCAAGCTAATGTGCAGGAGTTTAAGTCATTTCTGGGAACTGTGAACTATTATTCACGATTTATAAACATCTACAAAGTGATTGCGTGCCATTGCATAACCTGACTAGGAAAGGAATCAGGTGGAGCTGGACCAAAGAAGCGGATGAGGTTTTCAAAGGCTAAAGAAGAAGATAAGAGACGCTAGGGCGCTGGTACACTACTCACTACATCTACCTCTGGGAGTGTCAACGGATGCAAGCGCAAAAGGCTTGGGGGCAGTGCTATGGCATAAATATCCAGGAGGAGAAGAGAGACCTATAGCATATGCATCAAGAGTGTTGAATCAAGCGGAAAGGAGATATTCGGCGATTGACCGAGAAGCTTTAGCATGTTTGATCAGTATCTTCGAGGTCGAGATTTTGTACCTAGAATCGACCACGAGCCATTGACGAGGATCCTGTCAGAAGAGAGGGAAATTCCAAAGATTGCAGCAAACAGACTTATCAGGTGGGCGTTAATTTTGAGAAGTTACGATTTCAAGGTGGAACACATAAACGGGAAGGAAAACTGGGTTGCTGATACGCTATCTAGGTTGCCACTTGAAGGAGTGGAAGTATCAGGGATAGAAAAGAGTGGGAAAGCAAAAGGGATGCATTTGCTCCATATAAGATTGCAGGCAAGTCCAGTTACGGAAAGAGCACTGAAAGACGCAAACCCCGAGTTACAGAAAGTCAGGCAGTTCATGGAGGGAGGATTGCCAGAAAAGAGAGATTTGGAAAGCAGAATGTTTCCTTACTCTGAGAAACGGGACGAGCTCTCATTGGAGGGAGGCGTATTTCTATGGAGTGGTCGGATAGTGGCTCCGAAAGGAGTTCAGGGTAGGTTTCTTGAAATGTTGCATGCCGGTCATCCAGGAATACGTGCAATGAGAGACATGGCGAGATTACACGTTTGGTGGCCACGGGTAGATGCGGAGATCGAGCGATTTGCAAAAGAATGTGGAGCATGTCAAGAAGGCAGGCAGAAACCAGAAGAAGCTCCGATATACTCATGGAACGACCATGGACAAGGCTCCACTTGGACTTCGCTGGACCATTTGAAGGGTTGCTTTGGCTTATAGTGGTAGATGCAACGTCAAAATGGCTGGAAGCAATATCAATGAGAACAGCAACATCAAAAACGACTATAGAAGCATTGAAAGACATCTTTTCACGATTTGGACTCCTCCCAGTAGCAGTGGTCTCGGACAACGGACCACAGTTCACATTGGGGGAGTTCCACGAATTTTGCAAAGAAATGTTGATCAAGCATATACGGGTAACTCCATATCATCCCAGGTCAAATGGGTTGGCAGAACGGGCGGTGCGAACGTTCAAGAGCCGAGTAAAAGCATTCAGACAGGGAGGTTCACTACTGGAGAAGGTCAGAAGATTTTTTGATAGACTATCGGGTTACTCCTCACAGCACGACGAAACATTCCCCATCAGAGCTACTGTTTCGGCATCGAATGCGCACACACTTCTCTTGAAACCCTCAGTTGGGCGGAATGTGGAAGAGGCTCTGATTAACCAAAAACTAAATCGGGACAAGGGAACCAAGTGGAGGGAATTCGAAGTGGGACAGGAAGTATGGGTACTGAACAAGACGTCGGCTGGGTACTCGAAAGTTCGGGTAACACGCCGAACTGGGGATTTGTCCTATCAAGTTCGGGTGGACGGGAAAGAAGAGAGAAAGCATGCTGATCAGTTGCGGGCAGCCGATTGAGGAGGCAGAGGGGGAAAAGATGTAGAGTCACTACAGTTTGGTTGACGGGTTGTCATCATCACTGTGGGTGATATTTGCAATATGGTTTTGAAATATAGTTCAGTCTTCATTTAAATGTGAATGCTACTTTACAGTAGTGAGGAGGCAAAAGGACAGTATTGATAACTTGATAAATACCGTATACTGGTAATAAGAAAAACCTGTTAGTTATATTTATAACGTAGGACTAATCAGAAAGATACCTTCAGAACTTAATATACCTGATAATCAGAACGTAATATACCATCAGAACTTGAGGGAATTTAGCTACTCGATGCTCGACGACACGGGCATAGCCTAAGGTCGGGCAACGTGCGACAGAAGGAACGAGGACACACTACTTTCCTTATGTCGTATTTACCTACTCTTGTAAAGTGAATATTATCCTGACTAAAAATATTCTAGTTATCATACCATGGTCATAAGCTGTGTTGTATGGTCCTAAGCAGTAATTCATTCGAAGCCCTTGGTGGTGAAGTATCTGTAAGATACCTAAAATGAACAATAGAACCGTCCCGTATAAAATAATGTTTAAAGGTACCTAATATCACGCTCATACAGGCAGCAGAACTCTAGAGACATTAATTTCTTGCTGGTTTATTCCTCACTTTCACACGTATACGAGAATGCTGATTGATCGACATAACTAATTCCGTTTGGGATGGACTCAGGTCCATTGATTTTTGCAACCCGCCTCGCCCTACAATGACAAAATACTGTCTTTCACTTTCACCCTCCTCAAAAAGAAGAACATACAATATTGTTTCCGAGAAGCTTCAGTGGGGAAAAACCAGACTGGCCCCAAAGCCTCTTTCTGAAGGGAGACCTCGTCCGGCTCTTCATGCATAAAACAGGATTGATCTCGTCGGCTTGTGTACTTTGCTGAGAGGTTTTATTCAAATGACGGGTAGAGGTTATGATTGAGATTACGAAACAGCCAATAAACAGAGTTCTGGATAATGGAGCCCGTCATAGCTGATATTGAGAATTCCACTTACCTGAGCCCATCGCTCAATAAATAATATATTATAAACGTAACGAGAGCATCCCAGACATGTATCCTCCACTTCACCCCTGCTAGAAGCCTAGATTCTAGGAATAACTTCTTCTTTGTTAACTACCAATAATCAGATAGAACCTATAACTGGTGTTCAGTGTTTATTCAACTTACAGCAAACGATACATATAAATGTGGAAAAAGCAGGGCCGACCCAAACACCGACAACTCACGGCTTCAGTAATTTCAGTGTCAACCTCACACTTCTCGCAAAAACGCCCTTTCTTGCATGCTCAGTATGGTGAGAATAGCAAAGATCAAAGCAAAGATTAGTCGAGGAGGGGGACTCTCGAGGGTCCGCCGTCATTCTCCTCACTCTGCGACATGTTTTAATATGATTACCGTATTAGAGTGGTTGGATCATTCATCTGTTCCGATGAATTGCCCGAAAATTGCTAAACACGTCTTGATGAATCCATTAAGATAATATATTATTTTAAAAAAAACACCATAATATGCAGTATCCATGTGCTGGGGTTACTGCCAATGAAGGATGATTCCACATTACCGCAGTATTTCTTGGGATCAGGTAACGGATTTCTTTGGTGAAAACTATAATGAAAGTTGTCGCTGATTATAAAAAGTAAATAGCTGTGTAGGCAGGGCACAGTTGACAGCCCGAATCTTTACATGACGAGATATTGTGATTTTGTTAAATCTATTACTATCACTATGTCATCCGTATATGCGCAATTAAACTGGGAAACTCTTCAATGAAAAACACACAGCTTTTAGCACAGGTTTACTTCCTTGAAGGGAACAGAGCCAAGATGAACTTGCAACAGAAATACAAGATGAGGCTCTCAGGTTCTCTCGACCAACGGGAGACTCAAATAAGTGTATTTTACATGCCTGAGAAGGCCAAATGAAACGTTGAAATCAGGCCGATTTCCTCAATCTCAGAGCAAGTGGCTGCAGGGACCTTCGCCACTTTCTCCGTTCCACTACGAAATGAGCAGGACCGTTCGTGCCGGCCCCTTCGAAATCCGTTCACTGCCCTTCTCAAACGCAGGTGATTTCCTAAGGTATTTTTTCCCACCTTCGACTCGAATGAACAACGAGACGGAGTAGATGGAAAGCATCCTGGCGGATCTGGGGAAACACGGATGGTGAGCGATGGCGACACCCGACAACTGAATGCGGAACATTCGGAATGAGCTCATCAAGTGACTGACCTCCACGCACTAGTTGTCTTCGGTTCCTCCCGAGCTAATTCGGCTTTGATGGAAAAACGTGATTTAGGGGATAAGAGATCGATCGTAAATGTCTCCGCTTGAAACTAGGGAATTAAAAGTACAGTTACAACTCGAGTCAATTCGGTATCGTAAGAGTCGCTTCTGTGAACGTTTCAAAGAAAATTTATATAAAACCCCATTTAAACTTGATCGAAGAAATTTATGGTTGGAATGGAGTATGCGTACGTATTTATTTATTTTTATAATTTATTTTCAAATGCAAGTAGATTCCATCCTGAGAATTTTGACGCCAACCGCACTGTCCTACGATAAGTAGTTCTTTTTCTATGATTTTTCAGATTCCAGAAGTTCTGACGTCACTGCACCCCTCTCGCCTGGGTGGGACCCCCCACCCACCACCCTACTGTGACGTCAGAACTTCGGGAAACTTTGAAAAACCATAGAAAAAGAACTGCTAATCGTAGGAAACTGCGGTTGGTGTAAAAGTTCATGGAATCTAGTTTCATTAAAAAATAATATAAACAGCTTTTGTGACCCATGTGCATACCCCACTAGTGATATTACAGCGCAACGGACTACTTGGCAATGGTACTTGGCGGTCTTGGTCAGTGAAATTCAAATGGGACCATCTGGGAAGCAATCCACATGTACATGGCATTCCAAATTTCAGCTCATTACGAGGAGGTTGTCGTAGTCATCAGCATTTCAAGTACTGTGTTCAGAAATGCACGCACAAACTCGTAAATGTATGCGGATGCGAATGAGTTGAAAGCTCGGGTTTTCAAATCGTCAGTTTCATCTTTAGGACGGCCATAAACGAGGGAACAGCATGGTTCATCCAACTAATGTTTGAAATTCCTGTAAAAAGTGCCACATCTAACATACGAAGCCTTGGCCATTTCTGAGGAGCTGAGCCTAACACTCCCCTTGTTGAATCACCGTGAAACAAAAATAATGGCACGGTGAATTTATGAAAAGTGCGGATTACCAATGTTTATTATAGCTTACAACAACGATTTACCATCTTTCACATTACTTTCTCGCTTCCCTCTAGGGGCCAATCTTGTTCCTTATGACCGGTTCTACAAACACTGGTCAGGACAATAACTTAAAATGACATTCTTCTTTTTCCGTTCTTCCTGAACTAACAAGAAGTTACCGATTCACGCGTTCATTCTCTTGTTTTATTGTCACTGAATTATTACATCTACCTTGAATCCCTCCTACACATTTGAACCAAATACCTAAATATAAAAATACTCACCTTGTTGGTACCCAGTGAGAAAAACAAGAGAACAACGCTGACTGACTGTCTTGGAGGAGCTTTCATCATGATTATGTTGAAACTATTCTAGGACTGCAGGTTTTCTTTTAAAAGGGAGCATCAAGAGTTGGGGAGGGCGTAGTGTTTCGGTTGGACCATGTGTTGCACATCTGCCCTCAAATTGCCGTTCCACTCCTGGTAGACATAAACGAGCCATGTGATCCTCACACCACCCTTGTTAATATCAACAAGTTCTACACTTATGTGGCAGAGTAACAACAATAACAGGGTGGAGGGTATGTTGGTAGTAGATAATAGAATAAAGGCTAAAATTACTAAGAAGTACTCATAGTTCCTTCCTTATCCAGGCTCGAGATGGGAACACGGGGTAGAGGTTGAGCAATGTTGATACAATAATCATAACATTTAGCTTCTAACGGACTCAATTTCGTCAAACTTCGAAGGACAACGGGAAAGAATAAAAAAGGGGCAATTGAAAGGTTGTCTATTTCCACTAATACCCACACAAAAAATACACTGTTACACCGGTTTGTGTGATAAAATCATCGTCAGTAACAAACATTAGCGTAGATAACTGGACGTTAGTTCGTAGAGAGCTGGAAATTTTGTTAAGAAGTGACCTTCCAGTTTATTTTTCAACAATATAACCACCGACGATAAAAACTTAAACTTAACTCTCCGTTTTAAAATTATTTTTTGATTCATCTAGATGGATACCTACGTAGAATTCGAAAATCGAATATTAGGAAATTCCACCGTTTGCCGTGAATAGCAACTTAGCCGTTTAAAAATAACGTAAAACTTAAAACATTTATTATTAGAAAATTCATAGGTACGATGAAAATATTTTCTGGTTCTGAATTACCTAGCTGATGTGTGCTGTGTTATTTCCAAGCAAATCCTCAAGTAATAGTCTGCGGAAGACACGGCCTTCAGGAAGCAGTGGAAACGTAACGGAGGGATATTGGACTGTTTGAGGGCCAAACCGCGCCCACTATAATCATTTCAGCTCCTCGAAACTACTATGTAGTATGAATTTACGGACATTTCAAGGGTACCTACTGCACTACACAGAAGTTCTCTAAACGGAAGGGATCTATAATACTAAGATCAACCGCTGTGGATGAATGGTGGACCGGTGTGGATGGTTACTGGTTTACAGTAACTATCAGTTTTTCATGTATCGTTGACAAACTCACAAAAGAATTTCGGAGAGTTGAACAATATCGAATTTTCAGTATAATGTCATAGCTAATTCACAGTCGCTTGGCTCACAGATGCCTGGATGAAAACCGATGTGACAACTTCAACAAGAAAGGTTGGATATAGATGGGATAGATCACAATAAATAAAACATAACACATTTCAACTGTTCTAAGTATATTTCGAAATGTTTGCCACCAGTTTCCTCCTGCTACCACACGGTAATAACCAAGAGGCTGGTGTACAAGTGTTAGTGTTAAATAATCAGTTGATAGGAAGAGAAGTAAACAACAAACTAAAGAAGCGGCGAGGAAGAGCCTCTATTTTGGATATCTGAAGAGACGAACGGGCATTCCGGGGGACTTCACCGAGGCTTCTCCAACTCAAAAACGCTGCTCGTCAATCTTGACGGCTGTAAATAAGTCGGGCAGGGGAAAACTTATACACGAAAAACCCTCTCAAGTGCCAAGTTTTATTTTAAGAATAGCTAAAACATCTTCCTATTCATTAAGAGAATATGAGTCCCAGGGGTATTTCGCGTGGGGTTGATTTGTGAGGAATGACGAAGGCTCGGAGACATGCGAGGTGAAATTCACATCCGCACACCTCGAAATAACATCAAACGAGCACTATCACAAATTGGGAGTTCAGTCACCATGTGTAATGTAGAAATGAGTATTTTAACTCTCAAAATGAAATTGCGATTGACAAACACGTTTTTAACGACACGTTCGTATCAAATAACGTTACTTTAATCAAATGAATGGTTACCTAATTTTCATCATGAACATGTAACTGATTTTGTCGGATGCCTCTGTAGTTCCAGAGTATCAAAATAGTTGTGTACATCATCTCAAAAAGGCACTGGTTAAAAGGAGCAGTTACATTATGGGAGGGCAGATTATCTGAAGTAATCTACGAGCTACAAACTGGACAAAAAGCATCAACCTGATTTACAGTGTTGAGATGCATTTTGGTATCAATGCGAGCTGTCTAACAACCAGAGCATCCCTCCGCAAAGTAGCCCAACTCACCGGTCTGCAGAATTCCACACCAAGGACTCAACATTCAGTTTGGAGGAACTGCAGCACCAAACCTACCAGCCAATGACCGGGGCACACAGGTCACTATGCTCTAGCGATACACTTGCGAAATCAGAATAGCTTGCTCCCTCAATATTTCACAATAGAAAATAGGTCCTCACGCATCCTGGGTGCAATATCAGCTGAGTTTTTATCGAACTCGTGTTTTGGGCTGATGTGAAAAATTAAGTTACTGTCGGATGAACCATAAGAGTATTTTTATTGTTCATAGTCTCTTAGGTAGTGCGTGTTTCTTTTTGCTAGTGCATTTTCTTTCATGAGCATTACTGCTTAATAAAATTAAAAAGTTCACTTCATTTTGCTCCTCACTACCCAAGGTAGGGAAGCTTTATATTCATGCAAGAGTAGAAAAAAAATGCATGCACTCCAAGTTGAAAATTTCCACTCGCATTTGACGTTTCAGACATCAAGGTACATTTTTGGTTCCGTATCTGCCTGCGGTCAATTCCTTGTAACGCCCATAACTACCCGAAATAATGGTCGAAATGGGCTAAAATTTGGAGGGTAGGTGCGGGTTGGGTCACAGACGGTTCCATACCAAAATCATTGAAAACGTACTGTAACTTTCGTCTGCGCAAACGTGCAATACTTGAAACGCCTATAATAACCTTAAATATCGTTGGAATGAGTTCAAACTTGGAGGGTCGATGAGGAATAATACTTGGATAGCTCCATACGAATTTCAGTGGAATGGTACCATAACATTCGTCTGCGCATGGGTGAACATGAAATGTTGACTATTTCCTTGCAACGCTTCTAACTACGCGAAAAGCTTCTAACCGCGCGGGTTAGATCGCAGATGGTCCCGTATCAAAATGAACCTACCCAACTATTCTATACGTTCATGTGATTCAAGTGAGCTATACTGCCTACTTGAATTGGCAGACGTTTTTATAATAAATAAGAAAAATTCTACAGAAGGATAAACTGAAATTTGTTTACTACAGCATGTGTCAGCCCGTTATCAAGTATCGAATTTTAGCCTGGGGCGGCACCTATAACTCACATATTATTATCACTGAAATGTTGTTCTAGAAGCAAAAGTCAATTTTGTAAATGATGCTGTCAGCCCCGTACGAACACAAGAATATCGCACTACCAAACTCGTTTTGTGACAGATGGAAACACCGTTCCCCCTCCCCCCAGGCCTCGACTAGTTCCTACGACACACATCCAAACGTACGCACTGTACATAATCCATAGAAATATAAATGGAAACATAAAATCCCCAAAAACAACAAAATATAAAACTTAAATTTTGTCGTGGATAGTGCAAAAAGGCATGGCAATTATTGATGACTTGATAAAGAGCGTATACCTACTTGTATTAAGAAAATGTGTTAGTTGAAACCAAAACCAACGTCGAGCAGCATGCGACAGGGACGAGGAGATTACTGTCCCTATGTTGTATTTACCTACTTTTGTTCATGTAAATATTCTGAATAAAAATATTACCTAGCTATCTACTACTTAAAACCTGCAAATTCTTCCACAACCGTTTATTATTTCAGTGAAGATTACCTGTCTGTCTACATCACTGTGCTGTACGTAATACCTACCCATGAAATGCCAAACCATTTTTCTAGGTTTTTCAAGTACCTGCCTATTACTAACATACACATGTAGTGAATTTTGTACTGTTTTACCTATCGACAAAAATAGAACCCTTCTTCTTTCCTTTATTCAAGCTTCAGAGCCTTACTGGGAGCGAACGGATGGTCGTACAATGTTCCGAATGGTCGCATTCGATCAAAAAACGCTGCAAAGTCCTTACCACATGGGTTTACTATTCTGCTGGGCATACGTGTACAGAAATTTTGGCTGTTCATTTATTGTTTCTTTCATGTGCAATTATTGAAATGGCTATTTTGTATGGTTTCCACCAATTTTGGCCCCCAAAAACACGAATTAGGCTCGGCTTTTTTTTAACAGATTATTTTTGATCATTGATAGAACCATTTAATTGTCTTGATTCACCTGCTGATACTACTTCTAGTGTTATTATGCAAATGTATGGTGATTTCAGACAATTTCCCATGTTTTCGACTAATAAAAAGTGAATTTCGGGAGCTTAACCTTCAATAAAACCTCAAATCTTCACTCTTCGGTCAAAATCAACCTAATATTCAGTCTTCCCGCCCTAAAAAACATGGAAAACGATACCTCACAAGCTCATGTTCACAAAAACCTCAACAATTCCTCGAAAATCCCTACTTCTACACCCATTTTTCTCCCATAACACCCTGGGTGTATTCCGATCGGGCTGCCGTGTTTCAGAGCACAACTAGGACCCAAATGTGTTTCCAAGCGGGGACCAAACTGTGTGCGGAAGAACGACGATTTTACACCAAAATTTAACGTAAATTTAAGGCTGAAACTTCGTTAGAACCTCAATGTTCCACTCTTTGGTCAAAATTGACTTCATATTCGGTCTTCTCGTCCCAAAAACATGGAAAACGGTACCTCAAATGCACTAAGTACCTATTTTTATACCCATTTTCACTCATAACACCTCTGGGTATATTCCGATCGGGCTGCAAAGTTTCGGGACACAACTAGGGCCCAAATGGAGCATGTGTGCGAAAGAACAAATTTTTTAGACCTTAAATGAAGCCGGTACACGTGATGCGGACCGCGGACGGCGTACGGCGGACGGGCATTGCATTTTTGGAATCTATGCATCTTGAAACGGAAAAGAAAAAATTTTGAGGGGGTGTTATAAAAATTGTTTGGTGAGCGAATACCTCAATTTTTCACTGTATTATTCACAGAATAATAAACCAAATTTGGAAGACATTTGAAATCGTAAGTTTTTTTTCCATGCTCGGTTACTAATTACTGAACATAATAAACATCTACTACTGAAAATAATAAACCGAAATTGGAGGAAATTAATATTCCACATGTACGTTTAGTTTTAGGATGATTTCAACCCTCCTAGTTTAAGCGTACTGGGTAGATGTTGCTTCCAGGAAGACTGAGCCGCGGCAGCGCCTCCCAGACCATTATAATAGGTCCTCATGCAGGACCGCAATGACAGTTAATTTCGTTCCGCATGCTCTCGTCCTGAGCAGCCTTCAGTGGTCAACATATCCTGGAATATTTGCGGAAGTAGGTACGTGAAACGATGCCGAGCTGCATTAGGCGAATGAAGGGGACGGTGAGTTTACCAAGAGGGGAAGGCCTACTTAATGAACCGTATCGAAAGCAATGGGATACGGGCGCGTGGAGATTCGGGAACCCAGGGAACAACAGATGACACAAGGAGACTCGACAGGGAGATGGAGGGACATGCTTGCCTCTTGAATGCAGCAACGATTAAGCGATAAGGAGCTGTCGGGGATATTGGGGCGAGTTAGGGGTTTATTACCGATGTGTCATCTTCAGGTGGCTCAAACAGAAGGGGAAGCCCGCACAATGGGAAAAGAGATATACCTGTATGAAATCGTTTACAACGAGACATTAATGTGGTATCCTCCACTCACCATGAAGGGAACATCCCGCTTAGTTGTTTTCGTCACCATCGATGTTACCAATCTACCTCCTTCATAAGATAACGTAGGTATAGGTACTGAAAAAACAATCAACTTCTAACTCATTTCAGTTTATAACCCTCACGAACCCAAATACCAATGCAGAATTTGCACGGTTTGGGCTTTATGTAAATGAACCATTGGAATCGAGCATGAAAAAAAAAGCTAACCCCCCTCAAAATTTGGTGGTTTACGTTTCAAGGTATGTAGAATCCGAAAATGCAATAAAAATATTTCTGTCTGTCCGCAGTACGCCGTACTGGCCACTTTTCTTAGTTACCATGAAACAAAATTGATGAAATTCGGGTTAAAGGTTCCGTTCAGAGTCTAGTTGGTCCTCGAAGCTCGGCGTTACTGTCAGTCATCTCTAAGGGGTTCAAAATAGGGGTTGCAATTTTCAGAACGCCTATCTCGAAAACTTTCGATAGGGTATGGTTTTTTTAACGTTATTAAATTGATCTTGAGGTAAACAATTTTTTGAGACCACCCGGAGCATTGTACGTCCAGCCGTTCGTGTGCACCAAAAAGCTTCGTCAACATGATCGTGAATCAAACGGTATAAATCCGGCCCGGATATCATCGCTAGGGAGCACCTGATTATAATCAAGGATGGCTGTACGAAGTCGAGTTGGTTGTTCTGCGATATTATTTCATTTGATAAGTGATGGACTGTTGGATTTTGTTGGTAGGTACTTGTGAAACTTGAATAAACGTTGAAGTATTATTGATGAATATAAATTATTACAAAATGGTAAATTATTAGGTACAAAACGGCCAATTATTACACAACGGTAAATTATTACATAACGGTAAATTATTACACAACGGTAAATTATTACACAACGGTAAATATTATACAACGGTTCATCTACCATGAAGGGGCTGGATTGTGTTGATCGGTACTTTTGCAACTTGAACAACCGTTGAAGTGTTATTGATGACAAGTTATTACACAACGGTTCATTATTGGTATTAACCACAGAAAACAGTGATCTACGCAGAAGGGGCATCTATTTGACTCCACATCAACAATTTTCCTTTAGAACTTCATTATTTGCGTTTCTTTTTGCCGTTTTAGTTACTGTTTGTCATCGGCTGTATTATTTTAGCAACATTTAACTCGTGATTTAGGTAGGTACCTAGTAACGAGTACGTGGTCAGCTACTAATCTACGGAGGGTCTGCGATTCACATAATATGTATAGAGTAGTACATATTACATTATACAGTGGGGTTATCTATACAGAGAGCTGTGATCTGTAACAGAAGGGTATTCTGTACAAAATAATAAACCGTCGTGCAGGGATTTGCAGCGTTTTTTTAAGCGTATTTTCCAGTAACCAGTAACTAACTCTGTCTTCAGGAATTGTCCAAACAGCAATTTCCTTTCAACAAACAATTGACGGATGAAGTAGAGAAGCAGTGGAGAGCTAAATACCTCAATAGACCAGGAGCGAATCACAGTTGAAAGGATGAAAAACCGAGGTACATAAATTAGAGCAGATATAAAACACAGAGCAAATTGCAGCAGCATCTTTTTTGTCGCTATGTCGGGCCAGACCTTACATCAATCCAAGTGCTACGGCTGCATCACTGGCGTCACCTTTAAGGAAATAACCCATTGAATGTGAAGCTGCACCAATAACTCCGAGCTTCTCTAACATGTCCGCTGTGAGCCCGCGTCGTACACACAATCATCTGTCTAACCTCGATAGCCGGTTTCCTTTATCGCAATGTGAAAAACGGCCCACAGCCCGTGACACACCTGTTTGCACTGTCCGTGAAGAAGAACACCTTCATGGAAGTCTAGATATAGGATAAGCCATTTGTATTTAATTTTCTTTCTATTAATCAAATCATTTATATATATACCAATGAAATGCGGTACCTTCCTATGTGCAGGGATATGTCTTTTTGCTGTCATAAAACAAACCTACACAATGACGTCAGTCATGAGTTTTTTAATATAATTATTATGTCTAACGTCTAGCATCAAACGGAATAGGTAGTAAATAATTCACGTTCTAGAAAACGGGCGTTGCATTTTTACAGGCTGCCAAGGAGAGCCTACAAAAATGCCACCAAGTTCCCACCAACCCCCGCCAACTAGCAATACAATTATTCACATTTAACTATTCTTTAACATGGATGAGGGATCTAGGTGCTCGTATCTCAAATTTGGAACAAAGCACTTTTAGATAAAATAATGTAGATTATTGGCGAGTACAGAACATCAATAGCATAAATGAGTGGTATAGATGCTTGCAATATCTCGCAATCACTCTTTATAGAATAGCAAATTGTTAGTGGGGGGGGGGGGGGGATACCTTCTGCATAAATAGTCGACATATAAACAGTGAAGGACGAAAATTCTACCATAAATGGTGTTGGAGAAAAACCGCATCCCTCCATTTTGTACATAGGAACTTCAACTTCAAAGTCATATAATTACCTTTTGTGCCAATATGGCAACAGAAAAATCTGGATGGCAACGTATAGAACCGTTGTGCGTGGGCTTAAGTTTGTACGTTGATTGTTAAAGGCACGAACAGTACGAAATGCCCAGGGATTGTAAACCCAATACTCATAGCAAACAATGGCAGGTCATACCACCCTGCAGTATAATTCGATGGTGCATACATAAACGGTAACAAGTCAAGGAACACTTGAACTTGAAAATTCTTTTTGGGGTCCCTTAGATTGTCTTTCTTCGCATGGCGATGCTATTAATTTCATTCAGGAGCTTCAATCAGACACTTGGTTTCCTGTTCCACGACCAGTTTCAAGGTTGAATACTAAACGCTGATAGGATGTTATGACGACAACCTGACTCCAGGCTCCAGTTGGCTGTTTCATCTACGGGTGATGCACGCTGTGTATCGAAAAAATGTAGAACGAATCCGTTGATGAAACCTTAACCATAACACGTTGTGGGTTTTGAGAATGAAGTAGGGTGAATTCAGACAGAGGTTTTCAACATTAAACCCTTCCCATCTACTCCGTCACCTCGTCTACAACACATCTTTACCTGTCATTAAAGCCCTCGCTCTCTGTAATAAGCCCCTGCCACGCATTCCTCCTTAGCCTCCACATTCTCCGACCACAATAATTTCAACCTTTTGTTTTTCCGTAGACCCGTAATCTAGTTGAAACCAGGAGCGACTGAAGTTTTTTGTTCTCGCTGATCATCCACGATCAACGTAACCGCAATTGTTGAAGTAAATACTGTATCGCAAGATATCATGGCAAACGGCAGCAAATATTATTCGCTTGAGGGGTACTCGTATTCACGTGGTGGGGTAACAATGGGACAATTTACTCTGCTATAATTCGGTGGAAATGGACACACTGTACGAACGGACTTACTAGTATTTAAGACAGTTGAATATTAGCTACGAGGCAATCAGAATAAATCTGACTTGTGAAAATCAAAATGGTGAAAAGCGTGAGGAAAAATATAGGGATTGACAGTAAAGTGCTAATAGCGGATGCGGACTAATCCTAAATTTAGAGAATAGCCTTCAGAACACAACTTTACCAATCAATTCTGTTATTGTAATTTTGATGACAGAACAGTCATTGATTTTGATACATCAGTCTTCATCTTGCAACTTCCTTGAGTTCTGATCCTTGCGTCTATGACAATGCATGATTTTTCCGTTATCACACAATTGGGACGTTACGGCTATTTCCAGACCTACCTTGGAGTTCAACAGACGACTATTGTTGCTGAAAGCCGAATGTGGGAGTATATTTCACCACCAACTGAAGCTGTGTGGATGCAGGATCCCTTATCTTTCGACAGTTCCATTAGTCTCGGAGTGACCAACAAGGGGATTTCGGTGAAGAGATGATGAACGGATAAGAACTGAAACTTGTAAGACAATGTGTGGATTACCGCTCCCATCCAAACGAGCCTCAGTGGATGAAGATGAGGATCGAATCGAGAGAAGGGTCGAGTCTGAGGAGACGAGGCCGCGGAACAAGCGGCTATTGTATTGTAATGGCGGGGCAGGGGGGATTCTCCAACAAGAGCAAGACGGAAGAGGGACGGTTTTGAAAAATAAGAAACGAAATCCGTCGATGGGGCCCAAAGCACCCTGCAGCCGATCGAAGAGTTGGAAACCGACCAAGAACTTAACGGCATTAAACGCAGAAGGAGAAAGATCAATATTCTGTAGCCCTGTATCCGGTACAATGATATGAGTACCAATCTGAAAATACATATTCAAACATGTTATCAAGGATTCGATGAAAACTGGTCTACCAACATAAGATTTTTGTACTCAAAGAATAGGTATAACTGGATTTATACTGGGCAAGCATCACTTGGAGGTTCAACACCCAGTTTCTTACAAGCCACAAGCTACGGGGTGTATGAGGGGAACCGACAAAATTGCCCTGCACTCGCTAATATCCCGGGAGTTTTGACTAGGTGGATGTGTAAGGTGGCCCCGTAAGTAGAATTAAATAGAAATCTCTCTCATTTAGGGATATTCAACCATGTACATTGATAAAGTCAAGTTTCTAACAAAATTCCGTGCACAATGTCACACAACGCAACTGTGCAATGAGCACATTTTTTTTCAAACCAACATTCAAGCGACCTAAGTATTTAGATACCTACCAGAAAATAATCATAGTGTGCTTAGATCTGGTGCCACACTAGGTACCTCTTCACAGTCGGTTTTGCTATGCATGTTTTGGTTTTCTGTTGTTTTATCACCCTTGATGATGCCATGTTCTGGCTGGGAACTGAATATAGCTGTATGCTTTATGAGTTCGGTGTATTTATAGACAACGGACACATTATTTTTACGGCCCGAAAGTAAGAGGTTTGTCGTTTTGGAGGACTCGTATAAACATACTGCAGAGCTTCAAGCGGCGTCAGTATTTAGATACATATAAGACCGTATTTCGAATGGAACAATATTCGAAATGTACTGGCTATCTGACTTAGAGCTTAAGTCTAACGATTGCGATTGGTCATGAGTTGATCGGCCTTCGACCGAGTGGCTGCGTTACAACTCGTATAGCATAGAATGCCCATCAATAGTGATCAGCTCCGTCCTTCCCTGCTTAGAGAAGGCAACAATGGTCGAACCGGGAGAGGACTCCAGCCTCAGGGTCAACTCGTCGAGACAAACGGCCGCATTGTGACTACCGCTGGGTCTTCATACGTTAGAAATCCCCTAGCCAGTCCCCACCGACTCCATATAAGAACTAAACCAATAAGAATAACTCCTACGAGCCTCGGGAGGGCTCCCCTGAATAAATTTGCGTCTAGTATAAACTGAGTGGATGGAGAGGGACTACACAAAACCACTGCAGGTTTTGAATTTGAAACGAGAGGCAAATTTGTGGGAGGCCATCCACTAAAGAAGTTAAGTGTCCACGACTATCGAACGAAGGTTTCTTGCGAACACGGAAAGACGTAGGAGTGAATTTGTATTAAGTGATGCTTCAACATAATATCTCGGTGACGTCAACTTTCTGATTTTGAATGCGCTATTCTAATGCCCATCAGTGGACCATGATATTCACTACCCCTGCCGTTTATCATTCAAAACGGAGAGATTAACCTTTAAAAAAAAACCTTGAAAGGCATTTCCATGAGAAAGTTTTTTGAAAACATGTCGTTTTGACATAACTATTACTGAACTACTCTCACGACAAAGCAAAGGTACAGCCAAATAAGTCGGATACGAAGGCAGAGAACCGAAGAGGTAGTAGAGTCGTCACAACGAACCAACCAACCGTGATGAACTTTATGAAATTCTATAAGAGAGAGTCATAAAGACCGGCTATAAAGAACAATCTACCACAAAACGACCAAGACGATTTTTAGGGTTGTGTTTTGAACAGAACAAGTACCTACTAAATCGACAGAACTGATATATACTACACCAACTAAATAATCTTGTAACTGTTCATTTTCTCGCATTTTTGCATTTGCTGGTCACCCCATTGGCCACTGAACATTAATTGTACCAGTGGCTATTCGGCATGAGGTGGGATAATAATTTAAAACTGAGCATGAAAGAATAAGGATGAAGGGGGACCCAATGTGGGATGAAACCTACAAACAACATGAAGCGCATGCAACCAGTGATACTGAAAGGCGTATAAATGCATATGAGAAGAAAAGGTTTGTATCTTACATTGTGTTCACACTTGCTCGTACCTCAGTAGGATGAGTATGCAAATCCATCTTACCTGAAAGGAAAATAGAAAACAAATTATTAGAATTTCCAGTTTTGGGAAACAGAAATTGAAATTAGACAAGCGATTAACAAGTCAATTCAGAAGGTCGGATTATAATGATTAGAGTGTGGCTCAGACTGAGATCTTTCGAAGGAGTAACGGCGATTATAGGGACGGAAATCGTCGTTGGTTTGACGAAGGGAAAAAGATCTTTCAGATGAGAGGGGAACAAGGAGGGGAAAATTGGAAGGGAAGGGTAATTAGAGAGACCGGTTATCACGTCTGATGTATCTTGTACAGGAGGCGGACTCAAATTCTGACGCCTGAGATTAGCTAGAGATAAAAACCAAGGGAGAAGGAGGAGCCGAAAAATTCCGTACAAGGAAAAGCGACATCCTAGCTGAAGTGGGATCGATAATTCTAAATGAGGTAATTGACGTCATTAGGTGCCAATACACGTTCGAGGACATAATTAATACAGTTCAAAACTTGATTTAATAGCTATCCTTTGGTGAGGGATCGCTGGAATTTACTAGTGTTGCGAGCTTGTTACGAGTATTATGTTAAGAAAGACATTCAAGTATAGCACCAGTTCAACGACACTATTGTACATGGTACCGTTGTTCATAACACTAACACAGCTCTACAATAATAATTACTCAAAAGATTTGCAATTTTTGTTTTAATTTCAAAGACAAATCATGGTAAATGGATGCACGCATCTTGCTGGAAAGCCTAGAAATTAATTGGCCTTTCGTTTCCATTATGTACATGATACAAACAAGAGGTCGTTATAGTGTATATGATATCCATAACTGTTTTATGGCCCAACTAGGACACTGTGGGGATAAAACCTGAACAGACAATAAAACATAGGACCAGGGCGGTAAGTACCCATAAAACCGGAGCAACTACACGGGACTGAGTTCCGATGGAAGACCACTATGGCGATATAAGTAAGCCACTAACTCAGTCCTATCGTAACGCATTCAGTAAGGGTGGTGTGGTCAAGGTAAAGAGAAACTGAAGTATGAGTATTACTTAGGTTATTTGAGCTGAGGGAAAGGTAGAGTACTTCTGAAATCGTGAAATTTCAGAAGTACACTATCTTCCGTCCACTATCTTTCGAATTATATACGATTTCACTATCTTTCCCTCAGCTCAAACAACCTGAGTAATCCTCCGGAGGAAGCGTTTGTCGGGAGGTATTAGGAGAAATATTCTTTTAACTAATGTATTCTCACTTGTATATACATGCGAAGGAACCGGGAACCCAACGACGCCTAACTCCTGCTTTGCCTGATAAAATCGGATTTCACCGACTGAGAAAGGACAACGAACATTTAATCTTAAAATTTTGACGTCAACTGAACTTTAATTTTTCTCTGCCCACTTTCCTGTTTTGATTGGCATGAGCTCAAATTTTAATTCTTGGACGTAGGTAAGTTCGTTCAATTGAAATAGAATCTCCTTGAAGTTATCTTTCATCTTCCTGTTCTACTTCAACAGTAAACATATATCACCCAGTAATACTTCTCATCATTTTCCTGCGCCAACAATATGAAGAACGAGGCGACAGGCTGATATCTTGAAATAGGTGAACGGAAAATTTAAAATACACCCAGGGGTGTTACGAGGAAAAAATAGGCGTGAAACGGGGTTTTGAGGTTTTAAAAAAAATGTTTTAGTGAACAAGAGCTTGGGAGGTATCGTTTTCCATGTTTTTAGGGCGAGAAGACCGAATATGAAGTTGATTTTCAGCAAAGAGTGATGAACTGAGGTTGAACGAAGGTTCATGTCCCAAAATTTTTTTTATGAGTCAAAAACTGGGGAATTGCCTGAATTCACCATAAATATGTATAATAACACTAGAAGTAGTATCAGCAGGTGAGTCAAGCCAATTAAATGGCACTATCAATGATCAAAGATAATTTTTGTAAAAAACAAGACGAATGGTAGAATGCTGAAAACCCGCAACGAATGGGAAATGAACAGAACGTTTTAAAGGATTGAAGAAAGAAGACAAAAACGCTGCACGGGAGCAATGGAATTTTGCATGACTAAAAACTGAAGTCTATATAAAATTTTCTCCGTTTTCGCGGAAAAACATTGATCATGGACATGTTTTTGGACTCACGATTGACAGTATCGTACTGCATATACACATTCAACGTTTTTCCGTGAAAACGGAGAAAATTAAGCTTACAATTTTCAAATTTTTTTGTTGCAAACGGAGGAAATATGAGGATTGAGGAAAGGTTCACTCAGCTGATTAGGGAGAGTCCTCATCTCGTCAATTCTTACTCACCAGTCCTACAGAGGCTCCACTGTGAATTTCATCAGTGAGATAGATTCGCAGAAGGGTTGGGAGTCGAAATGGCTGTATTTCGAATTTCATCCTTGTTGGTCAAACAAGAAGGAAATTAGAATCAGAGCTCACTCAGCTGATCATGGATGGCCCTCACCTCGTCATTCTTACTCACCAGTCCTACAGAGGCTCCACTTCAAATTTAATCCTCGTAGGTCAGACAGGAATGAAATTAGCCTCACGTCTAGTAACTTAATCGCCTGCAGTAAACAACTACCTAGCATTCTTGGTGTCGGCCAGAAATTTTAAATTGTCCCCCAGCCCAAAAACATATCCATATTAAAAAGAGTTATGCATTGAAACGTTTTCCGTTTCCATTAAAAACAAAATAAACTGTTATACCGGTTTCAGTGATCAAACAACCGTGAGAAACTAATACCTAATAACTTACTATTAATAGACGATGGTTTGATCTCCGAAACCGGAATAACAGTGCGTCTGAAATGAGTTTTTACGATTTCATGGCCAGCGTATAGTTTGTTACAAATTGGGTCTACCTGACGAAATTATTGGTGCTCGGTGTTGAAATTTACGTCAAGACATACACTAATCTTAAGTATCTCTCTCTCTCTCTCTCACTCTGTAACCCTATGCAATGTTTTTACCCATTTCGACTTTCGAGATATTTTGTGAAAAATGCATTCGAAACTTTCCATGGACGTAGAGAACAAGTTTGCTGAAAGGGACTGTGCCAGCCGGAAGAGGAGAATCCTTGAGGAAATTGACTTTGAGGGCACAAGCCAATATAAATCGACGTTCTGGGAGGGTCCATGACCCTCTTCAAGTTATTACAATATGAAGATTCGGGTAGCGAGGGGAACTCTAGAAAAGTAGTTGTCGTCCCCCTTCCCATGTTCGGAAGATTGTTTATTTTCGATGTTTTGTTAACAAGGCCAAACTGCTACACTAAAAAAACGAGATTGAGGAGGACCCAAAGTGAACCAATATGCAGATATTGTACGGAATTTCTCATCGTACCATGTGCATCCCACTAACTCACGATAAAATAATCAAATGAACGAGTGATAATTACTTGACACAACTTATGGAGTCACGGTTTTTCGTCCGAAATTCTTTGGAAAAGATGATTCTACCTATTCAAAATACTTGTATCAAGCTCCTAACGGGTGAGCCCGGAAATTGAGGAGTAGATAAATATAATATCATGAGTAGGTACCTAAATCACTCTCATCTACTAAGGAAGCAAGTACTCCTGTTTCTAGTAATTGTGGGGAAAGAAACACTCCCCCAAATTGTTTAAGGCAATAATTTATGAATTAGAGGTATGAGAGTCAGTAGAGATATGAGTCATCTTGACCATATTTTTTCTGGCTCCTTCATAGCCCCACAAAAAAAGTTGCAGTTTGACAATTTATGTGATTTTCATAGGAATCACCATTTGTAATATTGGTAGAAAAAGTACCGAATTTGCGATGCTTATTAATCCAGGACTCAATCGATCATAGCTGGTATTTGATAAAACATAGTTAGTTAATACTAGAAATCGATGATAAATTTGTAAAACCATGTACCTACGTCAAAATGAAGCACTTACTTACATAGTCTTGTAGATTTACTATCGGAAAGATTGCTGTGAACACTAATGATTATGAATAAATTAATTAACAGTAGAATAAGTAATATGATAAGACGAATTAGTACGATTCCAGTAAATTTTAGCTCAAATTATGGAGATGGTATCTCTGCTTGCCTTGAAAATATATTTGCTATGGCGCATATTGTGCAGTTTTTCTGTAGGTAACCTAGTAATAATCACTCCACATATCATAGTTGAGTTGCTTTTACTCGTATTTCAGAAAATGTTCGACGCCTTGATTGTCATCGTCTTCAGACCGAGCAATAAACAAATACATATGAATCAAACAGGGTTTACTTACGGCTTTTGCACTGTGAAACATAATTACTCAAGTTATTAATTAATATCGTTATTATATAAGTTAAGCCTATGTTATCCATATATGTTTGTTCATTATTATGCCTGAAGAGATTACCACTGAAGATGTCGAAAGACGTCGAAAATTTGCTGAAATGGAAAAAACAACTGACTAATCTTTCAAGATACCAGCAAGTCATCATCATTATCAGTGAGTTAATTTTCATTCCCTTGGCCTACATTGCCAAACAGTTTTTTTCCCTCTATACAGAAGAAAACTAATAAGCTGCCAGATTTTCCACTTACTGTGAGGTTTTTTTTTCTGGGTTCTGAAAGCACATAGGATGAAATGTCCATATACCTACGGCATTTCGGGAAATAATATAGGGAGACGGAGGAAATAATATTTGAGATGTTACTTGTTGTTGAAGTATGGACGGAAGGTCCATACACTGAGAGCCTTTCGGGAAATAATATAGGGAGACGGCCCTATGCAGTAAGCGAGAATGTAGGTAATTCATCCATTCATACTTTCACAGTTAAGCAGAGATGCGGTAGGTAGGTTGACAATGTTGAATAGAGAATAATTTATTAATAAGATATTGCTAATGGGACAGCTAAAAGCTGTTAGACCGTTTATGGTCGGGGCCAAGCAAGACCTATTGGGGCTCAGGCATAGGGGGGGTCGTCTCTCGCTGGGAAACATTCTGTATTTTCTGCACCCACGGTAATAATCAGATATTAATAATAGAGGAAAGGATATAATTATTGAAACTAGGAAGGTGTCATAAAATCCCTCTTACTGAGATCTGTATTTTTACACATGCTTCAACATTTTATGAGGAAGTGGCCCATTCATTATACTTTAGAACAAATCAATAAATATGTTCCGACACAACTACTTTGGGATCCTCCTCACATGAATATAATTATAATTATGGACAGTTGGTTGTGTCAATAAGCTTTCGAGATCGCGTACAGTTAGCCACCCATAATTCAGATCCCCAACTGAAACCTTTTTGATGTTCGACACGTAATTATGTGCTGGTTTGAAGCTCAAAAATGTAGACACTGCGAGTGAAACAGAATAAAGGAAGCGATTTGCTGAAGAATTGGTGAGCTGGCAAATTATTAGAAAAAGGATACGGTAGAGAAAGAGGCAGTCGGTAACATGGGAAGGGTTGATATGAGCAATAAATCATTCATCGAGTTCTAAAAATGAAAACTGTCGAAGTTTGAAGGATTACCTACCAAATGACGAAAGTACTCGGAAGTAAAAATTACTTTTTGGTAGGTACCTAGGTATTTATCCAAACTGACGGGTGCATGAATGCAGCGAAGGAGCGCTTCTTCAATGAGTTTCCGAGTGAGTTGGTAAGTATACAAGAGATTTTATACCCGAGGTGGTGATACAATAGGTTTGTTCGCGGTGGCCATCTGACTGTCTTCAAACCGTCAGATCCATCATTTGGCGTTCGCGGTGGTCTTGCGGACTCGTATCGGACTGTATAGCATCCATAGGATGCTGTTCGCGGTGTTTTTCTGGTGGTTCGAAGACAGTTCGCAGACCGTCAGATCAGTCCGCGGATTTTCCGATGTACTCCTTTCTGACCGCTCGCCCGCTTAAGCCAATCAAATCATTTCTCATCGCACCGTCCATTCGTGCGTTCGTTCTAATAACCCTACCTACTTCTCTCACTTGCGTTTTGGTACTTCTCGCCATGAGTTCATCGAATGAGGGGTCGATCACTCCTATCGAGGTGTCATCGGAAGATGATTTGGACTTACTCCATCCAGTGAAAGAAATGAAAACTATCTGGAACAAGTTTTTCCTGTATACGACGAGGAAACTTTTTTGTTCATTTACCCGAGGAAGGCACTGCAGTCAATCCTGATGAAGATGAATCCATGGAATCTCATCCAGAAGACGTCACTGGCCGTTCTGTTAGGGACAGATTGGCATCTCTACTAGCTACTTGAATTCATATATTATAGTATTATGTTTACATAACCACCGAAGCTTTTGTATTTCAATCACCATATCCTTCAACGACTGATCGTATAGTGAGCACTTGTATGTCCCTGAATCAAGTTTCCTGTCATACCTAACGATAAACGCTGCAAATTCTACTGGCACAAATAACTAGAGGGGTTTAAAAAAAATTGTAATGGATATACAAAATTGCTCCTATAGATTTATTTCGTGTGCAATAATGAGGTGGTCGGTTGAATATCCCAATTGAAAAACTTAGTGCCACTTACCTACGCGCACCTACCTAATTTTACGATTACGGTGGGTGTTCCAAGAACTGGCCTAGCAATTGTTGGTTTTTGCCAATTTTGGCCCACTAGAATTAGACTCCTAATTTTGACAAATTATCTTCGATTGTTGAAATTGTATTTTTCTGGCTGAATTCACAGTTTATGCTACCTTTTTTTTGTAGACGTTTCCGGTCATTTCAGCCGTTTTATCAGATTATTGACCCTTGAGGAAACCGAATACATAGCTATATTGACAAAAAATGAGCACATGAAGAATGTGTAGTCAGTTATCAGCAAAATTAGTTAGGTACCTAACAACGAACTTCAAACTTTCGATTAGGTATTTCTTCAGTCACCAATTACTCCACAAAAGTACACTGGTATCACCGAATTTGATAAACATCCCATTAGGTCATTAGTTAGGAAGAAAACTACAGAGATTTCGATTTATTTTTATTAAAAATACTTCAGCTAAGTACAAGTTGAGATAAAGGAATGCATAACATTGGTAAGAGATGAATACTCGAAGCAAAACGTAGGAACTATATTACAACTAGGAACATATAGAAGATAGTCTACCCATTCATCAGAAGCATAGGAATAATCGTAATATAAGACGAGTAAGTTGAAGAATGAAAAAAGTAATAAATTAGCCGAAATCAACGGTGACCTATAGGACGAACGTTAGTATTACCTATTGTTATAAAAAGAAGAAATAAATTAGCAGAGATCAATGATGACACATGAACTTCTCACACATGCACGAGTCACAGCCTTTCAATAAACCTTAATAGGTATGATTTGTATAACAAACGTCAGAAAGCAGAAAAAATCAAGATCGACACACGACACAATCAGGAAGGTTAGAAATTTTCAGGTTGCACAGCGGTTGCAGTCAGATTTCCTTCCGAAGCGTTCGCGGTGTACCCGGTCCATTGTGAGTTTGAAAGTTGGTATTGGTGGCGCATGCGTGTTGGCACGATAAGAAAAGTGGCTTCAGACGGTTCCCTGACCGTCAGAAAAATACACCGCGAACGAAGCTAATAGGTGACAAATCAAATTATGGTGTAGAAGCCCGATCCAGTTTCGCGAGTCTCTCAGATTAATGATTTTTTCCTCATTTCTCCTCATATTGGACATTACAATTTCATTACTCCAGAATTTCAACTAGAATTGCAATATAAATTAATGAGCATAATACTAATATGTACAGTAACTGAACTGAGCAATGAAAATCGTAATATCCTATACGAGGAAGAATGATGAAGTCCGGTCCTCCAAAAGCGAGCTACAGGCGTTTAGGGTTAAAATCCGATATGCTTATGCTTCGGCATGAGTCAAGATTTAATGGAACTTCCTAACTCCCGACCTTTTTCATATTCAAGCAGAAGAGACTCGTTAGGGTCCTTCTCCTTCCCCAAATGCGGGTGTGGCTCAAAAGAGAGATGAATTGTAAATATAATTATAACAGCTGGGCGCGAAACGTGCGCGGCGATTCCTTTTGAAATGCTAAGCCACAGAATGCGTTACACACGCTAAGGCCCCTGCTCTATACCAATTACATATTGAAATTGGATTGGTCCACATTCATCTTGAGGAGGCGTAATTGTTCTCAAGGGTTACTGAACGCTGCAGCATAAGTTGTCGCCTAGTATTAATGTATGCGGACCATGTAATATCTCTCGAGATGAATAAGAAAGCGCTAGAAAGGAATAAATAAACATCAGAGGCAATAACAGTAACTTTAAAAGGTTCCAGTCATGCGGCATGACCATATGAGTCATTTTTCAAAATCGGTGACTTTTAGCTGTTTCTGACAATTTAGAGCGTTTATAACGACCGAAACTCGTTTTTGAGAAAAACTGTTGACATTCTGGTGAAATTTGGGATTTTTATATTGCAAAAAGAACAGATAAATGTCTAGAGTTACGAATATATTAATAAATAAACTCAAATACATGAATATGACCAAATTTCAAACTCTAGGGATGGATAAGAATGCTCCGAAACGGAAAAGAATCGGATTTCAAAAACCTATGTACCTACGTACTAACAATTTAGACACATTTCGAACCCACCATGATGCCTTTTCAGGAACCAGTACTGCAATATCCAAACTACCTTTCTAACTTGGGCTAAGTACGCGTACATAAATTCTGGATTCTAAACCAACTTTAAAACGCCACCGGAAATTATTACCCAGGAAAGTCTGAAACGAGTGGAAAGTTGTGTGATCAAATCAATCTCAGGGAGACAAATTTTCATACACGCACCCCGTCACCACTCTCTGACAGCTGCGCAGTCATTCGAGTTGGAAACTGCTGGGAACTCACACATCAGGTGTGCAACATTCTAGCAGTTCGCTATGATATGTACTCTTTGCCTAGCGTTGTTGCCCTGAGTCACTTTACGTTAAAATGATGAATATCTTGTACTTAACGGCGTCACTATACTCGATGGATAGGCCCCTCTTCGGTTATATCCAACCAAGCAACAGTTATAAGTGTGTGCATAAAAAAATAAAAAATAAAAAATACTATGTGTGCATTGCCCCGCAAGGAGCTACAGTTTTTCAGAAGATGTCCTGACAGAGATAATCGTCAGGTACTTCGTCCACATCCAGAGACAACATAGTAACGGGCTTCCTGGTTTACTTGATGTCTTCCTGTTCCCAACGTTTACGTAGAACATAAATGCAATAATGCTGCTCAGCGCACGCATACCCATTAAGCTTATGAGGCCCTAGTTCCATAGGTACAGGCGTACAGGACATGAATAATCGCAGGGTACTCAAGTAATATTCTTAGAAAGCTTGGATTAACTGATGAATGGAGAGGAAAATAGGCTTTTACTAAACCATAAAACATCGGAGCTATATTATTAGTTTACTTTCGCATGTATCAGTAAAAACCTAAGGACGCGCAATAAATTACGAGCGCGTGACACTTTTCGTCTAGGATACTCAACTACGATAATAGGAGGCTGATTTTTTTTTAAGCCTTTATGGAAGATAATCGGCAGTTTAGATTCAGCGGGAGGGCTGCAGGACCGTTAATCGCATCCACGCTCGCTCGCTCCATCATAAAACGGGAGTTGTGGAGTTCGCTCTATAGGAAGCTCTTCGATCTCAAATACTTGATTTTCAAGTTGTTTTTTTCCCTTTATTTTCCAAGGGTTCCCTCTTTTTTCCCTTTCTATTTTTCTATCAATTTTACATCTCATTCCCAAACCTACTGGTTTGTAATTGGGCTGCGCCAGGGGCTGGAGGCTCTTCGACATCCCGAAGTCAGAAATACATAAAATGATTCTATAAGATATAGGCGATAATTAATGAAAAACGCTGCAAATGATTAAACAACTTTTATCATTTCCCTGTATAGGTGTCCCTTCTGCGGAGATCGCTGTTTTCTGTGGTCAATAACTCTCCACCCCCCACCACCTCGACGGAAAGCCCTAAATCGAGTACTGGAGCCAGCCGGGGAATTACAGTTTCATAAATATGCGGTGGATACAATAATTTTATCATTAATTATTTGTTGTTGTTCATGAACTTAACTTTTGTTGAAGTTACGAAAGTACCTTTCAACAAAATCCAAAATGACCATCATTATTCAAATGAAACAATATCACGGAACAACCAACTCGATTTCACACAGCCATGCGTGATTATAAACAGCTGTTGCCTAACAATAATATCTGGGCTGGATGCACGTCTACCAATAATATCTGGGCTGGATGCATACCCTTTCATTTACGATCATGTTGAGGAAACTTTGCGATGCAACTTCAGAGCATTACTGTGAAAGAACGATGGAAGTAAAATGCTCCGGGTGGTCTCAAAAAAGTTCGAGATCAATTTAAACCCGTAAAAAAATTCGAGAGAACGGTGCCCTGGAAATATGAACCCTTATTTTTCACCCCTTAGAGATGACTTACAGTAACGCCGATTTTCGCGAACTAGACCCACATGGGATCCACAAACCAAATTTCATTATTTTCCTTCATGGTAACTAAGAAAAAACGCTGGAAATCCCTGCACAACGGTTTATTATTTTGTACCGATCACAGCTCTCTGTATAGATAACCCGTCTATATAATATAATATGTACTATTATGTACATATTACGTAGATCGCGAACCCTCCGTAGGTTAGTACCTAACCCCGTACTCGTTAATAGGTACCTACCTAAAACACGAGTTAAATGTTGCTAAAATGTGTCTATGACAAACAGTAACTAAAATGGCAAAAAGAAACGCAAATAATGAAGTTCTGAAGGGAAACTGTTGTGGAGTAAAAAAGTTGCAAACGCACCTACCAACAAACTCCAGCCCCTTCTACGTAGATGGTATAATGAACGCTTGTATAACAACTTACCGTTGTGTAATAATTTACCATTGTGCAATAATATACCTACCCATCAATAATAATTCAACGTTCGTTCAAGTTTCACTACCTATCAACAAACTCCTCGAGTTCATAATCCGTTGTTGGAATTATTACGCACCTAAACCTTTGTGTAATAATTTACCTGTAAGGGCCCCCCTTCTACATAGATAGCATAATTTACCGTTGTGCAATAATTTGCCCATCAATACTTCAACGGTTGTTCAAGTTGCAAATTACCTATCAACAAAATCCAGCCCCTTCTAGGTAGATGAACCGTTGCGTAATAATTTACCGTTGCCTAATAATTTGCCGTTGTAATAATTTACCAATGTTACAGATCACAGCTCTCCGTATAGATAACCCTTTATATAATATATGTACTATTCTATATATATTATGATATTGATCGCACACCCTCCGTAGGTTAGTACCTAACCCCGTACTCGTTACTAGGTACCTACCAAAATCACGAGTTAAATGTCGTTAAAATAATTCTGCCGAATGCAAGCAGTACCTAAAATGGCAAAAAGAAACGCACATAATGAAGTTCTGAAGGGAAATTGTTGATGAGGAGTGAAAAAAGTTGCAAACGTACCTAGCAACAAACTCCAGCCCCTTCTACGTAGATGGTATAATGAACCGTAGTGTACCTAATCATTTACCCATCAATAATGCTTCAACGCTTGTTCAAGTTTTACTGCCTATCAACAAACAAAGAGCCATCATTTTTCAAATGTAATACCACAGAACAACCAACTCGACTTCATACTCCGTGATTATAATCAGGTGATCCCTAGCAATGACTTTATCTCGGGTCAATTCCCGATTGTTAGCGCGTCCCTGGTTACGAGATTTGGGCTAAATGTATACAATTCCATTCACCCGCTGTCGAAAATGCCTGTCGGTGTAAACTTCGGGGTCTTACTGTGAACGAACGGCTAGACGTACGATGCTCCGGGTGGTCTTAAAAAACTCGTAAGTTCAAGAACTATTTAAAACCCTAAAAAGATTCACGTAAAAATAAGGTATAGGCGTTCTGAAAATCTCAACCCCTATTTTGAACCCTTAGAGATGACTGACAGTAACGTCGAGCTTCGAGGACCAACTAGACCCCAAACGGAACATATAACCCGAATTTCATCAATTTTGTATCACGGTAACTAAGAAAAGTGGTCAGTACAGCGTACGGCGGACAGGCAGAAAAATTTTGGTTTATTATTTTCAATAATGAACCACTGGAATCGAGCATGAAAAAAAAAAATTCTAACCCCCCTCAAAATTGGATGGTTTACGTTTCAAGGTATGTAGAATCCGAAAATGCAATAAAAATATTTCTGTCTGTCCGCCGTACGGGCCACTTTTCTTAGTTACCATGAATAAAAATTGATGAAATTTCGGTTATAGGTTCCGTTCGGGGTCTAGTGTTGGTCTTCGAAGCTCGGCGTTACTGTCAGTCATCTCTAAGGGGTTCAAAATAGGGGTTGACATTTTCAGAACGCCTATCTCGAAAACTTTCGATAGGGTATGGTTTTTTTAACGTTATTTAATTGATCCTGTGGTAAACAATTTTTTGAGACCACCCGGAGCATTGTACGTCCAGCCGTTCGTGTGCACCAAATAGCTTCGTCAACATGATCGTGAATCAAACGGTATAAATCCGGCCCGGATATCATCGCTAGGGAGCACCTGATTATAATCAAGGATGGCTGTATGAAGTCGAGTTGGTTGTTCTGCGATATTATTTCATTTGATATTTGGATTTTGTTGGTACTTGTGAAACTTGAACAAACTGAAGTACTTATTATTGATGGGTAAATTATTACACAATGGTAAATTATTACACAACTGCAAATTATTACACAACGGCAAATTATTACATAACGGTAAATTATTACACAACGGTTCATCTACCAAGAAGGGGCTGGATTTTGTTGATCGGTACTTTTGCAACTTGACCTACAGTTGAAGTATAATTGATGGGCAAGTTATTACACAACGGTTCATTATACTTGACCAGAGGGTAGGTACTGACCACAGAAAACAGTGACCTACGCAGAAGGGGCATCTATTTCACTCCACATCAACAATTTTCGTTCAGAACTTCATTATTTGCGTTTCTTTTTGCCGTTTTAGTTACAGCTTGTCATCGACTGAATTATTTTAGCAACATTTAACCCGTGATTTATATAGGTACCTAGTAACGAGTACGGGGTTAGGTACTAACCTGCGGAGGTTCTGCGATCTACATAATACCTATGTATAGACTAGTACATATATTATATAGACGGGTTATCTATACAGAGAGCTGTGATCTGTAAAAGAAGGGTATTCTGTACAAAATAATAAACCGTTGTCCAGGGATTTGCAGCGTTTTACTGCATTTTCGGATTCTACATACCTTGAAACGTAAACCATCAAATTTTAAGGGGGGGTTAGAATTTTTTTTTTCATGCTCGATTCCAATGGTTCATTATTGAAAATAATAAACCAAAAAACGAAGTTCGGCGAAGCATTGTACGTCCAGCCGCTAGTTTGTGGGAAGTTATTAGACACTGCTTTGAGTAACGAGACGGTTCGACCTCCCTGTTTCCAACAGTTCACAATAAGTTCTAACTGCAGCAAAACGAAACTTTTTGCTGATTAAAAGAATTGACATTTTTGCGGAACTTCCAGCATGTAGATGTAGATTTCAATGACACCGTTACAGAATACCCACACCCATGAGCGACAACAACATAAGTGAACGCGATGTCTACAATCCTCACTCAATATTAAAGTACCTGCATACCTACAATTTTTCAAAAGTAACTGACACTAAACGTTCAATTCAATGCCGCAGGTACGTGGTATTAATTTACTGTACGGAAGACGCCGATAAATGTAAATTATTCAAACTACAAAGTGAAGATAGTGGCTGCGGCGGAAATTCGGGAAGCCTCTCTGCATTCACGTAATTCAGTCTTCTGAATGTGAATCAGTGACGCGTGTAGAAGCCAGAGAAAACGGCCAATTAAATGGGTTAAGAACACAGTAACCGATCCGAGGGATTAAAAACAAACCGGAGAGAAATGAGGGACTACATCTCAATTTCGCATGAAGTGCTAGGTTTCAAGCATACCTACCTATTCTTCAGTATGTAGGGGACAACTACTGAACGGTCAGCAGGCATAGGTCAAGTTCCCTACTACCTTCTCATTTAGTCACCGAATATAGGGTTTTCAGGGAAACCTTTGGCACTTGCGCAGGTAATCTCACGTTCAAATCAATATCTGAACGAACAGTACAGGGACCTAGGCAGACGGGTAACCTATACGCAAATAATAAATAGCAGTGGAACAATTTGCAGCGATTTCTCCACACACTAGGCTGTTCGCCCCCTCCAACAATTGAACGCGTCCCATCTAGGAGTTGACAGCATAGCAGGAGTAGAAGGGGAGACAGAAACTAGTGCCACGACAAAGAAGAAGTTTTTTGCCAGTGCAAAGAAAGAAAAAAAATAAGAAAAAAGCCTTTAAACTTTTATAAATGATTTTCTCCATAGATCGCTGCCAAGATGCCCAACACTTGTCAGTTGGTTATCTTGGTACATATTTAAGGACGGAACGAATCTGTTTCTCGGACAGACTTATTCTCGTCTCCTGCCCAAAATATGTTAAACAACGATAAGTCAACTTGGCACGAACCGAGTCCTGGTTATTCTTAAGTGTAGGCCTAATTTTGTGTCATTTTTCATTTCACGGCATATTTTGTGAAAAAAATCGACTATTGTTGCGACTGACCTAGAGGCTAGAGAAATTCAAATGGTCATATCTCAACTTTCTTGGAATAGTGGAGTCAAAATTATTTAATCAATAACTTCTGAACCGGCTCACATTACTTAAGACGAAGAGTTATAAGTATACATTAGTTGAGAAACCTTGGTTTTATATGACAAAAGAGGGCTTAAAGTAGACCACCACCTTGATTAAAAGTAATTTGAAACTAATTATGTGGAATGAAAATTGAGCCCGTCGCAACTAGTTGGCAGAGAGAACGCTTCAACGTCTCGAGCGCACTGGTATAATTAAAATCAACAATATATATAGGTTTGAACATAGTTGGCACAATCAAAACAAACTTACCGGAGACCCTAGCTAATAAATGAAGGAAAACCAACGAGACGGTCGACTATTTTTATGAACATAACTATGTCTAGAGGTGAATTCAAACATGAGCGATCAGATAGAATAGCAAATCAACACCGAGAATTGAACCTGAAATTAAACTCCTGGAAGTAAGCGCCCTGAAAAAATGTCTATTAGTTACTGCGGGCAGTGGGAAACCTCTCAGATAAAGGCAAAAATAATTATTCACGTTTCATTCGAATGTTACCGGGACACGTGATGAGCATAGGGTGTACATGTACGTAGATGTATGTCTACATGTATGTAGAAGTGTTCAATGCCGGAATGAGAATAAATTGAAATTGAAAATAAATTGAAATAATGATTTTCTGGTCAATGCATGTGGTCACAAACTAACACAATATGGATGGATGTAAATTAATAAACAAATTAATAATTTTCTGAAAACATTCAGTGCCCCTATAATCTTAGTCAAGGGTGCTGGACATAAAACGGGAAGCTTAATTAATAACCGATATGAACTTATTTATTTCAAAAATCCTACCAACTTGATTCTGTTTCAATACAAAACATTCATCCTATTCAACCGTACGGGTAAGAAAGCAGTCGAATAAAACCCATCGTATAAACCTCGTTTTGTGTGAGTTTCCCCTCCTTTTTATTTACTCAATCGTTTCGCAACAAAAGGTAAGGAATTCAGATCTAGATCAGTAAGTACACGTTGGTGGACCTACCCATATGTATCTGATAGGTACCTGTAGAGGGGGACCAGACACCATGTGGCAACACTGGTGACCACGGCAAAGCCCTTCTTCACTGCTCCTTTCAATACCACCTCTTCAAGTTCTTTGGCAGTAAAACCCGGTTACTTCCTTCGTTTAAGGGCCTCTCAAGGAGGCGTCGGGGTTCGCTCACCGACAATGAGCTCCAGGCTGCACAACTACCTTCCTCCAGAGTAGCGTGGGCACCAGCCCGTCTCGACCTTGCGTAATATTCCTCCTACCACTCCTCCTATCTTCGCTCAGTACTTTCACATCTGCGGCCACAATGCTTTGCCAAATGCAACTGAGTTCAATTTAGAAGTCTTGAAATGTTCGGCCTCAAAAATAAACACAATGAAAAAAAAAAACCACAGTCATGCAGCATGGCTATAAGAGCGAATTTTCGAAGAAATACCTAACTGATTTTTTGTAAAACTGTTTTATCTCAAGAAATAACCACGTTCCTTCATCTTCAAAGTGCTCCAGTTTGAGAACGGAATGAGATACATATCGCAATTCTGATTTCACCATCGTGTTCAGCGTACAAAAACCTTTAAAATGAGGTGTCACTTGTCAGACTGTTTCATTTTGGGAATTTATGGGTAATTTCCCCCCCCTAAAACTCCCCCTTCGAGTGACCCGATTCTGCCCATCTACGAACTTAGCCTGTCGATTGCCAAGACAGATTTTTCGTGCAAATTTGAACTTTCTATCTCAATTCTTTCGAGAGTTATCGTCTGGAATGACACATACATATATATATATATATATATATATATATATATATATATATATATATAAAATTTTTGGTGTCTTTCGGCAGTGAATTCAGGATGGTCTGAAACGGATTTTGATATAAAAATCTTTCGGAAATTCGAGTTTTAAACATTTTGGACCGAGAACAATAGCTTCCTTTTCTTCGAAAATTCGCTAACAGTAAGCATCCTGCCGTTAACCATCTTGACAATAAAAACCTTGAATAGAGGAGACAACCCAGTGGTAAGAGACAAAACAATTTATGGATGCCGAAGAGAATTATTTCTTAACAATGACGAAAAATAACTCCCTTTGATGAAAATCAATGATTTGTATATATTTAAAAAGGATGGATATTTAAATGAATCGCAGATAAGAACAGAACGAAGTTGTGAAATAGACAGTTAATGCGATATACCCGCAACAATGAACAGCAGTGAGCTGTATTACCACCAACTCATTATTACTATACATTATGAGTCGCCAGATTCCGAAAGTTCTGAGAAAATTAGATACCTAAGAAATAAATAGTTTCCATTAACGTCACACTTGCTGAGTAATAGATATGAATGATGTCATAAGGAATGGAAACTGAAACGTTATTGGTACAAATATTCATTAACGTCCTCGAAGGCGATTAGCATCAAATATATCAAGAGCTCTATTGCAAAATAATGATTACCAATGTCTTGCAGAATGACTCGAGGAAATTTTTGAAAAAGGGAAACATGATCTGGCAAAACTTCCACCCAGTAGATACACCTAGAAAGGGCACTAATAGAGCTACCTACGAAAATAGTGAAATAATGGGAAATGGTGGATAGGTTATTGACCACTACAGAGTTATGTTTATTCGACCACAGCCGACGAATGATGACAGTCATAGATCGACGGTGTATCGACACTGGCAATGGTTGTCTAGTATAACTATTGAATAAATTACACCACTAGTGGGTCCGCTGGCTAGGTGCCTCAAAAATTTGAAAATAGGCTCAAATTCTGCTGATGTACCATGCTCAATAATAGCTATTTACTGTAACGTTTTAGGCTAAATATTTATCAATCGCAGTAAGGATGACTGATAGAGCTTTGAAGGCTATTCCTTTCGTTGCAGCGTGTTGGAAAACCTGAAAAACTATACCAAACACACATTTTACTGACGTATGGCACCATGATGGCACCAAAACTACAAAGTTAATTCTGGACACCTAAACACATTTTTCTGACAGATGGTACCACTGAGGCCAGCGTGGCGCCGTTCCCTGGCAGTATGGTGGCACCAAAAACTGGACAGCGAATTGTGGATGCCCAAGGAGTATTTACTGTCAAATTTGAAATCACCCAAAATTGCGGCTTGTAGCGTGGTACATGCTTACATAAATATATAAATGTTTATAGTTACCCGCAAATGTCGCTTGACTCACTGACGTTCGGAACCAGCCGTTGTACAATAATACAAGTTTCAGACATGGCACATACCACGCAACCCAACAACATATGAAGTGTTCTATTAGCTTACAATTACAATGGATATGAATCGTCTGAAAATTAATTTCGGGCTGCATATTCACGAATAGACGATTCCGTGCAAGACTGAGCATGTACTGATCGATCAATAGTTCCAACCTATCAAGCTGGATCATCAATCAGGGTAGGGCAATATAATTATGAGGGATCACTCGTGGTTCTCCCCTGTATAGAGCTGTTAAAAGGGAAATGCTGCATTTCCCATCTCATTAGAAATCCCTAAATCAGAGAAGGCCCCACATCTACACAACAGACAATCTGCTCACTCGGGTCTTTGAATTTTCATGGCTACAAAACAATTTCATAGCTGCTCCCGGTGCCATCTCGATGATTAATATTGAGATGGAATAGTAATAATGCTGGAGCAGAGGGCTTGCAAATCAATCATGAAACTTCTAACAAGTCTACGTGTGAACAATAAGTCAAGAAATCGTTCAAATCAGACCAACTTGATAAAACATTGGGGGTCCATGGATTGGGAAGCGATTCATTATCATCTATTCACATACTTCAATTTGTACGCAACACAAACATCGTTACTAAGAATTACTAAGCAATTTACTAAGAATTCAGCCTTAAATCAGCTGTAAACCAACTAGCTGAAAATGAATATATTATTCCGTGACTCTGAAGATAAAGAAGTAAACCTCTGCGAGTGCTACAAATGTTCGATTCAATGCTAATCTACTTGGCTCCGCGTTCATCTGATCACGACGCTCTGAAGAAGAACAGGGAAGTACAACACCTGTCGAATAGTCCAGGGATAAAGCAATAACGTAGGGACAGTAAATCTGATCACTAAATCACTTATCCAAGTTGCTATCAACAACCATCGACGGAATGTAAATTCCGTACAACGAGAAAATAATACCTAGTCCTGGCTAGGTTCCTCCATGGATTAATCATAGAGGAATCGAAAAATAAATGCAAGAATTGTTCATTTCTATGGTTCCACCAACGAAGTACCTCTTCCTACTCAGAGATGTCCAAAGATGTTCGTATTGCCTGCAGCGTGAGGGCATTGGATTGTCGAATACGCTACATGATTGGTGGGAGAGGACGATGTATGAAGGATACCAATGCTCGGAACCACCGAAATAATGCTGCTGCCAGTGAAATACTGTTCTTCGTTGTTTTTTTTTTGGATAATCGCTGAGGCATCTAAAAGCGTTGATCGCTGTTACAAATCCACGTCACAGCTTTCCCGAAGAAAGAAGATAAATAAATATTCATATCTTCAGTAAATTTATGAAATCGTAAATTTCAACTACTGAGCTCTTGTATAACGAGGGAATCTATTATGAGATCATATATATATATATATATATATATATATATATATATATATATATATATATATATATATATATATATATATATATAATGTCACCTATACATATAATCACAGACCTCCTGGGTGGTTGGAATTTATTTTAGAGCTTCCGTAATATCAACTGGTTTCTCACAATGAAAGAATCTGTGATGACGAAAACTTTTCAGGACATTATCATATTTATAGAGCTTCCGTTAATTTGTTTGGTAATGAATTCCACAGCACGGGGTGTCGAGGCGCTTAGAAAATAACTTTTTCTGGGATTTATTTTCGAACTAATGAGGGCGAACACTTATCGGGAAGGAGGCCTTCCGAATCAAATTTTCATCGTTTGGGGAACGGCGACCGTTTTTTCAAACCCAACAGCATAATTATTTCGGTTAACGTAATCTATGAGGAAACTAGAAGCAATACGTCATTCAGGCATATTTTTAATAACAGTGAGATCCGTGTCTACCCGCGAATTCACTAGCCCTTCCTCAAAAATACTCAAACGTTTTTGAAAAGCCAATCTCAGTAACCGAAATCTCTACCTATAATTTTAAAGGTATCAATTCGAGATAAACACGTCCCTGGATTATTTAGATCTTACTTTTGGACGCCCCTCACCAAGAAAGAACTGGTTTGGCTACTGGATGGACTGCCGAAAAGAAGCCCAACGACTCCTTCGCGAAGAACTTTTGGAAAGAAGGGTTAACGTTCTTCGTAACCCAGCAGTTACCTTCCTCTTATGGAAAGGCCCGCGGTCGAAGTTGTAAATCCATGCATGATTATTTATTCCGTGGCACACTAGGTCAGAAGGCTCCAATAGATTTTCATTCTCCATGTATGTTCACATATATCCATATGAGTTGACATATATCCCACAAACCACCTGTTCGTTTTGAACGATTTACATAAACAAAGGCTATGCATTCGGGAAAATCTCGAAGTTTCTTTTGCTACAAGTGATAACTGAGCGGTTGGGTTGAGATAAACATTTCGAGAAATAAACATGTCCAACGTGTGAAAACTAAAGGTAGATTGACTGGAGAAACGAGTAACTACAGCAAACAGACATTTCACTGTCGATACATATGATGTATTCCCATGTAGGAACTCGTCTGCGAGAGAGAGAACTCGCATCGAAAAGCGCCGATGAAAAGTTTTTACGGTGTTATCTAAAAATGATTTTATTACTATGGAATCGATTGCCATATTACAAGTACCAGTACAAACCATATAGTGTGCAGGTGTAGTGTTTGGGATTCACACAACAGGTTAGTGTTCGGGATTCACATACCAATTTAGTTTCTCAAATAAGCCATCGAACCCCAAAATATTCCCACAGAACGTTGAAAATACATATATAAAACCACAGCCGGTCAACTACTGCGTGAGTAGCAGTTTACAGGCTGTATAGGTAGCTGCTCACCAGCCTTCGTTTTAAAGATTAAGTAAACCGGATAACGCTTCCCATGTACGGAAGACATCTGCCTCTTTGACGCTGAACGAAAGCTCACGATAGATGGATGAGAACCGTAAAAGGTATTTTCAATGAAGCTTGCTTTTGACGCTCTATCTTAGGTGTGAAACTCCTCACATTTAACTACAACATAAATAATATTATAATATGTTCAATAAGTCTTGAATGCATGCGGTCAACGTACCTAGAAGAAAGAATGAATGTTTTGCCAGTGTGGAGTCTTGAGTCTTACTTTTAGTTCGCTCATAACATACAAAAATCAGCAAGCTACACTGCAAGTTACACTGACTAGTTTTAAATGAATGAATAGGCAACACGTACAACAAACACACATTAACCTAGGTGACTTTTAACATAGGTTCGTAGTAAGTGAAGAGTTTCACGCGCATGTTGCAATCAACACAAGCTGCTCCCATTTGACTACTATAGCCAACGGTTGAAACGACTGCTACAACAATAAATAATGGCCTATATTTTATACGATTCAACCAAGATAGTTTGAGTTATAGAATCTTATCGATAACAGTGCTAATGTGGTCTTTGGTCACCCGTGCTAGTAACATGTCCCTTAAGCACAACCTGGATCAAATAACCTATCACCTGTATAATCATAAACTCAAAATATGGAGTCAGAGGTGAATAAAAACGTTGCAAATTAGTACACAACGGTTTATTATTTACCTGTATAGATGCCCCTTGTGCGTAGATCAACTGTTTTCTGAGGTCAATACCTACCCTAATTCCTTCCCACAAGAGCCCTAAACCGAGTGCTGGAGCCGCCAGGCTATCACATTTCATAAATATGCGGTGAAATCAAGAATTATATAATTAATGATTTGAGTTATTCATGAAGCGTAACGTTTGTTCAAATTGAAGAAGTAGGTACCTATCAGTTGAATTCAAAATAACCACCATTTGTCAAATGAAATAATATCGCAGAACAATCAACTCGATTTAATGCAGCCATGCGTGATTATAATCACGTGTTCCCTGGTAATGATATCTGGGCCGGATTTATACTGTTTCATTTACTATCATGTTGAAGAATAGTTTTGGTAAACGAGCGGCTGGACGGAAAACAATCAGGCTGGTGTCAAAAAATGCTTTAGTACGAGATAAATTTAAACACGTAAAAGAACAATACCCTTCTATTGAAAGTTTTCGAGCTACAGCGTTCGGGAAATTTCAACACATATTTTTCACCCCTTAGAGATGACTTACAGTAACGCCGAGCTTCGCGGACCAACTAGACCCCAAATGGGACTTAAAAACCATCTTTTTTCATTAATTTAGGTTCATGGTAACTAAGGAATGTGCGAAGTACGTCGGACGGAAGAATTTTTTTTTTTAGTCCATTTTCAGACGCTACGTACCTTCAAACAGAAACAATCAAATTTGGGGGAGGGGTTCATGCTTGATTCCAAAGGTTCATTACTGAAAAGATTAAACCAAAATCGAATGGAAGAAACCGGACAATCTAAAGAGCCGATTAAGAAATACACGTAGTAAGTCATAGATGTAAAACATTAATCATTGACGCATCCTAAATAGACTATTAAATACAGGTGATGATGGGAGTAACCAAGCGTTGACACTAACATTTTTCATTTAACCGAAAATCTGAGATTGACATCACACCAACGAATAGGTTGTTTAAGAAGACTAACTCGGTAAAATAGTATCCTGAATTGAGGAGTACATAGACGAGTGGATCGTTTAAACATAATTGCTGGATAGTTCGTAGCATGAGAGAGGTGGAAACGAAATGTAATATTCGAAATTGAAACAGCACAGCTATTTTTCAGTGAAAACATTACATCTGCAAAAAAGGATGCTCATGTCGTCAGTGGCCTGGGTTGTTATAACCGCAGTTATCTTTTTCCCGGATCCAACCTTATTTCGTTTCCTAAGTACTAGTGCAGCGGTATAATACTACAGTTCAGGCATAAAAGTGCATATGAGGAGAAATTCATTTCGTTCTTAGGCTTAGATTTAATAATAACTGTGATCCTCTTCGAGGTTTAAACGCTGCTATTACTGGAACGCGCTGGTATCACAGAGTAAATATTGAAGTGACGGTGCACTAATATAAGGTAATTACGCGCAGATGCAATAGAAACAGGCAGCCTTGATGCAACCAGCACAATGATGCAGCACGAAAGACGCGGAACACGTCTGGTGATTTCAAAAGGAAAAGTTGAATGCCCTTTATAGGAGGGCTCATTGGGGAGGAGCTGATCGTGCGGGCACAGGGAAAAAGGCGGTGGTTGAAGTATTTTTCGAAGGCAAGAGGCCATTATGTTACACGGATGTGTTATTAGTTCGTGGCAGAATGACGAGTCCACCTGTTCTTCTCATGTGCCTCTTATAGGACCTCGATCATGGATATATACGACGGCTGGTTTCATAAGCACGGATAGGACCATTCCCAGTATTCGAGCCTGAAAAAAATACTAAGATGTTAACTAGTAAGTAATAAAACTATTGAAGCCAAGTCCTTCAGGTGCGAACGGCCGCACAAATTAATTGGGCGGTGAAAAAACGCAACAGAATCTTCCACAAAGGCTCATTATTTTATGTACAGGTCCTTTCAGTATAGATCAATGTTCTTTGAGCCCAAATGGAAAGGGTAGTTAGGGACTAGCTCAGTAAGGGTTAATAGCTCATGAATTTTCGAACTGAATTGATAGAGCCTGTCCAATATTCACAGATCATAACAGACTAACATGTTATATTTGGAAGCTACTCAGTAGGAACTCTATCAAGATGGATAGAAAATACTGACGGTGTGTTGACCAGAGAGTATTTGATGCTGAGCTTCCCGCGTTACCCATGGAGTAATTAAACGGTGCTATTAAAAATATAACCAGAGGTAGAAACCTACAAACCGAGCAAAGCGAGCGGAAGTTGGTAGTTCCCAGATAAATCTGAAAGTACCTCCCACAGAATTTCTAATCAGGGCTCAAACTTGGGATCATTTTACCGTCGGCAACTGCTTCTGTATGCGGGCAAGAATAACGTGGGCAACTACGAGAAGAGTGCTTGCTGGTGATTACCCTAAAAGTAAAAGGTTTACATGACACGGCACCGTCGAGTCGCCGACATAATCGCAGGCGAAGAAATGTGAGAGGATATCACTGTTCGTAGATGACTTGGATAGCTTATTATCCACGATACAAGTGAATACCATCTCGAATGCACCATGGGCAGATTATATAGGATGTTGAGCAGAGTTCAATCCGCAAGCCCTGATTTAGAGGTTATACGAGGTACTACGTGCACACTGAGTCACACCAACAAACTCACTAATGCTAACCTAACTTGTCAAATTCACAGATGAGTACATCTATGAAGTATTCCACCTACAAAACCTCTAATGGGGATGAATTTTCAGGGGGGTAAGCACAATTTGGAATTAATAATGGATATCTACATATTTGAACGCGTCGCGAGGATGCCAAGAACGCTTGTAATGAAAGTTCACGGAGGATTGTCTCCCGCTACATGTATTATACTGCGCAGGCAAACAGTTCCATTAATGGAATCAAATGAACCGTTTAATCGTTAGAGATAAAAGGTACAGAGGGAAATGAATATGTAGTTCATGATAACGTCATTAGAGGCCTTCCGTCCAGAGCTTGGTACGCCATCCCTTTACTTGGGCAGGGACGAAATATGTCAGCCGAAAGCGTCAGAGTTTGTGGCAGGAGGGACGCGCGTTGCATGCGATGTCTGGAGGGTTGTGGTCCCAACTGTCGATCGATAGTATCGACAGGGCCCACTGTGCTGCTCCCCTTCCGTCTCATGCGTGCACTTGACGCTTAGCTTTTCTTTCTTTTTTTGCGAATTTTCGCAAACAAAACGCAATGCGCAGATCATGGGTTGTAGCTGGAAATCGCAAAGGTTTGCATTTCCATCTTCAAAGCCTAGTTGTATCGAGTCCTATCGCAGGGAGAGGATTTTTGAGGAATCATGTTAACGGCTTGCGGCGGATGATTAATTAGAATAACATAACAGAAACTGCCGTAATACAATCCGCCCAGTCATAGGGTTCTTATGAGGGATCATACTCATAACCCTACACAACGGGGAAAACGAACAAATAGAAGTGGTAAAATATTACCTATTCCTACAATTATTATTCATATCCAGCCCACAATAACTTGCTGCTAATAACCATGTTACCACACACAGACTTATAACTGTTATCAGATTATAAGACAGTATCAATGCCAGTGAACAGACCGAAACGACCATAATTCATTTAGTTCACGATCCATTCAGAACAACAAAGTATGAGGCTTATAAATCGCGTTCTACACATTTTTATATTGGGAGAAGCCAGCGCACCAGCTTAGCGCGTCAGGAATGACTCAGAGGAATTTCAAGACAGTTTCTATGATTATTTGAAAAACCGAATCCGTCAGTTACCTACTCACAGAATTAGCAAATATCTATAATGGCCTATTGCTTATATTGGTTTATTATTCTGTGAATAATACACCTATGTATTCGCTCAGCGAAAAAATTTTATAACACCCCCTGAAACTTTTTTCTTTTCCGTTTCAAGTTGCGTAGATTCCAAAAATGCAATGTCCGTCCGCCGTCCGCCGTACGCCGTACGCCGTATCACGTGTACAGGCTTCATTTTAGATCTAAAAAAGTCGTTCTTTCGCACACATGCTCCATTTGGGCCCTAGTTGTGTCCGAAACTTTGCAGCCCGATCGGAATATACCCAGGGGCGTTATGAGTGAAAATGTGTATAAAAATAGGTACTTTTTGTGTTTTAGTAACATGTTAGTAAAATGAGCTTTTGAGGTATCGTTTTCCATGTTTTTGGGGACGAGAATACCGAATATGAAGTCGATTTTGACCAAAGACGCGGAAATTGAGGTTTTACCATTGATTCAGCTCCCAAAATTGTTTTTTTTTTTAGTCAAAAACCTGGAAAACTGTCTGAAATCACCATCAATGTGTATACTAACATTAGAAAAAGTGTAAACAGTTGAATCAAGACCATTAAATCGCACTACCAATGATCAAAGATGATCTGGGGGAAAAAAAGTGTACCTATTTCATGTTTTGGGGGCAAAAATTGGTGGAAATCATCAGGAATAGCTAATTCCATCATTCCACATGAAAGAAACAATAAATTTAACTGCCAACAAGAATCTCTAGAACTCCAATAGAATAATAAACCCATGTGACAAGGACTTTGCAGCGTTTTTTTGTTAAACTCAAAGTTGCTGGAAACGGGTCAAGAAAATTCGGTGAAGATTGCGCTGATTCGCATGCTGGTACTTGAGGATCGAGATAGAAGACGAAGTAATAAACGTTAGATTCATCCGAGTTCTTCAATACTGAGAGGGGAACAATGTTATTGACGAAATAACAATAAAGCAATGAGCCCGGGCTGCCCGTTGACACAGACCCCTTCCCTCAACACAACGCGCAGGAACTCATTGAGATGTTGGACAACGGCTACTGTTGAGCAGTCCAGAATGACGATTAATCAAGAGAGTCTGTAAAGTCTTACGAAATGGCTACCAAGATACCCTACTGAAGGAGAAATCGCCGACCTTCACGGGTTTAGAAAGAGCAAGTGTCAGAGTTTTGAAAATCGAGCTCAACCTACCATATTCAGTAGGCCGAGTGGTTTTCAAATGGCAATGCTCCTAAACAAGTCAGTTCAGGGCAACTGGTCAGGGCCTTTCGCCGGCTAACTAGATAACATTTTAGAATGGAAAACTAACGTGCAACAGTTGCTATGAGTATAGCAGAAAAAAATCTCAGAATATGGTTACTATTATAATTCCTATACCTTCAGTCCACTAACGAAGTGGAGCAGGTACATATAAAAAGAAGTTCAGTCAAGCAGCAATGACCATAGAGTTTTTGAAGTACCATCCTAATACATTTTTGGTAATTTATTACACATTTTTAGCAATGTTTACCAATTTTAAGGAATTTTTAACTTATGAAAACTGAAAAGAGAAACGGAAAAATGTCAAGAAAATCATGAAGGTACTAACAATTTTTCAGCCAGGGTCAGCCTCTCGCGTGTGGGACGCTTCTAGTGAAAGGCTTTGATCCTTGCAATGCACTGCCCCACGTGCAACGGGACAAAATCCCGTACAGCTGCATATTGCCGTGAGATCATAAACTAGTAAACGATCAAGAGTACACTAGGTACTGCTAGTTACATTATCAGTTTCTACGAATTTTTAATGTACATGAACTCTCGGACCTGGTGAGAGTAGTGTAGTGGTTGCTGTATTGTTAGTTATTGCTTTGTATGATTTGTTTAAACTGGACTTCAAAAAGATAGTTGTAGGAGCAGTAAAATGAAATAATGAAAAATTGAATATGATGACGGTTGTATAAGAATAACAGGAAAAAACTACCTGTGCAAGAAATAATGGGATATCGACTTATAGCAGAAGTGCTTTTGGGTGATCCATTATTATGATATCACCCTTAACACGAAAGAAGTGGTGGTAACCAAACGAAGTTGCGCTTTTAACCTTCACAGTGTAATTCATGAGAGGTAAGAACCCCTCCTCCCCTTCCATGGATTTTCATCATCATAATTGCACTGAACTATGTGGCACTAACGTGGTTAACGAAGCGAATGGAGCATATTGCAGATTTTCAGGAGTAAATCAATTTTGTGGTATACAAACCGTAAAAGGATTCATGAATAGAGTCCAGTATCACTGCCAATATATTTTCCAAAATATAAACTGTAGGGGAAAAAAATTGCTATAATGGTTTGGTATTAGCTGTGTGTCGTGGTACTCCTATAGTCTACTCCAACGTAAATATGTTAAGATTTAACCAATAAATAGCAAGCAGAAAGACGAGCTGTGCGAGGCCTCGGTGGAAGCCTGGGAACGGTCTCCCTCCATCAACTCCCAACGGCTGTCAACGTTGTTGGTAGACAGGGGACGAGGTGGAGGGACCTTTATAAGGTGCCCGGCTCGCCCAGCTCTTCATTCTACCGATCGGATTCCTACCTACGACTTCTCTCTCTCTCTTACCTTGCGCAAAGCTCTCCCTCGCATATACGTTGTGGTGAAAGCCTGGGACGTGCTTCCTGAAAAGATCCCGCACTCATTGTGGTGAAAACCGCGGGGTGGTAGCTATCCTCTAACACACGCTGTGGTGAAAACCGTGGGGTGGTAACAATCCTTAAAAGACTCCTAAGGGGCACATCCTCTTCTCTCCTGCGACCTACCAAACCAACCATACCTCGCGCTCACGACATTGTGGTTTATTTGTTTATTTATTTATTTATTGTGTTACAGGCTAGTGCCCTGTTTACAACAACTCATGGTATTTACTTACGGTTTTATGGCTAAAATATATGAAATTTGGTTTTCGGAATTGGCAAACTGACGTTTCGAATTAGAAAGAACAGGGAAGAGAAAGGATGCGATCCATTTTTTCGAGATCCACTGATATCGCCTATTCATTAGGGAGATAGTGGAAACAGCTACTCAATTTTCGAAAGCGATACATCTAAGGCAACCGGAATTTGAAAGGGCGAATATGACTACCCTAATCGATGGTAAACCTACTCGTAAATCGTTCATCTTGCTCACATTTCTTTCCACCCTTCGAGACTAGAGGCAATGAAAAGGTAATTAAACCCGCCGTTAAGCCAACCACAACGATACTCATGTAATATCGCCAATTAAATTCAATCTCGGCTCACTCTTAATATAGTTAATAACCGCTTGCGCCGAATGAGTTTTTGAAAGTCCACGGGCTGACAAAGACCGAAGAAATGTTAACCGCAGACCTGAGAACCGATGGGCGACCAATAACCGGCCGTTAACGATCATAAAGGACTCGGAGGGCGAGAATAATACCAGAATAATAGCTACCGATTCATAATTTTTCTAAGTGGGCAGTTACAAGAGATTATTCGGAAAAGTGAACATTTTTCAAGTCAAAACTGGAGATTATTTCGAAGTAAAACTACTACTATAGCCTGTTTTCATTTCAACGCCGAAAAAAGAAAAATGAAACGTTTCAAGGGTACGCCTCTCTGAGAGAGGTCACACTCATTAATTTTAATTGCGCAGGGGTGCCAACACAATTAGAAACACTTCTGGCTAATGGTGAAAAATGTGGCCGCCTCGTTGGCAAGATTAAAAGTGTCGTTACTCGTAATATTTTAGGAGGCTGAGTCTGGTGCCCTAAAGGACTGAACGAACTTCCCAGATTCTTGAAATTTATTTGATGTTTGATGACTTGAAAAAACAGGGAAAATTGGAATACCTAGGGTTGAGAATGCATGGCCTGGAAGAGCAAAATTTGATCTGATCTTTCCCACATCAAAAATACAATACGCTGAACGAGCAAAGCCCTCGAATTTTCAGTATGTAAATTTTAAAATTCCAGGGATTTTAACTCTAATTCTAATTCTTCTCCTTCCTCCATGCTACAGCTTAGCAGAACAGACACCGCGACTTTTCGGGTGGTCGTATCCATGTCCCAGCTGACGCGTTATCAAACAGTCAGTGGGAAAAACGGTGACGTGTTCTCGATCATCCTTATCTCCAACATGGATGTAGGTACTCCGGTTGGGCCAACATGGATGCCCGCCTCATCGTCGTGGATTATAAACGAACTGCATCCATAGAAACGCGGCAATGATGTCATCGGAACTCCCACATTTAATTATTAAAAACTAACTAGGTACGCCGTAGCTCGAAAACTTTCACTGGAATAGGGTATATTTTTTCAACTTTTTTAAATGTATGTCAAACATAACCATTTTTTGAGACCCAGAGCATTGTAGACCAGCCGTCCGTTTGCACCGAAAAGCTTCGTCAACATGACCGTGGATGAAACGGTATAAATCAGTCCCAAATATCATTATTAGAGAACACCTGATTATCTATAATCACGGATGGCTGTATGAAGTCGAGTTGGTTGTTCTGTGAAATTATTTCATTTGAAGAATGATGGCTGTTCTGGATTTTGTTGATAGGTACTTTCGCAACTTGAACAAACGTTATGCTTCATGAATAACAACAAATAATATTAATGATTGAATTATTTAATCCCCGTTAATTAATTAATAATTGAAATGTAATTCCCCGGCAGGATCCAGTTCTCGATTTAGGGCTTTCCTTGAGGGAGCTCGAGGGTAGGGATTGACCACAGAAAACAGTGACCTACGCAGGTGAATTATTACACAAGGGTTTATTGCACAACGGTTTAACACCCAACGGCTTATAATTTTACCACATGCTTCATGAATAACAACAAACAATTAATTATTGAATTATTGAATCCCTCGCATTTTTATGAAACTGTAATTCCTGAGCCCTTTTCACTACGGTATTTAGGGAATTGCAATAATGAACGGGTGGGGAAGGCCGTAATGGCGCGTTACAGGGGATGGGGGTGGTTATGACTGCCGAACGTGTAGAGAGTTATACTTCGAATGTGGTGGGATTTGTCGTGTCTGTGCATGCGTGGGTAGGTAGGTATCCACAGCAAATATAATGACCCTGCTAAATCAGGGTCGTATACTAAAACGAAGTCAGTGATCTACACAGAAAAATCTAATAATAATGTAATAATAAAAATCTAATTTTCTATTCAGAAAAATAATAAACCGTTGTGTAATTTTAGCATCGTTTTAACGAGGAGCTGCTTAAACTACAAAGAGTGAAATTATAATAGAGGTAAACGGGTTACCAACCTGAAAAATAAGAGTGGAAGAAAAATTGCTGCTCGTACACTGTGTCACTACTATCCATGGTACGAGTCTGGAATTATAAGTAGTCCGTTCATTGAAGTCGATTAGAATCTAGGAATTTCAAGATTTACGGTTGATGGGGGGAAAACTGATATGAATATTTACCAGAAAATTGAGATCCTGTCAAGCAAAATCACGTGAATCTATGAAGCGTAAATCAGCGTTCCTCTAATAAATATGAAAAACGCTAAACCACTCAGAATTCAGTGGGAGAAGATGAACTGAGAGTGGCCCTCACGAAAATCACGGTGGTCCTGAACGTGAGTTTTTACGGTTAAACTGATAATTACCGAGGCTTCCAGGGTTCCGTTGACAGTGATTTCCTGGTGGAAGAAGGAGTGTGTTTTTCGATGATTTACGCAGGTTTATGGACCAACCGCGATGCTCCAAACAAATTGCCCGCGCAATTATCCAAAAGCGTTGGTTCAAAGGACGCTACGGTCTAAAATGTTGGGCCAGGCATCCAATAACGTTTTTACAGAGCCAACCTTGCCATTTCTTTGTTCATGGTAGCAAAGGTATCCGAAAAAGGATGACGGTGGTTCACGATTATTTTGAAACGTAACGGCTGTAAAGACTAATCGTTTGAAAATCATTATTCAGGATGTTTTCGATTTAAATTCTATAGAATAATATTTTTAAATAACTCGACACGTTTGTAATATGTAGATAAGCATACCTGGAAAATCAATTTTGTTGAGAGCTGGCGTCAGGCTTACCTGAAACAACAAGAGTAGAAAATAAATAATACAGTCTAATAAGGAAACTAGGTACACGTTTCAGTAATTTTAATTAATTAATTAAAGTTACTACGAACTATGATGGTCAATGATAATCTCTTTTTTGCCAACACCCAATTTTGGTTTATTATTCTGTGAATAATACACCTATGTATTCGCTCAGCAAAAAATTTTTATAACACCCCCTCAAAATTTTTTGTTTTCCGTTTCAAGGTGCGTAGATTCCAAAAATGCAATGTCCGTCCGCCGTCCGCCGTACGCCGTATCACGTGTACAGGCTTCATTTTCGGTCTAAAAAAGTCGTTCTTTCGCACACATGCTCCATTTGGGCCCTAGTTGTGTCCCGAAACTTTTCAGCCCGATCGGAATATACCCAGGGGTGTTATGAGTGAAAATGTGTATAAAAATAGGTACTTTTTGCGTTTTAACAACATGTTAGTAACATGAGCTTTTGAGGTATCTTTTTCCATGTTTTTGAGGACGAGAAGACCGAATATGAAGTAGATTTTGACCAAAGACGCGGAAATTGAGGTTTTACCAAAGGTTCAGCTCCCAAAATTGGTTTTTTATGAGTCAAAAATCTGGAAAACTGTCTGAAATCACCATCCATGTGTACAATAACATTGGAGAAAGTGTAAACAGGTGAATCAAGACCATTAAATGCCACTACCAATGATCAAAGATGATCTTAAAAAAAAAAAGAAAAAAAAGCGTACCTATTTCATGTTTTGGGGGCCAAAATTTGTGGAAATCATCAGAAATAGCTATTTCAATCATTCCACATGAAAGAAACAATACATTTAACAGCCAACAAAAATCTCTAGAACTCCAATAGAATAATAAACCCATGTGACAAGGACTTTGCAGCGTTTTTAGAGTCTGTATACTTAGGATTTTCGACGATGATCCATAAAATGAACCTACAAAAGAAAATCATTAATACCTTGTTGTCATAGGCCATGGTCTCCCCTCACCTCAGATTTTCTTTCTGATTAATGACACAGGCATGATTTATAGTTCGTACATTTTCCACGAGACGCTACGATCAAGTTCTCAAGAAATCCGGAGCTTGCACTAACGAAGTCTGCTAATGACACAACCATCGCTAATCATTCTTCCCGACCCCGTCACACTTCGCTATCATCGCAATTCCTTAGAAGAGGGACCCAATTACCGCGAGATTGTATCTTGGGCAGCCCCGCGCATATGGCTCATTATGGATATTCTGGGCTGTTTATAGATATCATCGTTAGTCAATGGGTGCATACAGGTAGAAAATCTACCGCTCGGCTAACCCGAAAGAGAATTCGTATACGTACTTATATATTATATTAAAATAAGCTACAGCTGTATATTAATCAATCGAAAGAACCGAGGAAAAATGATTTTACAACCTTGAACTTGAAATGTTTGATGCGTGCTGCTATGAGTTTTTAGTTTTTTGGAAGGAAGATCGAAACTGCAAGGATCGAAGTTTGAGATGAAAAGGGGATACGTAGTATCGCAATTTCATTTGGGTCGTTCCACAGCTGTCACGAACATCCCATAAAAAATACATGAAACACAAATGCGAATCATGTAGCACGACGGTCATAAATATGAGCCTACAATAATGATATAAAAATTTATGGAGAATAATGAGTTAATGGAGATTGGCTTTTAATTTGAAAACCAATGAATCTGGATGTACCTATTCATTTTGCTGCAATTATGTTGGATACGAGGATAATATGAGGATCTTATGGTGTGCTAATTCAGCCTATTTGTAGCCTCAAGAGGTTGGGGAAAGTAAACTGAGGGCTGCCAACATGTATTGCTACAAACAATAAATTCTGCTCCCACTGGTGTCTTGCCCAACGTTACGATCGACAAGCAATTCACTCTCACACCTAACGCAAATCAATATTATCTCGCCACGTTGTCCTCAGGCAACATTCACACTCGAATACAGTTACGGAAGCAGCCATCATGCGTTTCATTGCAGAATATCAAATTGCATCTTGAACGATCGGGAGCAGCATTGGCTCAGAACTATGACCACTTGAAACGTAATTAGATACAGACTGTTTTCAGTCAATTCAATGATTTTATTCAATTAAGATACAGCTTTGAGTGCATGTTCGGGGCACCAGATACGCGGCTGATTTTGGTTTATTATTTTCAATAATGAGTCATTGGAACCGAGCATGACAGCAATTTGTTTAACCCCCTCTATTTAAATGTTTGAAGGAAGGGAGAAAAAACCACACCGCATTGATGATGCTGAAGGCCTTTTCCTCGTTCACTTCCCGATACTGAAGAAAACGCGACTCGAACTTGTTAATGTCTGAAGGGAGAAAATAATAAGAGTGCGCTTGAAAGAAAGTAAGAAGTAGTACATTTGGCCAATTCAAATCCCAGACCCATCATTTGTGGATAAGGAGTTTCCCAGTCACAACTAGAAGGTCTCACGTTGCCAAGTAGTATTTATACGAAATTACCGACTGAGTTTCGATAAGATAGACGGAAGACGGACGAGAGGAATGGCATGACTTAAGTACAGATGCAAAACCGAAGGAAAATGGGCACTTTCTCGCAGGATTCAGAAATTGCCGGGCATATATCTCCGCCTATCATTTTCAGAATCCACCCGGAGTTCATCGAGGATAATGAGATGGATTTCTCGTAGCGCCAAAACTCTTGGGAATGCATCCTTCAACAACGCTAAAAAGAAGGTAAGTACCTACCAACCAACAACGGGATGACCAGTTGGGCATTAAACAAAAAACTATTTTATGAGCACCAGGGCATTAAAGTGAAAGGGACTTGGGTTACAAGGACCCCGGAGGCTGTTTACATCTTTATAACCTCATCTTGGGCTCTGGGCACAAACCGCGCATTACAAAAACTCTTCAGCCGATCATTAATCGGACTAGAGTTGGATCGTCTTACATACTTCTAATACAGAACAGCTCCAAGTTAGCCTCGCTGAATACAGTGTTTAAACAGGTTGTGGTGGTGGGCAGGGCGGGATGCATCGACGATTTCGCTCATCCATCATCCGCAAGTTAGAGCAGTTCTTCAGGTCCAGCGTGATAAATCTGGAAGAAGCCGCATCCTCCCTCTAAAGGGCGCTGAATTATGAAATTAGGCCTTTCCGAAGGACGTTTATATTTCCAAGCGATTATCAGCTCGAGCATCAACTAGAGTTTCTCATCAATTGCTTCTTCTCGTAACGTAATCTTATCGAAATATCTGGAAGAACGCAAAGTACACTGTAAGGGTCCGAATAGCAGGTTTTAGTTTCTTTTCCCTTTCACGGATGAACTACTACTTCGCCCTCCTAAACCGCTATTTCTTCATCAGCCTTCCAAGTAGGTACATATCTCGCTCATCCATAAAATTTGTGAATATAATATAATATATGATTTACGATTTACACTTGGGCTGAACAAAGAAAAAATCTATTTTTACAGTTCAATACATGACGAAGCGTCTTCACAGAACACCCGTTGAACTATTACGAGCGGGTTGTCACGGTTCCCCTAGGTTTATGATCCGCTGAAGCCAATTTGCATGACCACACAGCAAGCCAGGAGTTCGAGGAACCCGATTCTGACAAAAGAATTTCTCTTCTTCAAGCGTTTAGTACCTACTCAGCTATACCAACAATTCTTCCGTTGTTCGGACTGCGGCAAAACTCAAACAGCTCAAACATGTTTGGAGAAACGGGAATTTAAAGCATACATCTAAGATATATTGTATAGAATATCTACAATTATATTATATATTCTATACTTAATCTAATTATATTAATATAATATTATACATTCTATTAGAACAGCTTGGTGTCACATTTATAACTGACGATAATAGAGAGCAGGTATTATAGAACTTTGAACTCTACTAAGTACTGTGAACTAGAACTTCAATGAACTTCAATGAACTACAACGAACTTCAATGTTCTACAATTTATTACTTCTCCATTTAATTGGCCAGCGTCCACCCTACCGGAATTGCTTACCGTGAGCGAACCAGTAACATTATTGTTACATGGCATATTATTATTATGGGTAAATGTGATTATCAAGACTGAATTTGTGGGTAGAATATGCAGGTTCCCCAACAACCATAATAACTGTATTGTCGTGAGTCCCTCCCGGGAACACTCCACTAGTAACTTTAAGCTCTCACCAACATTCTAATGCCAAACTTAGTTTCCGTCAATAAACAAGTGAGTGGGGAGACAGGCCACAGAACCCAGGGTACACAACCTGGGGCCCCACCACCAACCCCTAACAGGGGGTTGGAGGGAGAGGCCTCCAGTTCCTATAAAACCCTGGATCCTGGGGCTTTAGCCTCATTCGACACTTCCTCTAACTAGCTCTCTCTCTCTTCTCTCCTCTACCTTGCTCCTCCTCTCAGATGATCGGTGGATTACCGCCGCCTGGGAAAACCCCTCTCCTCTATGTCTAGATGATCGGTGGACTACCGCCGCCTAGACAGCACCTCCTCTCTCAAAAGAACCTAGATGTCGGTGGATTACCGCCGCCTGGGCAAATTCCTACACTCACCTCCATCTCCTCCTAAAAGTCGTAGATGATCGGTGGACATCCGCCGCCTGCGTCTTTTCCTCACGCCACCGTGATGAACCAAATTCTAAATTCATCACAGTGGTGAACCCGACGTTCACACAACCTTCTTCCTCTTTTTCCCTTCTCATGTGTCAAAACCCAGTCTCAAGTTAAGTTCGGTCCAATTTCAAATTCAACCAGTCAAAGTGATAATTCAGTCAGTCCGTTTAAATTTCGCACTTTTCGCCCACACTACCTCAACCGCTCGGAGATCGCAACCTCTCACACCTCCGCTCAACCACACACATCTCCGCTCCCGAAATTTGCGAATTTCGATTTTGAAATTTTTAAATTTGAGTTTTCAAATTTCAGACCCCAGCTATGGACCCAAACTCGCCATCGCCCCCGCTCCTACGACCAGCCACGCTGCAGCCGCCCGCCGCTCCGACAACGGACGCAACGGCTGCACTCGACAACCCGTTCGCCACCCTCTCACCGCCTGGCTCCGCCGCATCGACCTCCACTGCCGCCGCCACCGCCGCTGCGGCCGCAGCACACGCCGCCGCCGACGTCATGTGCACCTCCTCCGTCTAGCCGACACGGTGCACGACCTCGCCGCCGCCGCCAGCGTCGGCGGAATACGCAACCCCCGCACCACACCCCCTCCACGACAACACGCCACGACGTCCCGAGGCGGGCCCCCCTCCTCGCCAAAACGGGGGGGACCACCTCCCTTCCCCCCGCATCAACTCCATCACGCCACCAAGGCCTCCTACACCTTCTATGCCGCCGCCACGGCCGCCAACCTCCCACCAGCAACTCGCTGCGCCACCACACCCCTTCCCCGGACGCACAACGTTCCCCCACCCAGGAACGGCAACCCCTCCACCTCCCCCACGGCCGCACCTCCCTGCGCCGCCACCAACCCCCGTCCCCGAACACACACCGTTCCCCCACCCAGGAACGGCAACCCCTCCACCACCCCCACGGCCGCACCTCCCTGCGCCGCCACCAACCCCCGTCCCCGAACACACACCGTTCCCCCACCCAGGAACGGCACCCCCTCCACCTCCCCCACGACCGCGCCTCCCTGCGCCGCCCCCAAACAACACTACCCCTCCTACGCCGCCTCCACGGCCGCCAACCCTCCAACCGCGCCTAGCTGCGCAGCCAAGCCCCTCACCCCTCCACCAACCGTTCCCCCACCCAGGAACGGCAACCCCTCCACCTCCCACACGGCCGCACCTCCCTGCGCCGCCACCAAACTTCCCCGGCCCCTCACCGTTCCCCCACCAGGGAACGGCCCCCTCCCGGCCACCTCCACGGCCGTCAACCCCACCACCGCGCCTCGCTGCGCCACCCTCTCCCAACCACCAACCGTTCCCCCACCCCGGAACGGCCCCCCCAAATCCGCCACCAGGGCCACCAACCTGCCGGCCGCGCCTCACGGCGCCGCCACAACTCTCTCCCTACCAACTACCGTTCCCCCACCCCGGAACGGCCCCTCCACATCCGCCACCAGGGCCACCAACCTGCCGGCCGCGCCTCACGGCGCCGCCAAACCCCTCTCCCTACCAACTACCGTTCCCCCACCCCGGAACGGCCCCTCCACATCTACCACCAGGGCCGCCAACCTGCCGGCTGCGCCTCACGGCGCCGCCAAAACCCTCTCCCCACCAGCTACCGTTCCCCCACCCCGGAACAAACCCCCCACAACCGCCGCCAGGTCCTCCAACCTCCCGGCCGCACCTCGCGACGCCGCTACCCCACCTCCAGACAACCCCCCCACCGTTCCCCCACCCCGGAACGGCAACATATCAACCCGCGTCTCTTTCGCAGGGGACAAACCCCCACCGCCACCACAACCCCTCAACTCCGGCACCCCTGCTCCTGGCCTTCCGCCCCCAATTATGTTTGCCTTGGCCCTCAGCCCCTGTCACCTTGCGCCTTCAGCCCTTCTCACCTTCCGCCTTCAGCCCCACGAATTTTAGTTTAGTCCTCATCTTTGGCCTTCAGCCCCACTTATGTTTGCTATAGCCCTCAGCTCCTGTCACCTTGCGCCTTCAGCTCCACGAATCTTGGTTCGAACTGGGGGGACCTCTGTCGTGAGTCCCTCCCGGGAACACTCCACTAGTAACTTTAAGCTCTCACCAACATTCTAATGCCAAACTTAGTTTCCGTCAATGAACAAGTGAGTGGGGAGACAGGCCACAGAACCCAGGGTACACAACCTGGGGCCCCACCACCAACCCCTAACAGGGGGTTGGAGGGAGAGGCCTCCAGTTCCTATAAAACCCTGGATCCTGGGGCTTTAGCCTCATTCGACACTTCCTCTAACTAGCTCTCTCTCTCTTCTCTCCTCTACCTTGCTCCTCCTCTCAGATGATCGGTGGATTACCGCCGCCTGGGAAAACCCCTCTCCTCTATGTCTAGATGATCGGTGGACTACCGCCGCCTAGACAGCACCTCCTCTCTCAAAAGAACCTAGATGTCGGTGGATTACCGCCGCCTGGGCAAATTCCTACACTCACCTCCATCTCCTCCTAAAAGTCGTAGATGATCGGTGGACATCCGCCGCCTGCGTCTTTTCCTCACGCCACCGTGATGAACCAAATTCTAAATTCATCACATGTATCATTAACGGAAACGGTATAAAACTACTGCAGTTCCAAGGAACATCTTTCGGTTTATTATTTTCAATAATGAACCTTTGGAATCGAGCATGAACCAACACTGTTACCCCCCTCCAACCAATCGCTCAAAATTTGATGGTTTCTTTTCAAGGTCCGAAACTCGAATAAAAAATGGTCCGAAAATGGAATAGAAAAAAACTTCTATCCGTCCGCCATACTTCGCACTTTTCTTAGTTACCATGAACCAAAATTTATGAAATTCGGTTTGTAGGGCCGTTTGGGGTCTAGTTGGTCCGCGAAGCTCGGCGTTACTGTCATTCACCTCTAAGGGGTGAAAAATAGGGGTTGAAATTTGCAGAACGCCGTACCTCGAAACCTTTCAATAGAGGAGTATTGTTTATTTTTCGTTTTTAGATTTATCTCAAACTAAAGAATTTTTTGAGACCTACTGGAACATTGTAAGACCAGCTATTCGTTTGCACCGAAAAGCTTCGTCAACATGATCGTGAATGAAACGGTATAAATCCGGCGCAGATATCATTGCTAGGGAACACCCCTGATTATATACCTAATAATCACGGATGGCTGTAAGAAGTCGAGTTTGTTGTTCTGTGTTGTTGGGTGTTCTGGATTTTGTTGATAGGTACTTGCAACTTGAAAAAACGTTATGCTTCATGAATAACAACAAACGATATTATTAATGATTGAATGATTGAATCCCGTGCATTTTTATGAAACTGTAATTTCCGGGCCGGCTCCAGTACTTGATTTAGGGCTTTCCTGGGGAGAGAGCGGGGATAGGTATTCGCCACAGAAAACAGCGATCTACGCAGAACGGACATCTACACAGGTTGCAGCAGCATTTTTAAATAGAACCATCGTTCACTAGTATTCGGGGATATTTGGTGTCAAGTCTTAAGAGTTTAAACGCTAAAAATAACTATAATAATAATAATAATAATAATAATAAGATAATATTACATCTATCATAATTATGCATTATTTTTGTTTTTAAGGGCTTATAAATAAAACCGCTGCAAATTAATACAAACCGGTTCCTTATTTTCCTGTAGAGCTACGCCCTCTGCATACTCGTAGATCACTTGACTTCCTATTAGTGTAAGACGCTGAATTTCGTATAGTGCAAGATGGTTCGAGAGGTTCCTAAGTTTACTTTTTGATAGACAGTACATGACTAAAATACATAAAATGTTGTCTAGCAAGGGTTCCTATCCAAAACATATTGCAGAATTACATTTTAAAAAACATCATTAAAAACACACACACACACACACACACACACACACACACACACACACACACACACACACACACACACACACACACACACACACACACACACACACACACACACACACACACACACACACACACACACACACACACACACACACACACACACACACACACACACACACACACACACACACACACACACACACACACACACACACACACACACACACACACACACACACACATATATATATATATATATATATATATATATATATATATATATATATATACACTTGGAGCACTGAAATCTCGAAAATTGTATTCTGTAATATTCGGGGCTGGGCACTATCATAATTTTACATTCGAACTTCACAAGGTAAGTTCATTTGGCTTCGTAATTATAAACGTGACAGTAAAACTAAACGCTTAATCGTTCTCACACGTACGATTATACTGCTTGTGCGTTAATTACTGACCTCCATCAACCTCCATGAAGTCGACGATGGCAGCAAAAAGCCTTCGAGTGGAAGGAGCTATTTCCTGGCAGGCTCGCGCATCATAAGTGACGACTAATCAACCCAGTGACTCCCGCGTGATTTTATTAATTGTATTTCGTCATCACTTTTTACGGTTTTTCAAAACAGCGCCGCCATTCAGATGGCAGGATTGTGACATAACGGCTCTCCGAGCCACTAACGATCCCGGATGGGAACAAGGGCAAAGCCATCGACGCTACCATAATTAACGTAACGTCCTCAGTAGTAGTCGGTTATTAAAGGAAATATATTCAAATCACCTTAACTTTTTGTCAGCTTCCCAACGTTAATAAGTCGACGGTTAATGTCATCAATATCAATTCCGATTAACATTATTTTCAAATAAAAATCTTCCTTAATTTATTATATTCCATCATCAAGACAGAATAGAATATGCATTTTCAGAACAACCATAATAATTGCGTCGTCAACGGAAATGGTATCAACGCCAATAATTCCAAGGAACATAATTTTCAAATAGAACCTTCCTTCATTGGGAATATTTGGTTCCAAGTCTTAAATCATAAACAGAAGCTAGAAACAACTATCAGATCTATCTTAATTATGTATTGTTTTTGCTTTCAGGAGCTCATAAATAAAAACGCTGCAAATAATGACAAAACGGTTTACTATTTTGCTGTATAGATACCTGTTCTGCGTAGAATTCCTATTACGGTAAGACCTGCAAGTAGTACAAGCTCTCTAAGTTCGGCAATTACAGTTTCATAAATATATATATTTTCCACCGCCCCCATCACCTGTATGTAACACGTCGTTTCGGAACCACGAACCCTCCATCCGGCCAGTTTTGAAATTCCGATTGTCGCTGGAACTAAGTAGGACCCTCGACATATCCCCAAATACTCACCTAATTTGGATGATCCGTTTGGCCGCGAACAGCAAACCTTTCAGCAAATAAGTACGTAAACAAAATTAATTAATTAAAAAACAGTACCTACCTATGAACAAAATCCAAAATGACCATCTTTCTTCAAATGAAATAATATTATGAACAACAAACTCCATTTCATAAAGCCACGCGTGATTATTATAATTAGCTGTTTCACGTACACCGGAAGATTCACCCTCACGGTAACGATTTTGTTTTTAAATTCCGTTTTCGGATTCTACGTACGTACCTACCTTGAAACGAAAACCATCGAATTAGAGGGGGTTGTAATATCATGCTCCATTCGAAAGGTTCGTCATTGAAAATAATAAACCAAAAATAAGAACCAATACTGTAGTAGAATATCAACGACAAGGTAGCCGTATAGTGCCGAGAACCAACTTCCATGAATAGTTAGAAAACATATCCTCCCATCTGTAGGGTCGGAATTTCGTAGCAGTATTCAGGCAGTCATACTTACTTTTACCCCGCACTGAAAGGGTAAAGCTAAACGATTATAATACTTGTTCGATGCACGATTTTCTGAGGAGCTGTAACTGTTTACCCTTTTCTGAAACTCGTAAACATCTGGGAGTCTGGTTTGATGGCCATTTAAAATGTAAACACCACATAATTTCACTGATGTGGCTCTTACAGCAATGTAGCTGCTGGATGGAAGGTCGGCATTGTTCACGCTGACTTCCCCCGGAAGCTTCTTTCGGGCAAATGCTCGGAATTCAGGTGTTCATTCTGCAATGAATAACGGAACCGGATGAGAAAGGGCCTGAGCCCTCATTTCTGGACTCCAATTATCGCCGAGGATGGCTCTCCATCACCTCAGCAGTCTGCCTCAAGGGTCTCATCGGCGCAGGTCGCCCCTGGCAGGATGCACATCTGAGGGTGGAGCCGAGCTCCCGCACTCTCAGGTTGTCATGGGATATTTCCCTGCCAGTGCCCATGATGAGGATGCCAAAATTCTTGCCTTCTTGCCATGTCAGAATCGAGGCTTTCACGCGGATCAACGGCCCATCCTGTCCAGGAAAAATGAGGGGACCATGGCAGTACTTGCCATGTCTGTGGTCATTGCCTCGGTGGAGAGACTAAAGACTAGTGAACTTCCAGTTCAGCAAAGCCAACTTAAGGCTTGTGAATGCCAAATCACACAAGAGTGTAGCCACAAGCGAGACTGATGGGGAGCACAGGAGCAAAGCACGGCACCCTAGGGGGAACCCGGGCCCGTTCTGTTCAGGTCAGGGACCTCAACTCCGAGGCCAAAGCAGCCTGAGCCGTCTCCTAGGAGTATCTGGGTTTGCAGAGACGAAATGATCTGTAGACCTCCGGGACACGAGCTCAAGACACCTCCCACACCCAGAGGCAAGAAGCCCCATCAACCTCTGGCACTCAGAGGCCTAGTGCCTCAAGAGAGGGAGGTTGGGGTCAGCAACGGACCATGAAGCAGTTCAGGCCTGAGATTCATGAGTCGAAAAAGAGGAAGCCTGGCAGGCCCCCAGAAGAATGGCGATGCAAGGGGAGGTGCTGCAAAAAGAGGTGAGAGCGCCAGGTAAGCCTCCAAAGAGCTGAAGCGGCCGCAGCCGCCATCTGTGGGTTCTTTGCCAGAAGGAGACTCAATATAGCCCTGATAAAAGATCCCTGAGAATAAGAGGAGTTCCTTCAAGCTCAGGTAAGCTCAAGCTTAGGTAAGTAATATACTGTAGGGAAGCTGAACGGTGTAGAGCAGCAATTAGAGCAACCCTACAAGTAAGGTTCAACATCCTACTAATAGGGTAAATCGACAGAGACTGCTTTGTCCGATACAGTGATGTTGACTGAAAAGGCATTAGAAAATAAAGAAATAGCCTTCTGCTGCTTTCTGGATAGGGGGTGCTTTTGAAAACTATGCAACCATTGAGAGCAGCGACAAAGAAGGGTATAAATGACCCTACCATCAAATTGATAAATGTGATGCTGGTGAGCCGAGTTATCACGACCACCCAGGGAGAGGAAAGCATCACTGTAGTGGCCAGCAGTGGATGCCTCCAAGGCGGAGTTCTCTCCCCATGTTGCTGATGAACTGCTTGAAATTTTATCGCAAGCAAGCTACAAAGAAGTCAATAATATTTACTCGTGGACAACAAAGCTCCTACATGTATACCAGTATTGGCAGAGAAAAAACGTTGTCAGAGGTTGTTGTCCAGTGAATCGTGCTCATCTGGGCAACCTCTAGGTGATCAACCTCCATAGTTAGGACGGAACAACTATTGGGACTTGTAAATTGGGACATGGCATTAATCGCCTTCAAATGAGCTCAGTATATTTTAATTATACTGACGCTAAAGGGAGGAAAGGGGGTAGGGAAGCCAATAGATATATGTATTACCAAAGGGACAGGATGTTTGCCAAGGAATCCTTCTGGGGGGGAGCAACCAACTCCGCCAGGATGATAATATTGCGTTTGGTCAAAGATGCCAACTCCGCCAGAGTTGTTATCGTGGCCGTGAATGAGGCTACCATCTCCGCCAGTGATTAGGCGTCGTGAAAATTAGAAGAACCACGGGTGATAGACGAGGAAGAAGATGGCCATAAGGGGGGGTTGTTTGAGAACTGCAGAGACTAGGAACTGCTAGAGGACGAGGTTCAAAAATGAGGCTCGAAGACGAGAGGATAAGAGATGATTTTAGTTAGTATCGTAGTTAGTATCGACATTACATACCCCTCGTCTTCTTTCTTCTACCAGACAAAAAAGCAACCTCGTACGAATCCTGTTTACAGCAATTGGTAGATAAATGTGCTGAGCACGATGTAAACTTTGCTCCTCATGAGATGGTTGCGGATTTTGAAGAAGGGATTCATCATGCTGCAAAAAAAGTTTTCCCGGGAATTAGTGTAGTGGGGTGCAGATTCCACTTAACCCAATCTTGGTGGAGAAGAATTCAGAATTTGGTACTTTCTCGAGATTACAAGACGAATGGTGAAGTGGGTGAATGGTTACGATGGACTTTTGGGCTTCCGTTATTACCTTGCGAAGAAATTGAGGACTCCTTCGTGGACGACCTGATGGCAATCATGCCACAAGATGATAGAGTTCGGCAGTATGCTGATTATTTGGTCGACAACTATATCGAAGAAGATGCGAAATTCCCTCCGACTGTATGGGCAAAGGATGACGGTACCTCCGGAAGAACAACTAACATGTGTGAGTCTTTTCACCGCAAATTCAATTCCATGTTTTCTGGTTCTCACCCAAATATTTTTGTATTTTTAGATGCGTTAAAAAAAAATGGAAATTGACACCATCACGTTGCTTAACGGAGCCAATGTTCATAAAGAGTCAACCAACTATTCGTTTAGACGTCAAAAAATGGTACTCGACAATTTAATTAAAAATTATCGTGACCGGAAAATTGATCGCTTGCATTTTTTGAATTGCGCATCAAGCCACTACGGCAAAAACAATGAAAATTGATTTTTCTTTTTTCATGTCGTTGACGAAATTTGTGGAAGGCAAATTTATATTATACTTATGCGACGTTTATATTCTCGGCTACATTTCTTCACCACTTTCCTTATTCCTGAACCTGGCGGAGTAGAACACTGGCGGAGTTGGTGTAGCGACTAGGAGGGGGATTTATCGACGCAGGCGGAGTTGGACGTGTTCCTGGCGGAGTTGGCACAACCCCCTTCTGGGAAATCTTTGGGTTTATCCTTCTGGTAAGCCAACAAAAAGTGGATGGCTCGGCGCATACTATCAAACCACGCTCTGCTACCTGCGATAAAGTGAGGTAGGGACCCTCGAGTGCCCCCCCTCTAGACCAGCGATATTATCACCGGTTAAGAAGAGATATTGATTAGGCTTCCCCAAAAGACCCCGTCTCCACCGGATCAACCAACGACTTGAGAACAGCCACACCGTCACAAGACAAACCCAGTGACTCGGTCAGTTACTAATTTCAAGTTAGAAAGAATTTTGACCTAACCTTAAAGGTCATCATAAATGATCGCGAGACCTGAAAATGCGCCTGCCTCAATTTGAGCCAGGCTCACTGGTACACCCATCTGGTACACAGATGGTTCTGCGATGTGAGGCAAGGCTGGGCTCGGGGTGCATGGGCCGAATTTCAGCTTGGCCAAACCCCTTGGCACCTCAGCCACAATCTACCAAGCAGAAATCCATGCCATAGAACTAACTATGTGCGCAAGATGTTGCCAGGGAGAGACTCAACGGCGCAAGGCTGTGGATCTGTGTGGTATTCAGCTCTGGGGCTGAACGAAAAAGTCGAACACCAAGATTACAAAAACTTTCCAAAATAAGGTAACAAGCAGTGTAAATGCCACCTGGTATGTGCGCTCCATCGTGACCTTAAAATGGAAACAGCCAGTGAAGTGATCAAGCAACATGCAATCAAACACGAATATCGGCTTCATGGACATACAAACGCCTAAGTTCCTCGACTCCCAGACAATAGCAATACCGTCCGGCGACTTGACAGGACAAAACCCTTCGACCTAGTGACATCACCGACACATTTTAATGTGGGTTCTCTCTTCTAGAGCACAGCTACTGGGCTTTTAACTCTACTAACTGTTAAAATATTGCACGAAAGTAAATTAACTTGATGGGCCCATGAGCATAATGCTCAGTTGTTATGCTACTGATATTCAATAAATAATAAAGCTGTAAAAAAAGCCAACAAATCGATTCTGTCTTTCTTTTCAAGAGAGTATTTTTATGAGTTCCTCATTTTTCTCAACCATATTATTTGAGGCTCTGATTTCCAAAACTCGCTCCTTGCAATTTTTGAAAAAATCGGGGTTATTGCTGTTTCTGAAAGATTGGTGTCCGCTCCTTCGGAATCGGAGGTCAGAATTGAGAGAAACGTGCTCCTTCTCTATTTAATTGACCTTCAAATACCTGGTTGAGATCCAAAACTCGTTCCTTGCAGTCACCTGTGAGTTCCAAAACTAGCTCAGATGAACTTATGGTAGCAAAACTCGCTCCTTGAGGTTATATAACCTTGTCAAGGGAAACCTCTCTCCTATTCTTGCCTAGTCACTGTGCTTTTTTCCCAGCCCTGTTCCTGCTTCCTTCCTTCCATCCCTTCACCTTCCTTTTTTCCACCAGCTATTTTATTTATTTTTTTTCCCTTTACCAAATGGCGGTCACCCGTAAGAAGAAGAGAAACCCGAATGAATGGAAAAAGAATGTGGCGCAACGAGGAAGGTAAGTGTTGTGAATGTTAACATCGTTGCTCATACTTACCTAATTATTGTGATAGATTAGGAGGAGATTCATTTTTGGGACTGATTTATGGTATTTTGTTTTATGTTGACCATTTAACATTGAAAGATGGTGCCTATTTGTAAGTTAATGATTGTTATTGAACTCGGTTTTTTAGATATAAGCCGACATGACTGCCGACTCTGCCTCAATGCCGGCACGAGAAGAAGAAAATGTTGTGCTGCGAAACTTTGAAGATGCAAGATGTTCGCCGTTTTCACCAGGAATTCTATGCGTCTCATAACAAGATTGACCAAGATAATCTGATTTTAAAGAACACTGAACAGATTTCACCAAGAAGGAGCACTCACGATGGAAGGTCTTCCACCGTTTCCATTTCCTATTTTTTCATTCCTTCAAAGAATCGTGGACGCGTACAGGTAAAGGATTTTCGAGTGTCTATCTTGGGATAGTTTTTTTGTATGACTGAAATGTTGTATTTTTTGCTGAAGATTGTATAGGAAGACGATAGGCAGACCCAATACTGTAACAGGTATCAGTACTTACTTTGGTTGTCTTATTTCTTGCAGGTGTGCGCTAAGGCTTTCTTTCCTCAACATTTTGGGAATATCGAAATTTTTTTTAAGTGTATTAAAAAATGTCTTAAAACGTTATATTACTGAGTTTTTATTGACTTTTCCCTATCCATAATCAAACGTGTCTTTATAGATCTTATAAGAAGTGATCTCTGAAGACCCTTCAGCTGGGTCAGTTCCAAAACTCGTTAGATGCAAGGCTTAGTGCCACAACTCGCTCGTTGCAAAATTAAATTCGTTCCTACGCAATTATTTCTCCATCGATTTATCTTTCCTTGGACACAGAGCTCCATTGATGTAATCTAGGTCATGTGGTGCTAAAAAAAACAGCGAATTGGTTGACTAATAATGTTTTAGAGGTTTTTCGCGATTTCTGAAAAACGTGTTACCTTATGAGTTCTTCATTTTTCTCAACCATATTATTTGTAATCGGTAATCCACGCGGAGTACAAATGCCTCATTGCGTTTGCCTGACTACACACATCAAGCCTATCTTCAGGCAAAATCAATGTAAATGTTTAACTTCATGACCTTGACCAATGTAAATAGTGATGCTTACCATTATGTTACCATTATGGGGTAAACAATTATGTTACCATTATGGGGGAAATGAACTTGAGCCATTGCAACAGAATTACCTGCAGTTTTTGGCCGATGTAACCGGGATACCGGTATAACCGGCGCATGTTTAAGCGCCGACCACTGTACCTAGGAGAGAACCGTGGATGAAATGAGAATAGAAAGAACTACCGCAAAGGCAAAACTTGTTTTAAGATCAAGTACCAAGCAGTCCGCATAAGTGAGTAAGATCGCCTGACGCCCCACTATCGGCACTTGAGCAGAATCTTTATCAACAATAGTTCCGTTTAGCTGGTGGTATCAGAAAGTGAACTGCTGGGCAATATGACATTGGGAAGCTGAGTTCTTAAATAATGCATTGAAAAAATTTGGTTCTCGTTAAACATCCACCTTTAAAGGCCGGACACCTTGTAATTATCGCGAGTGCATTCTTCAAGATGCGCAATTGCTGCAAGACGGAAAAGGTAGCATCGATCTGGATTTCAAGGTTTAGTGACGAATCTCGGATAAATAATTATCTAATCAGCTGAGCTAAATACAAAAGGAATAATCTAACGAGTAACAGCCTAATGGTCTCCGGAATAGTGAAAAATTACAAGCGTGACCGCATGTTACCAGTTTGATAGCCCGGCTTACCGCTGCTAGTCATTAGTTAAATCGTATTCATTAAGAGAAGGCGGTCGGCTAGATTGCACTTTGTCATGTAACTTGCAGGAGGGTGAAAACGACTTATCTAATATTGAGTGAGTCTGGCTTTCAAACTGGTTTCTGCAGCATATCAGTTACCGAAGAACATTTGATTTGATGGTGATCAACTTAAATGTTGTGTGGAAGTCGTTCATTTTAGATATAGGTCCAGAGGTTCAGGTTGTATAATAGTTCAGTCCTCAATTCGGTAACGGCAGATAGGCAATCCACAGAGGAATAATTGAAAAACTTAATAAATAATGAGCTACTGCCGTAAGTGGAGTCGTAAGAATATTTACAATACCACCTTGATTATCGCTGATTCAGTATCACAACTAGGATATTTTACAAAACTCACCATATGACAACCTGATAAGCCGCAATCACAACAACAATACCACCGAAACAATCAAATACAAAAAGACACACAAGTTGTTGGTTTCATAATAATTCCTCTATAACAAGTCATATTATCGTATCCTATAAAGACAGTCGCAGACATGCAAAATAGAAATCCCTAACCACTTAGAAATCGAATTAAAAAAATGAAGAAGCAAATTCTTGAAAGAAAAATTAATTTGTCAGCAATGAAAATAATTAATTAATATTGTAATATTTTTAATACTATATTTCATCCTAAGTACACAGAGGAATGACCCAATTGATAACTGAGGTGACTTCTATCATGAAAAGTCGTGCAAAATTTGACTTGGGGGGGGGGGGGGGGGGACTTAGCAAAAGTATATCGAGACTGTTCGTTTCAAGATATTAAAAAAAAACGAACATAATGCGAATAAAAAGAAAAGGAAATTTCATTAGTCCACATTTTATAGGACAGCAGCGAGATTTATTTACCTGTAGCATCTTTCTGTATGAGGAGTCGGACGGGTGCGGTATCACGCCATTATAACGAAACGCGTATCAATTATGAGGATTTAATTAATTTGACTGGAATGGCCGTCTGAAACGGGTAGGGATACCATAAAGTTGATTTACATCCATTCAAGATTGAATAATTGAAATTGCTTTCTCGTAGAAAATACCAAGTTGAATAATTTTTGTTTGAGAAAATGGACGGAAGGAGAAAACAAGTCTAATTAATGAAGAGCCACTTAGTAATTACGAAGCTTAATTGCGAAGGCGGGGATAGATTTATTGTATAAGGTGTTAGAAATCATAAATAGTTGTGAATTGGATGATAAAGATAATTAATTATATTTCCTTAGGTATGATAGTCGCTAGTTAACTGGGCAGCGACGGTTCAACAAAAAGAACACGTAGTACCTATGGTAAAATATCCAATTATACAAGATGTAAACGATATTATATATATCAAAGCCCTTCTATCCAAGGAATTTTGCGTGTACAGAATTCACGATGATTCATTATGGCAAATTACTTGTTCCTGCGCATCTCTCGCATATTTTAAACTGAAGTGTGGGGCAATTTATGGTGAAAGTCGAGATGAAAAATGTAGGTTGGCTGGAAATATTTAAAAAACCATAGCACGAAAACCTTTATTACAAGGTTTACTGCTATTCCTGTCACCACGACCAGCCATTCATCCACAATACAGGTTCGGCGTCTGAACCGGAAAAAACTCAATCGAAATGAGGTAAAAACTCAACTTTCATAGAGATAAATAAATTTACCCCAGGGATGAGGAGTGCTCTTTTGATATGATCGTTGAGGCAAAAAAAAGGAAACAACGCTAGAAACGGAATATGAGCCGTAAAAAAGTGTGAGTGAGCGAAACAATGATAAAGTAAATGAAACCTTTTTAACAGTGAACATTGATTATTATATTATACACCTAAAAATATCCGCTATTATAATAAAAAATTGTTATTAGGGGGAGCGAGGGGAATATGGAATACTAGGTAATTGCGAATACCACGGAATCTCGGCCGCAAACTATCGGAAGAAGCGGCCTAAATCACTAGCGAAGAAATCGTGAAAACCCATTACAAAGAAACGCTGCAAATTATTACACAACGGTTCATTATTTACCTGTACAGATGCTCGCACCTTTTGCGTTTTTCTGTGGTCAATACCATCGAGCTCCATCCAGGAAAGCCCTAAATGGAGTACTTGTACTGGAGCCGGCCCAGGAATTAAAGTTTCGTCGTACAAATGCGAGGGATTCAATAATTCAGTAATTAATTATTTGTAGTATTCATGAAGCATAAGGTAAATAATAAACCGTTGTGAAATAATTTACCCAATAATACTTCAACGTTTGTTAAGCTGCAAAAGTAGGTACCTATCAACAAAATCCGAAAGAGCTATCATTTTTCAGATGGAATAATATCACAGAACAACCAACTCGACTTCATACAGCCATCCGTGAGTATAATCAGGTGCTCACTAGCGATGGTACCTGGGCAGGATTTATACCGTTAGGTTCACGATCATGTTGACGAAACTTTTCGGTGCAAACGAACGGCTGGTCTTACAATGCTCCGGGAGGTCTCAAGAAATTCTTTAGTTCAAATCAGTTTAAAAACGTAAAAAAACCATACCCTCCTATTGAAATTGTTCGAGCTATGGCGTTCTGAAAATTTCAACCCCTATTTTTCACCCCTTGGAGATGACTGATAGTAACGCCGAGCTTCAAGGACCAAGTGGACCCCGAACGGTACCTACAAACCAAATTTCATTAATTTTGGTTCATGGTAACTAAGAAAAGTGCTACGGTGCACACGGTGATTTAGTTCGTGCACTACGGCGAACAGACAGAAATTTTTTATTGCATTTTCGGATTCTACATACCTTGAAACGTAAGTCATCAAATTTTGAGGGGGAAATAATTTGAAATCAAATTATGTTTTTTTCATGCTCGATTCCAAAGGTTCATTATTGAAAATAATAAACCAAAAATTCCTGTCCGTCCGCCGGACACAGTACTTAGCACTTTTCTTGGTTACCATGAACCAAAATTAATGAAACCTGGTTCGTAGGTCCCGTTTGGGGTCTAGTTGGTCCTCGAAGCTCGACGTTACTGTAAGTCATCTGTAACGGGTGAAAAATAGGAGTTGAAATTTTCAGAACGCCGCAGGTCGAAAACGTTCAATAAAAGGGTAAGGTTTTTTTTTAAAGTTTTCAAACTGATCTTGAACTAAGGAATTGTTTTAGACAACCCGGACCAGCCGTTCGTTTGCATAGAAAAGCTTGGTCAACATGATCATGAATCAAACGGTATAAATACGGCCCAGATATCATCGCTAGGGAGCACCTGATTATAATCACGGATGGCTGTATGAAGTCGAGTTGGTTGTTCTGGTATATTATTTCATTCGAAAAATGATGGATCTTTAGGATTTGGCTGATTGGTACTTTTGTAACTTGAACAAATGTTGAAGTATTATTGGGTAAATTATTGAACAACGGTAAATTATTACACACCGGTTTATACTGTCTCCGCAGAAGGGGCATCTATGTATACAGGTCAATTATTTCACAACGGTTTATTATTTACCTTATGCTTCATGAATAACAACAAATAATTTATTAGTGATTGAATTATTGAATCCCGCGCATTTGTATGAAACTTTAATTTCCGGGCCGGCTCCATTACTCCATTTAGGGGTTTCCTATGGGGAGCTCGAGGGAACTGACCACAGAAAACGATGATCTATGCAGAAGGGGCATCTATACAGGTAAATAATAAACCGTTGTGTGCATGAAATAACGTGCAGCGTCTTTTACTGCATTTTCGGATTCTACGTAGGTACCTTGAAACGTAAACCATTAAATTTTGAGGGGTGGTTACAATTTTTCTGTTTTTTTTTTTTTCATGCTCGATTCCAAAGGTTCATTATTGAAAATAATAAACCAAAAAACGGAGTTGTCGTGAGTCCCTCCCGGGAACACTCCACCAGCAACTTTAAGCTCTCACCAATATCCTCATGTAAAACTTACTTTCCGCTAATAAACATCTGAGTGGGGAGACAGGCAACAGAATCCAGGGAACACAACCTGGAGCCCCACTACCAACTCCCCACAGGGAGTTGGAGGGAGAGGCCTCCAAGTCCTATATAACCCTGGATCCTGGAGCTTTAGCTTCATTCGACACTTCCTCTAACCAGCTCTCTCTTCTCTCTCTCCTACCTTCCTCCTCTCAGATGATCGGTGGATTACCGCCGCCTGGGAATTTACCTTCTACCTCTACCTCTTGTCTAGATGATCGGTGGACTACCGCCGCCTAGACAAGCACCTCTCCTCACCTAGATGATCGGTGGATTACCGCCGCCTAGGTAAATTCCCTCACTCACCTCTATCTCCTCCCAAAGTCGTAGATGTTCGGTGGACTACCGCCGCCTGCGACTTTTCTCCTTCACGCCACCGTGATGAGAAATTAAATTCATCACAGTGGTGAACCCGACGTTCATCCAACCTTCTACCCTCTTACCACCTCATGTGTCGCCCCCAGTCTAATTCAGTTCGGTGTCCCCAATTTTAAATTCAAACTCAGCTCAAACAGTCAGTGTAAATTCGCAGTTTTTTGGCCCACCCTCACCGCTCAACTCCAGCTCTCAACTACCAGCCACACGCACCTCCGCTCCCGCCGATTGCGAATTTGAAATTCAGAACTAACACATTTTGAATTTTAGTTACAGCCATGGACCCGAACTCACCGACGCCGCCGCTCCTCCGGCCATCCCTCTTGCAGCCGCTCCCTCTCCACCGAGCGCCGGCCGACCCCCTCCATCGACCACCGACGCCAGCGCTCGCCCGAACGCCGCAACACTTCCCCCCCTCAGCAACGCAGGGGAAAGTCTCCAGCCGCAGCGGCCCCCACCACCTCCGTTCGCCCCACCAGGACCGCCTACCTCCCAGCGGACCCCCCCCACCGATGTTTCTATCATGTTAACTTCGGTGGGGAGGCCCGAAAATGCCAGCCCCCCTGCTCCTTCACCGCCAAGCAGGGAAACGCGGACGCCCGCCGGTAAATCCGGCGGGCCCCCCTCCTCGCCAACACGGGGGGGACCACAACCAACCCTTCCCGCCCGCATTCACACCACCACCACGAAGCCTCGCTACCCCTCCTACGCCGCCGCCACGGCTGCCAACCTCCCAGCCGCGCCAACCAGCGCCGCCGGACCCCTCACCTCGCCATCAACCGTTCCCCCACCCCGGGACGGCCCCTCCAAGCCCTCCTCCAGGGCAGCCACCCTTCCGGCCGCCACTCACGCGGCCGCTACCGTTCCCCCACCCCGGAACGGCCCCTCCAAGCCCGCCTCCAGGGCAGCCACCCTTCCGGCCGCCACTCACGCCGCCGCTACCGTTTCTCCTCCCCGGAACGGCACCTCCCCACCCACCACCAAGAGGACCAGCCCCCCGGCCGACACTACCGTTCCCTCCCTCCGGAACGGCAAAGGACCACCCCGCGTCTCCTTCGCAGGGGACCAACCGCCACCGACGCAACCGCCCATCACCTCGGACAACCCAAGCCCCTACCACCCGCCAGACCCCACCGCCTCCGCCATTTTACCGCACTCCACCCCAGCTCACCAGCGCCTCTTCTTGAAGTGCACGAAGACAAATGTCCCGTTCCTCGTCGACACAGGGGCGGCGCTCTCCATTTTTCCAAACAACATTCTCAGGCGACAGGCGCGTTGTTACCGGCAACTCCTCTACGCCGCCAACGGTACCACCATCCCCTCGTACGGGACGTACCGCTCATCCATCCACATGAGCGGGCTCGCGTACGAGTGGGAATTTACCGTGGCGGACGTAGAGAAAGCAATCCTGGGGGCCGACTTCCTCGCTTATTTCGGCCTCCAGGTTGACGTCCGTAACGCGCGCCTGCTCGACCCCTCCACCCAGAAGCCAATCCCCGGTTTTATCCACACGGTCGATCGCCCCCCAACCCAATTCGAAAACCTCCTCCTCCAATACAAACCCCAGCGCCGCCCCTCAGCACATATCTCCCAAATTCAACACTTCATTGAAACCTCTGGTCCCCCAATTTCAGCCAAAGCCCGCCGCCTCCACCCCCTCCAACTGTCCCAAGCCCGGCGGCATTTTGATAAACTCATTGCGGATGGCATTATCCGCCCCTCCAAATCCCCGTGGGCTTCACCGCTACATATTGTACAGAAGCCCAACGGGGATATCCGCCCCTGCGGCGATTACCGCCGCCTTAACGCCAAGACCACACCAGACCTATATAACGTCCCCCACCTCCGAGACTTCTCCTCCCACCTCCACAACACTACCATTTTCTCAACCCTCGACATCTCCAGAGCCTTCCACCACATAAATATCAACCCGCCCGACGTCCCTAAAACCGCCATCATAACGCCTTTCGGCCTTTTCGAGTACATAAAAATGGGTTTCGGCCTCCGGAACGCGGCCCAGACATGGCAGCGTTATATGGATAATATCCTGCGGGGACTACCATTCGTATTTTGCTTCTTGGACGACATCTTGATCGCCTCCCGGAACCCACAAGAACATCTGACACACCTCAAGCAAGTCCTCGACATCTTCTCCACCGAGGGGCTCAACATAAACACTCAAAAGTGCGTCCTCGCCCAGCCCTCCGTCCGCTGCCTCGGCCACCAAGTCTCATCCGACGGGATCAAGCCTCTCCCAGACAAAGTACACACTCTCACGGATTTCCCCCAACCCCGCACCGTCTCAGAACTTCGCCGTTTCCTGGGTATGTTAAACTTTTATCGTAGACACATCAAACACGCAGCACAACACCAACAGCCACTCATACACGCTATCCCACAACCGGCCAAAAAGAACGATAACCGCCCCATATCCTGGACCCCCGCCCTTACAACCGCCTTTCAAACTTGCAAAAAGGACCTAGTAGACGCCGCTCTATTAGCCCATCCCGATCCCCATGCTCCCCTCTCCATCACGACCGATGCGTCCGACTGGGCCATCGGGGCAGTACTCCACCAACACACCGGCGCCACCCCCCAACCCCTCGGCTTCTTCTCAAAAACTCTGTCCCCGACTCAAAAGAATTACTCCACTTTTGACAGAGAACTCCTCGCCATCCACGAAGCCATCAAGCACTTCCGTGACATCGTGGAGGGCAGGCAGTTCTCTGTCATCACTGACCATAAACCCCTCACACATGCCCTCCTCCAAAATCGTAAATCCGCCTCCCCCCGTCGCCTCCGGCAACTCGAATTTATCGGACAATTTACGTCCGATATTCGTTATTTGCCGGGGGCCGACAACTGCGTAGCAGACGCACTCTCCCGCCCCACCCCCGCGCCGGTGGCGGAGTTACTGCCTTTCCCTTCCCCACAAACCCTAAAATCCCATCAACAACCCGAATCCGACCCAGCCCTCTCCAACCTCATCTCCGCCTCCAAACTCCAACAGCTGCCGCCCCTCGAGCTCTGGTGTGACGTAACGGCCGACTCACCGCGCCCTTACGTCCCACCCGACCTCAGGCGGCAACTCTTCCTCCACTACCACTCCCTCCACCATCCCGGCATCCGGGCAAGCCGAGACCTTATCAAAACACGGTACTTCTGGCCCCACATGAATACAGATATTCGTACCTGGGTTCTAGGGTGCCAGAGGTGCCAGCAATTTAAGGTCTCGGCTCACCCCCATGTACCTCCTCAACCCATTCCCGACTCCCTCCCGTGGGAACACGTTCACCTCGATCTGGTCGGACCCCTTCCCCCCTCTGAGAGGAAGAAATACTGCCTCACGATGATCGACCGTGCCACCAACTGGGTGGAGTGCATTCCCCTCACCCACATCACCGCGGACACCGTCGCGACGGCTTTCCTCAACCAATGGGTTAGCCGCTACGGTTGTCCGCGAACAATCACGGTCGATCAAGGGAGGCAGTTCGAGTCCGCCCACTTCTCAGATCTCCTCCGTTCCCTCGGGATCCAGAAAAACCGCACCACTCCTTATCACCCCCAATCCAACGGGAAAATAGAGCGGTGGCACTCGGTCCTTAAACAAGCCATCTCCACATCAGCCACATCCCCCTCATGGACCAAAACCCTCCCCTACGTATTACTCAGCCTTCGCACTTCCGCCCGTCCTTCAGACAACACAAGTCCCGCACAACACGCTTTTCGAGACCCTCTACGTTTACCGGCCGACATTTTCCCTCCACACAACACCCCGTCCATTAACAGGGAACCGCTCCACACCTCAACACCGACAAACGACACCACTTACCCCAAACGCTTTTACACTGCCACTCACATGTACTTGAAAGAGCCCGGCATGCATAAAACCATTCAGCCCCTTTATGCCGGGCCCTTTCAAGTCATCCGCACAACACCGACCACCGCGACCCTGCTAATGGACGGGAAACCCCACACCGTACCTTTAGCCCGCTGCAAGCCCGCCCCTGTCCTCCCTCAACCAACATCAGCCATCAGTCTCCCGCCGTCCGTTTGCCATGCAACACTGCTCCCAACCTCACCTGTCACCCCCGTCGCCGTTTCCGGATTTCGATTCGGATCCGGAAATGGCGGCCATACTCCGGGACGTTTTCGTCCCGGACCCGCTATCCCCCCTACCCCCTTCGCCCGGGCCGACCTCATCGCTTCAGTTTTTCCCGCGAAGGATCTCCGGATTACCTCCCCGGCCCCGGCGGTGGAAGTACCCCCAGTGGCGTATACTGCGCGAATTTCGCGCAGCACAAGCCACCGGGGTACACCCTCCCTACACCCCCATCGACCCTCTCATGGCCCCCCTTCTCCGCGAATTTCGCCTCACCCAGCTCATGCCACCCCCACCGCCCCTTCCAAGCAACAAACCCCCCGTCTTAAACGAACCCCCGCCCCCCGAATTTCAACCCCCTCTTGCTACCCCCCCATTTTCAATTTTCGACCCCCCAATTTCAAATTCTCCCCCACCAACACCCCAACCCACCAAACCCACAACACCCCCTCCCCCCCCAACACCGCCGGGGATATCCGCTATAGTTTCCGCCGGGACGAAACGGCCCGGGCGGCGAAACGGACGGAGGGAGCGTCCCCACATTCCCCGCGTCCCGGCGGCCAAGTCCTCCGCCCCGCTCTGAGCAATCACGGCGGGGCCTTGAGATCTCGGGACAGTGCTTGTGTCTTATTAACCCACACGCACTGTACCGAATCTCACAGCCCCGCCGTGGCCGCCTCACCGCAGCAGCCAACACACCAACCCACCCACACACTTCGCTACATTACACCTACATCATTACACCACACTCCCTACATTTCACCACACACTATCCACACCCAGGGAACGGCGAACTTCAACACCACATATTTGTACCCAACCCCGTTCCAATCTGTAAACCCTGTCCAAATTTGTACATACCAACCTTGTAAATACCAACCTTGTAAATACCAACCTTGTAAATACCAACCTTGTAAATACCAACCTTGTACATACCAACCTTGTAAATATTAGTCTACTATGCCATTGTAATCATTGTAATCATATCAGTTCACCTACACCACTACTATAATCATTGTGAATATCATTCAACTACACCACTACTGTACTTGTTTCTACACCACTACTGTACTTATGTTACTTATATCTTGTATTACTTATCCTACTCATACTACTTACTTTACTGCTACCTATATTACTACTTACTATGCTACTGCTACCTATGTTACTGCTACCTATGCTTACTATCTTACTACCACCTATGTTACTGCCTCCTAGAATTAAGTCAGCCCTCAGCCTCTGTCACCTTGCGCCTTCAGCTCCACTTTTGTTTGCCGTTGCCCTCAGCCTCTGTCTCCTTGCGCCTTCAGCTCCACTTTTGTTTGCCGCAGCCCTCAGCCTCTGTCACCTTGCGCCTTCAGCTCCTCAAACATTGGTTCGAACTGGGGGGACCTCTGTCGTGAGTCCCTCCCGGGAACACTCCACCAGCAACTTTAAGCTCTCACCAATATCCTCATGTAAAACTTACTTTCCGCTAATAAACATCTGAGTGGGGAGACAGGCAACAGAATCCAGGGAACACAACCTGGAGCCCCACTACCAACTCCCCACAGGGAGTTGGAGGGAGAGGCCTCCAAGTCCTATATAACCCTGGATCCTGGAGCTTTAGCTTCATTCGACACTTCCTCTAACCAGCTCTCTCTTCTCTCTCTCCTACCTTCCTCCTCTCAGATGATCGGTGGATTACCGCCGCCTGGGAATTTACCTTCTACCTCTACCTCTTGTCTAGATGATCGGTGGACTACCGCCGCCTAGACAAGCACCTCTCCTCACCTAGATGATCGGTGGATTACCGCCGCCTAGGTAAATTCCCTCACTCACCTCTATCTCCTCCCAAAGTCGTAGATGTTCGGTGGACTACCGCCGCCTGCGACTTTTCTCCTTCACGCCACCGTGATGAGAATTTAAATTCATCACAGGAGTTATTGAAAAAGTTGTCTATTTCCTCTGATACATGAAAAACGCGAAAAATACACTGTTATACCGGTTTCGGTGATTAAACCATCGTCAGTAACAAACAATAACTGAAGGCACATTGGACAGGTGACCTTATAAATAGTCCCAAAAGTGAAATGTGGTCGATTGGGATTGGTTGTGGAGAAGAATGGTGAAGGGAACAAAGGAAGGGGGATCGATTCTGACTGGCCCTGGAAGGAATGCCAGAAAGCGAAAGGAAGGTATGAAGGAAAGGGAGGGGGGAAGAACCAAGATGTTACAGAAATGAAGGCAATAATGGAGAAAAAACTTGAATGTAATAACCTAAATGTTCTTGATCTTTCCATTTCGTTGAATAATGGAATACATGAGTTTTCTATATACAGGAAAGATAATTATAGCGATATTACCATTCATAGTACTTCAAATCATCCAGTAGTCCACAAATATGCTGCTTCCTATAGTATGATTAACAGAGCTTTATCTATATACCGATGAGTGAACAGAATTTAGCTAAAGAAAAGTTAACTATTAAAAGTATATCGGCGAGTGATGGCTATGGGGGAGATCTCATTGATACAGATTATCATTGGAACAGGCTACGACTACGACTGAGGAGAACATTCGGATCAGTATACCGTATTATCGAAAAATTTAGGATAAAGCTGGTAAAATATTAACTTTTAAAGGGTTCAACGTAGGATATAAAACTAAAAATGATCTCAGATCTTCTTCAAGTTCGGTTAAGATAAAATTAATGTTCACGATAAAAGTGGTGTTTATAAATATAGTGTTCTTGTGGACTTAACTACTGTGGTCAAAGTGGTAGGAAGTTTAGAGAAAGAATTAAGGAACATGAAAAATAATTTCAGGAATAATAAGGTTGATTCGGCCTTTGCACGTCACTTGAATGAATCCAGTCATAGCTTCCATTTTGATCTTACGCAGACAGACAGTTTGTTGAATACCTTCATTTCTGCCGAAAAGAGAGCATGTTGGATGAACTTGACAAATTCGAAATTATTGAGAGTGAAAGGTTGGATAATCTTTCTCCATTATTGCGTTCATTTCTTAAACAGCTTGGTTACTCCCCTCCCCATAACTTTCCCCACTTCCTTCCTTTCGCTTTTTGGCATTCACTTCCAGGGCCAATCAGAATCGACCCTCCTTCCTTTGTTCGCTTCACCATTCTTCTCCACAACCAATCGCAATCGACCAAATTTCACTTTTGGGACTATTTATAAGGTAACCTCTCTAACATGCCTTCAGTTATTGTTACTAACGACGGTTTAATCACCGAAACCGGTATAACAGTGTATTTTTCGCGTTTTTGTGTGTATTAGCGAAAAATAGACAACTTATTCAATAACTCCGTTTTTCTTTTTAGCGGAAGAAGGCCAAACATCCTCGCCGTCCAGAGGATTGTCGCAGTATTATAATACCGTACTAATCTATTTTTCTTAATTTTTGTGGGGGCAAGTATTCCTGAATCTGTAATGTAGGTACTCATGAATTCTCCAAACCCATTGAAAAAACTATTGTAAGTAATTCCATGTGCGGGAGTTAAAGTTAGTTAATAGAGTGATACCCACAGACTGATCTTCACCCTCAAGTTGTCGAGGTTGGTTCATTCTCCAACAAGGCGATTTGGGGAACATCCAAGGAGAAAAAGTCAAGCGCATCGCCTGTAAGTGATTGAATTCATTGAACATAACTTTGTTTTCTTCCATTAAACAAAAAATTTGTTTTTTGGCCAATAATTGTTCGTGATTTTCTTAAAAAACACCAATATATTCCATATACACAGCATTCCATATTCCTATCGAAACCTATATCCTATTACCCGCCTGGTCCATATTACCCTCCAAGGTTTTTTTTCTAGTAAAAATTTGGCATTTAACATTTTATTAGAAAATGAAACCACCAAAAAAACATACAACACTTGAAAATTTGCTTCAGTCCAATCTACAATTAAAGGTAATCAAACACCTAGGTACCAGTATCTCCTGGTAACGGCAAACATTAATGGTATTCCACATTCCCCTCCGCTCTTTATGATAAAGAGGTGGAAAAATGGGAAGACGAGGTCCCTACAGAACACACATCCGAACCACCACCATCAACCTCCGCATACTGAACTTGCCACTGTAATATTGTCCTATAATAATATTGTGTATGAATTATTATGCATAATATTATGGATTTTTGAAACCTTTCAAAATTGGGAGTCTCCCACCGAACAGCGCGCTCGAACTGCAACTACGCATGGGAAAATATTTATGAAAAAATTAAAACTGATGAGAGCTGCTCATCATTTTCTTTACACTTTAATATGCTTATTAATTATTCTTATTCATATTCATATTTTCATCCTATTTCAATTCGTATTCATATTTTCAATAAAACGAGAGTATAATAAAAGTTTCGAGATGCATGTGGGCGTATCAATTTTTTTCTCCAGTTTTTTCAAGCTATAAAGTGGTTATTTAGGAAGCACAGTGGAAAGAATAGTTCGCTTCGATGGGGGCTCTAATGGCACTGCAGTAAGGAATGACAAGGCCATTTTTATAGTCTGAAGCACCAGACAGAGATAGAACTGGGAAACAGTTTTTGACAGAGTTCTGTACACGGAAGGGATAACCAACTCAACCTGAAAGAACGGTGACTGAAAAGCTTCTGTTGATCTCACACTCGAATAACTTGGTCACAAACCTACTGAACTCGAGCGGTTTTAAAACGGGGTTGAAGTTACGTAGGATGTATATATGAGGCACGCTCTACTTCTGCCCCTGACACATGCCCTCTGCCCGGGTTACGGTGAGCACGTAACAGAATACGGGCACGGCAGGGAACGTCAGGAGCGAGGCACAGGGGGTCAGTCCTCGAGAAAAGGATCCCGACTTCTAGATAAGAGTATGACAGGACACGGGCTTGGCGCGTGGAGGGCCCGTCCTAGCTCCGGGACTTCGGTAGTTTCTGTTTCATAGCAAGCCGGCTCGAGACACTGCGATCTTGACCCGATGGATCACCTATTGAGTGTCAAAGGTCAGTGTTGAGGGCTATCAATTATTGGGATTTTTTTTTCCCTCTCTCTCCTCTCGTCGTGTCGAGTCAATAGTGTAATAAAAACACAACGCACATGATCGGACCACACGTGCGAACTAGCAGACAAGGCCATCGACAGAATAACTACCCACATACACCAGTGCATGTGTGACATCTAATTTCCGAACCAACAATCTACGGGGGCCATATCTCAAAATCAACCCCATAAAGCGTTGCCGAAAGACCTATAATTCTAGACATCTATCCACTTTCCGTGGAGTTTGAGGTTATCTAGTACTCCAAAATCGTTATCAGACATCAATAAGAGAGTCGTAGGAGTGGGAACGGATTAGGGAGTGATACTACTGAAGACAGATTTTTGTGCCATAAATTAGGTAAAATACTGACTGCTCTTCAGTAGGACGCAAATACCCCAAGGTATCTGCGAATATTCAACCTCCAAGATCTTAGGATTGAGCAATGACAGATAGTTGAAGAAGAGTCTAAGAATGAGGTCATTCACACTTCAGTAGACAGTAAGTAGGTATTTTAAGCATGCGAAGGAATGAGTATTCCCTATGCACGTTCGAACATCAATGGGATGATAGCCGCATCTGGCTTCCATCCAGACAAGAAGGCCACGATCTTCTTTCATATTATAATCCCTTTGGACGGCCTGTTGGCTTTCTATAAAAGTCAACTCCTCGAGAAGATAGGTGATCCCAAGAGCGTTATAAGTGCCTGGGAGGAGACGTGAGGTTGCGGGCGGGACTTGAACAAAGAGGCGGAGCGTGACTCCGCGGTGTTGAGCTTCTCTTGGGATTAGTAGCAGTCAAGCACTTCAAATGAGCGTTTAAGTTCTGAATCCCTACCCTTCACGACGGGTACATCGATCAACCTAGGAATGTGTGAGCGCCACATGGTTCCTGTAATAGCACGAATCGATCGAAAGGCAATGACTGGATTCAAAAACAATACTGATTATGTTATTTTATTATAAATCTTTTCCGTGAATTTTACACGTAGTACATTCGAGAATTAATTGAGGTTCGTCACAAGAGGTTTAATCCAGTCAACCGGACTATTCGTACACGCAACTTGGGATTTCAAAATACTGACCAAGAAGTGAGAATATTCGAACTAGTCAACAGAATGAAAAGCAAGATTTATAATGTAAATTAATAGTAAGCTTAGATAATAGAGTCTACCTTAGCATTTCAGAAAATACAGATACAGATTGAATACAAAAGAAATAACATCAGGATTCAATTCCTCAAAATCCAAATTAACCATCCTATTTTAAATGAGATACCAACTTGATTTCATACAACCATGCGTGATTATATAAGCTGTTTTCGGTTCGAACTTCAGGGCCTTACGCGCGGCGGCAGCGTTCGGGAAATTTCAACCCCAATTTTTCACCCCTTTAGAAATGACTGACAGTAACGCCGAGCTTTGCGGACCAACTAGACCCTAAACGGGTCTTGCAAACCAAACTGCTTGGTTCTTGGTAACCATGGAAATGCCAAGTAAGGCGTATGGACAGACGATTTTTATTCCACCTTCGGATTCTAGGTGAGTACCTTGAAAAGCAAACCATCAAATTTTGCGGGGGAGCTGACAAAAATTGTTTCAAGCTCAATTCTAAAGGCTCACTATTGCCAATTACTTTACATTATTGAAACCAAACATGAAAAGGGAGACAGAGAAGAAAAGATTTCATCCACAGAACTCAGTGTGTAAGCTCCACCTTGTCATTTCACACCACTTACCATATTTACGCACTCTCTCGAGCTCCCAGGCGCCGCAAACCGGAATGTGTGAAATGGTAACAAGGGAAATCGTGACGTGAAATTCAACTCAACAAACATGGAGGTATCAAACCTCCAGCGTCTTAGATGAGTTAGATCCTCCACTGCATCTATATACATCCTGTAACAAGTAGTAACTACCACACAGATTTGACCATCATGTGTGCCAATGAAAGTAAAGATCGAGGAATTCGTAGCATGGGTGTACACCGCTCCATGATAGAAACATCAATCTTATATGCGAGCTGTGGCACGTCGATGGCTGAAATTACTTGCCCTCATTCAGGGGATAAAGGCTTGCAACCGTTCTCATTAAAGGAGGCAGCCTTCTCATCAAAATGCAGCGCCCCATTGAGAAAGACGGAAAGAGCGATTTCTGTACTGCTGACGACCACGATGCTAACGGCCTCCTTATCGGTTCAGGGGGAAGATCCAGGATTGTGGCAATCTAACTCTGCACCTCTAACGATGATTGCTCCGTCTCACAGGAGTTCAAAGCGAACCCGCATTTCACGGCTCATCGCCAACCGACCGCCGTCTTAATTTGTCTACCAACGTCGCAATGTTAGGAACTCGGAGCTGGCCACCCCTAACGCGTTCAAACCTACCGGATCTTCGATTGTCGACGTCGATCAATCGGCGATGCACTCGATACGACAAACGAATATAAATAGTTTGATCGGTCTCCACTAACAGTAATTGAGCCATGGAACTTGGAACAAGAACTCCAGTTTCAAGGAATGAAGGAGGTCGTTCCGAGTGTCTTAATTTTATCGACAGACAGTAACCCAATAAATACCGATCCTCATTACGGTAGCTAACCATTCCATGGAAGGGAAAGGATTCATTCGAAAATGTCAACAAATAGGTGTATTCTACCACGTGAATGTCATGTACCTCAGCAGACTGCTCTACAACGCAGTCACAGGATTTTCGAATCGGTGGGGCCATGATACGTAGCAACTGGCTTCTTGTGGCTGTCTAAATATAATTTTCCAACTTTGTTCGTTTCACCATGTAACATATTTTGGGTATCTCGACAACCTGGAAGTATTATCTCCCGAGGATATGTTTGAGTTTGGACGTTCCATTTGCCATAAACTGAAGGCAAAATTGAGCTTCAGCTTGAACGGTCGAATTTCCAGGCTGATTTGGAAACGACTGCACTGGTCACATGATGAAAAGCCCGTGGAGCAGGTTCACCAGCTCTAACCATACTTATTTTTGAGTTTAAAAAACATTTATGGCCCGACAATACCAATAAAGGGAACAAACGAGTTAAAAAATACTCGGGTTAAACATACAAAATGGTTCAAATCGAATTGGATCAGGGTAACTTGAATTAGCCGAAAGAGCTCCGGCGATTTCTCAGATGTGATGAAGGCTTAACAACTGCGGTAGGAGTCCTGTGGATAGGTAGGTACCCAGTCTATAACAATTTTTTTTAAATTTCTCGAGCGTTAGAGTGCGACTCAACCAGAAACGACGTTGCGAAAGAAAGTTCGACCCATCGAAAGCTGACACCAGTTGTCCCATTGAACGTCGGAGAGATGAAAAGGGAGCGCCGGTCGAGACCCCAGCAATCGTGATAAATGCAACGCCGCATTTCTCTCACGTCGGGAAGCTCTGAGATGCCAAACTTGACCTACCTATAATTTTTTATTCGCCATCAGGAACACGCTCGTCGGTAGGGTAACCCGATAGATTTCAAACGAACCGAACGCGGAACAATTTTTTAGGACTCACAAGACAATGGCGACCTCAAATAGCCTGACCTGACCTAACGGTTCACGTCTTCTCCTTAGGTGAGATGATCTGCAAATGAGTTGTCATCTGCTGCTTGGGTTTAACTTTGGTATGGGATGACTTTTCGACCAAGATGATTCCTGTTCAAGATTGTGAGCGAAGTGTATTTAACCCTACGAACAAGAAAACCCCGACCTAACTATCGTGACTACACAGAAAGTAAACTTATACGGGTCAAACATTTATGGGTACTTTGGCACCCAGAGATAGAGAGAGTTTAGTAAGGACATTTGAAACAAATGAACGATCCGTCGAAGGTTCCATGGACATAAGAAAGCAGATAGTACTGGTTGAAAGAAAGAACTAATGAGAATTTAACACCAAATTAGCCACCAAATCAACTGCCTCGAAAGTAGGCGGAATGACATTCATTATTCCAGCATGAGGCTGCGACTCTGTTTTAGCTTTGCATCTCGTTCCGAAATTCAAGTTTCTCAGAGTTCTTTTCGACATGGATTGTGACTTCCTTTGAGACAAGTCGAGATAAAAACGAGGGTAACATCTAAGTGGCTTAAACAGGTATGCACGAACAAGTGCAACAAGAAATTCTAAGCCATTCGTATACTTTTTCATGTTCTAGTGTTTTGGCTGCAGCCTAAAAACCACATACTTGAATCACAGATGATTTAACTATCCAGGGATCTACCCAAGTATGACTGTGTAACTCAGACGACGATCGCCAGATGAATATTGGCTGCTTCAATAATTGTGATGGGAGACAATACGAACTCCAGTTTTGCTTTCAGTAAAGTAAATCACTCCGGGCTATCATGGTGGAGCTGGAGTTGACAAAATGTTAAAACTTGAAACGGTGGTTATAAGCTCCGAATGCCGCGACAGAGGTTCAACCACTTTCATCAGAATAACGTCCTGATGTTTGAGGGGAAAACCATCTTGCGTGTTCCAAATCCAGGGAGGCCAGCTTCTTCATCGGTTATTGACAGGTCATACGTCATACAAAGGTCATACATCATACATTTGCATTAGAAACCAATGGATAGTGGGTGATGCTGATCGTGGTGGCGTGAGTGATATTCTACGATGCATGTGGTCAAAGTCCCGCAATGACTTACTTCTAGGTCACTCTCATTTCCTAGTTACAGTGGCCTCGGTACTAAAGCGTGATCTTTGTCCTTCAGCGTCTGCGGAAAACATGTAGATTTTTTTTTTCTCCAAATAAAGCTTACTCCATAAACTACAGACTAACCTATGGGACATTAGAATACGCTCAGGAATAAACACCACCGCTAACTCCTACACAAGCTCCTCTCTACCTCACACTGAAGAAATTCTGCAGCTATAACTCCAATAGTAATGTCTCAGATCTTAGCATCACGCCTGCGCCGGCTGTCTGGTACAGCATTCGTCAGTAGTAGGAGTATTATGATGAGCAGAAGAACACGCGTTTACTAGAGTTTCCCATGACTTAACAATGACAAGCTCCGGACGAAACGTTCTAAGAATAACTCAACATGACATTCAATTTTTTTCGAGGAATATATTAATTTGATTTTGCGAATAAAATGAAAGCAAATAGTATCCAAATTCGTATTGGGGATTCGGTAATTACCACTGTAGGAGAATGGAAATTACTCGGAGAAGATGACGATGGTTAAATAGTACTTACCACCACAACACGAGGCCCTTAACCATTGCTGGCACCACAGAAACCTCGGCCCTATGCAGTTACTAATTATGTAAATGTATTCAGAGGCTGGAAGCGGACTTCATGGCACAGAGGGGGAGACCTTGTTCTTCGAAGAACTTTTTAACTTGGAATAATTCCCTCATTAGCGGGAGTTCCAGAGGTAGCTGGGTGTGTATGGGGTCAGCCAGCGAGGCGTGGCCGAGGCGGAGGGTGACGCGGAGGTCATGGACGAAGGTTTACGACAACGCTTGCTGCAACTATCCGTAAGTGTGAAGCCGTAGGCCACTGACAATTAGTATTATGCAAAGGCGTGTAAGCACTCGAGTAAATCTTATTAGGCACCAACTGTGATCTGTGTGAAACTTGAGTAAATACCGATATATCAATCGGTCACACATAACTAATTACCGTGACTGATGGCTATGTCCTCCGTAAGTGGTACCGGCAGCGAAAGGAATTAGAAATACGGTAACCACCAATTGGCTAAACCAACCACCACCCCACCACTTGGCCAATTTATTGCGGAGACACCCAACATCAAACTACAAAAGAAATCGAATGATTCAGAGACACATGATACCAAGACAGTAATTACATTGTTCCACTAACTAATAATAAATAATCAATGGATAAAAAAACTGCAGTCCTTGTCACATGGGTTTATTATTCTATTGGACATACCTACAGAAATGTTGGCTGTTTATTTATTGTTTCTTTCATCTGAAATAATTGAAATAGCTATTTCTGATGGTTTCCACCAATTTTGGTTTGGCCCCTAAAACACTTTTTTTCAATTTATCTTTGATCATTGGTAGTGCCATTTAGACGATTTCCCAGGGTTTTTTTTACTCAAAAAATATCAATTTTGGGAGCTGAACCATTGGTAGAACCTCAATTTTCCACTCTTTTGTCAAAATCGACTTCATAAATGTGGTCATCTCGTCCCAAAAAATAAATGCTGCTAAATGGGCTTAAATTAGGAAGTTTTCCCTGGCAAGGATGAAATAAAAAAACGCTGGATTGAGGAAATGAGCTTGAAAAACAGAGAATGAATAAGAGTAAGGGAAAAACATAATGGACTAGCTGGGAGGGATAGTATTACATTGATTTTTATGTATTTGTATCCTTTTACCTATTTCTAGGGACGTGGGAGCGTCCCGAAAACCTACCCATACCTACTCAGCGACCATGAACTGTTTACAGCGAGGGGCCACTGAGGTCGCGTACCAAATTTCATCCCTCGGGACCATCAGGTGACGGAGTTATGAAAGTTTGAAAATCGCTATTTTCCAAGCTTTTCTACTTGTTCTTGTTCTTTGACAGGGCTAACGCCAAAGTATGATATCCCCCCCCCCCCCCACAATCCTACTGTAAAATTTTGCCCTTTTTGCGGCTGAGGACATTTTTTGGCGAGTACATTTTACAACAGGGTTGTCTTCGGGGTACTGAGTACCTGCTCTTTGCGGTAAACTTAAAAATATGGGTTTCGATTCATGACAAACACTAAAATATAGTACTCTGGTGTACCTGCTTCACTCACCACTTCATCAGTATCAAATTGATTCTATTCCCGAAATTACTAAGGTGCAAAATGTCTATCAAATGGAAATCGAACAATACAGATAATTTATGTACTACTAAAAAATAAAACAAGGCAAGCCCTCAATGTATTCAGATGGTTTCAAGAGGAAATGAAAGAAACTTGGGGAATATGTAGGGTGTCGTCAACTGAGATCGTGAATTTTGGTGGTGGAATGGGAAGGTAAACTGCCGAATCAGTAAAATAAAAAGGTCCTTCGGTAGCCCGATTTGAATGAAATGCAAAAAATCACAAGGATTCCGCTACCTCGATAGCCTTGTAAGAAACACCTTGGGCAGCCTAATTTTAAATCCGAATTGTGAGAATTGGAGAGCGTGTGTTTTATTGGAGAGAGAAAAGGCATGGTTGCCATGTTCAAATATTATCGCCATTTTAGGTCATTCATTTCAATTACAGAACCATTTGATATTAGTTTGATACTCTTCAGGTGAACAGGAATGAACCATTAGGTGTAAGAAAATGAACCAATGCTCCATACGTTATGCTGCGGAGCTTATATTGGAGAGAGAAAAGGCATGATTGCCATGTTCAAATATTATCGTAATTTTAGGTCATTTAAATTACAGAACCATTTGATACTAGTTTGATACTCGTCAGGTGAACAGAGGTAAGAACCATCTGGTGTAAGAAAATGAACCAAACCTCCATAAGTGAATGCTATATTTATGCACTGAGAAGAAAGTGGTGAAGGAAGGACGGAGACCATCACTGATGGTCCACATGGTCCTTCATAAATGACCATCCTTGGCCGGCATTTTGACCATCCGTAGCGACCCGTGACCTTCAGTTAAGGTCATGGTTTAAGGCACGTCGGCTTTCACGGCGGTACCTGTGGTGTCCATGAGGCGATGACGTTCCGTGCGCCCCAGTGAACACGACGGATTTACTCCGTGGTGGGTTCCGTAACGAACAACCATCAGTCAGGATCACGGAGCCACTCATCTGACGGAGCGTCGCCGTTCCGTAAACCAACGGTTATGAGAAAGGACGGATATGAGGAGCATCCGTTGTTTGCTCGTCGTCCGTAGTGTTTCCGTAGGATCTTGTTGTCATTACGGAGGGGTATAAAGGCGGCTTCCGTCGTTGGAACATCGACCGTAATCCGTCCGTGGTGAATCGTTGTCATTGTGGAGGGGTGTAATTGTGGCTTCCGTCGTGGAATGGCGTCCGTATTGTGTCCGTGGTTGACAGCTTTATTAAGGAGGGGTATAAAAATGTGGCTTCCGTTGTGGGAACACCGTCCGCACAGTGTCCATAGAAGGCGTATCGTCATGTACGGGCATGAAGGTGTCTCCCGTCAAAGGAGCGCAGTCCATAGCGCGTCCGTGGTTGACCTCTGTTATAACGGAGGGGTATAAACGTGGCTCCCGTCGTAGGAACGCCGTCCGTAGTGTGCCCATAAGAGCCACTTGTCGTCATGGACGGGCGTGAAATTGTCCCCGTCAAAGGAGCGCCGTCCATGGCGCGCCCGTGATTGACGGTTGTTATAACGGATGGGTATAAATGGAGCTCCCGTCAAAGGAACGCCGTCCGCAGTGTGTCCGTAGGAGGTCGTTGTCATTACAGAGGGCGTAGAGCTGTCTCCGTCATAAAGAAACGGTACTTCAGTGTAAATAAGGTTTTTTCCAGGAAAAAAAGTATAACACGGTGTCAGCAGTTCCAAATGAAAGAAGACTAAACTTCCTTAAAAATTCGTTTATCAACTTTTAAGTTTGGACAATCCATAACGCCGCAGGCGCGTTTTGAAAATAGGCCGATTCTGGTTAGTTTATTATTTTCAATAATGAACTTTGGAATCGAGTGTGAGAAATTTTTTTTAACCCCCCCCCCCCCCCCCTTAAAATTATTTACCTGTATAGATACTCCTTCTGCGTAGATGAGTGTTTCGTGTGGTCAATACCTACCCTCGTGCTAACCGCCGGACAGCCCTAAATCGAGTACTGAAGCCGGCCCGGGAATTACAGTTTCATGAAAATGCGCAGGATTAATTCAATAATTAATTATTTGTTTTATTCATGAAGCATAACGTGTGTTCAAGTTAAAAAAGGACCTAAATCCAAAAGGGCCATCATTCATCAAATGAAATAATATCATAGAACAACCAACTCGACTTCATACGCCATCCGTGATTATAATCAGGTGATCCCTAGCAATGATATCTAGGGCCAATTCCCAATAACCTCTATACGGGGCCTCAATCGGTGGCAATATTTTATGGCCCTGGCATTTTCAACCCCTATTTTTCACGCCTTAGAGATGACTGACAGTAACGCCAAGCTTGGCGGATCAACTATACCCCAAATGAGACTCAGCGAGGTCCATGGTTGATTGCACCATCCAAGTCCACGGTGCATCTGCAACATTATTATAATCAAAGAGAAAACGTTTGGTAAGCTATTAGTATGTGCAATAACCTGTACTATGCTCAGGAAGGAGTTCGCAAACTTTAAAATGTATCAGGATGTCGGAAATCAGCTAAATTTGACTAAATGGTCACCAACGACCTTCTGTGACGTACAGTAGCGTCCCCATGACCTTCCGTTGCAGGCCGTTACCATCTGTTGCGACTCGCGATCTTCCGTGAACCCCTAACATCTAGCTCCACAAAATTTTCGTTCAGTCTGATGTTACGCCTACCCTGAGGCTTCCTCGATCCTTTACCACCTTTTCCTGACTACTGGCATCACCTTTTCATGAATCCACAGTCTGCTGATAATCCGTGTACTGTGAAGGCACTGAAATCCACCATCCCCCTTAAGTTTTGGCACGACCTTCTTACTTCGAAGAGAGTCAAGTAAAAACCTTTTCCCCATACTTTCTTCCTCCTCATTCGTCTGTGATTAAGTACTTTTAGGTTCAGCAAGGCGTTCACAACCTGTAAAATGTATCTTGTCATGGCACCCTCCCAGAACCACAACTTCACTATGTAAAAATAAGAACTCGCCAAATAAACTTAGAAGTGGGGACTGAAGACGCAGAAGAGCCGAGGGCCAGCCTGGGCATCCCCACCATCCTCCACTAGCTGGAGGATGGAGGGAGACGGCTCCCAAGCCTATAAAAACTCGCCTCCTTCACCTTTTTAACCATTCTACGCTCTCCTCTAGTCGTTGACTACTCTCTCTCCTCCTTACCTCATCTCTCTCCTTACCTAAAAGATCTTGGGCATGGTGGTGATTCGCTCATAACCAAACCAAGCAAATTCACCCTAAAAGATCTCGGGCATGGTGGTGATTCGCTCATAACCAAACCAAGCAAACCTTCCAAAAAGATCCTGGGCATGGTGGTGGTCCGCCCATAACCAAACCAGGCAACGAACCCGAAAAGATTCCGGGCATGGTGGCGATTCGCTCATAACCAAACCGGACAAAACGCTCCAAAAAGATCCCGGGCATGGTGGTGGTCCGCCCATAACCAAACCGGGCACATCCCCCCTCGACGCCGCTCGTAGTGGATGTGCGTCAAATTTACATTCACTACATATCTGAATCTCGGAAATTGGCTAAATTTGACGAAATGGTCACCAACGATCAGCGATGTTCAGTAGGGTCCCGTGAACTTCCGTTGCAGGCCGTTACCGTCCGTTGCGACTCGCGACCTTTCGTGAACCCCTAACATCTAGCTCCACAAGATCTGCTTACGCTTACGCCTACCCTGAGGCTTCCTCGATCCTTTACCATATTTTCCTGACTGCATCACCTTCTAATGAACCCAACTTTTCGGCTCCTAATAAATAGTTATCTGTGGAGACACCCAGTTAAAAAACCCCGTACTTTCTTCCTCCTCACCCGTCTGTGGTAACATACTGTGGGTTCAGGAAGACGTTCACAACCTGTAAAATGTATCAGAATGTCGGAAATAGGCTAAATTAGACGAAATGGTCACCAACGACCATCCGCGATGTTCAGTAGGGTCCCGTGAACTTCCGCTACGGGCCTTAACTGTCCGTTCCGTATCATGACCTTCCATGAGCCCCTAACATAGCCCCATGAAACTTGCTTTCAATTTGATTTTACGCCTACCCTGAGGCTTCATCAATCCTTTACCACCTTTTCCAGACTACAGGCAGCACCTTCCAATGAACCCAACTGTTCCGCCTCGTAATAAATCTATGGAGACACCCAATTAAAAACCTTTTCCCCGTACTTTCTTCCTCCTCACTAGCCTGTGGTAACATACTTTAATAATAGTAATGACGATGCCTTTACTGTGGGTTCAGGAAGGCGTTCACAACCTGTAAAATATACGTGCAAGTTAAGTTTTCTTTGAGGTTGGTGGTTTCCTTTACAACAAGGGAGTACTACATTTTAGGGAGTATTACAGTACTCATTTTTTTTCTTCTAACTTTCGAATCGTTTCATTTGCCGAAACAATATGGAATATAATTACACCGTAATTCAATTAATTATATTCTTTCCATTTGAAAATGTTCTCTTTTTTTGCCGAACGTAGTGAAGCTGCACTTTTACTCGACACAAGGTCTTGGAAATTCCTAATGAGTGAACTGCTTTTGCGATAAAGCTTTTATGTGCACTTTTATGAACCTCGTCCGCTTAACTCAGTAGTGAGAAAAAAGGTTTGTGGAACAGTTGTGAAGAATATAGTTGCTAAGTCAGTCACGTTATTTAGGTTTCGGTTTTAACTTGTTTCAGCGGTGGTTTTACGTGTTTCGAGACGCTAGACGCCTGTGACATTGGTACCTTCGAGCGCTCGGTCATCACTGATTCGTCCAAGAGTCTCTTCAAGAAGAAGAAGGCGCGAGTCCATCGGTAATCGCAACCCCTGCACGAGCTGAAGAAGCGGCTTTGGCAGCAGCCGGATTCGAACTTGGATATTTTGACCATGTAAGTACATATGCTTATTATTACTACTTAACTGATGTAACGCACTTCGCGTTTATTATAGGTATGCTTTTAGTGGTATTAGCAGTCAACATTTCCTAGTACTTCCAATGTGTCCCTATGCAGCCGTCTTATTTCAACAAAATTCAACACATTTCAAAATTTTCCCTCCAAACGAATAACAGTAACGATTTTTTGCTTCCGTGACCTTCCGTAGAAATGTCCGTACTCTCCGTTTTCTGGGTTGGTGCAGCAGGCCACAAAGCGACTCCCTTATTTTAGGGAGCACTCGTTTGTTTCCGAGGCATTCATTTTTTTTATTCCTTATTGTGAAACCTGCTCCTTATCCCTTTTTACCTGTTCCTTTTTTTCACTTGACAATGTAAATAATCAAAATTTTCTAAAATATAGCCCAAAACAAAACAGTTCTCTTCAAATTTCAAAAATCTTCTGGCCCACAACATTCACCCCCCCCCCACATTTTTTTAAATAAATATTTATTAAAAACAAAATAAAACAGGTAAGTACAATGTTTACAGTCCAAATAATTTCAACTTGAGCAAGCCCGTGGTGCTGACAAGAGTTCAATCAGTCAGTCTCTCTCATAAATTGTATTAAAAAAAAAATAAATAAATAAAAATAAAAATAAAAATAAATAAAAATAAAATAAGATAAAATGAAATAAAATACAATAAATCTCAGCAACCTATGTATTTGTATTCTGATGGTGTTGATGATTTCTATCAACACAATGATAATCTATTTGTCTCTGTTGTTGATTTCTTCAACACAAGGGGCAGGTGATTTTTACTATGATAAAAATGTCCTGATTCAGGAAGGAATGCATGGCCTGCAACCTCCCTGTTGACATTCCTTGGACTTTCGTTTATATCATTGGTCGGCCGCAGTACCTAATTTTGTGATGGCCTGGTCGGGGTTCGGCCAGGGAACAGCCGGCGAAGGGCCGACGAAACCCTCGCTGGATTTTTTAGGGGCACTGATACCGTTGTTGAATAATTTTTTGGTTTGTTGCAGTTCAGATAGCGAGCCAAGCGGAACGCAGCTGACAACACAACCAACGTCAGGCGCTAGCAGAGAGGAACTGCTCAGCCACACCCCGATCTACAGGATCTTGCAAAAAACAACCTGTCCGAGGTGTTGAAGAGAGCTCTCCCAGGGAGCAACGATAAGTGATGAGGACGCTCAAGGCAACGGCCAAGTGGCATCAGGACCTGCCTCTCTTGCGGAGTCAGAATCGAAGAATTGGCCAAGCAGTGGCTGAAGCGTATCGTTGGATCGGCTGTTGCTCAAGGGAAGCACATCGACGACTGGTCCGACTACGAGATGAGTGACTGGTAACAATTGCGTCTGAACTTACAGACTTATCGAGCACGCAAGGGACAGAGAGTTATGCAATGTCGCGATACATTTAGTTATCCCCTACGTTACTCATTTTGTGTCTAGAAACGTATAGAATATTTGTTGAGTAAATGACGGATGACTGAGTTTTCACTTTGTACTTCATAAATAAAGCCGAATTATTTGCTGAGAAACTTGTTCTACTGGCTTCTTACTTTGTATTTTGCTTCCACTCTACCGAAGGTAGGGAAGACTTGGATTCGTGATTGAGTAAAAAAAATGCATGTCCTCCTAAATTAAAAAGTCCACTAACATTATGCATTTCAGAAATCAGAGAACATTTTTGGTTCCGTGTCTGTATGTCTGTCTGTCTGACTGTGCTAAATCCTTGTAACGCCCATAACTACCCCAAGATAATGGTCGAAATGGGCTGAAATTTCGAGGGTAGGTGCAGGTTACGTCACGGACGGTCCCATACCAAAACCATTGAAAAAGTACCGTAAATGTTGACCATTCCCTTGTAACGCTTATAACTACGCGATAAATATACGTAGAGAGCTGAAATTTTGAGAGTACACGCGGGTTGGATCGTAGATGGTCCCGTTTCAAAATAATGGAAATCGTCCAGTCTGCGCATGCGCAAACGTGAAATACTTTGAGTGCCCATAACTACCTTAACTATCGTTGAAATGACTTCAGTTTGGAGGGTCGTACTTTGATAGTTCCATATGAATTCATTGGAGTCTTACTGTAACTTCCCTCTGCGCATGCGCAAACATGAAATGTTGACCGTTTCCTTTTAACGCTTCTAACTACGCGAAAAATAGTCGTAGAGAGATGAAATTTTGAGGGACACGCGGGTTGGATCGCAGATGGTCCCGTATCAAAACGAATCTACCCAACTATTCTATACGTCCATGTGATTCAAATGAGGAAGCTATACTGCCTACTCGAATTGGCAGACGTTTTTTTACTGTATACAAGAGGTAATAGGGAACGATAACCTTCTGGTGAATATAGTAATAGCATTTTGGTGAATCATGTACGGTAAAACCTCGATAAGTCAACATTGGTAAGTAGAATCAATAAGTCGAACATAAATAACTTGAATTTCTGTTCCCAACTACACTTAACACCTTGAATTTCACCTCAGTAAGTCGAACAGTTTCGCCTGGTCCCTGGGAATTAGGCTTATCGAGGTTCTACTGTAACAGCATTTCACTTCATACTTTGTGACTTATGAATCCACGTTTGTAACATGCACTTTTCACTGAAACGTGTTTTGATAATACTTGAAATCCTTATAAAATGTTCGTTATTATTGTGGTCCTTGAATGTTATCGTTGGTTTTGTTATTTAATTATTATCGAATAATACAACACTGCTACATCGCATTTATTAATACCCTTCTAACTACAAGTTTATTTATTGCGATCAAAAGGAAAAACGCTGCTAAGTCCTTGCCACATGGGTTTATTATTCTACTCGACATACTTAAAGAAATTTTGGCTGTTCATTTATTCTTTCTTTCATGTTCAGTTATTGAAATGGCTGTTTTTGGAGGTTTCCACCAAAATTGGCCCCCAAAAACACGAATTAGGCTCGGTTTTTATTAAACAGATTATTTTTGATCATTGATAATACCGTTTAATGGTCTTGATTCACCTGCTGATACTACTTCCAGTGTTATTATACAAATTTATGGTGATTTCAGACAATTTCCCATGTTTTTGACTAATAAAAAATGAATTTCGGGAGCTAAACCTTCATTACAACCTCAATTCTTCACTCTTCGGTCAAAATCAACCTAATATTCGGTCTTGTCGCCCTAAAAAACATGGAAACCGATACCTCACAAGCTCATGTTCACTAAAACCTTAAAAATCCCTCACCCATAACACCCCTGAGTGTATTTTGATCTGGCTATCGAGCTTCGGATCACAACTACCCAAAATTGATCCCAAATGGAGACCCAAACTGTGCGCGGAAGAACGACGATTTCAGAACAAAATATAACGTAAATTTAAGGCTAAAATTTTGCTAGAACCTCAATTTTCCAAGCTTTGGTCACAACAGAATTCCTATTCGGTCCCCTCGTCCCGAAAAACATGGGGAGCGATACCTCAAAAGCTCATGTTACTGAAACTCAAAAAACACGAAAAATACATATATTTTATACCCATTTTTCACTCATAACACCCTTGGATATATTTCGATCGGGCAGAAAAGTTTCGGGTCACAACTAGGGCCCAAATGGAGCATGTGTGCGAAAGAACGAATTTTTTAGACCGAAAATGAAGCCGGTATGCATGATACGGCGGACGGACATTGTTGCATTTTCTGAATCTACGCACCTTGAAACGTAAAAGAAAAAATTTTGAGGGGGTGTTATAAAAATTTTTTGCTTAGCGAATACATAGGTGTATTATTCACAGAATAATAAACCAAAAAATAATGAGAACAGTTAATAACTAGTAACTAATAATTGGCAAAAAAGGAAGATGGTACTACACTGAAAACATTAATTTTTTTTGAGTTTTTATAAGTGAAAACGTCATTGAAACCATTTATTTTTGCGTTTTTTGAATATATGAGTGAATATAGATTTATAGAGTATTCCATTAGGTATATTACATACGTCCTTGCTGCTTCCTGTTGTTATTTCAATTGCGTTCCGTCTGACATTAGAGCATTTTCGAATTTTGATCACATGAACATTTGTTTGCTACCTATGGTTCTCCATGGATATCCACGTCTCAAACTTAATGGCTTCAGAAAATTTGAGTACGAGTACTGGTCGTGAAGGATGCGGTTGATGGAGAAGTGAAGGAATGAAACTTCTCTCTGTTGCTTGTACGTTGAGGATCGACCGTAAAGCGACGGATCCCCAATTACATCTGCCGAGTAATGGGCCGAGACAGTGCACTCGGCCGAGTAAATCGCAGTGTAATCGGCACAGACAGTACTCGGCCTAGTAACGGGCGAGTCAGTGAATAGAACCATGTTCTATTTACTTGGCCGAGTAGGGACCCCCCACCACTCATCCACTCGCTCAGTTGCTACTCGCCCTCCCACTCGGCTAATGTGATCAGGTTTGGCGGGCGAGCGCGCCTTTTGGTTTATTATTCTGCGAATAATACACCTATGTATTCGCTCAGCAAACAATTTTTATAACACCCCCTCAAACTTTTTTCTTTTCCGTTTCAAGGTGCGTAGATTCCAAAAATGCAATGTCCGTCCGCCGTCCGCCGTACGCCGGCCGCCATATCCCGCGTAGATACCAGCTTCATTTTCATTCTAAAAAAGTCGTTCTTTCGCACACATGCTCCATTTGGGCCCTAGTTGTGTCCCAAACTTTGCAGCCCTATCGGAATATACCCAGGGGTGTTATGAGCGAAAATGTGTATAAAAATAGGTACTTTTTGTGTTTTAGTAACATCTTAGTAACATGAGCTTGTGAGGTATCTTTTTCCATGTTTTTGGCGACGAGAAGACCGAATATGAAGTCGATTTTGACCAAAGAGTGGAAAATTGAGGTTCTACCAAAGGTTCAGCTGCCAAAATTGATTTTTTATGAGTGAAAAACCTGGGAAATCGTCTGAAATCACCATCAGTTTGTATAATAACACCAGAAAAAGTTTCAGCATGTGGATCAAGACGATTAATTGGCACTATCAATGATCAAAGATAATTTGAAAAAAAAAAAAAAAAAAAAAAAAAAAAAAAGGAGCGTACCTAATTCGTGTTTTGGGGGCCAAAATTGGTGGAAACCATCAGAAATAGCTATTTCAATTATTTCACATGATAGAAACAATAAATGAACAGCCAACATTTCAGTAGGTATGTCCAGTAGAATAATAAGCCCATGTGACAAGGACTTTGCAGCGTTTTTCTTTTACGTTTTCAAGGCGGGTAGATTCCATTTTCGGTCTAAAAAATTCGTTCTGTCGCACACAGGCTCCATTTGGGGCCTGGTTGTGTCCCAAAACTTTGCAGCCCGATCGGAATATACCCAGGGGTGTTACGTGTGAAAAACAGGGTTTTTTTGGTGTTTCAGTAACGAGAGCTTGTGATTTATCGTTTTTCATATTTTTTAGGACGAGGAAACCGAATATGAAGTCGATTTAAACCAAAGAGTGGAAAACTACGGTTCTAACGAAGTTTCAGCCTTAAATGTACGTTAAATTTTTTCTGTAGTATGTCCAATAGGATAATAAACCCATGTGACAAGGACTTTGCAGCGTTTTTCTTTTTACTTAGCTGTGCCATGACGACTCGAAACACTACAAGACGCAATTGTCTCGTCTCAGCCCAGGTGAAATGGAATCACCTACTCGCCCCATCGAAGTAGCTCGGCCGAGTACTCCACCGACTACTCGGCCGAGCTACTCGGTAGGTGTAATTAGGACGGAGAGACGTGTACGTCCTTTACCGCTCCGTCGATCGGTTAGTGGAGCGGTTGAGGCAGTGGACGTCTCACCGTCATCCTCAGTAGGTCGTCCGTAAAGGGTTCTCGCTAGATGGTTACGGACCCTTGACGGACGATGACGGAGGGAGACGTGCACTGCCTCGACGTCTCCGTTAACCGGTTGACGGGGGGGGGGGGGGGGGATGTACAACACGTCTCTCCGTTGCTCTTTCATAAAGGGCACGTATGTTTCTACGGGGGCATCCTCAACGGAAAGGCAATGGAGGGTTGTGCTTCCTTAGCCTGTCCGTTAACTATCCGCCATGATTCCCTCGACCATCAGTCAAATATGTTACGGAATAATCACGGATCATTGAAGGAAGAGCACGGAAGCGCTAAGGATAGTGGAGGGTGGGCTGCAGAACATCTTGGGAGGGTCCTCGGATGGTTACGGGGGAATCAAGAGTGGATTACCGAAACATCAAGGACAATCAATGGAACGTTACTGGCGCTTCACAGAAGAATCAACGCTAAGTCACTGAAGGTGTGAAGGAAGGGCACGGACAGCCAAGGGTGGGCTGGAGAAAATCTAGGGAGAGTCCACGGATGTTCACGTGAAAATCATGGATGGGCTACGGGGAAGGCGAAGTAGTGTTACGGGATAGTCAAGGGTGGGGCTATGACGAGCCGTACAAAGTCACGGTAACACCACGGGCGTGCGACGGAACGTTGAAGGATTAACAACGGAAATCACTACACTTTTAAGGGGATTTTCGGGGGCTCTCGTGAGATTTTGCCTAAATAGTACACCACGGAAACCACGGGTGTTTCCGTTGACGATCCTTCAACATATAGAGGTTACGGATAAATTTATACATTGCATCCGTGACCGCATAATATTTACGGATGCACCACTTCTGAGGGTGATTCCGTGAAAAAGTGCATCCGTGAACTATCATCTAGTGCCAATCTACGGGGGCGCGTCCGTTGTTTTTTACCCCCTTTTGGTTTATTATTCTGTAAATAATACACCTAAGTATTCGCTTAGCGAAAAATGTTTATAACACCCCCTCAAAATTTTTTCTTTTCCGTTTCAAGGTGCGTAGATTTCAAAAATGCGATGTCCGTCCGCCGTACGCCGTCCGCCGTATCACGTGTGCCGGCTTCATTTTCGGTCTAAAAAAGTCGTTCTTTCGCACACAATCATGCTCCATTTGGGCCCTAGTTGTGTCCCGAAAATTTGGGTGTTATGAGTGAAACATGGGTGCAAAATAGCCATTTTTTGTGTTTTAGTAACATGACCTTGTGAGTTTTCCATGTTTTTTGGGACGAGAAGACCGAATATGAAGTCGATTTTGACCAAAGAGTGGAAAATTGAGGATCTACCAAATGTTCAGCTCCCAAAATCGATTTTTTATGAGCGAAAAACCTGGGAAATCGTCTGAAATCAACATCAATTTGTATAATAACACTGGAAAAAGAGTCAACACGTGGATCAAGACGATTAAATGGCACGACCAATGATAAAAGATAATTAAAAACGCTGCAAATCCCTGCACAACGGTTTATTATTTTGTATAGAATACCCTTCTGTTACAGATCACAGCTCTATGTATAGATAACCCGTCTATATAATATGATATGTACTATTCTATTCTATGCATATTATGTAGATCGCAGACCCTCCGTAGGTTAGTACCTAACCCCGTACTCGTTACTAGTTACCTACCTAAATCACGAGTTAAATGTTGCTAAAATAATTCTGCTGATGACAAACAGTACCTAACAAAAAGAAACACACATAATGAAGTTCTGAAAAGAAATTGTTGATGAGGAGTGAAAAAAGTTGCAAAAGTACCTACCAACAAACTCCAGCCCCTTCTACGTAGATGGTATAATTTACCGTTGTGTAATAATTTACCGTTGAGTAATGATTTACCGTAGTAATAATTTACCCATCAATAATACTTCAACGTTTGTTCAAGTTTCACTACCTACCAACAAACTCCAATAGAGCCATCATTTTTCAAATTAAATAATATCACAGAACAACCAACTCGACTTCATACTCCGCCAATATAATCAGGTGATCCCTACCAATGATTGGCCGTATTCACAAATTCCTATTGTGGGCGCGTCTCTGGTTACGAGATTTGGTTTGGATTGTATACAATTTCATTCACACTGGAGTCGAAAATGCCTGTCGGTGCAAACTTCGGGGCCTTACTGTGAACGAACGGCTGGACGTACGATGCTCCGGATGGTCTTAAAAAACTCGCAAGTTCAAGAACTATTTAAAACCGTAAAAATATTTACGTAAAAAAATGGTATAGGCGTTTTGAAAATTTCAACCCCTATTTTGAACCCCTTAGAGATGACTCACAGTAACGTCGAGCTTCGAGGACCAACTAGACGCCGAACGGAACCTATAACCCGAATTTCATCAATTTTTTTTCATGGTAACTAGGAAAAGTGGCCCGTACGGCGTACGGCGTACGGCGTACGGCGTACGGTGTACGGCGTACGGCGGACAGACAGAAATATTTTTATTGCAGTTTTGGATTCTACATACCTTGAAACGTAAACCATCAAATTTTGAGGGGGGGTAAGAATTTTTTTTTTCATGCTCGATTCCAATGGTTCATTATTGAAAATAATAAACCAAAAAACGAGCGTACCTACCTAATTTGTGTTTTAGGGGCCAAAATTGATGGAAACCACCAGAAACAGCTACTTCGATTATTACGCATGAACGAAACTATAAATGAACAGCCAACATTTCTGTAGTATGTCCAATAGAATAATAAACCCATGTGACGAGGACTTTGCAGCGTATTTTTTCTCTAAGTGTGCTTGATTGGCTTTAGCAAAGTGTCGGAGAGTTATTGAAAAACGCTGCAAATTATTAAACAACGGTTTAATATTTACCAGTATAGCGCCCTTCTGCGTAGATCACTGTTTTCTGTGGTCAATACCTCCCTCGAGCTCCCCCCAGGAAACCCCTAAATCGACTACTGGAGCAGGCCCGGGAATTATGGTTAGATAAAGATGCGCGGGATTCAATAATTCAGTAATTAATTATTTGTTGTTATTCATGAAACATAACGTTTGCTCAAGTTGCAAAAGTACCTATCAACAAAATCCAAAATAGCCATCATTTTTCAAACGAAATAATATCACAGAACAACGAAACTCGACTTCATACAGCCATCCGTGATTATAATCAGGTACTCCCTAGCGATGATATCAGGGCCACATTTATACCGTTTGATTCACGATCATGTTGACGAAGGTTTTTGGGGCAAACGAACGGCTGGTCGTACAATGATCCAGGTGGTCTCAAAAAATTCTTTAGTTCAAGATAAACTTAAAAACGTTTTTAAAAAACCACCCTTCTATTGAAAGTTTTCGAGCTACGGCGTTCTGAAAATTTCAACCCCTGTTTTTCACCCCTTAGACTGAGAGTAACGCCGAGCTTCGCGGACCAACTAAACATCAAACGGGACCTACAAACCAAATTTCATTAATTTTGGTTCATGGTACCTAACTAAGAAAAGTGCTAAGCACGGCGACGGCGGACGGACAGAAATTTTTTTATTGCATTTTCGGATTCTACATACCTTGATGAAAGAGAAACAAACAAATTTTGAGGGTGGGGGTTAACTTTTTTTTCCATGATCGATACCAAAGGTTCATTATAGAGAATAATAAACCAAATGGGCGAATTCCAGGCCATTAGAAAGTTGTTGGATATCGTCAATATATCAACCGTGGTAATACCTACGATCCTGTGCATTCACGGGTTACCCGACTAGTTATAAATATAGAGAGGTAAAGGGTAGACAGACACCGAAGAAACTGAGGTTAGGCGGTTAATGTCGTGTGTCAACTTTAATCAACACGATCTTGTCCAGGCTATGAGTTACTACAATCTAACCACTAGGTCGGGATGAAGGCTGTTAGAAGGTTAAAACGTTCAAATGCGGCGCGAAACCCGCGTTTTGACTTGATTGATCGCAGAAAACACAGCCCAAATGCTGTGGTAAGCCCAACCACGCAATGCCCCTTATCGCTATCATGACGACGGGTTGTGTGGTCGAGCGTTTATGCGCCGATTCCCGCGGTGCAGAGCGGAGGCCACCGCTCTCGTGTTAGATTTTTCCATGGTAACACCGAGTTCCCAACATAACACGTGAATCTAAGGAGGTCGTTTCGGCAGGGGTTACAGAATAAGTTACAGAGAATAAGTTAGTGCTAACGGACTCCATAATTATTTATATCCGGGTCAAGATTCGAGCGAATTTCCGACGAAGGCGTCTACTAAAAGAGTCAGGAATATCTAATATTCTATGAAAATGTATAAAGGCTGGGAACTTGCCTGATTTGGAATAGGCCTCACTTTAAGTAATAAACACCTTCTATAACGTGAGACACGTGGGTGGAAGTTTTGCCGTGATACATGCAGATTTTATAGAGGCAGAAATGAAATACTCAGAATAGGCCGTTTCTCGCGGCAACTTTTCAGATTATCAACTAGTTATACTGTGAAATTCTAGTTACAAAACAAGTGGGATTTTTATGAGAAATCTCAAAATCCTGCATAAAACGGAACATCGAAGCACTCTAAATATTCCATAACGACCCATTATTTTCGGTATAGATGACCATTCCTCAAGATCTCGGCTTTTTATGCAATATCCTAGGAAAGCTCATTAACTATACGAAAGAACGGTGCCAAGGAACAGTACGGTCCTACCCAAAATCTGAATGCGCATCTGCAAATGATCCATTCAATTTGTACCCATATTCGATGAAGGATGGGAAATGGCCCACTGACGGGCTCATGAACTTCCCAATCAAGTCCAGGAACAAGAAAATCGATGGGAATCAGGAATTCGTGTGCGATTTGGATATATTGTTTCCGATAACAGTGACAATTTAACTGTCCTAGCGTTTGATTAATCTCTCCGTTTGGTTTTGATGAGGTATTTGCAGGTAAAACTCATATCGTTAAAGAGCGAATGGTCGTACCTACTCCGTGTGTCCTTTGGAAAATCTACATAAAACAATTAGAGAGTGTAACTAATAAGTACCTAGGTAACATATTCAACTTCTTAAATATATTTTGTTGTTGTTGAATAAATATATATTTAATATTTACTGATTCATGATGAAATAAAAATAACAGTTGATATTTACAAAACAATGTTTTACTAAAACAGATTATTAATAATTTACCACTGGTTCCCAAATATCAAAATCAGCTACAGCTGATGAAGTGAGAAGGTACGGGGAGAAGTTCCTTACCCAGTCACGATTACTATTATTATACGGATTCACGTTCGGCAAGTGACATCATCTAGATCAATAAACGATTCTACAAATCAAGTGATATCTGCTCTTTAATTACATTACTCAACAACTTTGTTAAAAAATTACTGTGAAACGGCTGACTCAACTCTTCTCCGTTCAAACACTGATTAGGCCAAAGGATTTCGAAAAGGGACGAATTTTGAAAAAGCCCTGTGCGTAATTAACTTTGGAATAACCCCCCTCCCTCAAGAAAAACATTTCTGTCCATCCGCTCTACGCCGTACCTACTTTGCACTTTCCTCAGTTACCATGATCCAAAATTAATTAAATTTGGTTTGTAGGTCCCATTTGGGGTCTAGTTGGTCCTCGAACCTCGGTGTTACTGTCAGTCATCTCTAAGGAGTGAAAAATAGGGGTTGAAATTTCCCGAACGTCGTAGCTCGAAAACATTCAATAGAAGGGTAGTTATGGCTTTCTTAACGTTTTTAAATTGACCTCAAACTAAAGAATGTTTTGAGACCACCCGGAGTATTGTACATCCAGCACCGAAAAGCACCGCTTGCACCGAAAAGCTTCATCAACATTACCGTGAATGTAACGGTATACATCCGGGAACACCTGATTATTATCATGCATGGCTGTATAAAATCGAGTTGGTTGGCCTGTGATATTATTCAATCTGAAGAATGATAGCCCTTTCGGATTTGTTGACGGATACATCCTTTAACTTGAACTAAAGTATGCTTTATGAATAACAAAAAATAATTAATGATAGAATTCTTGATTCCACCGCATATTTGTGAAATGTAACTGCCCGGCTGGCTTCAGTACTCGATTTAGGGCTCTCTTGTGGGAAGAGCGAGGGTAGGTATTGACCACAGAAAACAGTGATCTACGTAGAAGGAACACCTATACAGGTAAAAAATAAACCGTTGAGCAATCATTTGCAGCGTTTTTCTGTTTCCTGGGCTTCAGGAGGCTAACTGGGACGAGTTGTAGAACCCGCGTCGGCTTATTTTCGACCAAATAATAATTTATAATGAATAAAAAATCAATGTAGACCATACTGCGTTCTTGTAAGATCAACTGAATGTAGCTAATCCTTCAATCGTTTAGTACACAGTTATATTATTGTAATATTAAAAAAAAAAAAAAATACAAATGCGAAATAAGAACTCCCTCACACCAGTGAAGCAGCTATCTGTTATCGACAGAAAAGTACACGAAGGAAAAGTCGAACACTGCTGATCCCTGAAAGACGAAATCAATGTGATTGAAAAGTAATAAGCCGTTCCACTTAAAAGAAAAAAAAACAATTTACTGCAATTTTCTTGTTACCGGTCACCCTCCCTTGAACGTGAAACTGGGGGAAAGAAATCGATGGCGAACAAGAAAACGCCCTTCCCAAAAAGCACGCACGACCTGGAAGTGTAAGTAAGAGCTATGTGAATCGGGAATAGATCGGGAGGAGAACATTTTAAGAGGGGAAAAAACGTCATTGGAGAGACCGCACACAAATCTCGAAGCAAAACGGGCGTCATGCACGCACGGACGCCCACCCGCCTCAGTCTGTTTGAATAGGTTCGAAACGGTGGCCTCCATGAACGGGAAAAAAACAACGAGGTTTTCAGTAGTTGTCAGGAGGGTTCCCACCCGCGCCATTCAGACGAGAACAAGTCCTGAAGAGTCTGGAAGCTGAATGCTCCCCAATCCTGCATAAAGCCATTGTACCGCCCTCATTCAAGGCTTTTCTTCTTGAACATGTTTCGGGCAAACTCTCAAATTAGAGGGTGGATTTTTCTTGGCAAATTAAGTTTCATACTTCGGAAGTTGAACGCCCTTTCACAACGTTACGGCCCCCTCAAGTTTCTTAGGATGGGCCCCTATTCACTCGGGGAAATTCATTTTCAAGGGATGAAAAAATAAACCACCAGTTTGCTCAAAGTCGAATTGGTGGTAAACGACTTTTATTTTCTACATCCTTGATAGTTATCTTATGATCAGCAAAAAAACCGTCAGCATAATTGCTACCTTTAAAAATAGGTACCTTAAGCTGTAGGTAACTAACTACTGTTGGTGAACGACATAATTCTATCGGCTTGTACAATTATGTCAAAAGAGACAAATGTGCAAAGAACAAAAGGAAAAAATTCTGTTATCGAAAGGTTGTCTGTTTCCACTAATACACGAAAAATACACTTTTTATACCGTGTATAAACTGTAGCAGAAATTAAAGGCGTAATGCTGAATGAAAACTTCTTCACGACTATAAATGATTCATATGTCCAAATAGCAACCTTGTTGTTTCAATGCTTGTTTCAATGTATAACAGTATATTTTGGTTTATTATTTTCAATAATGAACCTTTGGAATCGAGCGTGAAAAAATTTTTGTTAACCCCCCTCAAAATTTGACGGTTTCCGTTTCAAGGTATGTAGAATCCGAAAATGCAATAAAAACATTTCTGTCCGTCCGCCATACGCCGTACTGAGCACTTTTCTTAGTTACCATGAACCAAATTTGACGAAATTCGGATTATAGGTCCCATTTGGGGTCTAGTGTTAGTCCTCGAAGCTCGGAGTTAATGTCAGTCACCCCTAAGGGCTGAAAAATAGGGGACGAAGTCTCCAGGACGCCGTTTTCTCGAATTTGTTTACGGTTTTAAATAGTTCTCGAACTTGGGAGTTTTTTAAGACCACCCGGAGCATTGTACGTCCAGCCGTTCGTTCACAGTAAGGCCCAGAATTTTGCACCGACAGGCATTTTCAACAGGATGGTGAATGAAACTGTATACATTCAGCCCAAATATCATCACTAGGGACGCACTAACAATCGGGAATCGGCCCGAGATCATCATTGCTAGGGAGCACATAATTATTATCATGGAGTATGACGTCGAGTTGGTTGTTCTGTGATGTTATTTCATCTGAAAAATGGCTCTTTTGGAGTTTGTTGATAGGTAGTGAAACTTGAACAAACGTTGAGGTATTATTGATGGGTAAATTATTACACCACAGTAAATTATTACACAATAGTAAATTATTACACAACGGTTCATTATACCATCTACGTAGAAGCGGCTGGAGTTTGTTGGCAGGTACTTTTGCAACTTTTTTCACTCCACATCAACAATTTCCCTTCAGAACTTCATTATGTGTGTTTCTTTTTGCCATTTTAGGTACTGTTTGTCATCGACAGAATTATTTTAGCAACATTTAACTCGTGATTTAGGTAGGGTACGGGGATAGGTACTAACCTACGGAGGATCTGCGATCTACATAGTATGTAGAGAATAGTACATATTATTGTATTATATAGACGGGTTATCTATCCAGAGAGCTGTGATCTGTAACAGAAGGGTATTCTGTACAAAATAATAAACCGTTGTGCAGGGATTATCAGCGTTTTTCGTGTGTGGAAACAGACAATCTATCAATAACTGTATCACAATAAGTGTATAACAGTGTATTTTCGTGTATTAGTGGAAACAAACAACCTTTCGATAACTCTGTTGTTATTCTTTGACATGGATTTCCAGGATTTAATCGGGAGTGATTGAGTTCGCTAAAATATGCGCACAGTCAAAATCTACAACCCTCCTCATACAAGAACGGTTGGAAAAACGCTGCAAAGTCCTTGTCACATGGGTTAAGTATTCTATTGGACATACCTACAGAGATGTGGGCTATTTATTTATTGTTTCTTTGATATAAAATAATTGAAATAGCTATCTCTGGTGGTTTCCACCAATTTTGTCCCCCAAAACACGAATAAAGTACGCTCCTTTTTTTTTTTAATAAATTATCTCTGATCATTGATAGTACCATTTAATCGTCTTGATCCACCTGTTGACACTTTTTCCAGTGTTATTATACAAATTGATGGTGATTTCAGACGATTTCCCAGGTTTTTGACTCATAAAAAATCAATTTCGGGAGCTGAACATCTGGTAGAACCTCAATTTTCTATTCTTTGGTCAAAATCGACTTCATATTCGGTCTTCTCGTCCCCAAAAACATGAAAAACGATACCTTAAAAGCTCATGTTACCAACATGTTGCTAAAACGCAAAAATTACCTATTTTTACACACATTTTCACTCATAACACCCCTGGGTATATTACGATGGGGCGGAAAAGTTTCGGGACACAACTAGGGCCCACATGGAGCATGTGTGCGAAAGAACGATTTTTTTAGACCGAAAATGAAGCCTGTACACGTGATACGGCGGACGGACATTGCATTTTTGGAATCTACGCACCTTGAAACGGAAGAGAAAAACGCTGCAAATCCCTGCACAACGGTTTATTATTTTGTATAGAATACCCTTCTGTTACAGATCACAGCTCTATGTATAGATAACCCGTCTATATAATATGATATGTACTATTCTACACATATCATGTAGATCGCAGACCCTCCGTAGGTTAGTACCTAACCCCGTACTCGTTACTAGGTACCTACCTAAATCACGAGTTAAATGTTGCTAAAATAATTCTGCCGATGACAAACAGTACCTAACAAAAAGAAACACACAGAATGAAGTTCTGAAAAGAAATTGTTGATGAGGAGTGAAAAAAGTTGCAAAAGTACCTACCAACAAACTCCAGCCCCTTCTACGTAGATGGTATAATGAACCGTTGTGTAATAATTTACCGTTGAGTAATGATTTACCGTAGTAATAATTTAACCATCAATAATACTTCAACGTTTGTTCAAGTTTCACTACCTACCAACAAACTCCAATAGAGCCATCATTTTTCAAATTAAATAATATCACAGAACAACCAACTCGACTTCATACTCCGCCAATATAATCAGGTGATCCCTACCAATGATTGGCCGTATTCACAAATTCCTATTGTGGGCGCGTCTCTGGTTACGAGATTTGGTTTGGATTGTATACAATTTCATTCACACTGGAGTCGAAAATGCCTGTCGGTGCAAACTTCGGGGCCTTACTGTGAACGAACGGCTGGACGTACGATGCTCCGGATGGTCTTAAAAAACTCGCAAGTTCAAGAACTATTTAAAACCGTAAAAATATTTACGTAAAAAAATGGTATAGGCGTTTTGAAAATGTCAACCCCTATTTTGAACCCCTTAGAGATGACTCACAGTAACGTCGAGCTTCGAGGACCAACTAGACGCCGAACGGAACCTATAACCCGAATTTCATCAATTTTTTTTCATGGTAACTAAGAAAAGTGGCCCGTACGGCGTACGGCGTACGGCGGACAGACAGAAATATTTTTATTGCAGTTTTGGATTCTACATACCTTGAAACGTAAACCATCAAATTTTGAGGGGGGGTAAGAATTTTTTTTTTCATGCTCGATTCCAATGGTTTATTATTGAAAATAATAAACCAAAAATTTTGAGGGGGTGTTATAAAAATTGTTTGCTGAGCGAATACATAGGTGTATTATTCACGGAATAATAAACCAAAAGTACCTATTTTTATACACATTTTCACTCATAACACCCCTGGGTATATTCCGATCGGGCTGAAAATTTTCGGGACACAACTAGGGCCCAAATGGAGCATGTGTGCGAAAGAACGAATTTTTTAGACCAAAAATGAAGCCGGTACACGTGATACGGCGGACGGCGTACGGCGTACGGCGGACGGACATTGCATTTTTGGAATCTACGCACCTTGAAACGGAAAAGAAAAAATTTTGAGGGGGTGTTATAAAATTTTTTCCTGACCGAATACATACCTAGGTGTATTATTCACAGAATAATAAACCAAAAGTGCAGGCATGAGGTGGCACTACGATGTATCCAACGCAACAAATAAGCAACAGCGGAACGATGTTCCCGCGAACAGAGTGCATGTGTTTTTCTCTAAACACAGATTCATTTTACTTTCCCACCGTACTTACATCAACCCATTCAGTTTTCTCCAATAGAAGTAGACTGAGGACTAACGGGATTTTCGCTGAAATTGACTTTCCAGTCTTCCCTGCACTCATTTTTGTTTCCCATTAATGCGAATTCAATTACCCACGGCGCAAATTACGAGGGAGCCAAGAAATGACTTGTCTTCCTTCATAGGCGCTGCACTAATAGGTTCTAACGCTTTCGCATTACAGACACTGATTTATTGCCACTCGCTTTCGACGGTTCCAAAGAGGAAACGACCGCGAAGTGCCAACTTACGAAATTATGGCAACTTAGAATCAGAGAAACTCTCAAAAAGAATTCTAGGTGCCATCGCATTATCTTTAAATTAAGCTTAATTTTTTACGTTGAGAGGAATGCACATTAAAGTGGAAAGTCCGAACGATCATACGAAACTGGAATTGGATTATTTCGACCTTCTTCTCGACGTCCGGAAGCAAGAACCAGGTAAACAATAAGCTTTGTCTCTAGAGCGCGTTGCAATGAGCAACCAACTCCCGCGCAAGCTTCAAAAGACGTTTTCGTTATAACCCAAAGGATACACAATGTGGTGTTTTCTCCTACTCGATAATCCCAACACGCGCCACTCTTGTAAATGAGGATTATTTGAAGGCGGAATTCGCACTGCACGAACTACCACCACGACTCGATAGTACACAGATGCACGGCTAATTGAGCCTACGTGAAACTATAATCTCACGGTCTGACTACGTGGGTTTTGCCCTGAACGGCTGAAATATAGGCGCACTCGAAATAATATGAGAAATCCGAGTTTCCCACAGTAACAACCGACGCGGAAAACCGGTCAAGAGATATTGCAGCATCATGAACACTTCCTTCAACAGTTCACGATGCCGTAACAGCGATTGATATGATGTAAAGGCGTCATTCAATTATCCGTCCTTAAATGGTGCCAGGGAAACAGTCATCATCGGACCAGAGTCGGCAGTTTACGCCCATGAAATCACACCACGGAACCGAAGACTTGAGGAATGGGCAGCCGAGATGTCAGGCGGGTAACCACCAAGGGTAACATAGAAAGGAACCTTTAGCGGTTACTAATGTGAGAATATAGAAACTTTCGGAGACATTTACATTATCAACTAAATTCTTAATCATCTTCTATTATACTGATCGAGTGTAGAAGAGCTCGCAAAAAAGCTAATTTACGATATCTCATGATTTGAATAGATATTTTATACAATGTGAGCTTCCTAGTCGACAAGGAATGAATTTACCTGTACATATCCAAATAACATTTCGAACCACAGGTGAGAACTGAAGGACACACGGAACTGCTCCTACAGAATAATTTTCGGCGGTGGAGATCAAAATACCAACCTATCCGTAACAGAAAGGCCCAAAAAACAATTGCCAACCTTCCCTGAAGGCCAAATACAATAATAAAAGGCTGTTAAAATTTAGTGCGGTAATAAGCGGCCTGGAATGACAGGAAAGATTACAGTACTTACACGCATCTAAGGCGATAGATAGCTATCGCGATTCCTCGCTCAGCTACCAAACCCACGGCCATTCCATTAATGTTTAGCACTTTCGGGAGATTTCCATAGCGTTGGATGAAAGCTGTAAAATGGAAGGCAATCAATCGCTCCGACGGAATCTTTCACAACCCAGATCGAAAGACATTCCAACCGCTTTCGAATCTCATCAGCAGCGTCTAATTTGATTCTGAATAGGTAAGCAAAAGTATACCAGAATTTATCGTAATCGGGATGCTTCCGGACGGGTGTCACCTACTATTTTAGCATCATAGCTCTCCTGCGATTGCCTACCGACCAAAAATGTTACGAAGAACGCACTGAAGATAATTAATCTTTTTATTCAACCTAGGTACAATGCTGAATTGAATACGAGGCCTACACTTTCAAGCGTGGATATAAGAAACCAGGGAGTCCGAATTCAAATTACTTATCCATCCTCGGAAGGTCAGCGAAGTGATTCCATCGAGTATTTCCGACAACCAAGTTTAGAACTGAAGTAACTGCAATGATTCGGGTTCAAAGCTGTAGAAGGCCAAGGCAGCAAAGATTACGGGTTTTTATGTTTGGAGAGAATTATGTATGATCAAAGGTATGTGTAGGCTTACCTTCGACTTTGCCCATAGCAAGTATCGTGATCGTTTTCAATGCAGGAACAGCCCATGCGGCGAGATGGAAATACTGCGAGTTGGCTTCGATGGCTTCGTGGCCCCACTTGAGACCCGCGGCCAGGAACCAGGTAAGGGTCAGGATGACCCACCAGATAGAAGATGCCATACCGAAGAAATAGAGGAGCATGAAGAGGATGGTGCAGGGCTCGTGTTTGGTGCCCTGGGTCACCGTTGAGACCATCTGAAGCGAAGGGAGGTCGAGAGGAGGCGGGAACGGTTTCCGACATGCGGCTGAATTTCCGGATGCAGCACCCGCCAGATAGGAAGCAGCTACCATCAGATAACACAGGCTGAGGAACACTATAGGCCTCTCAGGATATCTGGAAAGATAGAAAAATATTATAGCAAATTATTTTTGATAGTTACAGTAAAAGATGAAAAAAATAAACGAGTACATAAGTTATATTTCAACACAAAACTAAGTTATACGAGCAAATATCGAGATCACGACAGCGGAGGTCATAAATATTGTCTCTCACTGTGGTTTAACTTGATGAGACCATCAAGGTAATGGAGAAGCTGGAGAATTTTAAACATTGATCAATATCATCTTGTATATACATAGTAGTAAATAATTGGCACTGCAATCTACAGCGTGCTGGCGACTTGAGTCATTCAATCTTTGGGTGAGTTAACGATAGATACATTGCCCCGGGTGTCCTTGTATAAACAGGATTGAATCACAAGCGTTGAAAGAAATACCTGATAACAAGCTCTCAGATGGCAGGATAATCCTGCAGTGCAAGCACGAATCAAATTCTGAACTAGGATTATGGCAAGAAAGTTGAAATCAAGATGGGGTAGGGCGACCTTGCAGAAACTAATAAAAAAAACTAGGCTACGCCCCGAGGTGCTTAGTGCCCAAGAACCCGAACAGAGAGAACTCAAACCAGATCCATAGAGAGCACATTATAATCGAGGTTTCATGAAGGTTTCTACGCATCATATTTTTAAATTTAGAAACTAAGGGCTTCATCGAGATTTGTATTAGCCGAGGAAACATCAGTTCGCTGAAAAGGAACTGATAAAACAAGCTTCAATAAACGAACATTTTTTTTAGCCAGACGTAACAGTTTCCTCAGCCTTTTACGGATCCCACAATAGGTACATGGTAATATCAATATTTGGCTTCTGGTTCTTGGCTAACAGCATGTAACTGAGATCACCCTGGAAAACATGGACTGGTATCGTGGTATCCGGTTGCAACCAAATACGAAACAAACCTACTAAACTGTTACACAAAATGCAGCAGTGTAGTAAGTACATTCATATGACACCATTTTATTCCCACACGATGTTTGAAGTTTTGAATTTGACGAGTTCCCTAACCAAGCGGAGAGTAAAGCATAAACATTTTATCTTCAAATCATCAAGTTTCAATGAACTTGATACTCCTTGCTTATTCAAAGACTTATTATACGATGTCTCTACTGCCTGCACCGTAAAACCTATAACAGATTGAGAAAATTCGTTTGAAATACTTAAGGCAATAAAGAACTACCGAACTACCGAATGTAAGGCAGAAATGAGCAATCAAAGTAAGAACTCAAACGTACGCTATAACGATTAAAGAGATGAGGTAGTTTCAATGTTGATCGGTTTGTAATAAAGGAGGTCACAGAATACTAAATTTACCAACTTTCACTTTGGATGAGAATTGAAGCATTCGTTGGCATTCGCATTTCACTGATTTGAAATTCGAAGTTCCCGTGTCGGAAGAATCGATGGTGCATTATGGTAATAGAATGGTGAAGTCGTGTTAAACGTAAGGTCACTCGAGTTCAACGGTCGTAAGGCCGTAAAGATATCCTAAGGGTATGATATGGACACGAAGAAGCTTTCGATACGATAATAAAGAGTAGAAAGGAAAAATACTCTTTCTTTTATTGGAACTTAAATACATAAACCTTCCGGTATACAATCTAACCACTCACAAATTTTTTCTCGGTATGCTCTTAGACACCATCAAATTAGACACACAATATCAAAGGTTTAGCTGCGTCGCCATCTACGTTGCTTCACAGCCGACAGTAGTATACTAGACTGAAAATGAGCTGTGGTAGTTCAAACTGAAGAAATTCGCGCTCTGCACAATGCACTCACACCCGACTGGTTGTACTGATATGAGTACTAATAAATGAGAAGAGGGAATCGACCGGTACCGTACACGGATAACTCACACTTGATCCAATGACATTTATTTTCCCAGGTGTCTGTAACCTATGAGTGGCGAGGTGAAGTTAATAGGTGGACTGAAGCATGCCTAATCAATTTCATGTCCAAATTATTGATTCTTGCCTCTAAATCCAACATCCAATTCATCGATTTTACCACATAGGCCATGTAAATGACGTGCTCCATGTAACGCACATTTTAAGGTGTTCTAATAAACTCGCGGTACATACATATCTCAACAGAGAGCAACTCTGGTGCTATTCAACGCAAAATACGTAAGTACTTACGGGCATTACTTATTGCTGACTCGTGAATTGAAAAAAATGTACTGTGTACCCTCACCCCATCAGAACTCTGCCATTACTGGACGGAATTCCACAATAGGCAAATATCGTCTACCCAAAATCAAGCACTCAAGGTAGGTATTAACACTCCTTAACACGTTAAGGGAAAACGAAGTCTGACAAAAAATTGTTTCAGTACCTACTTATGTGAAAAAAGAAAGAAAAAATTGTGTTGCGAAAATACATGAGACGCGGGTAAAGCTGAAGTTACGTCGACCCGGGAACCAATGACCCATCGGCCCTAGGAAAATCCAAACCGCTATACTGCCGTGTGAAGGAAGAACGACTCAACTCAAAATTATTGAGTTTTCAGAATTCAGTTTCGAAGTTTTCCAACGAAAACTCGCTATAGGTTCACTACAGGGCATTCCCGCAACCCCCTTTTTTTCCAAATGTCCAATCATGTTCAACTTGATCGATAGCTGTCAAAAAATACTCCAAACACACGTTTTTTCAATCGATTTATTGCAGTTGAGTCGAATATCGATTATTCGTGGTTGATTTTTGAAATGTTTGTGACAACTCAAATCCCTTTGAGTCCAACGGTTTGGACCCCGATCCTGAAGCCAGCGGTTTGGAGGAAAAACGACTCAACGGCGTTTTCAGCTAGTTGAGTCGTTTTTCCTCAACAAATAAATAACAAAACTCGCAAGTTAGGGTGTTTCAATCGAGGCGTTGAAATGTTTTTACTAAAAAAACACGGAGTTGAGACGTTTTTCCTCAAAATTAAGCAATTTCCAGATTTCATCCCTAACAATTTCAATCCCTTCTGGGTCGAATTTTGGAATTTCGATTTTACCATCAAAAAGGTGGGGTTGAAATTAGGGGGGTTACGTGAAAATCCCATTATCGACAATTTTTGAGTTGAGTCGTTCTTCCTTCACAAGGCAGTATAGCTATGTCAGCCAACCAGCGAGGCCTAAACAAACGTCACCACCTGTATCCGCCCTTCTTTTCGAATGAATGATGAAATCTCGAATGTCCAAAGGCTCTCAAAAGATTCATATCTGATCCAACTTTAGTTTCATCCTTCACTTTCAGGAACAAATAAAATAGCTCATATCGCATTCAACTACTAATTTAGTAAAAATAACAGTCCCTATATTCAACACATGGGAAAAGAATGTGGCTATTCACTGCGGAGGCTTCTCCAATTAGTTACGAACTACGATTTCTCGTAGTTCACGTCATTAATAAGTATTTGCATAAGATAATGATTGCGCTAACTACCTTCCGAAACAATAACAGAATGAAACGTTCGAAAATGCAAATCAAAATCCAAGTTTAGCGTAAAAGATACATCCATTTGAAAAATCGGCATCATTTGCTTCAGCCCTAATCCCCTGATGCCTGTAACACGTTTACAAAAAAAAAACCGCTTGACTGGAGCTTATGCTTGGAAAAAGAAGAACCAACAAAGTCTTCCCATACATCCTCCATTAATTCTTCAAGTGCGGATATACGTTCGGAGAGTTGAGCCCTGCCGGATTGGATACAGACGACCGATTATAAGCCCTACCCATTCTCGAATCGACATGCGACATATTTTTAAATACGCTTGCCTAAATCTTCTTTTAGACGACTGTCTAAAAGGACTGTCTTCAAATGAACCACAGAGGTCTGAAGCGTTGGGTGTTGTTAATTTTGGCGCGAGGCGCTGTGATTAATTTCTCCTCTTCCCTCTGATACCAAGGTCGCAGTGATGGATGAGAAACGAACTAGGCCTTGAAAGGACTTATTCATAAGAGGATCATGCAGGGATTTGAATTGTCAACTTTAAAATCGGATTCATCACACATGGAAACAGACTTTCAATTTCTGACCCGACATTTTTTCCCAATATTCGCTCATCCGAGTAGGAAGGAAACGCGCGAGACGCAGTTCAAGTGCAGTGCTGACCTGGTAGGTTGTTAATGAGAAGTTAGTTCGGTAAATACCTATGGCCATATTTTAGAAATCCAAAATTCAACGCTCAGCCCCATACGTAATTGTCGTGAGTCCCTCCCGGGAACACTCCTATCATATTAAGTTCTCACCAATATCCAAACGCCAAACTAAAGCTCCGTAAATAAAGATATGAGTGGGGACAGGCGACAGAACCCAGGGTTACTCAACCTGGGGCCCCACTACCAGCTCCCTGCAAGGAGCTGGAGGGAGAGGCCCCCAAGTACTATAAAACCCCGGATCCTGGCGCTCAAGCTTCATTCGACACTTCCTCTAACCAGCTCTCTCTTCTCTCTCTTACCTTCCCTCTCAGATGATCGGTTGACTACAGCCGCCTGAGAATTTCACCTCCTCTCTCCTCCTCCTTGTCTAGATGATCGGTTGAATACAGCCGCCTAGACAAGGGACCTCTCCTCTCCTCTCCTTTACCTAGATGAACGGTTGACTACAGCCGCCTAGGTAAAATTCCCTCATCCACCTCTCTCTCCTCCAAAGTCGTAGATGTTCGGTTGACTACAGCCGCCTGCGACTTTTCCTCACCTTCCTTCCACGCCACCTCTCTCTCCTCCAAAGTCGTAGATGTTCGGTTGACTACAGCCGCCTGCGACTTTTCCTCCTCTTTTCCTTTACCTAAATTCACTCACTCACCTTCCTTCCACGCCACCGTGATGAGAATTTTAAATTCATCACAGTGGTGAACCCGACGTTCACTCAACCTTCTTCCTTCCCACCTCATGTGTCGCCCCAGTCAAATAGTTCGGTGTCCCACATTTTAAATTCAAATTTCAACCAGTCAGTGTAAATTCGCAGTTCTTGCCCAAACCACTCAACTCTCAACTCAACTCCCGCCGATTGCGAATTTCAAGATTCAAAACCACGTCAAATTTTTGAATTTTAGTTACAGAAATGGACCCGAACTCACCGCCGCCGCCGCTCCTCCGGCCGTCCCTGCTGCAGCCGCCGACCGCTGCGACGACGGACGCCGACAACCCCTTCACCAGCCTCTCACCACCCGGCTCCTCCGCATCCGCAGCGGCCACCGCCGCCACCCCCGCCGCTACGGCCGCAGCCGCCGCCGACGTTATGACAGCGTCCGCAGCGTTCCCTCTGTCGCTGCCCCCCTTCTACACGCACGACCCCGCGCTATGGTTTTTCCAAGTGGACGCTGCGTTTTCGGCCGCCAACATCCGCAGCCAGAAGACTAGATATTCCCGGATCATTTCGTTGCTACCCTACGAGATCCTGCTGCAGACTTCAGATATCTCCCCCGACGCCGCCGCTGCGTACGACGACCTCCGCAGCCGCCTCATCAACACCTACCAGCCGTCAAAAATCGCCCGAGTCGCCGCCCTCTCCCAACCTCAACACCTCGGCGACCAGAAGCCCTCCCACCTCTACCGACGGCTGCGACACCAGCTGCAGGGGATTATGACCGCCGACATCGCACGCACGTTCTGGTTACGTGCCCTTCCCCACCCCATCCAGATGGCCCTGGCCAGCCATCTCGACGGTCCCGACGAGCCCCTCCTGCGACTTGCGGACACCGTTCACGACTTGGCCGCTGCGGCCGCCGTCAGCGAGGTGCGTACGCCGCGTCACCCCCCGCCTCTACGGGACCGCACCAAATCCCGAGACCGCGGCCGGGCACCCTCCCTCGACGGACGTCGACCCATTTCGGCGGATCGCCGACGCGACTCTTCCGCCGACCGCCGCCGACAGCGCTCACCCGAGCGCCGCAACGCATCCCCTCCCCGCCAGCGCAGAGGACGATCCCCGGCCGCTGCACGCACATCCACCTCGACCCGCCCCACCAACACCACCTACCTCCCTGCGGACCCCCCCCACCGTTGTTTCTATCATGTAAACTTCGGTGGGGAAGCCCGCAAGTGCCAACCCCCCTGCTCCTTCGCCCCTAAGCAGGGAAACGCAGACGCCCGCCGGTAAACCCGGCGGGCCCCCCTCCTCGCCAACACGGGGGGGACCATGAACAACCCCCCCCCCCCCCGCCCGCATTCACACCACCACCACCACCAAGCCCCGCTACCCCTCCTACGCCGCCGCCACGGCTGCCAACCTCCCGGCCGCGCCTACGGCGCCGCCAATACCCTCACCCCGCCACCAACGGAACGAACCCCCCCCGCCCGCCACCAGGGCAACCAACCTTCCGGCTGCCACTCACGCCGCCGCTACCGTTCCCCCACCCCGGAACGGCCCCTCCACGCCCGCCTCCAGGGCACAACCCCCTCCGCCCACCACTCACGCCGCCACTACCGTTCCCCCTCCCCGGGACAAAACCAAACCACCTCCTACCAGAGGGATCAGCCCCCCTGCCGACTCCACCATTCCCCCCCTCCAGAATGGCAAGAAACCACCCCGCGTCTCCTTCGAAGCGGACCAACGGACGCCGGCGCACATACCCACCGCCGCGATTCTGCACAACGCCCTGCCGACCCACCAGCGACTTTTCTTGCGCTGCAAGAAAACAAATGTACCTTTCTTGGTGGACACGGGGGCGGCGCTGTCAATATTCCCCAATAACATCCTCCGTCGTCAGGCGCGCTGCTACCGGCAACTTCTCTACGCCGCCAACGGTACCACCATCCCCTCGTACGGGACGTACCGCTCCTCAGTTTACATGAGCGGACTCGCGTACGAGTGGGACTTTACCGTGGCGGACGTGGAGAAGGCGATCCTGGGGGCCGATTTCCTTGCGTATTTCGGTCTCCAGGTCGACGTCCGGAATGCGCGCCTGATAGACCCCGCCACAAAAACACCCATACCCGGATTTATTCATGCCATCAACCACCCCCCCACACAATTTGAACGCCTCCTCCTCAATTACCGACCCCAGCGCCGCCCCTCTGCCCACATCTCCACCGTCCAACATCATATTGAGACTTCCGGCCCCCCCATCACAGCGAAAGCCCGACGGCTCCACCCCCTTCAACTATCGAAAGCCCGGCAACATTTCAACAAACTCATAGCCGACGGCATCGTCCGCCCCTCAAAATCCCCTTGGGCTTCTCCACTCCACATCGTGCAGAAGCCCAATGGGGATATCCGCCCCTGCGGGGACTACCGGCGCCTCAATTCTAAAACCACGCCGGATCTTTACAATGTTCCCCACCTACGGGATTTCTCGTCACATCTACATGGTGCTACTATTTTCTCTACCCTCGACATTTCGAGGGCGTTCCACCACATTAATATTCACCCCCCCGACGTCCAGAAAACCGCCATCATTACCCCGTTCGGACTATTCGAATACGTGAAGATGGGCTTCGGGTTGAGGAACGCTGCACAGACATGGCAGCGCTATATGGACAGCATCCTGCGAGGCCTACCGTTCGTCTTTTGCTTCCTCGACGACGTCCTGGTGGCCTCCAGGACACCGGAAGAACACCTCAGCCATCTCCAACAGATCCTCGACATCTTCTCCTCCGAGGGCCTCCTGGTTAACACAGACAAGTGCGTTCTCGGCCAACCCTCCGTCCGCTGCCTCGGCCACCAAGTTTCATCCGAGGGCATCAAACCCCTCTCGGACAAGGTCCACGCCATTAGTGACTTCCCGCAACCCCGCACGGTGACGGAACTCCGCCGCTTCCTGGGTATGTTAAACTTTTACCGCAGACACATAAAACACGCAGCACAACATCAACAACCTCTCATACACGCCATTCCCCAACCCTCCAAAAAAAATGACAACCGCCCCATCACCTGGACCCCCCAACTCATCTCCTCCTTCAAAATTTGCAAACAGGACCTAGTAGACGCCGCTCTATTGGCCCATCCCGATCCCCACGCCCCCCTGTCCATCACCACCGATGCGTCCGACTGGGCCATCGGGGCAGTGCTCCATCAGCACACCGGCGCCACCCCCCAACCCCTAGGCTTCTTTTCCAAAACACTATCCCCCACCCAGAAAAATTACTCCACGTTCGACAGAGAACTCCTCGCCATCCACGAAGCCATCAAGCACTTTCGTGACTTCGTGGAGGGCAGGCAGTTCTCTGTCGTCACCGATCACAAGCCCCTGACCCACGCCCTCCTACAGAACCGCAAATCCGCCTCCCCTCGTCGCCTCCGGCAACTCGAGTTTATCGGGCAATTTACGTCCGATATCCGATACTTGCCGGGGGCCGACAACTGCGTGGCGGACGCGCTGTCCCGGCCCACCCCTATCCCCGCGCCGGTGGCGGAGTTACTGCCGTTCCCCTCCCCCCAATCCATCAAAAACCACCAAACCCCTTCCACTGATCCAGCCCTCTCCAACCTCATTTCCGCCTCCAAGTTGGAACAACTGCCGCCCCTCAACCTCTGGTGCGACGTAACGGCCGACTCACCGCGCCCTTACGTCCCTCCGGGACAGAGGCGGCAGTTGTTCCTCCACTACCACTCCCTTCACCATCCTGGCATTCGGGCTAGCCGGGACCTTATCAAGACGCGGTACTTCTGGCCCCACATGAACACAGATATTCGTAACTGGGTTCTGGGGTGCCAGAAGTGCCAGCGGTTTAAGGTCTCGGCCCACCCCCATGTCCCCCCTCAAACCATTCCCGACTCCCTCCCGTGGGAACATGTACATCTGGACTTAGTGGGCCCCCTTCCCCCGTCCGAGGGGAAAAAATACTGCCTCACGATGATCGACCGTGCCACCAACTGGGTGGAATGCATCCCACTCGCCCATATCACCGCGGACGCCGTCGCGATGGCTTTCCTCACTCAATGGGTTAGCCGTTACGGTTGTCCGCGAACAGTCACGGTCGATCAAGGGAGGCAGTTTGAGTCCGCCCACTTTTCCGATTTACTACGTTCCCTCGGCATCCACAAAATCCACACTACCCCGTACCATCCCCAATCCAACGGGAAAATAGAGCGGTGGCACTCGGTCCTCAAACAGGCCATTTCTACTTCAACAAATTCCCCTTCCTGGACCAAATCCCTTCCCTACATTTTACTCAGCCTACGCACTTCAGCTCGTCCTTCAGACCAAACCAGCCCCGCACAAAATGCCTTTAAAGACCCACTACGTCTACCAGCCGACATTTTCACTCCAAATCACACGCCGTCTATTAACAGGGAACCGCTACACTCAACAACACCGACAAACGACACCACTTATCCCAAACGGTTTTTCACCACCACACACATGTACCTGAAAGAGCCCGGCATCCATAAAACTTTCCAACCACTTTATGCCGGGCCCTTTCAAGTCATCCGCACAACACACACCACCGCGACCCTGTTAATTGACGGCAAACCACATACAGTCCCGTTAGCCAGGTGTAAACCCGCACCTGTGCTAACCCAACCCACTAACGCTATCAGTCTCCCGCCGTCCGTTCGCAATGTCGCACCTCTCCCCGATGCTCCCGTCACCTCCGTCGCCGTTTCCGGATTTCGATTCGGATCCGGAAATGGCGGCGATTCTCCGGGACGTTTTCGTCCCGGACCCGCTCTCCCCCCTACCCCCTTCGCCCGGGCCGACTTCACCGCTTCCGTTCGTCCCGCCACGGATCACCGGACTACCTCCCCGGCCCCGGCGATGGAAGTACCCCCAGTGGAAAATCCTGCGCGAATTTCGCACTGCCCAGGCCACGGGGGTACACCCTCACTACTCCCCCACGGACCCGTTAATGTCCTCCATCCTTCGCGAGTTCCGCCTCGCGGAACTCATGCCCCCCCCGCCCCCTGTTCAAATCTTCATTCCCCCAATAAATTTCGAACCCCCACCCCCCATTCAATTCACCAACCCCCCGGAAAATTCCGCCCCCCAATTTTACCGCCCCCCCCCGTTTCCAATTTTCGACCCCCCCATATCTACTTCACCCCCTCAAACACCCCCTCCCCCCCCTCCGTCGCCGGGGATATCCACGATAGTTTCCGCCGGGACGAAACGGCCCGGGCGGCGAAACGGACGGAGGGAGCGTCCCCACGTTCCCCTCGTCCCGGCGGCCAAATTCCCCGCCCCGCTCTGAGCAATCACGGCGGGGCCTTGAGATTCCGGAACAGTGCTGGTGTACTCTTAATCCACTCGCACTGTACCGGAACTCGGAGCCCCGTCGTGCCCGCCTCGCCACGAGCTACGAGCACACGCCACCCCCGCACACCTCACTCACACACGCACTGTCACTCACCACACCCAACACGCACCCAGGAATCGGCGGTTTTCCAACACCCCGTTCCAATTTATCCCCCACATTTGCACGGAGATTGTAAATATTGTAAACACTGCACATCTTGTAAATATTGTAAATATTGCGAATATTGTAAACACTACACATCTTGTAAATATTGTAAATATTGCGAATATTGTAACCACCGCACATCTTGTAAATATCGTAATTGTAAATATTGTCTATCCTCCTCATCTCGCCCTTGCCGATCACTTTCATAAATGCCAAATGTTTATGAATCCTGACCACTACTCCCATCATCCTGTAAATACTCTCACCGCCCCTGTCATATTCACCGACTCATCCTGCTTATTTTCTGTTCCTACTTATAATCTACCTACGTTGTATTCTACCTACTTATAATCTACCTACATTGTATTCTACCTACTTATAATCTACCTACTTATAATCTGCCTATACCATACTACTCCTAGATTTAAGAACCGCCTTCAGCTCACCCCCTGTTTGCATCGGCCCTCAGCCCCTGTCACTTTGCGCCTTCAGCTCCACCTCCTGTTTGCCGTAGCCCTCAGCTCCTGTCATCTTGCGCCTTCAGCGACCACCTCTTGTTTGCCGTAGCCCTCAGCTCCTGTCATCTTGCGCCTTCAGCACCAATATTGGTTCAAACTGGGGGGACCTCTGTCGTGAGTCCCTCCCGGGAACACTCCTATCATATTAAGTTCTCACCAATATCCAAACGCCAAACTAAAGCTCCGTAAATAAAGATATGAGTGGGGACAGGCGACAGAACCCAGGGTTACTCAACCTGGGGCCCCACTACCAGCTCCCTGCAAGGAGCTGGAGGGAGAGGCCCCCAAGTACTATAAAACCCCGGATCCTGGCGCTCAAGCTTCATTCGACACTTCCTCTAACCAGCTCTCTCTTCTCTCTCTTACCTTCCCTCTCAGATGATCGGTTGACTACAGCCGCCTGAGAATTTCACCTCCTCTCTCCTCCTCCTTGTCTAGATGATCGGTTGAATACAGCCGCCTAGACAAGGGACCTCTCCTCTCCTCTCCTTTACCTAGATGAACGGTTGACTACAGCCGCCTAGGTAAAATTCCCTCATCCACCTCTCTCTCCTCCAAAGTCGTAGATGTTCGGTTGACTACAGCCGCCTGCGACTTTTCCTCACCTTCCTTCCACGCCACCTCTCTCTCCTCCAAAGTCGTAGATGTTCGGTTGACTACAGCCGCCTGCGACTTTTCCTCCTCTTTTCCTTTACCTAAATTCACTCACTCACCTTCCTTCCACGCCACCGTGATGAGAATTTTAAATTCATCACAGTAATTATTAGGATCCAAAATGTTTCTCTCCCGAAGTGAAGATTTTAAAGAGATAGATCAATTTAAAAAATCCAAAAGAAGGCAGTTTCCTAAGAAACTCATCACTCTCGTTACTGTAAATTTCTAGCACTGGGATAATCAGTCACAGATCTAAGAAATGACTACTAACCCACAGGTGATTTGGGCTGGGGGGGGGGGGGAGGCTATAAAAACAAAGCCAACTCTAGAAGGAAGGGGGAACAACACAACTCAGTGTCAGAACAGGTTGACAAGTACTGATAAGAGTCGGATAGCTCGAGAGGAGGCAAAAGGGGGGCGCACATGAAGTGGCAGAGATAGAGGTTGAAACGCGATGTTCGAACGCAAAACAGATACAGTATATCGACGATTGAGTACTCTTCATCAAAAGTACCTACCTACTCCCTACAAGCAGGGGGGAAACCACAGCATTTGCACACGATTCACAACACATGAACTTGTGCTATAAATTTGATGCTCGTGATGCCACGGAACAATAAAAACCAAAACGAGTGTCAGTTATTCAAGGAACCGCTTTCCGCCTACTACTGATGACTTGTAATTTTAGCAAATATTTTATTGAAAACGGTGCAAATGATTGAACAGCGGTTTATCATTTACCTGCACAGATGCCCCTTCTGCGTAGATCACTGTTTTCTGTGGTCAATACCCTCGAGCTCCACCCCAGGAAAGCCCTAAATCGAGTACTGAAGCCGGCCCCGGAATTAAAGTTTCATACAAACGCGCGAGATTCGATAATTCAATAATTTTGATTTATTATTTTCAATAATGAACCATTGGAATCGAGCAAGAAAAAAAATTCTTACCCCCCCCCCCCCCCGCCCTCAAAATTTGATGGTTTACGTTTCAAGGTATGTAGAATCCAAAACTGCAATAAAAAATTTAAAAACAGCGTTTTTGGAATCTACGCACCTTGAAGAGTAAAAGAAATCCAAAAATATAATTAAAAACGAATTTTTTAGACCTAAAGTGATATTTTGGGTAAAAAACGCTTGCATACGAGTCTGCAACGCATTGGGGATTTTCATGTCTTTACCTATTGCTTTTGACATTATTAATATTAAGAGGTAGGTACCTAATTTCAATAAAATAGACGATTCCGGATTAATTATCTTCTACACTCACGATCATTAGTTTGTAAACAAAATATGAGAACAGTTATGCCCATAGCTCCGCTATTCGTATAGTCAATATGTTATGGAGAACATGAAAATGTTCGTTAAATCGAGAGCTTTCCAACGAGTGGTGAACGATTTTAGTGGGTTAAAAAGTGTAGAAAATGAAACGAAAACAACGGGGTCGTTGTAAGCGGAAATCATTATAAAGGCACTGTAACACAATTTCGTTACGCAATTTCGTGACAGTTTTTTGTGCTATGTGCCAGGGCAAAGACATGAAAATGTCAAATATTTCTGTCTGTCCGCCGTACGCCGTATGGGCCACTTTTCTTAGTTACCATGAAACAAAATTGATGAAATTCGGGTTATAGGTTCCGTTCGGGGTCTAGTTGGTCCTCGAAGCTCGACGTTACTGTCAGTCATCTCTAAGGGGTTCAAAATAGGGGTTGAAATTTTCAGAACGCCGTAGCTCGAAAACTTCCGATAGAAGGGTATGGTTTTTTTTACGATATTGAATTTGTCTTGAGCTAAACAATTTTTTGTGATCACCCGGAGCATCGTACGTCCAGCCGTTCGTGAGCACCAAAAAACTTCGTCAACACGATCGTGAATCAAACGGTATAAATCCGGCCCGGATATCATTACTACGGAGCATCTGATTATAATCAAGGATGGCTGTATGAAGTCGAGTTGTTTGATCTGCGATATTATTTCATTTGACAAGTGATGGACTATTGGATTTTGTTGGTAGGTACTTCTGAAACGAACAAACGTTGAAGTATTGGAGCCGGCCCGGAATTAAAGTTTCATATTTATAAAACGCCCGGGATTCAATAATTAAGTAATTCATGAAGCATAAGGTAAATAATAAACCGTAGTGTAATAATTTACTAGTATAGATGCCCCTTCTGCGTAGATAGTATAATATAATAAACCGTTGTGATTATTTACGGTTGTGTAATAATTTACCGTTGTGTAATAATTTCAACAGTTGTTCAAGTAGCGAAAGTACCTATCGACAAAATCAAAAAGATGTTCAAGTAAATTGCTTTCATGATTCCCCGACCTGCGTTTTATTTAGACGATGAAATGAGCGATTATACTTGGCTATAATTTGACGTAGACCGACAAACCAGTTTCTACAGGAATATTCAATAATTAACTCGCATTAGGTAGGAGCGACTCCGAAGCACTTTGGTAGAATTACCTCACATGCAAAATGGAATACGGGAGTTCATTTCGATCCGAGTATTAATAGATATGAAATTTAGAACCCAGCATGAATAAGTTCAAAACCACAGGTAGGAATCGGCGAAAACATGGTAAAGTAAAGTAAAGTAAACAGCCATTCTAGGCTGGGGCTTTTCGTCCGACTGCCTTGCCAGCGTCGCGGACATGATCAGCTGTCCTCCTATGAGAGGATCAGAATTCGACCTGATCATTTCGCTCTTTACTTGGCTAGTCATTGCCTCGCCCCCTTTAGTGGAGAGGGTTTCGCACAACAGCTACATAGGTCATACTTGGACGTGTCACCACGTGTCACGGCGGTCACCCATCCAAGTGCAAACCTCGAGGTATCTCAACTTCGGTGATCTCATGGGAACCGCAGTTTATTCCACCTGATAAGGCCTGGCCGAAAACAGGATAGTTTAATGATTTAGGTGTAGAACTAATTTCGTGACAACAGAGCGATGAAATGAAATGAAATTAAGAAGAGAGAGCATTGGCATACAATTTGATGGGCCACATGAGCCCTCAGTGCATGCGACTTGAGGACTTATCTACGTAGGTACCACCTTGATAGTTCGATTTGAATGGGACCTGGGGAATCAACCAAGGATAACAGCTCCGAATTTACTATTTGGACTATGAGAATTTTGAAAATAAGAACCGCTTGATTTTAAGGTCAGGGAAAGAAGCCAGAATCTTACTAGAATCTTATCACAAGTTACCTAAATCCATACATTTCTAACAATGAGGTATCATTGAGTTCCAACCCGGTGCTCTCCTAGAACCGAATCCTGGAAATGCCTGTTTGCTTCCGACTGTATCCAGGTCTTGTGTTTGTAAGAGTAAACAATCTAGAAGTTGTCTGGTCAAATGTAGTCTGAGCAGAAGTTTTATTGCTATTTTGGATTTCTTTGTGTGGATTACAATTATTACATGCTTATTCTTGTTTCTTATGAGGTTAATAATTTTGCGAGAATTGCACAAACAACTATGGAGATATTTATACCTGAATCGCTCCGTGTCTATCATAAAAGTGAGGACTGTGAATAGGCATGAAAGGAGGCACAGAGCTGACCAACTGCCAACCCAAAGACGGGAGAAGTTGATCTGCTGCGACGTGAAGAACATGCCTTGGCAAGGTGCTGCACAGTCTTTCACCACCTGGGAACAAAACCAAAAGCATTGTATAGAAAAAAGACGTTCTGCAGTAAAACATGGTATAAAACATGGGTACAAGCCGAAATACTATCAAAATCGATAGAAGTAACGTAACGATTGAAGTAAAATGCAAATTTCCAAGTTTCTACCACACCCTGCAAAGTACGTAACATTCTTAGCCAATTGAAAATAGAAAAGTTATGATGATTAATTCAACGTATAAGAACCACCAATTAAAGTTTCAGATTGCTTCGAGGTTTATAGTTAATGAATATTGTGCGGACGTACTGATGCAGATTCTTCCAAGACTCTTAAAACTGCAAGATTAAAATTTAATCGTCCATAAACCAGAAGAAGAGGAAAATGTAGAACAAGGATCCGAACCACTTCATATCTGAAATTCAATCAACCGCGTAGTCCTCCTTCTTCACAATTTCACACAGCTTGGTCAATAATGAATAAGCAAAAACTTTTTTTTCCTCCTCATAAATTCCGTACTCATCTCGCTCTAAATAACTAGGTCATTCAAAGTAGTAGGTAGGTTGCGACCCACGTCCTAAAAAAGTGGGCACTACTCGTCAAACCAGCCGGCGAGCTTACAGGTCTTTCACCACCTGGAGGCGAAATATATTAGAAGAACTGATGGTATAAAATAAAGAACAAGGGAACGGCATCCTTCGGTTCTTCGAGCCCGTCAAGTGAGAAAGGCGAGCGTGCAGTGTGAGTTGGTTGACTCGGAACACCTACATCTCCATACCCTGGGGCAGAACTGGGAAAACCATGTTAAACAGGAGGAATACAACAGAATACTGAACTCTGAGCTTGTCTCACGCATGAAACTGAAAAGGGCTTCACCTAAAATGCTAATGTTAATTAGGAGAATAACTGATAATGAGTGGGGGGAATACCATGAAAGCTAACACTGTTGGTAGGCAGCTGAAACGAGAGGGGTAAATTGAGTTTTGAAAAATAGTTTGGAACGAACTCCTATTTCCAAAGCGTTGAACCGCCACAAATCGTCGAAAGGGTTGAACAGTTTGGAATTAGAGGAGACCCAACAAATTGAAAACACCAACTCCACATTCGGAGATGAATGATACTGCTAACGGAGAGATGCAAAGGGCATCACATCGAATCGTGCTGAGCAGTGCCTTGAAATATTTGAAAATAATCTCTTTAGACTACTGTAAACCTTGGAATGCATAAGTAGCTAATATCCACACAATCGATAAATCCAGAAGTGTAAGATGCAATCGGCACCAATCTTACAATAAACTACACAGTCACGATGTACTTGTAATTGAGTGAAACTTCACATCAAACGGAGAACAATTCCTTAATACGGCGATCCAAACATCGCAAAAATTAGTGGAGAAATCGATTTTTGAATCTGTTTTACCAGCAAACCGCTAATCACACACACTTGATTTTTCTCCTCTATTTGCTCTCGTTTTTCCATTTTCGACCCAATTTTTGAAAACTACATTAAATTCTACGTTAGATAGGTACTAACATCAGCATTTCATAGAGCTCACAAAAAATAGCGCTTTAGGGGCTCAAACTTACACGGAAAAAAAAAAATGACAATTCTGAGAAAACTTCTAAATAAAGTAGAATGATGAAAGTGAAATGATTTTTGGAGCCCCTGTGTTCAAGTTTAAAAAGCCAACGTTTTTCAACATTTAAACTTGAACAAACAGGATTTAAAAATCAATTTTAGTTAGTCTAGGAGGCCAGGGCGCGTCACCATTCGATTAAGCGGTCACCATTCGGATCCCTTAACTCCTCAAACTTTGAGGAAGTCGTGTTACAGGGAAAAACCTTTGATTTTGACGAAAATGCCATGTTTCTTGAGATTTGCACTCCATTTTCTCCTCCAAATGTCACCGTACAAATAAAATTGAGTACACCGTTGGAAAGCTGAGATTTGGGAGAAGTTTCGATGAGACGAACTAAGACTTGAGTGAACCTAATTATTTTCAACAGTTTTCTCACAATTGTCATTTTCTTCTTTTGTGTAAGTTTGTGAGCCCCTTAAAGCCCTAAATTTTTGTGAGCTCTATGAAATGCTGATGGTGGTATCTAGATTAAAATTTAATGCAGTTTTCAAAAATGGGGTCGAAAATGGAAAAACGTGAGGAAATAGAGATAGGAGAGTGTTTGTGTGAAATAACGGTTTTTCTGGCAAAAAAACTCCAAAAATCGATTTCTCGACTAATTTGCGGTTTTGAAACCCCGTGTTTCGGCATTCTTCTCCGTTTGGTGTGAAGTTTCACTCATTTTTGGTCTTATTATTCTGTGAATAATAACACTCATGTACTCGCTTAGCAAAACTTTTTTTAAAAGCCGTCAAAAAAATTTTGTTTTACGTTTTAAGGTTCATAGATCCCAAAAATGCAATGACCGTCCGCCGGATTATCCATGTATACTTTATTTTCGGTCTAAAAAATGCAGGCTCCATTTCGGTCCTAGTCGTGTCCCGAAACATTGCTGCCCGATCGGAATACAGCCAAGAGTGTTATGGGTGAAAAATGGGTGTAAAAATAGGGTTTTTTGGTGTTTTAGTAACATGACCTTCGGAGGTATCGTTTTCCATGTTTTATCTAGAAGGAGGAGACCTAATATGAAGTCGATTTTGACCAACGATAGAAGAACTGAGGTTCTAACAAGTTTCAGCCTCGAATTTACCATTTTGGTCTAAAATTGTCGCTCTTTCGCACACAGGCTCCATGTGTGTCCTAGTTGTGCTCCGTAGCTCGGCAGCTCGATCGGAATACGCCCAGGGTGTTATGGATGAAAAACTAGTGTCAAAATCGGGGTTTACGAGATTTTGCCTCAGGTTTTAGTGAGCATGAGCTTGTGAGGTATCGTTTTTCATGTTTTTTGGGCGAGAAGACCGAAAATGAAGTTGATTTTAGCCAAAGAGTGAAGAACTGAGGTTGTAACGAAGGTTCGGCTTCCAAAATACATTTTTTATGAATCAAAAACTTGGAAAATTGCCCGAAATCACCATAAATTTGTATAATTTAGTATACAAATTATACAATACACGTGTATTTTTTCCTAAGTTTACAACTCCTTTATTCAACTATTGTAAATTGGCTTAGCCGTACTATAAAATAAAAATAACACTAGATTATCGGATGAATCAAGACAATTAAATGCACTATCAATGATCAAAGATAATTTGTCAAAAATAGAGGAACAACTCGTGTTTTTGGGGAAAACCATCAAAAATAGCTATATTAATGCACATGAAAGAAACAATAAATGATCAGCCAATATTTCTGCAGGTATTTCCAACAGAATTATAAACCCATGTGATTTCGCAGCGTTTTTCTGTCAGATTTATCAGGAATCGCCCAGTATGTATACATAATATATATATATGTATCAGGGAAGAACTAATTTTGCTGCACTTGCGGTGCGCTACACCAATGGAAAACTGTAGTCTCTTCATGTGTGAGGACATGGTGTACACTTGATGATTGACGTATATATGTGATAACAGTACGATGAGTCGTAACACACCAGAATCAGAAAAGTTCAAGGTTACTCTAGTGAAGCAATTTAATTGCATTTTCAAAAATGGAGCTGAATTGCTGCCATTACAGTTTTTAGGACACTTAGACCATTGCATCCATCAAACTGAATTCGACTCAAAATTTACGAAACTGGAGCACCTCACACGAATCGAAAGGATCACCGTTAATTCTAGTGTAGCAATGTACACAGCTTTGGATGATGTTACGGTGCCTGCCAAACTAGGTACTGGTGATGCTTAAAACGCCCACAAAACGGATTTCAACGAAAGTCCATCACTTTTCTCAAGTGAGCCAACCGCGAGAACTGCGATCTACCGCTGACGTGATTCCCATGCACACCGTGCGACGACGACCGACTGACCTTGGAGAAGCAATCACGAAACCGTCTCGCCAAGACCCGCCAAGCCCTCCCGCGAAGTCCTGCCATATCACGCTATTTTTACATCCATTTGTCGCGGTTTTCGGCCAGGAAAACGTGGAGGGTCGCAAGTAGTATGATCACTATGACACGCATATGGAAGATTATTCCGTCGAAAAGCATTAACAGGTCCCAAGCAGCAACCTCGATCTCACGGGGAGCATGAGCATCCTCCAAGCATGGAACATTCCGGTTCTGCGTTCTCCCTCGACCCTCCAAGTCACGTCAGTGGCTCTTGACTTTCTAATAATTAACAAACTTCAGCGAGTACACAGGACTCAAAATTTGAATTTAATGACGCTCGTCTTTACGTCTGTCGTGTTACCACAAAGCTGCGATACCACTTACATACTTGTAGATATAGATTTAACCAATAAATACGTAGAAAGACGAGCTGTGCGACGGGAAAAAGACTCCATCGAGCTCCCAACGAATCTCAACAGACGTAACGGCCGTTGACAGATGAGGGACGAGGTGGATGCACCTTTATTTATTGCCCGGCTCGCCTAGCTCTTCATTCGACCAACCGCTCTCATACCTACCATTTCTCTCTCACTCACCCTACGCCCTCTCTCACTCACTCTCTCTCTCTCTCCTACCCTTTCGCATCTGCTGTGGTGGTAACTACAGGATGCTCCCCCCTCTAACGCCTGCTGTGGTGATAACCACAGGGCGGTAGCATCCCTCTCCTAAAGCGCCCGCTGTGGTGACAACCGTGGGGTGCTAGCCCTCTTCTCCCTGGCATCTGCTGTGGTGATAACCGCGGGACGGCTCTTCCTCTAGTGCTTGCTGTGGTGATAACTGCAGGGCGTTAGCTATCCAAAACACTACCTCAACTCCCACTCACCACAATGTCTGTTTGTTGGTTCCACGCAAAACGATCTTGCGGCTGGGCCTGAACTTTGATTTTTGGTGGACTACTCCAGAATTCACTGAGTTTTGGGGGTCATGACAACGCGAAGGAGCGGCTTCATAAGCCTCTAACACCCCCTATAATAATCCAAACAATCTTAACCATACCAAGACCAATCGCGACCAATCTTGTTCTATAAAGGTAAACAATAAACCGTTGTGTAATAATTTGCAGCGTTTTGATTTTTAAAATTGTTTGAAAACAAGAAATTGGTATTGCGGATCAATAAATGGTATTGTGGTAAGAACAAAGTATTATTTTAAAAACGGGAATCATTTTAAAATTGCTCAACTACTTAGTGTTTAAAACTGTTAGAAACTACATAACATCCCCAAATTATCAAAAATAAAAGATCGCCGGTTTGGTTCTAGAATCGCCTTGTAACGGCTGAAGGAACACTCCACATCCACTGAAGTAATCGGTGCATCTTTGAAAATTACAATGCCTGATGGTGTGAACTTTTTTTTTCTTCAAAATCTGATTCAACGTCCTGCCGACTGTGAATTTTTGCCAGGAGTCCAATCTCTCTCCACCCGGGTTTTTTATTGACCACACATACAATTTCCTCCTTACCTACCGCATATACCTATAACCACTGAGTGGTTCATCTCGCGACCAATTCTGTATTCTTGGATTTCCAAATTATTTCATAAACATCCATGCTACCTACGCAAACTGTAGGAATTATGTATCAATAGATGGTATATGTGAAAACACGGCTTTATAGTAAAATATGTAAAAATATGTAAAATAAAAATGGGTTCAGATAGTTCAAAATATCTAACTCCAGGAAAAATATGTATATATTATATATACGAATTCGGGCCCTACGTTCACTATCAATAAATTTAATAGCTACATCCTTGGATCGAGAATGGAACAACATCGAAAATTTGAGTATGCAGAACCCTAAAATGGAGTAAACGCGCTGAAAAATAGAGGTTGAAATTTTCAGAACGCCGTAGCTCGAAAACATTCAATAAAAGTGTACGGTTTTTATGATGTTTTAATTAAACCCAATAAAGCGAAATAAATCGTTGCGCAATAATATTTGCTGCTTTTCTTTAATTTTAATAATAATGATTTTTATTTTACTTTTAATGGGATGTTTAATCCATTTACGATTTAAGAGCTACATACCAACTTCACCGTATTACGGGAATATAACGATCCCGTAATAATGGATGAAGATAGAGGGAAACAACTTTATCGAGTAACAACGTGCCCCCCCCCCCCCCCCCCTACCTTGCGACACCAGTGCTCCATTTGCCACAGAGAGCTCATTTCGATAGTTCTGATCAATCCAGGGGTAAAGGTAATAGGAACGGAAGTCAAAGGTAGGAAGGACGATGTATAAATTGGAGTAAATTCCAAGTTAGGCTTAGATTTCCAATCATTTTGACTATACATTTTTGGGACCTCAAAATGATTTTGGTTTATTATTTTCAATGAACCTAAGGAAACGAGCATGAAAAAAAAAATTTAACCCCCCCGTAAAAATTTTATGGTTTACGTTTCAAGGTACGTAGAGTGCGAAAATCGAATACAAAATCGCTAATATCCTCGAGCTCCCCCCAGGAAAGCCCTAAATCGAGTACTGCAGCCGAACCCGGAATAAAAGTTTCATACAAATGCGCGGGATTCAATCATTCAATCATTAATATTATTTGCAGTTATTCATGAAGCATGAGCATATTGCACAACGGTACATTATTACACAACGGTTTATTATACTATCTAAGCAGAAGGGGTATCTATACAGGTAAATTACTACACAACTGTTTATTATTCACCTTATGCTTCATGAATAACTACAAATAATATTAATGACTGATTTATATTGAATCCCGCGCATTTGCATGAACCAGTACTCCATTTAGGGCTTTCCTGGGGGGAGCTCGAGGGTATAGACCGCAGAAAACGGTGATCTACGCAGAAGGGGCATCTATACAGGTAAATAAAAAACCGCTGAGTACTAATTTGCAGCATTGGGGGGGGGGGGGGAGGATATTTCACGATCATTTGAATAATCTAATATTATAATTGGATCAGTCGTAATCTTCATAACTATTTTGAGACCATACCGATACTTAGAGATCTGATGTATACTGACTCACATTTTGCAATCTTACAGCTTCAACTGCTGAGTGACCGTTTGGATTCAAAACGAAGTGAAGGAGTGAGAAACGAATATTGGAGATACCTAATCGTAATTCTCTTCTCGCATCCAGTTTTAGAAATGCGTGCCGGCCCGGATTGATGTAGTAACATGCAGTGTGCAGCATGTTTCCATAAACTGTAAATAATTTGGTCAATCTAGTACGGCAGAACTAGAAGAGAGACAGGCATGAGGAGTCGCCTCATTTACATAGCTCTGGTGCCAACGAAGTGGAAACCAGTTAATGTGCCTTGATGTTAATGAATCATTTAAACAAAATTGGAAAGCCCTGGAGTGGCCTGGAGACTCTTCAACAACCATAAGGAGAAAATGTGTTGTTCGATTAGCAGGGAGGCGAATACCGTAAAGTACTTGGAGGGAGCTCTTCAAACCATGTTCGTGATTTTTATGGTGTACATCATGGAATGAGCTCCGGACAATACTCGATAAATCGCTCAAGAGAGAGTTCGTAATGACAACGACATAACGACAGTAACCACATGGATTTCTCTTTAAAACTGAACGAGCTAAAAACAACGGTTTATCATTTTGTACAGAATACCCTTCTGTTACAGATCACAGCTCTCTGTATAGATAACCCGTCTAAATAATATGTACTAGTCTATACATATTATGTAGATCGCAGAACCTCCGTAGGTTAATACCTAACCCCGTACTCGCTACCAGGTACCTACCTATCTAAATCACGAGTTAAATGTTGCTAAAATAATTCTGTCGATGACAAGCAGTAAGTAGAACGGCAAAAAGAAACACAAATAATGAAGTTCAGAAGGAAAATTGTTGATATGGAGTGAAATGGATGCCCCTTCTGCGTATATCACTGTTTTCTGTGGTCAATACCTACCTTCGTTGTCAAGTATAATGAACGGTTGTGTAATAACTTGCCCATCAATAATATTTCAACGGTTATTCAAGTCCGATCAACAAAATCCAGCCCCTTCTTGGTTGACGAACCGTTGTGTAATAATTTACCGTTGTTTAATAATTTACCGTTGTGAAATAATTTACCGTTACGTAAGAGTTTACGGTTGTGTAATAATTTGCCGTTGTGTAATGATTGGCCGTTGTGTAATAATTTACCATTGTGTAATAATTTACCCATCAACAATACTTCAACGTTTGTTCAAGTTACAAAAGTACCGATCAACAAAATCGAGCCCCTTCTGGGTAGATGAGCCGTTGTGTAATAATTTGCCGGTGTGTAATAATTTGCCATTGTGTAATAATTTACCCATCAATAATACTTCAACGTTTGTTCAAGTTTCACAAGTACCTACCAACAAAATCCAGTAGTCCATCACTTGTCAAATGAAACAATAGCCAGCCATAGACGAACATTCTTTCTCGCAGGAAAGATGAATCCGTGCAGAAAGAACGCTGGTGTATGGATCACGCCAGGAAAGCATGCCAGACTTGTTTTCCGTCAGCTCGGATCAGTTCGGTATAATTCATTTTGTATTCATGCCGTTAGTGGGGACTCGGACTTTCCTGCGATCCATCTTTAAAACTGCGGGATAGGGTGAGAGGACTCGCTTTCCCCCCACAGGACAACAATCCGTTCAAACCCGAGAGGGAAAACCCCATACACGTATACTCTTTCCCGTCGGTTATGAATAAAGTGAACAATCCCAACGGATTGGTTTTTTTTGTTAGTGGGTTCGACTGG